>OY292279.1:41979443-43198814 GCA_958496175.1 Sisyra terminalis | reverse complement strand
CGAGGATAAAATATTTCCCAAGCTGCCACGAGGATTATGGCTTATGGATTTTGAGGCTTATGGTATTTGACATTCATTCTGATATTTCTCATTTTTTCGAAATCTTTAACGGTAACTATTTCAGGTGGTTGGGTAACACATCAAATGCTATGGAACAAACGTAGGGCACCATATTATCTACAAGTTGTTTTGTCGGAACTGTTAATTGTCCTCATCATGTTATTTCTGATTTGGTTTGGTAAGCAAATCTCCATTGACTGGACTTGTAGGAAATTATTATTGCAACAATTTTACTTGTTAGAAATTAAAAACATTAAGGATGTTATGGAGGTATGTCAAAATGCTACCAGACAACTTAATATTAAAAAAAATGTTCCTTATTTAATGCTAAATCACCTGTGAAAATTTCAGGTCGATTCACTAAGTCGTTTAGAAGTTATTACAATTTAAAAATGCTATGATTTTACATGTAATCTTATGGAGATTCGGTGTCGAAGAATTAAAATTTAATTTTATAACCAATAAAATGCTACCAGACATCCGAAACTTTCAAAATATGTAGTTCAAACTGTAGGGAACTAATTTTGTACAAGTTATTTTAAATTCACCATAGGGTTTTTAAGAAAAAAATTATAAACAAGTCGAAAGTGGGATTATAATAATAACCTTAACGGATAGGCAATTGGTCGTACACAAATGTATGACATGTAGCATATACTATACGCATATAATTTATGATTGGATAAAGTGGTACAAATCTTAATGATTTTATGGAGGCTTGTCAAAATGCTACCAAATAAATAATTTAGGAGAATCTATCTTATCAAATGAGAATGCATTTTTGAAAATTTTAAATCGATGCACTAAGTCGTTTAAAAGTTATTGCAATTTAAAAATACTTAGATTTTACATGTAATCTTATGAAGATTCGATAATCGAATAGACTAAATTTTTATTAGCAAAAAATGCTACCAGGCATCTGAAACTTTCAAAATGTGTACTTTAAACTTTAGGGAACATTAAATATAAAAAGTGAACCTTTTCTTCTGAAGAAAAATTAGTTGAACTTGATTACAAAGTTTCTATCAAGTCAGTAAAGCTGTCTTTAAATTGGTACCATAAGTAAATCCAGAATAAAATATTGGTACAAATATTGAGATTAGACTTGTTTGTGACCTTTATATTCTTATTTTGTGGCGAAACACTAAGAAGTGCCAAAAAAAAATCCTAATCGATTAACCTGTTCTTGAATTATATAATAGAATTCAGGTAGACAAATATTTACGTTCAATTTTATCAACCTTTGTACCATAATGTTCAATATTGTGAGCAAAACCGGATACATTCCAAAAAGGTGTGAAATTGAAAAGAATTTTTACCTGAGCTCAACTGGCGTTACCAAATAATAAAGTAATTAGGTTCAAGGTGCAATTTATGGAGTCGAAGAAAGGTGTTAATGTATTTATAATTGACAACAAATAATAAATACCTCAAACCGGTTCGGATTCCTTAAACGACATATTTAAAGCTGACATTCTCTCATTTTGGCCTTCAAACTTGTACTATGTTATTTCATATCAACAGTTGAGCATCTACTTTTACAATTAATACAATTTAATAATATTTTTAATGTGTATACAATATATAGAATATATTGCGGTCCAATTTATGTAGTATAATATGATATAATAATATATAAAAATCATACCATAAACATAAATTTGAACAGAAGTTCAAACAAAAATATTCGTGACGTATTGCCCAGATACGTATTTCGATTGCCAAGCAATCTTCCTCAGTGGTCATCAAATAGTTTGGATCACTCCGTAACTGTTTTGTGATGATTCACCTAAATGAATCCAAACTACTTGACGACCACTGTAGAAGATTGCTTGGCAATCGAAATACGTATCTGGGCAATACGTCACGAATATTTTTGTTTGAACTTCTGTTCAAATTTAGGTTTATTGTATGATTTTTATTGTATATATTATTATATTAAATTATACTGCATAAATTGGATCGCAATATATTCTATATATTGTATACACCGTATAACTGTTCAAAGATATTTTTAATGTTTTTTACAAACAATTCAAATTTCAAATTTCATTTTATGGTTTCATTAAATTCTTTTGTGTATGGTAATAGGGGAAATAAGTACGAGTTGATCCCTTGGGGTAAGATGATCCTTTGCGATTAAGCTGAAACCACTAACGCTATTTAGTTTAATTTACTGGTCAAACATAGCTTTGTACCCCCCCCCCTGTCAATTTGTAATGGAGAAGTGAGCAATGTATCGATTTTGACGAGAAAAAATAAAAATTGTCCACAATTGACCTAAGGAAGACATAACTTGGATCTTATGTTACTTTTATTCAAACAATGGTAAATGTAATTACTGTTGGATTTGGGGCTTTTTATTAAGCTTGATTTTAAGTATTAGGGCCACGTGAATAGAGCCACGTGCTTGTAGGCTATGTTAGCCAACTCTACCTGGAGGATCATCTTATCCATGGGGATGTACAAGATGATCACTTTGTAAGGTTTCAAAAAAAAATGAAAATTTTTCAATGAAACCTCAGTTATTTTCGGGTTTTGAGTATTATAAAAGCTGGATAGATAAATATCCTAATAATAATCGCCTTTATTTTTGGGTTACCTTTAAGAATATATATTTTATAACGATTTCCGCTTAAGGGGACCATCTCGTACTACCTTCCCTTAATATTAAATACATTTAAAAAATAAAAATTTTTACAAATTGCTTGCATTAAGGGAATTTTTAATGGATTATAAGTAGCCTATTGTCAGTGGGTAATTGTGTTGTATCTTAATACCAAATTTCATTAAATTCGGTTGTTCCGTTCTTTTGTTAAAAAGAGACAGACAGACAAACAAAAATGTTAAATTAAGATTAAGGCATCCTGAAACAAATATTTGCCCTAAAATTGGGTTACAAAATTTAAAAATGTACAGATCAATGTAAATATTTTATATATTGTAACGTGACGTCTCAAAACTGTATTGAGATGACGTTATTTGTTCTTTTAATTTCTTTTGGAAATAAATAATCACTTTCACACTTAGCAATCACTTTTTTTATTACACTTTTATACACTTTTTTATTACACAATTACACTTGCCAAAACAATCACTTTTAATTCAAATCACACTAATAATCGCTTTGTCGCAACGGAAATTCACAACTGAATTTCTATACAGAAGTGTGTGATACAGAATTGTCAACTGGCTTGACTGAGCGCCTTATATACTCGCAACCCAACATTCTAGAATATGCCAATGTTCTAGAACAATCTATATGTACAATCGCATTGGTGGGAGAGAGATAGAAGTCACTCAGTCAATCGCGTGCCGGCATGGCACAAAGAGAGAGACAGACTTTGTCCCTTTCTGGTACAATATTAATATAGATTATGCAAACAATAATTTCCTGCAATTTATTTTTCAATTGTGATTTTTATTAAGGAAAATCTGTTTTTAGCTTGCAGTTTTCGACCAATGAACTACAAGCATCTGTTCAACTATGAAGTGGAACGTTATTTGACTCAGGATTTCAAGGAATTCAATACGACCTTCGACAATATTGAAACATTGAACCAATCGGTTGCCGTTAGTACTCAATTACCTGAGAATTTTACATTAAAATTATTAACTATCAGATATTTTGTGGCCTTACGAATATTGTTAATACAAAATACCGATTCAGAAATTTAACCCTCTGGTGTATCCAGTGTCACGGAGTATAGATACCAGGAGTCCGAACGCAATGTTAAAAAAACGGCATAAATTTGGGGTTCAGTACCGTTTGAATCATTACGCGGGGAATGTTTTTTTATTAACTAAAGGCGTCGCCACATCTTGACATATTTCCCATCATGCATTGCAAGACTTGAATAACTTATGAAAACCTTTGGTACGTTAAGCACCCTTGCGCTGTATGTGACAGAAAAGAGAACTAGAGTCGGGGTCGGTTTTTGTGTAGATCAATTTGGTGAAAAAGCCTATGCCGTTCGGACTCCTGGTATCTATACTCCGTGTATAAGGGGTACGAGAATGTCAAAAAGTTTAGAAAACCCTGTGTTAGGGTTCTAATAAATGGTTCTATGGAATTAATGGAAAGAAATCCAGATATCTCTTGGCGAGTTGGCCCCGAAATAGGAACCCATATCGAAACTTATGTCAAAATATCGGCTTGATATGCAAACACATTTTATATACTTTTCACGACCAAATTCCTCTTTGACCTTGAGATATGGGCCAAAATGTCCGCCGGCATGGCTATTTTTTAAAGTTATATATCTCAAAAACTAATTAAGCTAGAGAAGTGAAACCAACGCGAGGCTTTAGATTATTTTACAGAGTATATCATATATTTTTTTTTGAAATTTTTAGAAAAAAAAATTATACAATTATACAAAAAAAATCCGAAAAACAAATGAAATAATTTTTTTTAATGTGTTCTCTGAAAATGACAATCACAAAAAATATATTTTATGCTTCTACATGAGCACTATAACTCAAAAATTGCGTGAAAAAATAGTAGGTGCAACACCTTGAAAAAAAAAATGAAATGTAATCTACGCCTAATAGTGTACCCTGGTTTTATTTTTTTTCGAAGTGTTTCACCGACTTTTTTTTCACAAAACTTCAATAATAGTCTCGGATCCCACTGCAGAAAAGTGTAGTGATCAAGTATATGCTAAAAACCTAATTTTTACGCATGTCTATCATCAGAAGAATAAATATCTACTAGGTTGCCTATCAAAATGTGGCCGCTAGTATTTTTAATTGATTTTTCGCAAAAATTTTGTTGATTTGTTTTTAAAATAAAATATCGTCCACTTCCCGGCAATATATATAAAGACTTTGAAAAGTCAGGGTTGCCGTTGCGCACTTGACCGCACCTCTGCGCAGCCAGGTGTAGAAAGGTATAATTTTGGGCTCGTTTTACGTTCATAACGTGCATTTATGATTTATATATCAAATTATAGCTAATTTTTTTCTCATTATTATGATATACGGTTGCCTAATTAAATCTGGCCACAAATAAGGGTTACTGGCTGCTAAAGATGGTAAATATTAAAAAAACAGTGAAAGAGAGCTAGCCAGATTTAACCAGTCAGACGAGGACAGCGATTGACAGCTGTACGACGTTTTAAAGCCAATGCGCATGCGTCGGATGCTCGTGTTTTCAACCACCAAGTACTTTCGGAGTATTTTTTGAACAGTTTTATCAATATCGATTCTGCTACTTTTCCAAATGTTGGTGGCAAAGTAAACCCAATTTGATATAAATAATAGAAACCATCAATGATGTCTATGTCGACTTGTCCGGGATTAGCTGGTGCAATTTTGACTGTCAATTGTTTACTTAAAGTTGACTTGTCCGTCTTCGTCATGTCGCCTGAGCAGTGGAATAGTACAGAAGGTAGAGGTGCTAGAGGGAATGATAGACAGTACTTAATGTCAACTTTTTGATTAATAGCAATTACCAACAGACGTCCAAAAATATCTCATTCCGTTTTAATTATTGATTTTTTGTCTCCGATGGTACTTTTAAAACTTTTTTTAATACATTCTAAAGCGAAGTTATTTATTTTATTGCAGCTAACAACCCTTATTTGCGGCCAGATTTAATAAGGCAACCGTATATCATAATAATGAGAAAAAAATTAGCTTCAATTTGATATATAAATCATAAATGTACGTTATGAACGTAAAAAGGGTCACAAAGTCATACCTGTTTACACCTGGCTGCGCAGAGGTGAGGTCAAGTGCGCAACGGCAACCCTGACTTTTCAAAGTCTTTATATATATTGCCGTGAAGTGGATGATATTTTATTTTAAAAACAAATCAATTAAATTTTGCGAAAAATCAATTATAAATAATTTAATTAAAAATACTAGCGGCCACATTTTGATAGGTAACCTAGTAGATATTTATTCTCTTGATGATAAATATACTTAAAAATTAGGTTTTTAGCATATACTTGATCACTACACTTTTCTGCAGTGGGATCCTAGACTATTATTGAAGTTTTGTGAAAAAAAAGTTGGTGAAACACTTCGAAAAAAAATAAAACCAAGGGACAGTATTAGGCGTAAATCATATTTCATTTTTTTTCAAGGTGTTGCACCAACTATTTTTTATGAGTTATAGTGCTCATGCAGAAGCATAGGTTCCTATTTGAGGGCCAGCTTGTCATGTGGATCCTGCTAGACCCTGTATGTTACGAATTGTTTCCTTCTTTTAAATAGTTTCTATGTTTTTAGTTCATTATACTTATGCTAAGACGAGCTAATTGGTGGAAAACTTTTGCCTTCAATAACCAATCCATAGCCGGTAAGGGTGACGATTTTGGAACGTCAAATTTAATCATTTCCCCTCCTCAACTAAGAATTGTATGTGCATTGGATTTTTTCACAGTTTTATTTGTACAATTTTTTTGTTTTATTACTTTTTTTTTCTAGAAATCTGTTCAGAAATGCGACGATGCCACTGAAACTGAAATAACCAAAGTTTTGCAAAAGCTACACTTGCCTAAAAGTAAAAAATGCTATCCAGAATATTCAGTTAAAATGCAAAAGGAAATCAATAAGGCACATCCAAAGTCCTGGTATAAGTAAGTGCTTGTAGTTAATTGATAAATACGGTAACCAATTTAAATTATGGTAGTTACAAGGTAGTACAAAGATCCTATATGATAAGTCAACACTTATGGTTGATATGCCCATATGAATAATAAACCGTTTATTTTGAAAGTGAGCTAAGTTCATTTCAAGAACAATCTCTACAGTGTTATCATTTTTAACCATAGGAACTATGGAAGATACTAAGGAGGAGGAGGGAATAATTGGAGTTTTTGTTATTCAGTAATTTCTGAAAACTTAGCAGTTGAATAATTAACATACTTTGTTCTAGTTACAAGAAGATTCACCATACAGACCGTCCTCGAAATGGATATACGCCACTTTCAAAATAAACGACCCATATAATCAAATCGTAGACCAAATAATTAATATTATCGAATAGTAATGTATTAGCCAGAAATAGATTTTCTGCAAGGCAAAGAAGCTTGGGTTTACGATGACCAATCGTTATCGAATGCCATAGAATGACCCATACCATTATCGATTACCCAACAAAAATTTAAATAGGCCGAAACCGAAAGTTCGGTCGGACATTAATAACATCCGTTACTGTTAAAGTTAAGCCACTGTCGTCAATACTGGAGTCTTAAAGTCAATTAATAGTATTGTAATTAATAATACTTTCGGTCAATTTTTAACTGACACCCTATGAAAAATGAATTTACCAACTTGTAAAAATTCCCAAAAAATTAATGTATCTATACCAGTGATTCCCAAAGTGGTCTATATCGACCCCTAGGGGTCTACGTCAGCGAAAAAAAATTTGGGGGTCCACGATAGTGGATCTCAACACATACACTGATAGTACCTCTTTACTTACATCATACTATCTTATAATATCAAGACATATACATTATTTATAAAAGTACCTATATTTTTACTTTAAGGTTTTAATACTAAACTTCACTGCAGTTAGAAATTTACAGGAAATCAATATCAGGTAAGTAGGGAGTCTACCCAACACGGAAAAACATGGCAAGGGGTCTACGACACAAAAAAGTTTGGGGAACTCTGATCTATACTAATGTATAAAATTCTTACGTCTGTCTGTACATGTCGATTTTGAGCAAAATTTTAGGGTGAATAATTGTTTCAAGAGGCCACTATTCCAAATTTAACATTTTTAAAATTTTTGTCTGTCTGTCTGTCTGTGTGTCCCGATTTAACTAAAGAACAGAACAACCGAATTTAATGAAATTTGATATTCAGATACAACACAATTTTCCACACATGTTAGGCTACTTATCATCCCTTAAAAATAATAAGGGAAGGTAACACTAGGGATTAAAACAAAAAAAAAATACTTTAGACAGGCGAGTTATATATCATTGGAAAGGTAATTAAAAGTTAGAAAATCATCTGTAAAAATATTTTTAATTTAACTTATAAAAGCACAGTAAATTCAATTTAAAGTCTAAAAAATTGCCTCTTTGAAATATATATATATATTAGGATGATTTTTTTTTTACTTTTTTTGTTTTTGGTCCCATTGTGAAAATTTGTTGGAAATACCAAAAAAAAAAAAAATTCTCTGAAAGTTTGAGCCCTTAATATTAATTTTAAGTCCTCGACCAAGCCGTGTAAAGATTTCCCATTGAAAATACACGGAAACTCTGATTTTTTTTTCTATATCTCAGCAGAATTTCATGGGATCGCTTTTACCGAAGATGGTTTTTTCTCAGAATTAAACGCTCTACAAAAGTGCCCATTGCGCCAAAAAGTCATAACTCACACCGGTGAGGTAGTACGGGCCACTGAACCTGATTTTTCCATAAAATTCGCGTTTTTTTTGCATTTATCTCGTAAATAACAAGAGCTACGGAATAATTGTAAATGAAAAACTTGTAGAGAATTTGATTTCCTACAAAAAAGTTCATGTAGACCAAATCGTGAAGATCAATATTAAACGAGATATTAAGCCTTGAATTTTATGGAAAAATCAGGTTCAGTGGCCCGTACTACCTCACCAATGTGAGTTACGACTTTATCGCAATGGGCACTTTTGTAGAGCGTTTAATTCTGAGAAAAAACCATCTTCGGTAAAAGCGATCCCATGAAATGCCGCTGAGATATAGAAATTTAAAAATAAAAAATTAGAGTTTTCGTGTATTTTCAATGGGAAATCTTTACTCGTCTTGGTCGAGGACTTAAAATTAATATTAAGGGTTCAAATTTTCAGAGAATTTTTTGTTTTGGTATTTCCAACAAAATTTCACGATGGGACCAAAAAAAGTCCAAAAAAAAATCACCCTAATAGATACTGATTAATTTATGGATTGTTTGGTTCACAGTAGGTATACCTACCGCAAGGTTTATAAAATACACAGGTGGCCTCATGGTGGCTACGTGACGTATCCAGAAGAAATTCGTACATATCTTCAGACTGATTAAATTTCAAAATTCTTCGTATGACGTCATTTTTTTTTTCTAATGGAGCAACCTGTGTAATTTACAAACCTTGTACCAACCGTAGGTATACGCAATTAAACATACTCTTTTTAGATATTGATAAATATTTTTTGAAAATTAATTGATCATTACATACAAACATTTTATTCTAAGCAAGTTTATTAAATATGTCTTTTTAAAGTTGACAAAATAGTGTTTTTAAGTATGGTTAGTTTTCCGTAAAAGAAATAAGAAAAATAAAAATTTTCATGTACTACTGAAATAGCAAATCTATACAGAAAATATAACCAACACCTACGTTACGCAGATGAAGTCGCGGGGATCAGCTAGTGTTTTAATAAATTTATTACTTACTGATCGAAAATATGGGGGGATGGAAAGGTTATAAATCTTTTAGACATCACATTTTAACACAATTTTTGATTTAAATTCACTAATTATTTCACAAAAAATTAAGCACAACACAAGTTAACGTAAACAAACCACGCCGACGACGGATGCTCTGATTGGCTCAGGTTGGCTCAGGTCAACTAACAATGGAAGAGAGGCATGCGCAATAGACGAAACGTTTTAAGTGACGTTTTTGAAAAATAATATACTTTTTATTTCGGTTTTCTCGAAACATATTTTGTCAATCATCAAAAAAGTCACAATTTGTTAAATTAGGGCCAATGGATAATGTGAAGATCAGATTTGGATAATTACGCTAAATTAGTGCAGACTCCGATTTCGGAGTTAATGTTTGGATAATAGTGCAGATTTCGGTTCCGGTTTCGGTTTGTATTGATATAAATTATGATTATTTCTTTTTAGTTACACTAAATAATACTAAATAATTTAAGTCGCATATTTCCAGCTTCAATTGGTAGAACTATTAATTTCCTTCCCAAATTTAGAAACCGCCTTTGATTATGTTTTATTTAAGGTTCATTTCTCACAATTTTTGAAAACATTCCATATACCTGGTTTAAAGTGGGTCACCCCTTGACCATTTTTAAAAAAGTATTTTTTTGTGTGCTATCACTCCAACATGTTGATAGTTCAAATTCATAATTATTTTAATTTTATTGTTTTTAGTCTTCCAGTGGTAGCCATATTAGTTTTACTAGGCGCAGACATTTTCGCACTTTTAAGGGCTTCCGGAAACTTGATTATCTCAGGCCCTATTTGTCCTATCAAAATGAAACAAAAAGCAGTGGGTTCATAAAAATATAAGCTATAAGATTGTAATAAGACATTTTTCACCTAATTGTAATTCTAAGGGATGAAATTTCAGCCTAAATTTTTAGCTCTCATTTGTAAAAACTCCAATTTTCACGGAATGATTGTGAAGGAAGGGAAAGAGTCTACACGTTAAAACTTTTTTTACAAACAATTAGGTACTAGTTGTATTCAAAAACAAAATTTGAAGTCTGAGACTTTAAGCTTTTTTAAAATAAAAAATTACAAAATTTGGAAATTTTCAAAATTTGCAATTTTCTGAGCTCAATATCTCTGGTGGGGGACCAGATAAGAATCTGAAATATCACCCCATTACAGTACTGTATGATAGTATTATGCACCTAAAATTTGGAGTTTTAGATTTGACTAGGAGCAGAGGTATTGCATGCAGAAAATGTCAAAATAATGCATTCTTCAGTAGGTGAATATAATGTATTTAACCATTTAATATGTAACATTAGGGTGTCCGTTATTTCCCAAATTTATTTTTTACAGCGATCGCCCCCTCAATTTTTAGTTTAAGATATAAAAAAAAATATCCAATATAATTAAGCTATTAATTTCTTGATTAAACCGTGCCGGAATCATGTTACTTTTACCATTTAAATAACATGGGATTATTTGACTTTTTTACTTTCAATTTTTTTTCTCAGAACCAAATGGATGAAAAGGTTTGAGGTCAAATTATTCTGACGTAAAATTTAATGCTCTTCAAAAAAGGCCTCTTATAAATTTTCGATTAAATCACTCCATTAAAAGTTATTCAACATTTAACTTTTTAACGACAAATCAATCGACTATAAGCTAATTAAAATGATATTGCCTACAAGTTCTAAGAAATTTCTCATAGATGGCGTCTCAGTGAAATGGTAAAAATTCGAATAATAATTGAACTTTTGTCGATAGTCTCATTAATTAGTATGAAATTCACTTGGTAGGTACAAAATATTGATTAAAGTACGAAAATTCATCCTGGATAAATTGAATTTCACGACTATAGCGAATTCGGATCTTATGTCACCGGTTTTAATTGTCAAAAAATGATTTTTTGTTTGTTTAATTTTCTGTTCAAGCCATAAAATTAACACAAATAATCACTTGCGCTCTAATGATAATAATTTTTATCCTCTCTTCCAATGATTTTATAGTTAAAAAAAGTAAAAATTAGCAAAAAGTTGCAAATATTGCAAGATTTATATTAAGCACAAATTAAATGTTGAATAACTTTTAATGGAGTGATTTAATCGAAAATTCATAAGAGACCTTTTTTGTAGAGCGTTAAATTTTACGTCAGAATAATTTGACCTCAAACCTTTTCATCCATTTGGTTCTGAGAAAAAAATTAAAAGTAAAAAGTCAAATAATTCCATGATATTTAAATGGTAAAAGTAACATGATTCCGGCACGGTTTAATCAAGAAATTAAGAGCTTAATTGTATTGGATAATTTTTTTTATATCTTAAACTAAAAATTCAGGGGGCGATCGCTGTAAAAAAGTCAATTTGGGAAATAACGGACACCCTAATGTTACATATTAAATGGTTAAATACATTACATTCACCTACTGAAGTATGCATTATTTTGACATTTTCTGCATGCAATACCTCTGCTCCTAGTCATATCTCAAATTCTAAATTTTAGGTGCATAATACTATCATCCAGTACTATAATGGGGTGATATTTCAGATTTTTATCTGGTCCCCCACCAGAGATATTGAGTTCAGAAAATTGCAAATTTTGAAAATTTCCAAATTTTGTAATTTTTAATTTTAAAAAGGCTTAAAGTCTCAGACTTCAAATTTTGTTTTTGAAAACAACTAGTACCTAATTGTTTGTAAAAAAAGTTTTAACGTGTAGACCTTTTCCCTTCCTTCGCAATATTTTCATGAAAATTGGAGTTTTTACAAATGAGAGCTAAAAATTTAGGCTGAAATTTCACCCCTTAGAATTACATTTAGGTGAAAACGTCTGGTTACAATCTTATAGCTTATATTTTCATGAACCCACTGCTTTTAGTTTCATTTTGATAAGGCAAATAGGGCCTGAGGTGATCAAGTTTCCGGAAGCCCTTAAAAGTGCGAAAATTTCTGCGCCTAGTAAAACTAATATGGCCACCACTGGAAAACTAAAAACAATGAAATTGAAATAATGATGAATTTGAACTACCATGTTGGAGTGACAGCAAAAAAAAAATGAGAATTAAAAAAAATAATTTAGCGACCAGTGCTGGACCGACTGAATTGGACTGACCCTATTCTTATTTGTAATAAAATAATACATTTATATTAATATTGATTGACATTTTTCCGTTCTAGATATTTGGATAAACCCAACATAACCTATGGATATTCACCGAATTTTACCGGCGAATTCGCGAGCTATGATTTAAATAACACTTACTACTTTTTGTTATCAAACTACACCAAAAATGATTATTTAGAAGCTAAAAATGTCACCCATGATAAGAAACTTGGGCAAGACACACGTGTTTTAATTTTTGAATTTGCTTTATATTGTTTGGATTTGGACTCGTTTGCATATGTCAGGTACTAATTTCGGCTCGTGTGTACTTTAGCACACCCACAATCTGGCAATGTTGTATTTTCGACTTTGTTTTTAATTTAATTCGCGATTAAATCGGTCCATAATGAAAATTTAGCCACACAAGGAAGAATTATACCATATTGGAATTGAATTAACAAAAATATCGCGAATTATATTAAAAACAAAGTCGAAAAAGCAACGTTGCCAGATTGTGGGTGTGCTAAAGTACACTTGAGCCTTAATGAGCGGTAATCTTCCATTAATGATTGGAAAACTATGTTTTAGATTTGTGTTTGAAAGAGGAGCGGGTGGATCCGAAGTAGTGTTTACACCAAAAGTTTACAGTGTAAATTTTCTAAATAAAGCACTGACCAATGATTGCCTATATGGAGGTATTCTTATCTTGATTTTGATCATCGCTATTTACTATGCCATGGAAGAATTACGAGAACTGTTTTTTCTGAAATTGAGATACTTTATTATGCCATCGACTTATGTGGACTTACTAATCATAACGGTAGCAACGTTGTGTAATTGTAAAGAGTGCTAAAAATTACATTTACTTTTTTTTTTTGATTGTAGGTCATCGGTTTTTCGTCGTACCATTTCATTAGTGTCATCATATCAAATGAGTCCGAAGAGAGAATACATAATCGCATACATAATGTAACGATGGCAAATTTGGATCAATTTGTTTTTTTCGATACAATGGATCATCAAGCAAAGCACCAAGAGTATTTGATATTCGCATTTGCTCTCCTGGTTGTTAGACTATTGAGATATTTGCATGTTTTCGTCACATTTCAAACGTATTTTACGGTAACAAAACCATGAGAAATTAGCGCATCAATAAAGTAGATGATCAAAAAATTACTAATTGACTTAGAAATATGTCATCTTATGAAAATAAAACCTACACCACTTCACAACTGTATATTGAAAAGATTTGCTTGGCTGCAACTTCTACGCACTCATGTGTAAGAATTCCGTGTACATTTTTCGTTCATAACGTACATTTATGTCATTTGGACCATATTAAAGCTATTTAATTTCTGTATTTAGTGTTATAAAGGTGCCTGTAAAAAAACGCAAATCGAAGTTTCATGCCCTTAAAGATGCTAGGTATTGATAATTAAGAAAATACTAGCTTCAATATGGTACATACGACATAAACATATGTTATGAACGAAAAGTTTACACGATACTTTACATGTTTACACCTGGGTGCGTAGAGGTTGCGGCTAAGCAATCAGCAGCAACTGTGACTTTTAAAATATTTTCAATATACAGTTGTGAAGTGGTGTAAGTTTTATTTCCATAAAATGTAAACGAAATGTTTCTCTGAAAGTCAATTAATAATATTTATATTAATAGTACTGGTGGGCAATTTTTAATTGACACCTTATGAAAAATGAATTCCTCCACTTGTAAAAATACTAAATAATTAGATTTCGATTATCTATATTACTCATGCACTAATTTCGCAGCCGGATTCCGTACCATTATCAGTATAGTTTTATCATGCTATACAGTTACCAAATAATTTAAAAGGGCAATAGTGTTGATATTTCACAAACTATACATTAGACAGATTAAAAAAAAATGATGATTTTTTTTCTTAATTATATCGAAAATATTGTTGGGAATAACAAAAAAAAAATCCTGTGAAAGTTTAAGCTCTTAATATTAATATTAAGAGGTGCCGCATCGCAAATTTCGATTTTCCATTTAAATAATATGGGAACAATATTATTCTCTTGCACTTTGGAATTTTATAGCTCACGTTGATGACAATATTTCGGAATGACCAAGGTATAATCTTGTAGAAAATTGAACGATCTACAAAAAAGGTCTCGTACAAGTTTTTGATATATTTATTCCTTCAAAAGTTATTCGAGGTCAAAGTTGAACTAAAGAGAAATTTTAATATTTTTTCAATTTTTTGGCGCAACCATTAATTTTATGAGAAAATTTTATAGGACATTTTTTGTGGAGCACTTTTTTTCCTATAACTTATCTTTATAAAAGTTTTTGATATTTTTCACAAGTCCTAAATTATTTAATTAAAATAAAAAAAATAATTTTTATGTTAGAATTATAATAATTCTGTGAATTTTCAGTTTAATGCAAATAACTTAGAACCTGTGAAAAATATCAAAAACTTTTATAGAGATAAGTTATAGGGAAAGAAGTGCTCTACAAAAAATGTCCTATAAAATTTTCTCATAAAATTGATGGTTGCGTCAAAAAATTGAAAAAATATTAAAATTTCGCTTTAATTCAACTTTGACCTCGAATAACTTTTGAAGGAATAAATATATCAAAAACTTGTTCGAGACCTTTTTTGTAGATCGTTCAGTTTTCTACAAGAATATACCTTGGCCATTCCGAAATATTGTCACTAACGTGAGCTATAAAATTCCAAAGTGCAAGAGAATATTGTTCCTATGTTATTTAAATGGAAAATCGAAATTTGCCATGCGACACCTCTTAATATTAATATTATGAGCTTAAACTTTCACACGATTTTTTTTTTGTCATTCCCAACAATATTTTCGATATAATTAAGAAAAAAAAACATCATTTTTTTTTTAATTAATCTACTATACATATGATAAATTTGAAAGTTTTTTTATTAATTTAAGAAAAAAATTCAGGTACAAACGGAAGTTTTTATGTGTATTGCTCTGTTATGTTGTTTGACCCTCGGCTTGGCTTGCATGGCACATCTAAGCTTTGGATTGTTTGTAAGTATATCACGTCAATTTTTGATTTTTCACAATTGTTTTTGTTCTTTCGTTTATTTCATAATAAAATAAACGAATTTGAAGAATTGATTTATTTTTATAGATCTTTGTCCTTGAATTGTATTTTTTAGGAAAAGTTTAACAATATGAAAAAAACCATTATGTTCCATCGTTTCCACGTTTGCCGGTAGATGATGGGACGTGGGATCGGTATTTTAATCAAATCTTATAATTTAAATAAATTAATAATGTTTGATGATCAAATTAAGATTTTTTCGCTGACTTTGAACAGTTATACTGTGTATACAGTATATAAAATATAAAATATATAGCAGTCCAATTTATTAACATAAACTTGAACAGAAGTTCAAACAAAAATATTCGTGACGTATTGCCCAGATACGTATTTCGATTGCCAAGCAATCTTCATCAGTGGTCATCAAGTAGTTTGGATCACTCCGTAACTGCTACGTCACGAATATTTTTGTTAGAACTTCTGTTCAAGTTTATGTTAATAAATTGGACTGCAATATATTTTATATATTGTATACACAATGTTTGATGAGCTAATTTTAGGGAGCACCCTAACATATTACATCTTTTTTTTTGTACTAACTCCTTTTTTTTTTTAGAATCATTACTATTATGGGTTTTTACAAGCGATTTGCTCGACCATAGGGTTTTGGACCCTTTACAGAGACTATAGGCAAATTGAAATAATCGATCGTTACATGGCCTCGGTTTTCATATGTTTTGCATGTATCGGTCGCATTTTAATGGTATGTTTGTCGAGGTATTTTTCGTTTATTTTTATTTTTTTTGTTAAATGAACATTTTTGTAGATACTTTGGGTAATTCCCCTGGCGTACAAGATAACGCAATACACGAGCGCCTTGTCAATAATTCGAGGAAGAACGGGCGAACGAGTAGCTTTTGCTCCTTGTTATCGTATGTATTATTTATCAAGGAATGATGAACATGAAGCTATGATTGAGGTTTTGCAAAGAAAACTTATGGAACGGTATTTTTTTTTATCGTTATTCACTGTTGAGTTAAAATTACTGCAATAGTGGTCGGTTGGTATCGGTGTAATGTAACATTGATATTAAATGAATTGTTGGTACAGTTGATAGTTTATTAATTATAATAATATATAATATAATTACTAATATATATTATTAATTATAAGTTTATTAAGAAATCATCTATCATAGTACTAATCACAATTAGTACTAAGCACTATTAGGAAAGGGTCTAGCAGTATCCACATGGCGATTTGGACCCCAAACAGGAACCTAGTTCGAAACTTATTGCTTTTTGTTTTCCCAGTGAAATATAACGAATAAAACTTACCATTTTATGAAATACACTATTAAAAATTAAAGAATATCTATCAATCAAAATAACAATCAGCACTATTGTAATAATAAATAAATTTGGATATTATTCATCATCTTTCTGTTGTCATGTGCTAAGCAAATAAAAGATTGATTACTTTTCCTTTGAATTTCAGAGGTTTTGGATTTAGTAAAATAGAAACGGAAGTGTTTTTGAAGCGATACTATATGAAAATCGATTCCAACTTGAATTTACATGACGTTCTAAAAGAAAAGGATCTCGAAGACCAACCTTCGTATGAGGAATTCATAAACAGTTTGGTTATTTTTTTTCCATGCTACCATGAATCACAATGAATTTTCATTTTCAAAGATTTTTTCGTTTTTGTGCTAGGAGCAATCCGCGAGGGTGAAACTGCCCAGAACAAAGGAAACGCCAAGAAATCACGAGCGATTGAGAAAAAAGAGAAGAAGAATAGAAAATCGACCAAAACTGATAATATGGTTAATAAAGATTGGAACAAGTAAGTGGTTGATTGAATTCCTTAAAATGTATTCAATTGAAACATTTTTTTTTCTTTTGCAATAATTACAAAGCATCAAAGATAAAATTAATTCCTCGGAAATTTTATTGGAAATTTGTATCGAGAGAATGATTCATTTGGAGGATCTTTTGTTTATGTATCAAAGACTGTTGGGAAGTCCAGAAGTGTACGACCGGAAAAGGATTTTTGATTAATTATTTTTATGATTAAATAATTTAATGTTAAGTATAACAATTTATTATAGCACAACCTACATGAGGATCTATAAAGTGTTCAAATTTCACTCATATCAAATTTGTTATTTTTATATTCAATTTTTATATTTGAAGCCAAACTTCTAAACAATCTTATTTGTAATTATATTTCACTCGTAAAGAGGATGGGAATCTCCAATTTGTTGCGCAAAACTTTATACTTAATTCCTCAATTCAATTGAAATTATAGCCCCACCAATGTAATACTACCGTCTGGATATAAACAGGGGAAAGTATTTCAGCAATGGTAATCTAATCGCAATATTATATAATAGGTTTTCCAATATTCAATTATGTCTCAATTTAAATTATAAAACTAAAAGTATAAATTTCCAACCGAAATCATCCGAAATATTAATTGAAAACTCCAAATTGAGTATTTGATTCAATTTTGAAATTACCTCTATTTTAAATTGACATAATGCACATGCGCGTCCAAAATGACATTTGAGATGCAATTGTTCCAAACCGTTTTGTTAAAATTAATATTTTGCGTTTTTTCTGAAAAAAAGGTCTGAAATCGTGGTTGAAGGCATTTAGAATTGATAATGGAAATTATTTTGAACAAATTAAGTCGTCAATTTGGTTATGTATTGGAAAAATGTGCTCATGGACTTAACATTGTAAGTAGGTCATAGCCGGTTTTTGCTATGCAACTTCTAGGAAGATTTAAGGATATTTACGGGGAAAATTGGGCTTTAAAAACATTATAGTTATTTACTTTGGTTATTTTTCTATCGGATTGAATAAAGTTTCAGGTAAAATTGGTATTTTTTATGAAAAAAATCGATGAAAAACAATCCCTTGCTATTGTGGTTTCGGTATGGGAAGTTTTAAGATTTTTTTTCCAACGATAAAATCATAAAGTTTGGCATGAAAACTCTTTTCCAATTTAGTTTAAATATTGTTCTATCAATTTGCATAAGTTTCAGTCAAAAATGATAAATCATTTAAGTGTAATCCACAAAAAAAAATGTCCACGATTTTTTGACTTTGGTTGATGAACTTTGGGGATTTTTTATTATTAATTAATTAAATAATTTTGACATAAAAACTTTATTGCCACTTAGTATAACGATTATTCTATTGGATTTAATAAAGTTTCTAGAAAAATTGATATTTGTTTAGGAAAAAATCCACTTAAAAATTAGTCTTGGCTAAAGTGACGTTGGTTGATGAACTTTATGGATTTTTTTTTCTTAATTTATTTTAAAAAATTGGCTTAAAAACTATATTGAAACTTAGTGTAAGGAGTTTTCTATTGGATTCAATAAAGTTTCGAGCAAAATTTATATAATTTTTAAGAGAATCAGGATTGGAAAAAAAATTTCACTGCCGTAGCATTGGTCCATGAAGTTTATAGATTTTTTTTCCTTAGTCAGTGGGAAAAAATCGCCCCAAAAATTTTATAACCACTTAAAACAAATACTAATCTATAGAATTATGCAAAATTTCAGGTGCGATTTATAGTATTTTTTTTAGAAAAAAACACTTTTGAAACAAACTTTGCTCCGATTAGGATTGGACTTCTGTAATACATTGTTATTATATTAACATTTTAAATGTTTAAAATGTTTTAAACAATTTTTACAGATTCAAAATACTTTTCAATGTTAATTTTTAACTCCTTGCACTTGAATTTTGTGAAATTCATAGCTGAATGGGACTTCCTAGAATCTCTCCCATATCTCTCAGGAGTTTTTCAAAGCTAAAGTTTATAAAGAACAATTTGCGATCTACCATCGGGACCGTTAAGGCTTTCTGAAACTTGCATTAGGAAATAAAACCGCTTACTTAAATAAAGATAAAGCCGAACTACTAGCTTCACAATTTGAAGCAGTTCACGAGCAAAACCTCAATCTAGGCAACCCCAACCAAAACAAGAAAATTACCAACTATGTTGCAGATTTCTTAAAAACAACTACGGAAAACTCTGCAAACATTGACCATGTCAAACCTAGAGAAATAAAAAACATTAGTAAAAAATTAAAAAAACAACAAAGCGTCAGTAATAGATAATATCAATGCCAAGGCACTGAAAAATCTTCCACAATTAGCGATCAAGAGATTGAGCACTATCGTAAATAAATGCTGGCTCACGGATATTTTCCAGAAATATTCAAAAAATCTAAACTGAAATCCGATCCTCAAACCTGGTAAACCAGGATACAGTCCCACTAGTTATAGATCTATCAGTCTACTAACAACCTTAAGCAAAATCGCCGAACGAACTCCTACGGCGAATAAACGGGCACATTAACAAAGAAAAGATACTAATACCCAAACAGTTTGGATTCAGACCCAAGCATTCTACAACAATGCAACTTTACAGAATATGTGACCATAAAACTGACGACTTTAACAGTAATAAACACACGGGAAAGGCTGTACTTAACATAGAAAAGGCTTTTGATACTCAATGGCACAAAGGGCTAATATACAAGTTAATTAAAAATAAATTTCCAAGATACATTATAATAATAATCAATAGTTATCTCAAAGAGCGCCAATTTTGTGTGCAAATCAAAAAGGAAATGTCAAATAACAGATTAATTAAGGCTGGAGTCCCTCAAGGGTCTATTATGGGACTTATACTATTTATACTATATATAAATGATATCCCACGGACACCCGAAACTTTCTTTGTCCTATATGCTGACGATACAACAATTTTTGCATCCTCCTGGAGAGCTGATACAGTGGCCAACAGATTAACCAAGGCCTTAAAAAGAATAATGATTTTTTTTAAAAAATGGAAAATAAAGGCCAATGATAATAAAACTGAAGCTATCTTATTCACTAGAAGAAGACCCAACAAGCATAAAAAGGTATCAGTAAATGGGAGAAATATAGAATGAGCAAAAATAGTTAAATACTTGGGGATGCAACTGGATTCCAGACTCAACTTGGCTGAACATATCAAACTATCTAAAAACAAATTAATGGCCCGAACTAACATCTTATATCCATTATTAAATAGACAATCAAGGCTGTCTACCAACAATAAATTAATAATTTATAAATCAGTACTTAGGCCAGTGCTTACTTTTGCATGTCCAGTCTGGAGTTCAGTGAGTAAAACCAAGTTTTTGGCAATACAAAGAATCCAAAATAAATTACTAAGAATGCTGGGAAACTACCCAGCCAATACAAGGTATATGACCTTCATGAGGAATTAAGGATACTACCGCTAGACTTATATATCCTCGCTTTGTCGCGGAAATTCTACACAAATTGTAAAAGTGGTCCTAGCCAAATAATTAGAAGCATCAGCGACTACACCCTCGATGACCTACTCCAAAAATACAAACATAAAAGAATAAGACATATGGTCTTGAAAGCAGAAACAATATTCGGGGTTTTTTAAGAATTGCCATCTATTTTTCCCCAACTACAATATCGTAAACTAATCTCTATCCTAAATCAGGATCTACAAACACTGCTTGGATGGTTTATGTAAGGTATATCACACTTAAAATTAAAAACAAAATGTAAACAAAGTATTTGTATATATATTATAAGAGCAGTAAAATTTATTTTATTTTATTAAGGCTTTCTGATTTTGCAATATTATCAGTGGAAAGTGATTTGGCAAAAGGAGTTGATTTTGATGAAGTAATTAACAAGTTTGGCGCTCCAAGGGGAAGGAAAGGAAAGTTCTGATTTGGTCGAGATATTTAATATCACATAAAATTTAGTGTAAAAATATCAATTAGAAAATTAACATGTTTTCTGTTTAGTTCTTATTTCTTAACTTCTTACAATCTTTCACCAATCGAGCGTTAATTATTTTTTTTCTATTGTCTTTGTAAATATAGGACCTATATTTGTAAACATTACTAAGGATTCTGTATATCAATGGGGTGTCGTGAGGGGGGTAACACTATTTTCAAAAACAATATGTTTGAAAAGGATGTTAATAATATGTTTAAAATATTATTTATTTTCCGATTTCTTATAAATTAATCTTTAGCTTCAAACCCATATTCAAATTTTGAAATTCAAACTTAGCCAAGACTCAAACCTTTTTTTAAAAAATGAATTGTTGATCGCTGTTCATTTATTGTTTTGTTTGACGCAAATTTCAGTAACTATCGGTGCACCGGTTTCATCCGCACTTAAGCCTCATTAATTAGTGAAATATTGGTAATTAACATTAAAAATGTATCAAATTAAGTGCATAACATGATTGTGATTATTTAAAAGTAAAATTTTTGTTTAAGGTAAGCGAAAAACGTGGTTAATTTCCTTGATAAATCTCAACATTATTTTAGCGATTTTTTTACTGTTTCATCAATGTGTTTTGATTTAGTTGCAATTTGAAAGATTTTATTTCATAAAATTTATTGAATTTCTCATATTTTTGGGGAAAATCAACACATTTGCCTTGTTAATTTGGTTAGCGTGGGTCGCTTGAGTTGTAAATAGTGCATCTTTTTTCATAGTTACATGCAAGAAAGTGACTTAAAAAGTCGCTTATATCTTAGTGCATTTAGTTTTGATAAAATTTATGATGCAATTGAAAGATTTTCCAAAGAAAAATCGCTGAAATAGATGTTGTAGCACATGGATTTTGTTGACAATTGAAACAATCTAGCTTCAGTTGAAGCTGCTTTCCTATTGGTTGGTAGTTTCAATGGCGTCTTTTTTAAAATTTAAATTATTTTGAAATTTATTTTTTTTTAGATGTGACTTGGTTGAAACTTTGGGTGATTGGATCAATGAATCGATTGAAGATTAAGTCTGCAACAGTTGGGTGATGACTGTCAAGGTCAGTTGCATGCGTTTTGTAAACATTTAACGTTGGACCCATTTATGTATAGTACAGGGAAAAATTCCGGAGATTCCAATAATTGGGGGTTTTATATCTAATGATTTTCCTAGATCACCGACCGACTCTGAACCAAATCTTTTTCTGGAATTTCTTCAAAAAAAAATTGATTTTTTTCTAAATAAATTATTCTTCCCCTCAACTTAGTAAGAAATTTTCTTAAGAAGAATCCGATTTTTTTACTCAGGAATTCAAAAAAGCCACTGTAAATCCAAATAAGTATGAATAAAATCTATGTATTACTAAATTTTATCGGTATAGCCGATCCCCTTCTTAGAGCCTTGTAGGATATACTTGGAATACTTCTATTCCTTTAGGAACCTTAGTTGAATCGTTTATTTTAAAAATGACTCAAGGCCATTTCAAGGACTTTTGTATTTGTTATTTAAACCAAATTATCTTCATATTTAAACTATTAAATTTTCACAAGTTTTTGTCCTATAATTTACCCTATTAGATTAGACTGGTTCGAAAAAAAATATAACTTTTTGTGTTTTGATTTGGTTGCAATTGAAAAGATTTTATCTTATAGAATTTATTGAATTTGTCATATTTTTGGGGAAAATCAACACACTTGGGGTGACACCATGAGTTATCCCACTGGGTGACACTAACCCTAGTGATGGCACTGTGAAATTTAATGTATAAAAAATTGTTATAATAATATTGATATCAACTACTTTTAGGTGGTACAAAGTTCAGATAAGAAAAAACATGGCTAACACATTCATATATTATTTTATTTTCTCATATATTTTTACGACACTTGTTGATTATAATTATAATGTATTTATAGTTTAATGGAATGGGGTACAAAAATTGATATTTCGAAAAACACATCAACAGAATTTATAATATATCGGTCGAGCAAAAACGGCAAATAGTGCGACATTAGAGGCATTATTATTAACCGCTTCCACTTGTAGGCATATGTATGTTTTTGTCATTGAAATTATACCGACATTTATATAACAATTCTTGAATAACATATGTCTTCAATGTTAACAATCTTAACATGTTTATTATTATTATTATTATAAGTTTTAGGCTCTAAACAGTTATTTATTTTATATAAGAGTTTTTTTTTCTTACCATTTAATATCAACTGAGAAAAATGTAGAAAAATAGAATGTGATAGTTGTATAAAGATAACATGAAATATTAAAAAAGAGTTAATTTTTTGAGCTAAATATAAAAATCAGTACGTTTAAAAGTATGTCCTTTATTTTTTGTAAAAATTATCTTAAATATCATTTTTTTTTCTAATAGAGAAATGAGAGATGTAAAATTAGAGTTTTCACATGAGAAAGCATTCCCTAATTTCTTCCATTGTCACTTGTATTTCTGATAATCGTATACGTTTTTATTTTTTTTATTAATTACTATGGCAGTCAATTAGTATATAATCTATTTCCCTTAAACGGTTCACCGATAAACATATACTTTCCCAATATTTTCCCAAAATAACCTCTGTAACTTTTACACTATACTCAGTTATTAAGGGACATTTTGAAAACATTACATTCAAAATGTTTTTAATTACTTTAAACAATTTCTAATGGTTTTTTTGAACATTAAAACGGCTCTAAATGTCTTTTTCGTTCCACTTCAAAATGACATAAATGCAACTGAATTGAACGCTAAAAAATCATGAGATAGAGATATACGTTGTCTTTGTTACACTCTATCACGAGTTGTCAATTTACTTCTTGGAAAGCGAAGCTGGGTGGAGTCATTAAATGGCGGCAAAATATAAATTCAATTAGTATCTTTTTTATACCTTGAAAATTCACTAAATGCAAGGTTTATAAAATACACAGGTGGCCTCATGGTGGCTACGTAATGGATACGTGACGTATCCAGAAGAAATTCGTACATATCTTCAGACTGATCAATTTCAAAATTCTTCGTATGACGTCATTTTTTTTTCTAATGGAGCAACCTGTGTAATTTACAAACCTTGGTTGTAATGAACCACGTACCGATTCATGGTCGATGAAATATTTTATATGTGCCGTTTATTTTGAAAGTAAGTTAAGTCCACTTCAAGAACAATCCCTATAGTGTTATAATTTTTTATCATAGGAAGATGTGATACTAAGGAGGAGGGAATAATTGGCGTTTTTATTAAAATCAGTAATTTTTGAAAACTTAACAGTTAAATAATTAACATACTTTGTTCTAGTTACAAGAAGAAGAATCACCATATAGATCATGGGGGTCAAGCTCTAATGGCAGACTTGGTTCCCAAAAATTAATAGTTGGGGCGTCAAATGCAGATGGCGCGGTAAGCAATATTTCAAGTTTTAAGGGACTTTTAGCTAGGGTTAAGTGTAAAGTTGGTAGAAGTGTTGAAGTTGGTAGTTACGAAATTAGGGGGGTGAAAGTTTTTTGGCTAACTTTAAAATAAAACTGACGCCGCTGACTAGCAAGTGCTGAATTTGATTATTTGGAATCGCGGTCCTCTTTTCAATATCCATCATGGATAACATATTTCACATTTAATGGCAGTGTTGTGTGCATTTTGTCAAAAGATCAACATCAAATACACTTTTCTACTGCCCAAACTCATTACCAAGGTATGTATTTATTTACTAGTTTATACCCACTTTTTTATGGGGCAAAAATATGATTTAAATTGAAACTTTGAATCTATTTTTTTAAGTAAAATAAATTTGTTTCAGCAAGGATTCGACGATTTTTCTAGGCAGTCACAATTCATAGCGATAGAAAAGGACAATTTCCAGGATTCAACTGTCATCTCCAAACTAACGCCATTAAGTAAATATACGTAAGCATGTCTGTAATTAACTTTAATTAAATTTTACAATGTGAAATAATGTTATATTTTGTATTTAAATTTTAATAAATAAAATTTATTTTTCAATCAAATTTTCGTTAGTATATTTTAAATATTTCAGGAATTAATCAAATTTGAAAGGAATAAATTAAATTTGAATTTGGCGCATAAAATTCTAAAATTGGTTAAAAGTAGTTATCGTTATTATCGGCTATGCTACACTAGCGCCCTCAGTAAATGACGCTCGGAAGATAGCCATTTGGAGGAACACAAAATTAACATTGAGCTAGCCTCCCATGATATAGACCGTCCTTGAAAACTTACACCACTTTCAAAATAAACGAGTCATATATATTCGGTAAATATTTTAAAAGATTAGGAGCATATAGCATTTTCGTAGCATGGAACAAACCGTTAATTTTTTTAAATCAAATATTTCCTTCCCTCAATTTTATCATCTCTCATTCTCATTGTGTTCAAATTTAATACAAATATCTCATTGCAAAAGATAATTTTGAATAATTTTTACAAATGTTGCTATAGACAGTTTATAAAGACGACATTGAAATAAATAACAAAGATATTATTTTGCTACCAATAAATCATTTGAAATTATGACTTCATACTTACAAATATTGTCGCCTTTCTAATATTTCTATTATTATATATTTTTTTTTTCTTATTAAGTTCTAATACTTTATCTACGTTTTAGCTTAGATCAATCGATATGTGAGAAAATATTTTATTCATTAGTATATATGTAATTTGATATGGATCGTACGAAAAAGATTTTTCCAAAAAAAAAAAATTGAAAGACACAGAGTGCAACTTAGTTAAAGCGATAGATTTTTCAAGTATTCCAACATTTTTTTTGTTTTTGTTTTCTTAGACAAAATATTCATTAATTACTCTATAACATTGTTTTGTTATAAAATTCTTCTTAATTAGGAAACATTGCTAAAGCGCTGATAAAGAACACATGTTTACATGTTTTTTGCATAAGACACAGACAAGAGGTACAATTTTTATAACATTTAACAATATTAGTTTTTAAATATTTAGGCCATTTATTTTCAATAAATATATATTTTTTTTATGAAGTAAGTTTTTTTTTATAGATTTTTGGTCATTGCATCTCTAAATACAAGAGAAGTTCCCTGTACTTTACAAACACAAATTCCGAAAAATAGAGATATCTTTAATAAGTATTTTTTCTTTCTTTCTATGTTTAACTTCGGCACCTTTCATTCAAATCTCAAAATTTACCAAAACAGGAAAAAAATTATCCAATTTATTGTTCTGATTTTTTTATAAAACTTATTTCTTAATTATTGTTTTTTTTTTTATCTTTTTTCTTTTTTGAAGTTTCAATTTGATTTATATAGTTTAAAGATATTTTTTCAAGACCAAAATCCTTCAGTCTTCACATTATATCTATTTTTAAGTACAAAATTTCTAAGATTTTCTCAGCAAATTGTGACTAATTTCAGTGTTTAAAATCCTTAATGTTACTATTGTAAATTAGGCCTTCTTTTATCCTACCAAATTTAAATTCAAGTTTTCATATTCAAACACCGAAATTAGCCAATGATTTGCAGCAGTGGGATATTTTACCCACTTTATTCTACCATTGACAAGTTACATAAATCCAATACCACATATAGGAACTAGTTATACGTCGAATATCCGTTGCAAACATTCATGTTTTGCACATTTGTGCGTTTTTTTTTTCTCAAAATTCATATGTAAATTGAGGCAAAACACCCCAGTTGTCCAACCACTGTCCAAGTTAGCATTTTGGACTATTACAAATTAAAATTTTAAATATATTTTTAGATTGACTTATGTTTGTATTTAATTGTACCGAAAAAAAAGGTATTAAATTTTTAAAAATCGATAGCCTCCATTGTTATATTTTAACAGCTATAGATGGCGTTTGCCACTTGGAGAATTGTACCGAAAAAACATTTTTTTTAAACTTTAATTCAAAAAAAGTTATCAGCGATTATGTAAATGCACTTATTCCATTGTTGAATTTGTATTACAGTGCAATTTGGGTGTTAGTATATAGAAACCTATCCCAAAAAAAAAATCCTTCTAATCAATCCAAACAATAGTTATAACTAATTAATTCATTGTTAAATTTGAAAATTGGCCAAAATTTTGATTCTGTTGAGGTAAAAACGATTCTTAAAAACGATCTCTTGTTAATGGAATGGGTTGAATTTTCGTTTGAACCTCAACCGAAAAGAAAATAGAGTTTTCCGGGTACTAATGGTTTTTCTTTAGAGATTTTCCAAATACAGAAATTGTATATCCTAGCTATTGTTTCGCTGAGGATTGTACCGAAAAAAATTTTCTTCTAACTCTATTTCAACGGTAATTATGATGATTTTTCTATGGGTAATTACTCATTACTTCTTTGTAGAAACTTCAATGAAGTAATAAGTCTAATTATTCCTACGAAAACCTTTATAAATACCGTTGAGATAGAGTTAGAAGGATTTTTTTTTCGGTACAATCCCGCTATTATGTCACTGAGGATTTTACCGAAAAAAAAAATTCCTTCTAACTTTATCCCAACGGTAATTATAAAGGTTTTTGTATGACTACTTAGACTCTAATTACCTATACAAAAACCATCATAATTACCGTTGGAATAATGTTGGAAAGAAATTTTTTTCGGTACAACCCTCAGCGGAACAGTAGCTAGATTGTAACGATGTTGGATTTGGAAAATCTCTAAAGAAAAACCATTAGTACCCGGAAAACTCTATTTTCTTTTCGGTTGAAGTACAAACGAAAATTTAACCGATTTCATCAATTAGAGGCTTCAATTCGTTTGTACCTCCAAAGGTTCAAAATTATGGCCGATTTTCCTGTTTCAACAATGAAATAATTAGAATCTAATTCCTCATATAAAAACCTTTATAATTACCGTCGGGATAGGTAGAAAGACAATTTATTTCGTTACAATCCTCAGCGAAACAATAGCTAGGATGTACAATTTTTGGATTTGGAAAATTTTCCAAGAAAAACCAATAGTAGCCAGAAAATTATTTTCTTATGATTGAAGTACAAAAGAAAATTCAACTGGGATCCTAAAATACCATTGATGAAACAACAAAAACATCCATAATTTTAAATCTTTTGAGGTAGAAATGAATTTTTTTGCGAATTCTTTCGAGTGCTGGTCTCTAATTGATGGAATTGGTTGAATTTTCGTTTGTACTTTAACCGGAAAGAAAACAGATTTTTCCGGCTACTAATGGTTTTTCTTGGAAGATTTTCCAAATCCAAACATTGTACATCCTAGCTATTGTTTCGCTGAGGATTGTACCGAAAATTTGTACATATTTTATACCGAATTTTTGTATGGATATTTACTCATTACTTCTTTGGCAGGGCGGATTTAGGAGGGGGGGGCACTGGGGCACGTGCCCCGGTTTTTTCGGATTTTCGAGGTTCAAAACCAAGAAGACGCATTACCAAAACCTACATTCTTTGGAAAATCATGATCCGACTTCCGGTTTCCGAGAAAACTTGTCTCTCGTTTGCCTCCTCATTTTTGAGAACCCTTTTTCAAAGCGCTGTAAAAGGGGAAGGGGGGACATATCGAGGCAAATAAAAAAAAATAGTTCAAAACTTCAACTTTTAAATGCCGAAGACCGTTTTTTAATATCTCTAAAAAAAAAATGGCAGCAGTTTTAAAAAAGTCATTTTTTTTTACGTTCTGACGGTGATCCACCCTTAAAATTTTAATTTGTAAGTCAGGTGCTAACTTGCCAGAGGTCCGTTGTCCGTGTATAGTAAATATGGTAAGTATTGCGGATAGTCAAATAGTCTGACATTTCAGCGTAACGGGTTGCATATACGATAAAAATCTGCAAGTTCCTACAACACAGAATACATATAAATATTTATCAAATATATATGGAAGATGAGAAAGAAGATTATATCACATCCATTATAAATTACGTAGAAAAAAAAAGTAATCAGAAGTGTTCCCTTTCATGTCCGCTCATTTTTAAAGCACATGCAAATTTTCGCAACTCTTCGACTTGGTGATGTCGTTCAAGCACATCTTCTGCAAAATTTCCCGTGCAATATTCAGACTGAGACTGGTTTTTGAACCGTGAATTTTGCGACGATTTTTGGCGCTGGACGATGCCACGGTGCCGCTGCCACTGGGTCCACCACCGGCTTGGCTCTTTTTACGATCGCGCGCCTCGCGCAATCGAATTTGTTTCAGAATACCCACGAGCAGTTCGTCCACGTTGTGCTGAATGCCGCTGGATGTTTCGATGAATTTGCAATTGCGCGACGACGCCAATGACTTTCCATCTGCAAAAAATTATATCCAATTAGAGAGAAGTTTCGAAATGGTTACCTCTACATTCTAGTAGTAAATCCAGGATTTTTAGTACAAATAGATAGGATACTGTACAAAGGATCTAGTCCAAGGATGTGAAACAAGGTTATATTCCTTCATTTGAAGTGAACTAAGCAAAATTTTAGCAAGGATAACATATATATATACAAGTCTCTCTTGTCTGGTGTGGGCAACTAAAGCAAGTAAAATGCAAGCCCTTTTTTATACATTAAATACAAACTATTGTTTTTAGTTACCATTAAAACTGTGCCTACATAGACGGCGCTTCATTCGCTACCCTATCCACACATACATATCAACATTCTCCGCTAACTTATCGCACGTTTTTCAACAACCAAAAGTGCCCCCCTAATAATCACATCCAGAATACACTACTGCTATGTTAATCCCCAACATATCCCAAAAAAAAAAATGGAGAAGACAACAATATTTACCATTAGCAGAAATAACTCGAGAACGCGCCAAATCCGCTTTATTCCCGACAACAATCACACTTTTCTCTTGCGTATAATTTTCTTGCCACAAATATCCCAAAATATCCTCGGCAACTTTGAACGAATCTTTAGCAACAATCGAATAGACAACAACGCAAGCATGTGGTTCGTAAGTAGCCAACGAATTTTCCACCTTAAAACAACAACATAAAATATATTCAATCCAGTAAAATTATGCCATTACAACAAAGGCTTTTTCGGATAATTTCAGCAATAGATTGATAGAGAAGTGAGTGGCAAATAAATCAATAAGCATGTGACAGATAAGGAGAAATATCCCACCCACAATCTGGCAACGTTGCATTTTCGAGTTTGTTTGTAATTTAATTGTGCAGATTGTGGGTGTGCTAAAGTACACATGAGTCGAAATATGATCATCAGAAGAAGTTACCATCAGCTGCCAATTGGTATCTCCACTAGACTGGCCAAAAAAATTAACTATTTTTTTTGTTGAGAGTATATCAAAATATTGTTCAAGGTGACAAAAAAAAAATATCGGGAAAGTTTGAGCCCTTAATATTTATATTAAGAAGTCTATCATCTGTAATTTCGATTTGTTATTTGTGCTTTCATTTTTGCGTCAATGCTGTCAAACTATCAAGGTAAAAAAAATCATCTGCACATATATTTATAGAAAATTAAATTCCCTACAAAAAACCTCTGCTTGAAAATTTTTGCCAGACACGCCGTTTCCGAATAATCAAGCTTCAGACATTGATATAATTTTTAGATTTATCTTCTTTATTTTGGAATTTTGTAACTAATGAACAAAAAACTATATAGAAATTAACAATATAGATTCTTTAAGGGAATTTAATGCTCTACAAAAAAGGTCTCTTAACGTTTTTACATAAAACCACTCTTTCAAATTTGGTTCAACAACGAAAAAAACAATAATTTAATTTTTCCTTCAACTTTAATTGTGAATAACTTTCGAAAAAGTGATTTTATGTAAAAACGTTAAGAGATCTTTTTTGTAGAGCATTAAATTCCCTTCAAGAATATATATTGTTTTTTTCTATATATTTATTTGTTCGTTAGTTACAAAATTCGAAAATAAAGAAGATAAATCTAAAAATTATATCAATGTCTGTAGCTTGATTTTTCGGAAACGGAGAGTCTGGCAAAAATTTTCAAAGAGACCTTTTTTGTAGGCAATTTAATTTTCTATAAATATATGTACCGATGAATTTTTTTACCTTAATAGTTTGACAGCATTGACGCAAAAATGAAAGCACAAATAAAAAATCGAAATTAAAGATGATAGACCTCTTAATTGTAATATTAAAGGCTCAAAACTTTCCAATCTTTTTTTGTCACCTTGAACAATATTTTCGATATACTTTCCAAAAAAAAATAGTCGATTTTTTTGGCCCAGTCTAATCTCCATATGGTGGAAATTGTACTGGTTAGCCAAGAAAATTTTGAATTTTTCGAAATTTTCCAATAACAGAATTCCAAATACGTAATTCTGCGGGCTGTATCATCTTTTCGTAAAATTGGTAGCCAATTGTAACTTCAAATGATTAAATCTTCAAAAAACGCCTTCCAGGATATCTTCTTTTACAATCGCAAGCATTAAGCAATACAATATGTTCTACATACCGACATTTCCACAGTTGGATGATCGATGAAAATAATTTCCGATTCCTCTCCATCCAACAGAATACTAACTGTTTTTTCTCCAAATTCATCATCTAAACAAAAATAATCAAAATTTGTCTTTGTACTTTTGATGCAAAGTTGAAAAATACGTGAATCATATTTCAATATTTCTCAATTATTCATAAAAAATTATGATTACAAAAATTTTGTAGGATATCGTTGGGTTTTCAATTTTTCAAGTGAAAACTTCTTTAGTATCGTTGTGACTTGAAATTTTATGAAACGGAAACGGAAAGCGGCAATAAAAAGATAAACATATACATAAATCTATAAGATTTATCATGAGAGAGAATGAGATAGGAAACTTTAGTATTTCTTATGGTTGTACGCGCCTGCGTATTACGCTACTTGAGAATCGTTTTCATAGCGACCAATAACAACCGTGTTAAATTACTTACTATAATAGTAAGCACAACATTTCATTATTTTAATAAAATTAATTTTCAAGTTTGCCGTAAATCAATACGGATTATTGTCATGATTATCAAAAAAAGTAAAGAAAACAAGATTATAAAGACGTCAAAAGATTCAACAGAACGTGTTCGTGAATTTCGGGCACCCCGAAAAGTATTATTAAATAAGAAAAATAATAATTCTTATACGTTTAATTGATTCAACTGTGCAAAATAGTAAAAATGATACTAGTTAGTACTTAAATGTTTTCTAATCGCATATTTCGTCCTTAAGCACGACATTTCAATAAAATAAAAGCTAATTTAAAATTAATTCTGATATCACATAATATTACGAACTGTTTTTCAGGTGCTACTCAAATGAATGTACAGCCGATTCCTTAGGTACTGACAATTTCGTCGAAATAAAGTTGCTCATGAAGAATTTCGTTAAAATTTTTTTAACAATATGTTTGGTCATAATATGTGCTCCTTTTGTGAACGATTGTGATTCCAACGAAATATAAAACCCACAACGTTCAGGACATGAAGATCTTTTATCGATAATAATTAAAAATTCTAATGCTAATGATAATATTTTACTGTGCTGCCCGTATTTTCAAGCAATCGAGAAAAATGTAATTCCAACGATGTCCAAATACAATAATTTTAAATATTAAACGATACCTGCATCTTTACCACCACTGGATTTATTTCATACTTCCATTATCATAAGCTATTTTATGATTTATCGAAAATGCAAATTTGGATTCAGGATAAATTTATGTAATCCTAGGGTGATTTTTTTTTGGTCCCATCGTGAAATTTTGTTGGAAATACCAAAGAAAAATTCTCTGAAAGTTTGAGCCCTTAATATTAATTTTAAGTCCTCGACCAAAACGTGTAAAGATTTCCCATTGAAAATACACGGAAACTCTGATTTTTTATTTTAAAATTTCTATATCTCAGCGGCATTTCATGGGATCGCTTTTACCGAAGATGGTTTTTTCTCAGAATTAAACGCTCTACAAAAGTGCCCATTGCGACAAAGTCGTAACTCACACCGGTGAGGTAGTACGGGCCACTGAACCTGATTTTTCCATAAAATTCGCGTTTTTTTTTGCATTTATGTTGTAAATAACAAGAGCTACGGAAAAATTATAAATGAAAAACTTGTAGAGAATTTGATTTCCTACAAAAAAGGTCCTGTAGACCAAATCGCGAAGATCAATATTAAACGAGATATTAAGCCTTGAATTTTATAGAAAAATCAGGTTCAGTGGCCCGTACTACCTCACCGGTGTGGGTTATGACTTTGTCACAATGGGCACTTTTGTAGAGCGTTTAATTCTGAGAAAAAAACATCTTCGGTAAAAGCGATCCCATGAAATGCCGCTGAGATATAGAAATTTAAAAATAAAAAATCAGAGTTTCCGTGTATTTTCAATGGGAAATCTTTACACGTCTTGGTCGAGGACTTAAAATTTATATTAAGGGCTCAAACTTTCAGAGATTTTTTTTTGGTATTTCCAACAAAATTTCACAATGGGACCAAAAAAAGTCAAAAAGAGTCCAAAAAAAAAATCACCCTAATGGAATATATATGTTAACAGATCGTAAAATATACCCTACAATTATCCTACTCATAAAGTTTTAAATTCGTCTCAATATCTTGAAGTTCATTTTTTTTGAAGGTTTCATGTATAAAGGACTTAACTCCCAAAGTATCTGAGGCTTGTTTACCTCCCTGCTAAAAAAAGGGCATTTTAAATGTAATGATTTCTAAATGCCTTTAAATGCCTTTTTTCAACCGATCCTCAGCGGAGTTAAGTACATCACACTAAAATCTTGAATCCATTACTATTATTTCAATGGTTAAATCATAGAACCCTCGTAAATTCAAGCCTAATATTTCTTTGAAATTGATTCACAATTTTTATGTTTATAGGTACCTAAACTAGCGTCGTAGGTATTCATATACTCGGAGGTCATAAATTGAGACACTAGAGCTGTTTTACCAACACCGGAATCACCAAGCAGGACGACACGATATCGTTGGATATCGTCCATATCATCTGAAACACTTCGAAGACTATCTTCCGAGTCTCCCGAACTAGAATTAGCGCCATAATACCCTGAACAACAACTGGCTCCTTCGAATGGTGACCCATTATTTGACACAGCACTGTGACTAGAAAAAAAATCAATAAATCAATTGGAGAAATCAAGAAATCAACGCAAATAATTTACCGACTAGCCGTTGAATTGACACTGGTATTACTACGTGAACGTCGGCTGATGATTGAATCTCCGCAATTGACCACACTGCCCTTATTAGTAATGGAAAACGTTCGCAAGCGATACAAATCGTCGTTGAATCTCGGATTGAACGCTTTTTCCGGCAACGACAAAACCCGTGGACGTATATGATCCGGAATTGGCAACTCGAGGAAATTGGACGTGCGACGTTGGCGCACGCGGCTGTTGTTTTGAAAATTCAACGGACCAATGTCCTCCTCATTGTTGGCCGAGACGGTGGAATCTTTGGAGCCGCGTCGCGACGCCAAATAGGCCAGGCCGCCTTTCATGGAGCCGCGCCGCTGCCGCGGACTGGACGGTCGGCTGACGCTGCTCGTCGGTATGGAGGCGGTTGTGTCCTCCGACAGGTCACTGGTCGACTTGCGGTACCGCTTGTTGGTGTCCCGTTTGCGACGTCGTCGACAGTGCTCGCGATGGGCACTCGAATCGCTCATATTCGAGTTGATCTTATCGCTGCTGTTTGCACTAGGTAATGTTGTTGATGTGGTCGTGACAATTGTCGTTGTCGTGTCGGCACTTTCCAACGAATCATTTCTGTTCCAGTGCAGCAAGTAGCCCGGATTTGTGTGGATATTGCAGCGCACTTTCTCCTGCTGAAATCCCAACGAAATTCACCAATAATTCAATGCTCTGTTGTCCATAAAATATATACGACTGATTCAAAAAAAATGATGATTTTTTTTCTCTTAATTATATCGAAAACATTGTTGGGAATGACAAAAAAAATTCCTGTGAAAGTTTAAGCTCTCAATATTAAGAGGTGCCGCATCGCAAAATTCATTTTCCATTTAAATAACATGGGAACAATATTCTCTTGCACTTTGGAATTTTATAGCTCACGTTGGTGACAATTATTCGGAATGACCAAGGTATATTTTTATAGAAAATTGAACGATCTACAAAAAAGGTCTCGAACAAGTTTTTGATATATTTATTCCTTGAAAAGTTATTCGAGGTCAAAGTTGAACTAAAGCGAAATTTTAATATTTTTTTCAATTTTTTGACGCAACCATCAATTTTTTGAGACAATTTTATAGGACATTTTTTGTACAGCATTTTTTTTTTCTATAACTTATGTTTATAAATTTTTTTGATATTTTTCACAGGTCCTAAGTTATTTGCATTAAACTGAAAGTTCCATGAATTATTATATTTTTAACATATTTTTTTTTTGATTTAATTAAATAACTTAGGATCAGTGAAAAATATCAAAAACTTTTACAGAGATAAGTTATAGGAAAAAAAGTGCTCTATAAAAAATGTCCTTTAAAATTTTCTCATAAAATTGATGGTTGCGTCAAAAAATTAAAAATATTATTAAAATTTCTCTTTAGTTCAACTTTGACCTCGAATAACTTTTGGAGAAATAAATATATCAAAAACTTGTAACAGAATTTTTTTGTAGATCGTTTAATTTTCTACAAGAATATACCTTGGTTGGTCATTCCGAAATATTGTCACCAACGTGAGCTATAAAATTCCAGAGTATAAGAGAATATTGTTCCCATGTTATTTAAATGGAAATTCATTTAAACATCAAGCAATTTTCTTGTAGAAAATTTAACGATCTACAAAAAAGGTCTTGTACAAGTTTTTGATATATTTATTCCTTCAAAAGTGATTCGAGGTCAAAGTTGAACTAAAGCGAAGTTTTAATATTGTTTCAATTTTTTGACGCAACCATCAATTTTATCATTTTTATTATCATTTATTATCATTTTATGAGAAAATTTTATAGGACATTTTTTCGTAGAGCACTTTTTTTACTATAACTTATCTCCATAAAAGTTTTTGATATTTTTCACAGGTCCTAAGTTATTCAGTGAATTTTCAGTTTAATGCAAATAACTTAGGACTTGTGAAAAATATCACAATCTTTTATAGAGATAAGTTATAGGAAAAAAAGTGCTGTACAAAAAATGTCCTATTAAATTTTCTCATAAAATTGATGGTTGCGTCAAAAAATTGAAAAAATATTAAAATTTCTCTTTAGTTCAACTTTGACCTCGAATAACTTTTGAAGAAATAAATATATCAAAAACTTGTCGGAGACCTTTTTTGTAGATCGTTCAATTTTCTACAAGAATATACCTTAGTCATTCTGAAATATTGTCACCAACTTGAGCTATAAAATTCCAAAGCGCAAGAGAATATTGTTCCCATGTTATTTAAATGGAAAATCAAAATTTGCGATGCGGCACCTCTTAATATTAATATTAAGAGCTTAAAATTTCACAGGATTTGTTTTTTGTCATTCCCAACAATATTTTCGATATAATTAAGAAAAAAAATCATTTTTTTTGATTCAGTCTAATATACAATAAGTGATTTAAAACAATATTGAGCCAATGCTACTGAACAGGAAATTTATAAACAGGCCTGGGAAGATTGAGTCAAAAAACCGGAAGATTTTAGCAGAGCCGGAGTTGAAGTCACCAAAGGATCTAGTCAATTAAGCATTTGAAAACTACACTAACATCTAATGAAGGGATCTTATCTTGTTTTTAATCAAAGATAATCATACACTTAATCTCACACCCTTAATCCTTATAGTAAGCCAATAATGGAGGTCAAAACCCTTAACGTAAATATTTTTTTTCTTAGTCCCTATTGAAGATATTTTCACGAAAATGAAACTATATATGACTATCAGTAAACTAATTATAATATATTTTTTTGAGAATTTTTACAATACAAGAAACTGTAAAAAACGAGAAGGTAATTTTTTTTGGGGGTGGTTTTGTATACCAACCTTTAAAATGACATCTATCAAAAAAATATATTTTATATGTTAATTAGTTGGCTACCATATGTTCAAGTTACAAAATGGTCAAATTGGTTGAACATAGTTTAAAAAAAATAAAATCAATTAAGAATACGGACATACAATTCCTATTTTTACTAAATCCTATATTAGCAACTATGTATTCTATATCTATCATCATAAATATGTCCTTAAAAATTTTAACTTTCGAATAAATAGTATGCGATTAGAAATTCGCAAAAAAAAATATGTAGTTTCAATTTCGTGAAGATATCTTTAATAGGTACTGAGGAAAAAATGATTTACGTTAAGGGTCGTCATCCCCATTATTACCATACTATAGGTGTTAGGGGTGTGAGATTAAGTGTATGGCTATCTTAGATGAAGAAAAAGGTAGATCAGGGGTGGGGAGTTTATATAATAGGTATAGTTTCCCGCGTGGTTGATTCGATTATCCCTGGCAAGATTCTTTAAATCTACCTAGTTCATAGCCGAAAATTGCATTTCTTTTCTTTTTGAGGTCTTCCAATTTGCATTTGTGACATCAAGTATGAAGCTTTTTCCTCCCTTGTAATCTTCCAGAATGTTTAGTAACTATAAAAGATTCATTTTTGACTTTATTCTTTAGGTTTCCCGCGTGGTTCAATCGATTATCCCTGGCAAGATTCTTTAAATCGACATAGTTCATAGCAAAATATTTCAATTCTTTTCTTTTGAGGTCTTCCAGTTTCCATTTGTGACATCAAATATAAAGCTTTTTCTTCCCTTGTAATCTTCCAGAATGTTTAGTAACTCTAAACGATTCATTTTCGACTTAGTTCTCCAGGACCACTTGGACATAAGCTAGGAAATATCCAAAGAGATATATTTCAGAGTAAAACTGGCCAACTGAAACTAGATACGGAGATGCAATATTCTTTCGAGAACTATTTAGAGAAAAATTGGAAATATTTCCGCCAGAATGCAATTGGGTATCCTACGGACTACTTACTTGTATTTCATATGGCCGATTGTTCACTTCGAACGTAATGGCGCTTTTCGGCTCACTTTGCGTTTTGGTCAGCAACGTTTTGTAGCCGGAGACTGATTTGTGGGCACCTCGCCGATAAGAAGGCGATGATACCAACGGCGATGAAGGATCCTCGGTCTGGGACATTGCTTTGGTGAAGGGGCGATTGAAGTTGAAATAGGGCCCGGACGAGGACGGCGTGGACGTGGACTGGGCCGACGTGGGCGACATCGACGGGACCGGAATTTGCGGGGACATGCATGTCGCCGAAGTGGGCGACGACGGATATAGTGGCGACGTGGAGAATTTGGGCGATTTCACCTTGGCCTTGCCAGTGGGACTTCGAGACGGCGACTTGGGCACCAAAGGACTGACGATCAACGTTGGCGACTTCGGCGAATTTGCAACCCCTGAAATGTTTTCAATGTCTCATTAAATAAGTGTCAATTTTCCATGGCCCACTTGGACCTATCATCAAAATTTCATTGTTACCGTCATAGTCCAGGCTTTTATTTTCGCGTTCTCGACTGTTTCTTTTCGTCGTGGACGAACTGGACGCCGATGATGTTGACGGAAGTGAGAAATGGAAAAATTTATTTTTTGACGGTTTCATCTTTTTTTTTCAAATTTTTAATAATGAACAATTAATGATAAAAACAACGGTTTTGATTGGTCGGGACGAAAACAATAAAGCAACGAGAACGGCGTCGCGGATATGTGGTCGCATGAGCTCCACATCGTGAACTAACAGGTGCCTGCTGTCGTTCGTCGCGTTATTTTCAGCATGTGATGGATAAAAGGGGAACACAACCAACCCCTATATGTGTCTAAAATCCCCCAACCCCTGGGCAAAATGAGGGCAAAGTGGGAACGAAAATCTGGGTTGTACAAACGCATCACCAACAAACATGTCTGATCCTCACTAAAGTGAAACAGCACACGGCTAGTTTCCATACGACAAACAAAGATAGGTGATAACCCACGTTTTATTTATATTTAATCGTGACAGCCATCGTGAAAATGTCCGTTTTATTGAATTTTAATCATTCGCTTCGCTTTCAGCAATACTTTGAGATATTCAAGCGCCACGTGTGGTCTATCGATTCACTAAATAACAATAGCCCTAGAGGTTTTTTTTTCGTCTTAATAAGCAAAATAAATCAATTTGCATAATAAATTCAAGAGATATGAGATGTGAAGAGGCATCGAGGATCAAACGTTTGATAACCGCTGGCACACTTTCCTGTGACTCGAAGGTGGTGCAAGGATAAATATAGACAGAGAGCAAAAAGGGCTCAACCACGCCATAGGCTCCCGGGAAATTTTCTGGAATATAAGTGGTATACATATGTATATCACATTATACATAAGGTACAAATTGTGTTATATTGATATCAAGTCTTGAATGTTTTAGGTCAATATTGAATTTAAAACATTTAAAGCCAAATGTTGAGTGGCGGTAGGTAGCGGCAAAATCGGTGATTAAGCCGTCCAATGTAATTATTTTATCGCTGCTACGAGGAAAGCCATTTATCCAATTATCCCGGTTGATCCTGCCTCTCTCGCGTCTGGACAGCCATCTCGCATAATATCCCGAAGCCAATTTAACGTAACAACAACTCGACATGAAAAACCACTAAGCTCCCACATATTGATGTAATTATTTGCAAGAAAACATCCGCAAAAAAACCGACCCGAAGAAATTTATAACGAAATTTAGCTTAATTAAAAAAAAAAGTATTACCTACTCTCACTAATTAAATTTTAATTAGATTTATTTTTCTCGAACATAAAACCTTGCCGTTTTTCTAATTAAATATGAAAAATTTTATATTTCTTCAACAATCAACCTCGTTGCATTATTGCCAATTCAAAAAGTTTAACACGTTTGTCCAGTAGATGGCATACTTTGACAGATGTCTACGGTTCCTGATTTCTATAGGTGTGCGTCTCTGATAAGATATAAAATTTTATCAAGTGAATTTTTTTATCTAATAAATTTCACTTTACTTTGTATTATTTTATCAGTGAATAACCTTAAGATTAGAATATGTGTTATAAATAATTAAAAAAAAATGTTTGTAGTAATTTAAAAAAGAACTTTGAACTTTGTGACGAGAAAATATGCGCCATTTGCACAAGTAGAGACGTCACTTGCAACATGTAATTAACTTTTATTTTACTTTTCAAGTACGTTGAGGATAATATTTTCTTTTGATTTTAGCAGAGATATTGAATTAGTCAACAATGAGTGCTCCGATAAAGCCATGGGAAGGTGGTCAGCTGCAAAGTGCTCCAAATGTGTCGAACCTGGACCCGGTTATATCGGGCGCAGCACCCACGATAGTGTCCAGACCTGCACTGACCACCCAGCCGCAAGTACCTCCAAGACTGAATCCCCGTGTCTTAGCTAGCATTTCATCTAATTCTTTAAGTGGTTATGGGAGTCCTTATGGCGGTGGATATGGTTCCGGATATGGATACGGAAATACTTTAGGAAGCTATGGAGGATATGGTGGAGGCTATAGTGGATACGGTGGCTATGGAAGTTACGGTGGAGGATATGGCGGATACGGCGGCGGGTATGGCTCCAGTTATATGGGAGGAATGTATGGCGGATATGGACAATCTGGTTTACCAGGCATTGAAAGTCGGTTAGTATCCATGAAAAGTTATCCGAATGAAAATTTTCACTTTTTTTTTTCTTGTTTAGTTTTGTACAACTAGCCGAGGCTAGTTCACGACCTACGTTTCAGTCAATTGAATCAATAGTGCGAGCATTTGGTTCTATGGCGGCAATGCTGGATCAGACATTTTTTGCGATGACCTCATCATTTCGAGCAATTTTAAGTGTGACCGAAAATTTCGGACGACTTCGCGGTATGTTTCATCGTATTTGGGCGTCGTTCGCTTTGTTTAGAGGCATCAATTGGCTGCTGCAAAAGCTGCTGGAGTTGATCGGTATGCGACGACAAGCCGCCAGTATGCAAAGCAATTCGGCGTGGCAGGATGCCATCACCGCCGATGGTCTGGGAGTGCATGACGCGGCCAATGGATTCTCTGGATGGCCGATTGCTGTGTTTTTAACGGCGTTGGTCTCATTGCCGTATATTGTCTCGAAAGTTTTCGCCTCTATTAGTTCAACGGTCGAGGCTGGTTTGTATCTTCTATTATTAAAAAAAAAAAAAGTTTTTAACTGATTTACGTTTTAGACGAACAAAATACCAGGAAGATTCGAACGTTACACGCGTTTACCGGCACACAGCAGAACGAGTTGAGTTTCGGTGCTGGTGAAATTATTAACTTGTATAGTGACGACGTGCAACAACGTCATGGTTTGGCGAGAACCGGATGGTTATTGGCTCGCAATGGTGCCGGTCAAACCGGAGTTGTTCCCATCACACATTTACACTTTCCAAATACAAAAACGGCCACCACAGAATCGACAAACCAGCCAACCGAAACAAGCCATAACGCTAAAACGACTTAAATAGTATTACATCGAAAAATTGTGTTGAAAAAGCCTTTTTTTTCCGATCATTGATTTCGTCCAATTACTTTTATGTTTTAAGTTGCATTTTGCCGGGCTGTCGTCGTGCACATTTATCAGGGACAGCTATTTTTATTTCCACGGGTTTTGTTAACAGTGAAAATATCTAATGGTTATATTAATTTTTAAGTTTCACTCATTGTTTATTGATTTTTAACTTTGTTATTTTAAGATTAAGGTTTTTTTATAAAGAAGAAAACAAAAAGTTTTGGGTGTGTACCTTTATTGCAAAAAAGAACGGATCCAAATTGGAATATGGACCCTAAATTGGGGTCATTAGATCAACCTTTGATAATTTGAGAGAAAAGTTTATTATAAACGAAATTCCTATTCTGACATAATTTTAACTATACCTTCCTACTTAACGATCGTTAACGACTCGAAAGTATAAACAAATCTGATTCAATAATTTTTTATCCATTTTTTTTTAGATTAAATTGTGTTAACTAGTCTAATAACATCATGGAAGCTATATTAGGAGTATGACGTATCACTTCATTTTCCTATCCTGTACAGGACTAAAAAAAAGGAAAACCATCGATTTTTTTTCTATATAAAATAGTATAAAATAGTACAATCGTTCAAGGATATGCACTAGACTGATTCAAAAAAAAAATATGATTTTTTTTTCTTAATTATAACGAAAATTTTGTTGGGAATGACAAAAAAAAATCCATTGAAAATTTAAGTTCTTAATATTAAGAGGTACCGCATCGCAAATTTCGATTTTCCATTTAAATAACAGGGCAACAATATTCTCTTGCACTTTGGAATTTTATAGCTCACGTTGGTGACAATATTGCGGAATGCCCAAAGTATATTCTTGTAGAAAATTGAACGATCTACAAAAAAGGTCTCGAACAAGTTTTTTATATATTTATTTCTGCAAAAGTTATTCGAGGTCAAAGTTGAACTAAAAGGAAATTTTAATATTTCTTCAATTTTTTGACCCAACCATCAATTTTATGAGAAAATCTTGTAGGACACTTTTTGTAGAGCACTTTTTTTCCTATAACTTATCTCTTAAAAAGTTTTTGATATTTTTCACAGGTCCTAAGTTATTTAATTAAAATAAATAAAAAAATGTTAAAAATATAATAATTCAGGGAATTTTCAGTTTAATGTAAATAACTTAGGACCTGTGAAAAATATCAAAAACTTTTATTGAGATAAGTTATAGGAAAAAAAGTGCTCTACAAAAAATGTCCTATAAAATTTTCTCATAAAATTAATGGTTGCGTCAAAAAATTGAAAAAATATTAAAATTTCTCTCTAGTTCAACTTTGACCTCGAATAACTTTTGATCGACGATAAATGCATTTTTTTTATAAATTTCCCGTTTTTCAATAGTTATACCCGTAGGAAAAATCACGTGTTCTAATATAGTCAACCAACATGGGAAAATCAACTTTAAACGAGTAATCAACGAGTAATTGACGATTTTTCACCGAAGAAATTCAATTGTAATGGCCCCAACTAAACATTATATATATTATAATTTAAATATTATTTTTAAACATTATATTTTACTCGTAAAGAGTACGGGAAATTCTAGTTTTGTTGCGCAAAACTTTATACTGAATTCCTCAATTCAATTGAAATTATAGCTCCACCAATGCAACACTACCGTCTGGATATAAACAGGGGAAAGTATTTCAGCAATGGTAATCTAATTGCAATATTATATAATAGGTGTTTCAATCTTCAATTATGTCTCAATTTAAATTATAAAACTAAAAGTATAAATTTCCAATCGAAATCATCCGAAATATTAATTGAAAACTTCAAATTGAGTATTTGATTCAATTTTGAAATTACCTCTATTTTAAATTGACATAATGCACATGCGCGTCAAAAATGACGTTTGAGATGCAATTGTTCCAAGCCGTTTTGTCAAAATTAATATTTTGCGTTTTTTTATGAAAAAAATGTCTAAAATTGAGGTTGAAGGCATTTAAAATTGATAAAGGAAATTATTTTGAACAAATTAAGTCGTCAATTTGGTTATGTATTGGAAAATATGGTCATGGACTTAACATTGTAAGTAGGTCATAGCCGGTTTTTGCTATGCAACTTCTAGGAAGATTTTAGGATATTTACGGGGAAAATTGGGCTTTAAAAACATTATAGTGATTTATGTTGGTTATTTTTCTATCAAATTATATAGATTTTCAGGTAAAATTGGTATTTTTTATGAAAAAACGATTAAAAATAACTATTCGCTATTGCGGCTTCGATATGGGAAGTTTAAAGTTTTCTTTTCTAATAATAAAACCATAAATTTTGACATGAAAACTCTTTTACAACTTACTATAAACATTTTACTATCAGTTTACATAAGTTTCAGTCAAATTCATAAACTATTTTAAGCAAAATTCCCTCAAAAAAATGCCTTCACCAATTTGGCTTTGGTTGATGAACTTTGGGGATTTTTATTTATTAATTAATTTGAAAATTTTGGCATAAAAATATTATTGCCATTTAGTTCAAAGACTTTTCTAACGGATTTTAGAAAGTTTCAGGTAAAATTGATATTTATTTAAGAAAAAATCCAATTAAAAATTAGTCTTCACTAATGTGACTCTGGTTGATGAACTTTATGGATTTTTCTTCCATAATTAATTTAAAAATTTTGGCATAAAAACTCTGTTGTAATATAGTTTAAGAAGTTTTCAATTGGATTCAAGAAAATTTTTGGCAAAATTTATGTTTTTTAAGAGAAATAGGTTTAGAAAAAAACTTTTCACTGACGTAGCATTGGTCTATGAAGTTTATCGATTTTTTTTCTTAGTCAATAGAAAAAAATTTACCCAAAAACTATATGACGACTTAAAACAAACATTAGTCTATAGAATTATGTAAAAATTTTGGTGCAATTTATAATTTTTTTGAAAAATACAATCTGGAAATAATATTACCTCCAATTTGGATTGGACTTATGTGATTTATAATTTTTCCTCGTTGATAAATTTAAAAAAAATGCCACAAAAACTTTGCAACTCGTAAATTGCAATACTTCACCACAGAACTGTGCAAAATTTAAGGTGGGATAATTATTTTTTTGTAAAGTAAAAGTCCATTACTTGACTCTAGTTTATGGAATTTATGATATTTTTTTTTTCCAATTTTTACTAGTATTTTGATAAATTGTTAATTGGTTTGTATAAGTAATAATTTTGAAGTCTTAATCATTTTTTCGAACCAAACTTCATCTAGGTACTCCCAGGTACCCGGATATAAATACCATGAATACTTTTAATTTTGAATTGCCTTTATTTTTATTTGTTCTTATGCACATGCGCCAGCAATGTCATTTGAGTTGCAATTATTTTAAGTCGTTTTGTCAAAATAAATATTTTACGTTTTTTACCCAAAAAATAATTTACAATTGTAATTAAGGCATTTAGAATTTATAATGGAAACTATTTTGAGCAAATTAAGTCGTCAATTTGGTTATGTATTGGAAAAATTTACTCATGGACTTAACATTGTAAGTTGGTCATAGCCGGTTTTTGCTAGGCAACTTCTAGGAAGATTTTAGGATATTTACGGGGAAAATTGGGCTTTAAAAACATAGTGATTTACTTTGAATATTTTTCTATCAAATTGTATAAAGTTTCGGTCAAAATTGGTATTTTTTATGAAAAAAAAATCGATGAAAAACAATCCCTTGCTATTGCGGCTCCGGTATGGGAAGTTTTAAGATTCTTTTTCCAACGATAAAACCATAAAGTTTGGCATGAAAACTCTTTTCCAATTTAGTTTAAATATTGTTCTACCAATTTGCATAAGTTTCAGCCAAAATAGATAAGTCATTTAAGCATAATACCCAAAAAAAAAATCTCCCCGCTAATTTGACTTTGGTTGATGATCTTTGGGGATTTTTTATTATTAATTAATTAAATAATTTTGACATAAAAACTTTATTGTCACTTAGTATAACGATTATTCTATTGAATTTAATAAAGTTTCTAGTAAAATTGATATTTGTTTAGGAAAAAATCCACTTAAAAATTAGTCTTTGCTAAAATGACTTTGGTTGATGAACTTTATGGATTTTTTTTTCTTAATTAATTTTCAAAAATTGGCTTAAAAACTATATTGAAACTTAGTTTAATGAGTTTTCTATTGGATTCAATAAAGTTTCAGGCAAAATTTATATAATTTTTAAGAGAATAAGGACTTGGAAAAATAATTTCACTGCCGTAGCATTTGATCCATGAAGTTTATGGATTTTTTTTCTTTAGTCAGTGGGAAGAAATTGCCCCAAAAACTTTATGACCACTTAAAACAAACACTAATCTATAGAATTATGCAAAATTTCTGGTGCAATTTATAATTTTTTTCAGAAAAAAACACTTTTGAAACAAACTTTGCTCCGATTAGGATTGGACTTATGTAATACATTGTTACTATATTAACATTTTAAATGTTTAAAATGTTATAAACAATTAGCACAAATTCAAAATATTTTTAAATATTAATTTTTAACTCTTTGCACTTGAATTTTGGGATTTTTAGATTTTTTTCATTGTAAAGTAAAAAAAAAGAACTATTATATTTATCATTGATGATTTTTTACTGAGAAAATTCAATTTTAATGGCCCCAACTAAAAAATTCCTTGATATCTATTAGATCTCTAAATGCATTATGATTAAAAATTCAATGTCTAAGAAAGTGCATTTCTTCCTGTAATTAAATTTTGATAGTAAGTTAACATTTGACGAAGTATTTGATATCGTCATAACTAAAAGTTAAGTTCTTCAAAATTTGAAACGAAATTACTAAAAATCTGGTAACTTTTGGAACTTTCCTAGATAAGAAAATATAGCTCACAAATAAATAAATCATTTGTTCCCTAATTTTTCTTAAAATGTCAATAATTTTCAGAAAAATCATCAATAATGTAACCCGATTTTTTAAAATGTAAATTTTACTATTATGTTTTCAATCATAATTTCCACGTTAACTATGGCACCTACAAGAAATTATTAAAGAACCTTTTTTATAGGAAATATCCTCAGCTTTCATTTTGGTAATAATAATTTTTTTCATATTTAGCACGGTTCAAAAGTTATAATGCCATAAGTCCTTTATACTTTTGAAAAATATCGTTGCTATTGGATAGAATACAACATTTGTTTGGTTTGCAAGTTTTGTGACAAAAAAAAAGAAGAGTTTAAAGGGAAAAAAGCTTATGAAAAGATTTTCTTGGTGTGAAAAAGGTCATCAACCCCTGAAGCAGTAATTAAAACGGTTAATTATTCAAAGGTTAATGAAAAGAAGTTACTGAAGTGGTCGTTGAGTTTATAAAGACGCATTGTTGTGCGAGTGGATGAGTTTTCTTTTTCAAGAGATTGTTACAATGGCACTTCTGACATGTGATATAGAAATTTTTTTGATAAATATTTGGAAATAGGATTTATATGAGGGGGAAATTAGTGCGTGAACTTGGACCAAATAAAATATGGAGGAGCGTCGCGGCGCATGGTAGAATTTCGACGCGTGTGGCGTCGCGTAGTGGGGACATTACGGGATAGGTAGTGGAAGGGGGACAACACCGTTTCAGCATCCCACAGGAACACATATACGTCATCTCATTTCATAGTAAATCTAAATCACTCAAGTTGGAATCGGGAAGCGAATAAAGATACGGGAATTGTTCTTTATATGCCAAACTTTTGAGACCTGGTGCTGGTTTTTTGGCTCTGGAGGAGGCTTGTTTGGATGTGGTGAATGGCGGGGGTGTTGAATTGGTTTGAGATTTACAAGTTGGGCGATTAAACGAGAAAAGAAACGCTAATTGTGTCAAAGTTTTGAGGTCGATTTTTTAGATGGTCCGCGCCTGTGGAGATTTTTAATTCGGGCAAGTCGGTGCGAAATTTTCGATTTTATCGGAATGTATTGATTATTGTTTGGTGCGCGATTTGAAGTCACTTGCTGACGGGGTGACCTGGTGCATGATGTGAAATTGAATTTTTCGCTGATTGTTGTCGAATCGGTGGGGTCGAATCGTCATTTACGACGCCGAGGACGACGACGACGACGACGACGACAACGTCCCCGTAAAATGTTGTCTTCGCGATCGAATATAATGAACACATAAATACAATATTTGTGTTAATTGGTGAAGGAATGCGTCAATTTATTTTTAACTCGGTTCGTCACGACCTCAAACCTTGCCAAAAATATAACAACAATATTAACGACGGCCACGTCTCCTAGTGGGAATCACGGCGTATTTTTTTTTCTTTCCTCATCACACGCGCCGATTTTTAAATAATTAACCAGCAAAAATCGCAGCTGCTGAAAAAATGCCAAATCTCGCCACCTTTTGCTACCACCGTTGACTTCGACTAATTTACGGTGACGATGTCTTTCATGCGTCAATTCCTCGATAGTTTGCCAATGTTTGGCACCAAACAACACACCATTTCCATTTCAATCGGTGAGTTCCAATTAAATCCCGCCAGTACACGTCCAATATAATCTTTCCCCATTTTTTTTTTCAGTCTGGTATTTCATATTTTCTATGACGCTACAAGGACATTTCGTCTCATCCACAAGTAATTACCAAAAAAAAAAAAAAAATACATTTTTCCCCCCAAAAATTCACGTTAAATCATCCATTTTAGCTGTGGACATGAAACGGACTTTTGCGCCACCCCACGACCGGGTCCTATTCATACCCAGTGCCAATGCAATGTTTAAAATCGAACCCAATCCTCTGGACCGGACGTCCGGTACCGACCCCCTATCGTTGGAACGATGGACCAAACAACGTCGCACGCGTCCCAAACGACAAATGGGAGATTTCGGGGAGATCGAAGGACCTTGCCGCAGCTTCAAAGAAGGCGATCCCGTCAATAAGATCTTCTACAGCCCCAACTATCCCAACAACTACACAAATCACACCGACTGCGTTCGTGTCATTGAAGGTAACCCACCCCCAAAACAAAAATCAATTCCAAAAACTTATTACAATGAAATTTTAGCCCCCAAGGGCCATTTGTTGAAGTTGGATTTTCGGGACGGCTTCGCCGTCGAACCGTCCGAGGGATGCAAATTTGACTATTTAGAGGTGCGAGATGGGGCCCACGGGTACTCGCGACTTTTGGGTCAATTTTGTGGAACGAATTTTCCGCCGTTGATCAGTAGTTCCGATCGATATTTGTGGTTGCGGTTTCATTCCGACGACAATTACGAAATGGCCGGATTTAAGGCCGTTTACGAGTATATACCGCGACCTTCTTCCTGTAAGTATATTGCCTGAAACTATAAGACCTCAGACGATTATTTTAACCCTCGAATAGAAATATAAACGCCTTAATTAGGGTTAATTTTTTTTTCAACCATAAAAGATTAAACACGTTTTTCGCTGACTTTGAACAGTTATACTGTGTATACAAAATATAGAATATATTGCGGTCCAATTTAATATAGTAATATATAAAAATCATACCACAAATATAAATATTCGAGGCGTATTGCTCTGATAAGTATTTCGATTGCCAAGCAATCTTCCTCAGTCAAGAATCATCACAAAGCAGTTACGGAGAGATCCAAACCACTGATGAAGATTGCTTCGTAATCGAAATACGTATCTGGGCAATACGTCACGAATATTTTTGTTTGAACTTCTGTTCAAATTTATGTTTGTGGTATGATTTTTATATATTATTATATCAGATTATACTACATAAATTGGACCGCAATATATCTTATATATTGTATACACACAGTAAGTCCACTATACATTAATGACTCTCATTTTCTGGGTACTTAATAAAAACATCGAATATTAAGTATCCAGAAAATGGGAATCATTAATGTATAATAACCATGTAATACCAGCAATATCAAGTCCACTATCTTTAATCCCCGATTTATGAGATTATATACAATTGATTTACAAGTCTCTTTAATGGTATCGCTGTATATTTATTAGGGTGGGTCAAAAAAATCGATTATTTTTTTTTTACAAGTAACACGGAAAAATGGGTTGCTAGACACCTTAAAAAAATTCTCACCAAGTATGAGCTCTTAATTTTAAAATAGGAAGATCCTCCGCATCGCAGTTTTGTATTTTTTTCTCAGTCCAATAGAAAAAAATTCATACCTCATCATTTATCAATTGTAGAGAAAAATGTTTTGAATGAATTTTTTAGGAAATTTAATGCTCTACAAAAAAGGTATCGTATATTTTTTCCGTAGGCCTCACCATTTGAAAGATATTAAGGATTTAATTTTGATTATTTTAAGACAAATTTCATTTTTGTTTATGAATTTTATAACTCGACAATAAATGACTCTTATACAATGCGCAATAGAAATTTTTGTTGGAAATGAATTGCTCTACAAAAATGGTTTCTTATGTTTTGGCGATTAAATTAACCGTTCAAAAGATATTCATCATCAAACTTTCATGTGTTACGGTTTTTAAAAGTTTTTAATGAGATAATCGAAAAATTTCAATTTAATTTATATTTTTTGAGAAAATTTCATTTTCTGTCATTAATATAAGTATTATATGAGTTTTATTTTATTTTAAATTGAAATAAAAAACTTTTTTATAACTAATTGGACATTCAAAATAAGATTTTTTCGCTGACTTTGAACAGTTATACTGTGTATACAATATATATAAAATATATTGCGGTCCAATTTATGTAGTATAATTATATATAATAATATATAAAAATCATACCATAACTAATAAATTAGAACAGAAGTTGAAACAAAAATATTCGTGACGTATTGCCCAGATACGTATTTCGATTGCCAAGCAATCTTCATCAGTGGTCATCAATTTTCATCACTGCTTTGTGATGATTCACAAAGCAGTTACGGAGTGATCCAAACTACTTGATGACCACTGATGAAGATTGCTTGGCAATCGAAATACGTATCTGGGCAATACGTCACGAATATTTTTGTTTGAACTTTTCTTCAAATTTATGTTGGTTGTATGATTTTTATATATTATTATATTCAGTTTATATATTATTGTATTAAATTTCTATATTATTATATTAAATTTGTATATTATTATGTTAAATTATACTACATAAATTGGACTGCATTATATTTTATATATTGTATACACAGTAATTGGACATTGTTTTTCTCTAATACTGAAATATATCATAATATATGTATAATGAAAACTTTAATTTTTTTTAAATAATAAATATTTAACTAAGCGATAAATAATGTATAATTTATTTTTTTTAAATGGAGACAAATATACTTAACCATAAAAATAAAACTTGAAAAATATTTTGAAGTTTCTCAGTTGATAAAAACTAAAATTCGTGTAAATTTTTCAAAAATTATAAATTAAATTGAAATTATTCGAATATCTCATTAAAAACTTTTAAAATTCGTACACATGAAAGTTTGATGATGAATATCTTTTGAACGGTTAATTTAATCGCCAAAACATAAGAAACCATTTTTGTAGAGCAGTTAATTTCCAACAAAAATTTGTATTGCGCATTGTATAAGAGTCATTTATTGTCGAGTTATAAAATTCAAAAACAAAAATGAAATTTGTCTTAAAATAATCAAAATTAAATCCTTAATATCTTTCAAATGGTGAGGCTTACGGAAAAAATATCAGATACCTTTTTTGTAGAGCATTAAATTTCCTAAAAAATTCTTTCAGTACATTTTTCTGTACAATCGATAAATGATGAGGTATGAATTTTTTTCTATTGGACTGAGAAAAAAATACAAAACTGCGATGCGGAGGATCTTCCCATTAAAATTAAGAGCTCATACTTGGTGAGAATTTTTTTAAGGTGTCTAGCAACCCATTTTTCCGTCACTTGTAAAAAAAAATCGATTTTTTTGACCCACACTAATATTTATACTTAGTACCCCAAATTATAATCATTTAAAGCTTTTTATCGTTGAAAAGAAAAAATTCTTTCGGTTAATCTTCCTTGTGGTTTTCAGCACCACCCGAACTTGAAATGTGTCAAATTAATGTGGACGGAAGTGAAGGGATTATCAATAAAACCAAAGACATTCCGGAAGATCGGCTGAAAATGGCAATTTCGTATAACATGCCGTTGGATTGTATGTGGGTGATTACGGTGCGTGAGGGATGGAAAATTCAATTAACGTTTAAAGACTTCAAATTGGAACAGCCCAACGATTGTGAAAGCAATTTCGTGGACGTTTTCAGCGACCGCACCGATTTACCATCGCGGCTGAAAAACTTTTGCGGTTCAATCGCCGATTCGGTCACGTCGAAGAACAATGTGATGTTTATTCGATTTTCCGCTGAAGTCCAAGCGATTAATTCAACGTTCAACGCCTTTTTTACGGCATTTCGCGAAAGAAATCCAGGACAAAGTAATTGTTGCAATAGTGAATATCTTCCAGATGATTTTATACTAAAGTTGATTATTTTTTTTAGATTGTGAAGAAGATGAGTATGATTGTCAAGATAACACATGCATTGACAAAAGTTTACTATGCAATGGACGCACGAATTGTCGTTATCGTTGGGATGAAACCGAATGTGTGCCGAAAAAGCAAATCACTTCGGAGCATATTATCATAATAATGGTGATTTTTTGTTTGATTGTTTCTGGAATGTGTGCGGCATTTATTTTCAATTGTGTGCGGAAATTGATGCGGGACCATCGGCTCATTCAAGACCATTTGCGACAAAGTCGCGAAAATCGTTTGGATCAGGCCGGAAGTCATCCGAAGAAGAAGCACATGTCGTCCAAGGACGACCTGAAGCGCTCGACAATTTCATTGATTGTTCCGAATCCATCGACTGGTGTTGTTTCTGCGATGTCTCCACCACCGCCGCCACCAATTCCATCGTCCGGAGTTGCCGGCGGCAATGGAGGACAATCTTCGTATCATCACCGACCTCCGCACCACAGATCTCGTTCCAACAGCACTCATTCATCCGGGTCGCAACATTTTCCGCCTACGGCGGCTTCCAGTGACAATCCGTGTTGCTACGGCCCAGTCGGAGGAGTAATGCGTCAAGACTTAATCCCCATTCTTAAAGAAGACAGTATAGGTACGAAAAAAAACCTGAAAATCGATAGAGTACTAGTGAATTTTTTTCTAGGAACAAGCATGGATAACATACCATCGGAAATGGAACCGGGGACGATGCCAGAAATGTGTGACAGTGCTTGCCAGACGCGGGAAAGTCTTTTTCAACCGGCCACATTGCGAAGTATGAGCAGTTTGAGTAGTGATACCTCGAACAATGTGCATCTTCATCATCACGACCACCACCATCCGCATACCCATCACCACCACGCGCACCACCATCACCACAACAACAATGTCGTGCCGTTCCATCGGGCCGAAGTGGCGATCGAAGTGCAAAAACAACAATCGCCCGCGGAAACTTCGTCGCCTAGTGGCCCGTCTTCGACCACATCGCCCGTACCACAATCGTCGCGGCGACCATACAGTGTACAAACCACAAAATCAGCGCCCGACGTCATCGTCACCCACTGACAATACGCCACCGATGGCTGGGAACCGTACAAACGCCGTATTCCGCGTACATGCTCCCGCAACGCCCACGGAACCGACGTGAACGAAAACGGCGTCGAAAACATCACTTTTCGATTTTTCGATGTCGACTTCGTCGACAAAAACACTCAAACCAATCACTGAAAAGACAGTCTCCTCGAAAAACAAACTACCCCCCCGTGTTTTTCATGCGACCAAAAAAAACGTCAAACAATTTTATGCCCAATTTTAACAATCATAATTAGACTAATTAATAAAACAGTTTTAAGGTGATCGCTTAAACAAATAGTTGATAGAAATTTTCTCAAAAAAAACGTTAATATGTTTCTCATAGTAAATGCATTTTAAAACGTTTTTCAATGTTTGAAGAGGAAATTTTTCATTTTTCAAATTCAGTATTATACAAAATAAAAAAATATAGTCAATAAATTATTATAAAACTTTTGAGTTTAAAAACTAAGATAATTTTAAAAGTAATGAATATATGAAAGTGTATCAATTTTGATTTAAGATATATTAAATAAAAACTCAATTTCGATGATTTTTTTTTTGGTTCAAACTTTCAAAGCGAATTGTATATCGTCTTGACTCACATTCAGTCGTAGTTGATTTAAAATTGAAAAGTTATTCTTTTCCACACTGATTATTTTTTGCTTCGATAGATATTGAATGGTGCGAAAGACATTGCTGGTGGATGGAACAATTGGTAGGCCTTCGATGGCACAAACCATTTCAAATTGATTCAACACACTGTCCAAATTCGTCTCCTCGATTCCCGTCCGTAAAATCTACAAGAAAAGAAAAATCAAAGTTTTAGCAAATGTTCCACAAAATTTGTATTTTCCTGATTCATTAACAAGTTATAGTTTATAAGCTATAGTTTATTTCCAGGTCCAGCCATTTAAAAATTGGCAATTGGACAAATTTTAATGGAAAAGGTGGTCTGCGGAAAACTTAATTGCCAAGCTCTTTTTAAAGATATCAGAATAATTAAAAAAGTTCCTTATAGATGGACATTAACAATAACTTATTTGACAAAAAAAAAAAAATAATAAGCTATAGTTTATTTCCGGGTTCAGCCATTTAAAAATGACAATTTTTGGGCTAATTTTAGTCTGCGGAAAATTTAATTGACAAGCTATTTGTAAAGATATCAGAATAATTCAAAAAGTTCCTTATAGATGGACATTAACAATAACTTATTTGACAAAAAAAAATTAATAAGCTATAGTTTATTTCCGGGTTCAGCCATTTAAAAATTACAATTTTTGGGCTAATTTTAGTCTGCGGAAAATTTAATTGACAAGCTATTTGTAAAGATATCAGAATAATTCAAAAAGTTCCTTATAGATGGACATTAACAATAACTTATTTGACAAAAAAAAAATTATTAAGCTATAGTTTATTTCCTGGTCCAGCCATATAAAAATGGCAATTTTTAGGCTAGTTTTAGTCTGCGGAAAATTTAATTGACAAGCTATTTGTAAAGATATCAGAATAATTCAAAAAGTTCCTTATAGATGGACATTAACAATAACTTTTTGACAAAAAAAATAAATTAATAAGCTATAGTTTATTTCCGGGTTCAGCCATTTAAAAATGACAATTTTTGGACTAATTTTAGTCTGCGGAAAATTTAATTGACAAGCTATTTGTAAAGATATCAGAATAATTCAAAAAGTTCCTTAAAGATGGACATTAACAATAACTTATTTGACAAAAAAAAAATTAATAAGCTATAGTTTATTTCCGGGTCCAGCCATTTAAAAATGGCAATTTTTGGGCTAATTTTAGTCTGCGGAAAATTTAATTGACAAGCTATTTGTAAAGATATCAGAATAATTCAAAAAGTTCCTTATAGATGGACATTAACAATAACTTATTTGACAAAAAAAATAAAATAAAAAGCTATAGTTTATTTCCGGGTCCAGCCATTTAAAAATGGCAATTTTTGGGCTAGTTTTAGTCTGCGGAAAATTTAATTGACAAGCTATTTGTAAAGATATCCGAATAATTCAAATACCAAAGTGGTCAGCATAAAATAAACTTTTAAGTATAAATGAATGATTTTAATTTTCCTATCATGACAGAAAATTAGTCTAACTTCTTTTGCAAATACTTCAAAAAAATCTTACTTTTTAAGACCCTGATTTTTGTGTTGAATACTTTTATAACAATCTGCAGTTTTAGTTCTAAAAAAAAAATCTTTTCTTTCTAGAGCTTTGCGAAAATGGTCGAAAACCTTTGAAACGTCAATTTTCTCAAGTCAATATCGCAAAAAACAAGGACTGAATGAAATTGAGGAAAAATAGAAAATAAAATGTGAAAAACAAATAGAAATATCTCACAAAAAATTTCAGGAATTTCAGGAAAAATGCTATCTTTCGATACTCCGTGTAGGAACTTTCAATACGTACAACAGGGCCAATCTTGGGCCAGTTGTTAATTGCCAAGGTTTGGCCAAGCGTCAACGCCAGGGTTCCACCAAGATAATCCATTGCATTGACCGTTGAAAAAGCCATTTTCTAGCGGCTGCAGGTATGTTACTAACGCAAGAAAAAGGTAAAAACAATCATTAAAGCGAATTGTATATCGTGACAAAATTTCAGCTAAATTTATGCAAAACTTTTTGAGTTTTTGAAATCTACCCAAACCAATATAATAATTTTATATATGTAGATAAATGATAGAGTATTCATTGATTATTTAAATCAGAGGTTGTCAGAGGTGGCCAACCCGCGAAATGCATCAGACTTTTATAAAATGTATGCATTTTATAATGACCAAAGTGGTGAAAATCAATATAATAAAAATGTTTACAGTGTATCTAAATTTAGTGTGGAAAATTTGTGATACAACTTTAATGGAGGCCCGCGGAGTTATGATTCATTTACGAAGTGACCCACATTATCATTTGGGTTGGCCACCCCTGATTTCAGATATGCTAATTTTTTATATCGTAAAAAATAACATAGATATTTAATTAAAGGATCCAATTTATATCCAACTAATAAGTGTCCGTTTAAATATTTTAATCGATCTTCTTCAGAATGCTACTTTTATTATTAATAATTAAACTTAAATAGGTAATTTTTTCTTCTGAAGAAAAATTAGTTGAACTTGATTACAAAGTTTCTATCAAATCAGTAAAGTTGTCTTCAGATTGGAACCATAAATGAAATCAGAATAAAATATTGGTACAACTATTTATATTACACTTGTTTTGGGCGAAATACTGTACCTGAAAACAAAATATTATCGAAATCGATTAACTTGTACTTGAGTTATACAATAGAATTCAGATAGACAAATATTTAAGTTCAATTTTTATCAGCCTTTGGTCCATAACGTTCAATATTGTAAGCGAAACGAACTATAAACAGACCGAAAGTGTGATTATAATAATAACAACAACTTTAACGGATAGGCAATTGGTCATACACAAATGTATGTCTTGTAGCATATACGATATGCACATAATTTATGATTGGATAAAGTGGTACCAATCTTAATGATGTTATGGAGGTATGTCAAAATGCTACCAGATAAATAATTTAGGAGAATCTATCTTATCAAATGAGAATGCAGTTTTGAAAATTTTAAAACGATTCACTTAGTCGTTTAAAAGTTATAGCAATTTAAAAATACTATGATTTTACATGTAATCTTATGGAGATTTGGTGATCAAAAAGACTAAATTTTTAGCAAAAAATGCTGCTACCAAACATCCGAAACTTTCAAAATGTGTAGTTTAAACTTTAGGGAACATTAAATATAAAAAGGGAACCTTTTCTTCTGACGAAAAATTAGTTGAACTTGATTACAAAGTTTCTATCAAGTCAGTAAAGCTGTCTTTAAATTGAAACCATAAGTGAATTCAGATTAAAATATTGGTACAAATATTTAAATTAGACTTTTTTGTGACCTTTATACTCTTATTTTGTGGCGAAACACTAAGAAGTGCCAAAAAAAAAATATTATCGAAATCGATTAACCTGTTCTTGAACATTATACAATAGAATTCAGGTAGACAAATATTTACGTTCAATTTTATCAACCTTTGTACCATAATACTCAATATTGTGAGCAAAACCGAATAAATTCCAAACAGGTGTGAAATTGAAAAGAATTTTACCTGAGCTCAACTGGTGATAACAAATAATATAGTAATTAGGTTCAAGGTGCAATTTATGGAGTCGAAGAAAGGTGTTAATGTATTTATAATTGACAACAAATAATAAATACCTTCAACCGGTTCAGATTCCTTAAACGACATATTTAAAGCTGCCATTCTCTCATTTTGGCCTTCAAACTTGTACTATGTTAATTCATATCAACAGTTGAGCATATACTTGAATTTTTCGAATATATTATACAATTTAATAATATTTTTAATGTTTTTTACAAACAATTCATGTTTCAAATTTCATTTTATGGTTTCATTAAATGCTTTTCTGTATGGTAATAGGGGAAAGTAGTACGACTTGATCCTCTGAGGTAAGATGATCCTTTAAGATTGTGCTGAAACCACCAACGCTATTTAGTTGATTCCATTGGTAAAACATAGCTCTGGACCCCCCCCCCGCATTCAAATCGTAATGGAGGAGTGAACAATACATCGATTTTGATGATAAAAAACAAAAATTGTCCACAATTGATCTAAGGAAGACATAACTTGGATCTTTTGTTACTTTTATTCAAACAATGGTAAATATAATTACTGTTGCGTTTGGGGCTTTTTATTAAGCTTGATTTTAAGTACTAGGGCCACGTGAATACAGCCACGTGCTTGTAGGCTATGTAAGCAAACTCTACCAGGGGGATCATCTTACCCCTGAGGGTGTACAATAGGGTGTCCGTTATTTCCGAAATTGATTTTTTTCCAGCGATCGCCCCCTCAATTTTTAGTTTAAGATATAAAAAAAAATATCCAATACAATTAAGCTCTTAATTTCTTGATTAAACCGTGCCGGAATCATGTTCCTTTTACCATTTAAATAACCATGGGATTATTTGACTTTTTTCTTTTAATATTTTTTTCTCAGAAACAAATGGATGAAAAAATTTAAGGTCAAATTATTATGACGTAAAATTTAACGCTCTACAAAAAAGGTCTCTTATGAATTTTCGATTAAATCACTCCATTAAAAGTTATTCAACATTTAACTTGTGCCTATGTTGACATATGTTGACTACAAGTTCTAAGAAATTTTTCATAGATGGTGTCAGGTGAAATGGTAAAAATTCGAATAATAATTGAACTTTTGTCGATAGCCTCATTAATTAGTATGAAATTCACTTCGTAGGTACAAAATATTGATTAAAGTACGAAAATTTATCATGGATAAATTGAATTTCACGTGACTATAGCGAATTCGGATCTTATGTTATCGGTTTTATTTGTCAAAAAAATATTTTTTGTTTGTTTAATTTTCTGTTCAAGCCATAAAATTAACACAAATAATCACTTGCGCTCTAATGATAATAATTTTTATCTTCTCTTCCAATTATTTTATAGTTAAAAAAAGTAAAAATGAGCAAAAAGTTGCAAATATTGCAAGATTTATATTAGGCACAAGTGAAATGTTGAATAACTTTTAATGGAGTGATTTAATCGAAAATTTATAAGAGACCTTTTTTGTAGAGCGTTAAATTTTACGTCAGAATGATTTACCTCAATAGATTCAAGTACCTCAATAGATTCAAAGTTATGGCCGTTTTTGCTGTTTCAACAATAGAGTAATTAGAGTAATTACTCATACAAAATCCTTTATAACTTCCGTTGGAAAAGAGTTAGAAGGATATTTTTTTCGGTAAAATCCTCAGCGGCACAGTAGCTAGATTGTACTGCTTTTAAATTTGGAAAATCTGTCAAGGAAAATCCGTAACAGCCAGAAAACTATATTCAATGGAATAAGTGCATTCACAAAATCACTCATAACTTTTTTTGGGTTAAAGTTGGAAACACATTTTTTTCTCAGTACAATCCTCCACGTGTCAAGGCCTATCTACGGCCGTTATTTTTTTTGAAAAATCTAACAATGGGGGGCTATTGATTTTTAAAAGTTTAATAACTTTTTTTCAGTTGAGGTTCAAACGAAAATTATTTCGGTACAATCAAAAGGCAATCTAAAATATTTAAAATTTTAATTTGTAAAAGTCGGGTGCTAACTTGGCAGAGGTCAGCAGACAGTCAACTGGATCTCTGTGTATGTTCCCCAGCTCATGTCCGGGTGGACCAAGCGAGTTGAGACGATTTTGAGTCATGGCTAGGCAGTCAAATGGTACGTGGGAGGTAGTTCCATCTTCCACGTTGCATTTCCTGCAAGCTGCTGACTCTGTGTTCTTCCCTATAGTTTGGAGATGTTTCCTCAAATTGCAGAGTCCTGTTAATAGGCCTATCAGCGTTTTGATGTCCTTTCTTCTTAGATTTAGAAGTCTTTTGTTATGTTCTTTCAAAGGTTTCTTTATCATGACCTTTGAGAACTGGCCTCCTGCATAGTTATTCCAGGATTTTATTTGTTCATTCTGCGTCCATTCGGCTATTCTACTCAGTGTTATGCACTTTGGTAGGCCTATAACCGGCTCTGGACCCATAAATGACATTCTTGAATCCGCCTTTGCGAATTCGTCTGCCTTTTATTCAAACAATGGTAAATGTGATTACTGTTGCGCTTGGGGCTTTTTATTAAGCTTGATTTTAAGTATTAGGGCCACGTGAATATAACCACGTGCTTGTAGGCTATGTAAGCAAACTCTACCTGGAGGATCATCTTACCCATGGGGGTGTACAAGATGACCATTTTGTAAGGTTTCAAAAAAAATTAAAATATTTCAATTATTTTCACCTCAGTTACCTCAGAACCCTCAGTTATTTTCGGGTTTTGAGTATTATGAAAGCTGGATATATTAATTTTTTTCAACTAGATTTCTGTAACGGTCTACCTACGAGGAACTTGTAGATAAACAATCAGGAATACAAGAAATGTTGAGCAACAATTTCTATTGATTTTGAGCGATTTTTAAATGGATTAACCCTTCGGGACTTGAGAAGTACGTATACCTTTTCCAGGTGGAAAATTTATAGTTTTAGAATGACCAAATTTGGTGGCTTTTAATGAAACTTAGCATACCTCATTGACTATAGCTCGTAACAAGAATTGTTGAATCACTGTTAAGTTTTTAATTATTTGTACTTGATCACAATTAATCATTTCCTTCAGCGCTTGATTAACGTGTTGTAACGACACCTGGACATCTTCACCGGCCTTTGCTTTTCGCGACGTATCCATCGCGGCTATTTCAGCCGCTCGTCGACAAATATCCAGCGCACGTCGTGCATCTCCCGACACTGCAGCTACTTTTCTATAAGTTCAATGATATTAATGATCTTTTTTTAGAAATCCAACATTTAACAATTAAACCTTGCGACCAACTGGATGGCTTCTTTGAGAAAATAGTGCGATCCCTCCAAGCGATTGTTGACGATTTGCTCCAATTGCTGGAAAGTGTACGGTTGGAATGATAATCGAGTCAATCCCAAACGACTGGCCACTCGACCCATTAAGATTCTGAAAGCAAATGATTAATAAACTTGAAAAGATTTAAAAAAATATGTATCAATACCGTTCAGGAAGATCCATGGTATTAGAAATGGCAATTATAATCAGCCGAGAATTAGTTTTTGGTGGTAAATCCAAAATATTGTAGACAACATCTTGTCGCTTTGTATAGATAGCGTCTAACTAAAAAAATATTTTTCTAAACTATAAGGAAAGTTGTTTGGGACTTAATAGAAGGAAGCGACAAAATTCCTATCTGTGGATCTAACTAGAATAATTTCTTTTCGAATTTGAACAAAATTTCAATTTTCTTAAGGTTGTAACAAATTTATTATTTTGTGTTTAGTAAAAATAGAAACATTTGTCGCTGCCTTGCATACGACTTTAGTAATACCTCATCTACCAGAAGAACAATCGATTTTTTTCTTGAACTATCAGTCGCGATTTTTTTCTTCAACAATTCATAAGCCTGACTCCACACCAAAGTCTTTCCCAATAATTGATTTACTATCTAAAAAAAACATAATTACATTAACTTTTATATCAAATAAATAGACTAATACAATACCTGAACATAAATTTGTCGTGGTTCGGTCAATTTCATTCCATTTATATTAATAAAATCAAACTTTTCAAGTTCCGCATCATCGGCCATTTGTTCCAAGTGTTTGATGACCGCAGTAACCGTGGCCGTTTTTCCCGTTCCGGGAACACCGGCCAAATACATACACCCACTACACTTACTATCCAATTTTCCGTAAATGAAATTAAAAATATCGGAAAACTCGTCTTCGCGACACGGCAAACATCCGCTGGGCACGGCCGACACGTGGAGCTTTTTCGTGAAAGTTTTGGTTTCCAACATAAAAGCTTTGTCACTACGCATTAAATTGAGGGAGACTCGTTTGATATTGGTGCGTTTCGTTGAGCTGGGGGTTCGTAAAATGCCTTTGGTCGGTGTGTGGAGGGTGGATTTTTTCGTTGGGGTTGTCAACTGAAATTCGCCTAAATCTTCCACGAGTTTGTTGATTTTACCTTGTGTTCGCGGAGTGGTTGCCAACGATGGGCGCGTTTTAAGTTTTTTCGGAGTTTTCGGTTCATCGTCGTCGGAATTGTATTTGATTCGTGTCGAACGCCGTCGGAGTCTTGGAGATGATGCCACGATATTTTCATCATCTTCGGCGTATATAACACTTTTACGCAAGCGTAATTTTCTTTCACCTTCCATTTTTATTGTGTAATATTGTAAAATTTACGAGAAAAGTTGCAAGGTTGTTTTCAAGTTTTAGGTGTCGGCCATTTTTAAAAAATTCCCGCCTTTTAACAGCTGACATATCACCCATATCATAAGTGTAACAATGATAGCATATGCGTAACTATAACACCAGACAAAGATATCATACTAATGATCAAAATTAACAGATCATTTAATTTCAAATATAAATCTACTTGTTCTTTATGTTAAATTCATAAAATAAAAATAAATAAACCAAAAAAAAGCCTAAAACTAATGAAGGAAACAATTTACTTTTAAATTGAATTTTAACTTTGAATTTATTCGACAGTCTACCTTACCGACCATAACAAAACAAGTAGCGCCCCATGCGGCAATTTATTATTTACAAAATGTCAAAATTGGCTGCGGTCCATGTTTACGTCTGCCTTTGTTGCCTTCCATCAAAATTATCAATTGTTGCCAATGGTTGTAAAGCAAAAACTAGTGCTACATTCGTTAGTAAAAATTAAGCCACTGGACGATCATTTTTAATGGCTGAAAACCAAGTGAAATATATTAATAACGTCAAACATGTGAAAGACAGAGAAGACAACAGAAAATTTTCTTCACGAAAAAGAAATTCCCACACAACGACTGAATAGACACAAGAAGTTTCTTCATCTTTTGTAAGATTTACGTTTAACAATTGATTTAAATTAATAATATTGTCATAAGATTTTTTAGGTGGAAAAAACTCAATGGAATCACCATTATACTTTCGGCATATGTGTGGAAAGTGAATTTTGACCAACGATGAATCTTATGGATCAAGCCCATGAAAAAGATCCAACACCTTCTGATCTTATTGATAAGGCAAAAGCCGTACCCCTGGACTTTCTCCTCGATAAATCCAAAAAGAAATATCTGTACGTTTACAACAAATTTCTGGAGTGGAAATTATCGACATGCGCCACCTCATTTTCAGAGGATGTTTTGTTGGCATATTTTGATCATTTATCAAAATCAATGAAATCTGCAACATTGTGGTCCATATATTCAATGCTTAAATCTACCCTAAGTGCAAATGATAACGTCAACATTGAGGGATATAAAACATTGATTGCCTTTATAAAAGAAAAAAATATTGGTTATTCCCCAACATTATCGCAAGTTTTAACCTATGATCAGGTGCAAAAATTTTTCAATGAAGCTCCAGACTATGAATATTTGGCATCAAAAGTGGGTATTGTCCTGGAAATTGAGATTAGTTAAAGCTAGAATTGGCTGGTGGTTGGAGACCATTTGGCCTGGATTATTCTGGTTTTGGCTAATTTTAAAATTAAACTTTTTTTTTATAAATTATTACTAATTTTAGGCGATTTTAGCTGTTGGACTAGCCGGGGCTCTCCGTCGCAAAGAATTGTGTAGTCTCTTAAACGTTGACGTCATCGAACCAGATTCGACCATGTTTCTCGTAAAACTAAACCATTCAAGATCGTTTGCGATCACCGACGATTTCTATAAAATCGTCAAAAAATATACAAATCTCCGTCCGAAAAACTGCAAATGCCCTAAATTTTTCATCAACTATCAAAAAGGAAAATGTCTTCAACAACCGATTGGCATCAATAAAATTGGAATGGTACCGAAACAAATTGCCGAATATTTAAATCTTCCCAATCCGGAATCATATAACGGACACGCATTTCGGCGAACTTCGGAATCTTTTCACACCTCCGTAAAACGACACGGCGGATGTAAGACAAATAAAATCGATGGACATCCAAAAGATTCAGTAAAGAAAAAAATAGGAATTGGTAAAGATATATGATATTGTAACAAATCATTGCATAGATTAATGTTTGTTCTTTTAGAAAAGGAAAGTTTAGCAGAAATCTCTAACGAAATTGAAAAGTGTTTAATTTGTTCTGAAAAAAATAATCGAATGGTTTCTTTGCGACAAACGCTGGAAGAATATGACGACTTAACGTTGGCACAAATCCTGAACCAACTACAATTCTTGACAGTATGTATTGGGAACTTCTTTTGAGATTTTATAATAACTTTCTTTTGAAGATTTCAGATATAAATCATCGATTTTTGTGTTTCATTTGCACGGCCCAAGTGTTTCAATCCTATGATTTTAAAATGAAGTGTAAACAAATAGGAAACGGACTAAATCTAGGCTCCGATCAAACTTTGTCATCCACTTATCATGAATTCCAAGAAAATCCAAACAAAAGTGATAATTTTGATAGTGTTTCCGAAGAAAATATGCTGGTGGTGTCCGAAATTCCAGAGTTAAATTTCAAATGGGAAATTGATAAAGACGACGGAGTATTTGATATTAATGAAGGTATATTTGTATCAATGTTTATTGAAAAGAAGAAATAATTTGTAGAAGAATTATCTTTTAGAAAAACCAAATATTGTCGACAATTATGAGACGGGAGAAATGGAAATGGGTGAAAATGATACTGCAACAGATAATTTCTTTAATAGATCTCAAGAAGTCTCAACTGAAGGAATTTTTGGATTACAAGAGGGTAACAATTGCATTATATTAATTGGGATAGATATTATTATTTTTTTTTTTAATTTAGATGTGAAAGAAGAAAATATGTCAGACGAAAAAACTTTTATTTGTCCAGTATGTAGTAAAAGCTTTAAAACCAAACATAATATGCAAACACATTATTTGATTCATACCGGAGAAAAACCGCATGTTTGCGACGTTTGTAGTAAGTTTGCATTGAATTTATATTAAGCTTGAATAATAATGTATTTTTTTTTCTAGATAAATCATTTAGGCAATTAACAAATTTATATTCGCATAAATTAGTTCATACAAATGATAGACCTTATAGTTGTGATGAGTGCAGTAAGTATTAATGTTATTTTCCATTTTGGGATTAATTTCGGATACCTGCTGGTAAATTTTGGCGTATCAGTGCTTTTGGTCATCTGAAAATGTTTGGTTTTAATTATAATAAGAAAACGATGGACCAAAAGATCCCAAGCCCATGTTAAAATTCAATAGAAAACCTAATCCTTTTGAATAACGCTGTTGTTGTTCCAATATGGTTCTATAGATTGGAACTCTGGGCTTATATTAGTAAATCTTCAATCATAATTGAGCTAAAATTCGACAAGTAATCGATAGCAATCGATATTGTAATTTTTTTGTTAATTATTTAAAATTGCCTCCATTATGTACAAATTGGTACAAATGACAATTGCGCATGCCTAAGCCGGTATAAATGACGTTTTTGTTGTTCATTTGTTTTGATTAATTATAAATTAGATTAATTGAAAAAAATGGGTTTAAATACTAAGGAGGATGTTAAAAACCATTAATATAATTAACGAGGGAATTATTTTTATTCATGTCGGTGATAAATTTGGTTATTTATTGGAAAAATGTGATGACAGATTTGATGTTTTGCGTTTCGTTAACCTAATTTTCTTTTCGGGGTTTCAAACGAAATTTATGGTAATTAATTAGAAAATTTGGACATAAAAATGTTATAATAATTTAGTTAAGATATTATTTTTTAGGATTATGTAAAATTTGAGAAGAGATTGATGATTTTTCTCCCGAAAAATCATCGACAAAATACAGTCGTTGACATACATTTAATTCCTGATGATTAAATACAAATTTTTGTTGATTAATCACAAATAATTACTTTGAAAAGTATTTTGTGGTTTAGTTTGTATGTTAATGGAAAGATTTATGTAAAAATTTTGATGAATTTGATAATTTTTTTATGAAATAATTCAATGAGAAAAAATGATGAATGATGTGAGTCGAATATTTGGGATTTATCGATTTTTTTTTCAATGATTTATTGAAAATTTTGGCACCGATAGTACTTAGTGATTTAGTTTGTATATTTTTTTAGAGATCTATGTAAAAATTTTGATGAATTTGATAATTTTTTTATGAAATAAGTCAATGGGAAAAATTGCTGCATGATAAGAGTAAAATTATTAAAGTTTAGGGATTTTTTTTCCATTGATTTACTGAAAATTTTTCCACGAAAAGTTTTTTCGATTCATGTAAAAAGATTCATGTAAAAGTTCTGATATAATCGATAGTTTTTTTATATAAACAGAGCTTGAGAAAAAAATCGATATATTGAGGATCGATTATATGAAGTTTCGAAATTTTCTTTTCATTGCTTGATCGAAAAATTTGCCATGGATGTTTTTTGATTTTACGACGATGGATTTTGTTGGTGGAAATCATGTTTGAAACCTAATCTATAGATAAAAAAAAATACTTTCACGTACTTTTTGGGGACTTCACCAATAAATTTAACTTTTTCGACAAATTTTAGTTTCAATTGCCCAATTTGTTACGGAAAAAGCCTCAAAAACATAAAATTTTCCCCTCCATTACTTTCTACTCCACAAGATTAATGATTTTTTCCTATATCTCAAATAAAAATTTTTAAAACAATTGGTCATACTTTTAAATTAAAACAAAATCTACTATAGGATTTAAGTATAAGCTTGAAATTTGGTCCAACCACCTAATGAAATCGGTCGTCCAAGTAGTCGACTAAATATAAATTGCCTAAATAATCCAAATTTTTGTTAATTAAGAATTGAAATATTTACCTAATGATTTTTCTTTTGGTTTTAGATAAATCATATATTTCGTCGAGCAGTCTAACGAAGCATAAATTAATTCACACTGGTGAAAGACCGTATGTTTGTGATGTTTGTGGTAAGTCTCAATCATCAATGTGATTGTTATACAAAAATTTCATTACCTATTTTATATTTTTAGATAAATCATTTAGTCAATCGGGAAATTTGAATAAACACAAAGTTGTACACACTGGCGAAAGACCGTACGTGTGCGATGTGTGTAGTAAGTTTTTCTTCTATTGATAATCGAGAAATGTCAAGTCACCAATTTTATATTTCAGATAAATCATTTACCCAATCGAGTAATTTAAGCATACATAAATTAATTCACACGGGCGAAGAGCCTTTCAGTTGTGATGTGTGTAGTAAGTTTTAAATTTAAAGTTTTATCAGATCAGTCGGCTGAAATTTTTGTATTTTAGATAAACGATTCAATCATCCAAGTATTTTGGCTCAACACAGATTGATTCATTCGAGCGAGAAGCTTTACGTGTGTGATGTTTGTAGTAAGTTTTGGGGGGACCTGACCAATTCTATTTTTATTGGCCAAGCATTGCTGTATATAATAATTGACTCATGTTGTAGATAAATCATTTACTCAATCGTCGAATTTAAACACACACAAATTGATTCATTCCGGTATAAAGCCGTACGTTTGTGATGTTTGTAGTAAGTCGTGGATTTGTATTGCTTAAAAACTATTACATATATGTGCATGTTTATTTTGTTTTAGATAAGGCATTTACACATAACAAGAGCCTAATTAGACATAGAACAATTCATGGTGATACACAAGCGTGTGGGATGTTTGTAGAAAGATGTGATTCAAGTTAACAACTATTGGAGAATGTTTCGGTGGTTTTGATGCAATTTTATGTACAAGATGCAAATATATCGAGATTATAGTAAATGATACTGTTGTCATTTGTTTTTTAATGTTAATTTAAGACAAACTGCCAACTGTGTATTAGAGTGGTCCTTAATAGGGGAGTTTTAGAATTTCTTTGTTCCCAAGGGCTCAATTGCTTTCAAATTAACAAAAAATTATTCCCTAAAAATTTGAACTCTTAATATAAACTTCAAGATAGTCCGCTTTCCAACCTAAGTTTCTTATGAAAATAACGTGGGAAAAATTAAATTTTTTCTTAAGAATTCCATAACTCAGTGACAAATAAATCGAAAGTTACTAATCGCGTCATGTTTATTGTAAATTTAAAGCTCTACAAAAAAGAGCTCTTATGATTTTTCGCTAAATCTATTGGCTAATATTTTCATTGACCATTAGTGCGCGGAGTGATTGCCAACGATGGGCGCGTTTTAAGTTTTTTCGCTTTATCGTCGTCGGAATTGTATTTGATTCTTGTCGAACGCCGTCGAAGTCTTGGAGATGATGCCACGATATTTTCATCATCTTCGGCGGATATAACACTTTTACGCGAGCGTAATTTTCTTTCACCTTCCATTTTTATTGTGAAATATTTACGAGAAATGTTGCAAGTTTGTTTTCAAGTTTTAGGAGTCGGCCATTTTTAAAAATTACCGCCTTTTAACAGCTGCCATATCACCCAAATCATAAGTGTAACAATGATAGCATATGCGTAACTCTAACACCAGACAAAGATATCATACTAATGATCAAAATTAACAGATCTTTTAATTTCAAATAAGAATCTACTTGTTCTTTATGTTTAATTCATAAAATAAACAATAAATAAACAGAAAAAAACTTAAAACTATTGAAGGAATCAATTCACTTTTAAATTGAATTTTAACTTTGAATTTATTCGGCAGTCTACTTTACCGACCATAACAAAACAAGTAGCGCCCCATGCGGCAATTTATTATTTACAAAATGTCAAAATTGGCTGCGGTCCACGTTTACGTTTGCCTTTGTTGCCTTCCATCAAAATTATCAATTGTTGCCAATGGTTGTAAAGCAAAAACGAGTGCTACATTCGTTAGTAAAAATTAAGCCACTGGACGATCATTTTTAATGGCTGAAGACCAAGTGAAATATATTAATAACGTCCTACATGTGAAAGACAGAGAAGACAACAGAAAATTTTCTTCACGAAAAAGAAATTCCCACACAACGACTAAATAGACATAGAAGTTTCCTCATCTTTTGTAAGGTTTACGTTTAACAATTGATTTAAATTAATAATAATGTCATAACATTTTTAGGTGGATAAAACTCAAAGGAATCTCCATTATACTTTCGGCATATGTGTTGAAAGTTAATTTTGACCAACGATGAATCTTATGGATGAAGCCCATGAAAAAGATCCAACACCTTCTGATCTTATTGAGAAGGCAAAAGCCGTACCCCTGGACTTTCTCCTCGATAAATCCAAAAAGCAATATTTGAACGTTTACAATAAATTTCTGGAATGGAAATTATCGACCACCGCCACCTCATTTTCAGAGGATGTTCTGTTGGCATATTTTGACCATTTATCAAAATCAATGAAATCTCCAACATTGTGGTCCATATATTCAATGCTTAAATCTACCCTAAGTGCAAATGATAACGTCAACATTGGGGGATATAAAACATTGATTGCCTTTATAAAAGAAAAAAATATTGGTTATTCACCAACATTATCGCAAGTTTTAACCTATGATCAGGTGCAAAAATTTTTCAATGAAGCTCCCGACTATGAATATTTGGCATCAAAAGTGGGTATTGTCCTAGACATTGAGATTAGTTAAAGCTAGAATTGGCTGGTGGTTGAAGACCACTTGGCCTGGATTATTCTGGTTTTGGCTAATTTTAAAATTAAACTATTTTTTTAACTTGTGACTAATTTTAGGTGATTTTAGCTTTTGGGCTAGCCGGTGCTCTTCGTCGCAAAGAATTGTGTAGTCTCCTAAACGTTGACGTCATCGAAACAGATTCGACCATGTTTCTCGTAAAACTAAACCATTCAAGATCGTTTGCAATCACTGACGATTTCTATAAAATTGTTAAAAAATATACAAATCTCCGTCCGAAAAACTGCAAATGTCCCAAATTTTTCATCAACTATAAAAAAGGAAAATGCCTTCAACAACCGATTGGCATCAATAAAATTGGAACGGTACCGAAACAAATAGCCGAATACTTGAAACTTCCCAATCCGGAATCATATAACGGACACGCTTTTCGGCGAACTTCGGAATCTTTTCACACCTCCGTAAAACGACACGGCGGATGTAAGACAAATAAAATCGATGGACATCCAAAAGATTCAGCAAAGAAAAAAATAGGAATTGGTAAAGAAATATGATATTGTAACAAATCATTGCATAAATTAATGTTTGATCTTTTAGAAAAGGAAAGTTTAGCAGAAATCTCTAACGAAATTGAAAAATGTTTAATTTGTTCTGAAAAAAATAATCGAATGGTTTCTTTGCGACAAACGTTGGAGGAATATGACGACTTAACGTTGGCACAAATCCTGAACCAACTACAATTCTTGACAGTATATATCGACAACTTCTTTTGAGATTTTTAAATAACTTTCTTTTGAAGATTTCAGATATAAATCATCGATTTTTGTGTTTCATTTGCACGGCCCAAGTGTTTTCATCCTATGATTTTAAAATAAAGTGTAAACAAATAGGAAACGGACTAAATCTAGGCTCCGATCAAACTTCGTCATCCACTTATCATCAATTCCAAGAAAATCCAAACAAAAATGATAATTTTGATAGTGTTTCCGAAGAAAATATGCTGGTGGTGTCCGAAATTCCAGAGTTAAATTTCAAATGGGAAATTGATAAAGACGACGGAGTATTTGATATTAATGAAGGTATATTGGTATCAATGTTTATTGAAAAATTTAAATGAATAATTTGTAGAAGAATTATCTTTTAGAAAAACCAAATATTGTCGACAATTATGAGACGGGAGAAATGGAAATGGATGAAAATGATACTGCAACAGATAATTTCTTTAATAAGCCTCAAGAAGTCTCAACTGAAGGAATTTTTGGATTACAAGAGGGTAACAATTGCATTATATAAATTGGAATAGATATTATTATTATTTTTTTGATTTTAGATGTGAAAGAAGAAAATATGTCATACGAAAAAACTTTTATTTGTCCAGTATGTAGTAAAAGCTTTAAAACCAAACATAATATGCAAACACATTATTTGATTCATACCGGAGAAAAACCGCATGTTTGCGACGTTTGTAGTAAGTTTGCATTGAATTTATATTAAGCTTGAATAATAATGTATTTTTTTTTCTAGATAAATCATTTAGGCAATTAACAAATTTATATTCGCATAAATTAGTTCATACAAATGATAGACCTTATAGTTGTGATGAGTGCAGTAAGTATTAATGCTATTTTCCATTTTGGGATTAATTTTGGATACCTGGTGGTAAATTTTGGCGTATTAGTGCTTTTGGTCATCTGAATATGTTTGGTTTTAATTATAATAAGAAAACGATGGACCAAAAGATCTCAAAACCATGTTAAAATTCAATAGAAAACATAATCCTTTTAAAAAACGCTGTTGTTGTTCCAATATGGTTCTATAGATTGGAACTCTGGGCTTATATTAGTAAATCTTCAATCATAATTGAGCTAAAATTCGACAAGTAATCGATAGCAATCGATATTGTAATTTTTTTGTTAATTATTTAAAATTGCCTCCATTATTATGTACAAATTGGTACAAATGACCACAAATGACAATTGCGCATGCCTAAGCCGGTATAAATGACGTTTTTGTTGTTCATTTGTTTTGATTAATTATAAATTAGATTAATTGAAAAAAATGGGTTTAAATACTGAAGAGAATGTTAAAAACGATTAATATAATTGACGAGGGAATTATTTTTATTCATGTAGATGATAAATTTGGTTATTTATTGGAAAAATGTGATTACAGATTTGATGTTTTGCGTTTCGTTAACCTAGTTTTCTTTTCGGGGTTTCAAACGAAATTTATGGTAATTAATTAGAAAATTTGGACATAAAAATGTTATAATAATTTAGTTTGGATATTATTTTTTAGGATTATGTAAAATTTGAGAAGAGATTGATGATTTTTTGGGAGAAAAATCAACGAAAAAAATACAGTCGTTGATCTACATTTAATTCCTGATGATTAAGTACAAATTTTTGTTGATTAATCACAAAAAAATACCTTAAAAAGTATTTAGTGGTTTAGTTTGTATATTTTTTTAGAGATCTATGTAAAAATTTTGATGAATTTGATAATTTTTTTATGAAATAATTCAATGGGAAAAAATGATGAATGATGTGAGTCGAATATTTGGGATTTATCAATTTTTTTTCATTGATTTATTGAAAATTTTGCTACCGATAGTATTCAGTGATTTAGTTTGTCTATTTTTTTAGAAATCTATGTAAAAATTTTGATGAATTTGATAATTTTTTTATGAAATAAGTCAATGGGAAAAAATGATGTATGATGTGAGTCGAATATTTGGGATTTATCGAATTTTTTTTCATTGATTTATTGAAACTTTTGCCACCGATAGTATTCAGTGATTAAGTTTGTATCTTTTTTTAGAGATTTATGGAAAATTTTTTATGAATTTGATTAATTTTTTATTAAATAAGTCAATGGGAAAAAATGATGTATGATGGGAGTCGAATATTTGGGATTTATCGATTTTTTTTTCAATGATTTATTGAAAATTTTGGCACCGATAGTACTTAGTGATTTAGTTTGTATATTTTTTTAGAGATCTATGTAAAAATTTTGATGAATTTGATAATTTTTTTATGAAATAAATCAATGGGAAAAATTGCCGTATGATAAGAGTAAAATTATTAAAGTTTAGGGATTTTTTTTCCATTGATTTACTGAAAATTTTTCCACGAAAAGTTTTTACTAATTTAGTATATATATATTTGTTAATAGATTCATGTAAAAATTTTGATATAATCGATAGTTTTTATATATATAAACAGAGCTCGAGAAAAAAATCGATATATTGAGAATCGATTATTTGAAGTTTTGAGATTTTCTTTTCATTGATTGATCGAAAAATTTGCCATGGATGTTTTTTGATTTTATAGTTTAAACGTTTTTCTATTGAATGAAAATGGATTTTTTTTCAATTTGAAGGGGGGGAGGAAACGCGGTGCCTCCCGGTTATGGATTTTGTTGGTGGAAACCATGTTTAAAACCTAATCTATCAATAAAAAAAATGACTTGCACGTACTTTTTGGGGACTTCACCAATAAATTTCACTTTTTCACCAAATTTTAGTTGCAATTGCCAAATTTGTTACGGACAAAGCCTCAAAAAAATAAATTTTCCCCTCCATTACTTTGATCCACAAGATTAATGATTTTTTCCTGTATCTCAAATAATTTTTTTTAAAAGAAATAGACAAACTTTTAAATTAAAAAAGATTCTACTATAAGATTTAAGTATAAGCTTGAAATTTGGTCCAACCACCTAATGAAATCGGTTGTCCAAGTAGTCGACTAAATATAAATTGCCTAAATAATCCAAATTTTTGCTAATTAAGAATTGACATATGTACCTAATGATTTTTCTTTTGGTTTCAGATAAATCATATATTTCGTCGAGCAGTCTAACGAAGCATAAATTAATTCACACTGGTGAAAGACCGTATGTTTGTGATGTTTGTGGTAAGTCTCAATCATCAATGTGATTGTTATACAAAAATTTCATTACCTATTTTATGTTTTTAGATAAATCATTTAGTCAATCGGGAAATTTGAATAAACACAAAGTTGTACACACTGGCGAAAGACCGTACGTGTGCGATGTGTGTAGTAAGTTTTTCTTCTATTGATAATCGAGAAATGTCAAGTCACCAATTTTATATTTCAGATAAATCATTTACCCAATCGAGTAATTTAAGTATACATAAATTAATTCATACGGGCGAAGAGCCTTTCAGTTGTGATGTTTGTAGTAAGTTTAAAACTTAAATTTTTATCAGATCAGTCGGCTGAAATTTTTGTATTTTAGATAAACGATTCAATCATCCAAGTATTTTGGCTCAACATAGATTGATTCATTCGAGTGAGAAGCTTTACGTGTGTGATGTTTGTAGTAAGTTGTTTTTTTAGGGGAACCTGGCCATTTCTATTTTTATTGGGCAAGCATTATTGTATATAATAATTGACTCATGTTTTAGATAAATCATTTACTCAATCGTCGAATTTAAACACACACAAATTGATTCATTCCGGTATAAAGCCGTACGTGTGTGATGTTTGTAGTAAGTCGTGGATTTGTATTGCTTGAAAACAATTACATAAATGTTCACGTTTATTTTGTTTTAGATAAGGCATTTACACATAACAAGAGCCTAATTAGGCATAGAACAATTCATGGTGATACACAAGCGTGTGGGATGTTTGTAGAAAGATGTGATTCAAGTTAACAACTATTGGAGAATTTTTCGGTGGTTTTGATGCAATTTTATGTACAAGATGCAAATATATCGAGATTATAGTAAATGATAGTGTTGTCATTTGTTTTTTGATGTTAATTTAAAACAAACTGCCATCTGTGTATTAGAGTGGTCCTTAATAGGGGAGTTTTAGAACTTCTTTGTTCCCAAGGGCTCAATTGCTTTCAAATTAACAAAAAATTATTCCCTAAAAATTTGAACTCTTAATATAAACTTCAAGATAGTCCGCTTTCCAACTTAAGTCTCTTATGAAAATAACGTGGGAAAAATTTATTTTTTTCTTAAGAATTCCATAACTCTGACAAATAAATCGAAAGTTACTAATCGCGTCATGTTTATTGTAAATTTAAAGCTCTACAAAAAAGAGCTCTTATGATTTTTCGCTAAATCTATTGACTAATATTTTTTTAAACAGCAGATTCATAAATCTCCCTGATTTCATAACAGCTGACATATCACCCATATCATAAGTCTCATAAGTGTAACAATGATAGCATATGCGTAACTGTAACACCAAACAAAGATATCATACTAATGATCAAAATTAACAGATCTTTTAATTTCAAATATAAATCTACCTGTTCTTTATGTTTAATTCATTAAATAAAAATAAATAATCCAAAAAAAACTAATGAAGGCAACAATTCACTTTTAAATTGAATTTTAACTTTGAATTTATAAGGCAGTCTACTTTACCGACCATAACAAAACAAGTAGCGCCCCATGCGGCAATTTTTTATTTACAAAATGTCAAAATTGGCTGCGGTCCACATTTACGTCTGCTTTTGTTGCCATCCATCGAAATTATCAATTGTTGCCAATGGTTGTAAAGCAAAAACGAGTGCTACATTCGTTAGTAAAAATTAAGCCTCTGGACGATCATTTTTAATGGCTGAAAACCAAGTGAAATATATTAATAACGTCAAACATGTGAAAGACAGAGAAGACAAAAGAAAATTTTCTTCACGAAAAAGAAATTCCCACACAACGACTAAATAGACAGAAGTTTCCTCATCTTTTGTAAGGTTTACGTTTAACAATTGATTTAAATTAATAATAATGTCATAACATTTTTAGGTGGATAAAACTCAAAGGAATCTCCATTATACTTTCGGCATATGTGTTGAAAGTAAATTTTGACCAACGATGAATCTTATGGATGAAGCCCATGAAAAAGATCCAACACCTTCTGATCTTATTGAGAAGGCAAAAGCCGTACCCCTGGACTTTCTCCTCGATAAATCCAAAAAGCAATATTTGAACGTTTACAATAAATTTCTGGAATGGAAATTATCGACAACCGCCACCTCATTTTCAGAGGATGTTCTGTTGGCATATTTTGACCATTTATCAAAATCAATGAAATCTCCAACATTGTGGTCCATATATTCAATGCTTAAATCTACCCTAAGTGCAAATGATAACGTCAACATTGGGGGATATAAAACATTGATTGCCTTTATAAAAGAAAAAAATATTGGTTATTCACCAACATTATCGCAAGTTTTAACCTATGATCAGGTGCAAAAATTTTTCAATGAAGCTCCCGACTATGAATATTTGGCATCAAAAGTGGGTATTGTCCTAGAAATTGAGATTAGTTAAAGCTAGAATTGGCTGGTGGTTGAAGACCGTTTGGCCTGGATTATTCTGGTTTTGGCTAATTTTAAAATTAAACTATTTTTTTTTTATAACTTGTGACTGATTTTAGGTGATTTTTGCTTTTGGACTAGCCGGTGCTCTTCGTCGCAAAGAATTGTGTAGTCTCCTAAACGTTGACGTCATCGAAACAGATTCGACCATGTTTCTCGTAAAACTAAACCATTCAAGATCGTTTACAATCACCGACGATTTCTATAAAATCGTCAAAAAATATACAAATCTCCGTCCGAAAAACTGCAAATGTCCCAAATTTTTCATCAACTATAAAAAAGGAAAATGCCTTCAACAACCGATTGGAATCAATAAAATTGGAACGGTACCGAAACAAATAGCCGAATACTTAAAACTTCCCAATCCGGAATCATATAACGGACACGCTTTTCGGCGAACTTCGGAATCTTTTCACACCTCCGTAAAACGACACGGCGGATGGAAGACAAATAAAATCGATGGACATCCAAAAGATTCAGTAAAGAAAAAAATAGGAATTGGTAAAGAAATATGATATTGCAACAAATCATTGCATAGATTAATGTTTGATCTTTTAGAAAAGGAAAGTTTAGCAGAAATCTCTAACGAAATTGAAAAATGTTTAATTTGTTCTGAAAAAAATAATCGAATGGTTTCTTTGCGACAAACGTTGGAAGAATATGACGACTTAACGTTGGCACAAATCCTCAACCAACTACAATTCTTGACAGTATGTATCGGCAACTTCTTTCGAGATTTTATAATAACTTTCTTTTGAAGATTTCAGATATAAATCATCGATTTTTGTGTTTCATTTGCACGGCCCAAGTGTTTTCATCCTATGATTTTAAAATGAAGTGTAAACAAATAGGAAACGGACTAAATCTAGGCTCCGATCAAACTTCGTCATCCACTTATCATCAATTCCAAGAAAATCCAAACAAAAGTGATAATTTTGATAGTGTTTCCGAAGAAAATATGCTGGTGGTGTCCGAAATTCCAGAGTTAAATTTCAAATGGGAAATTGATAAAGACGACGGAGTATTTGATATTAATGAAGGTATATTGGTATCAATGTTTATTGAAAAATTTAAATGAATAATTTGTAGAAGAATTATCTTTTAGAAAAACCAAATATTGTCGACAATTATGAGACGGGAGAAATTGAAATGGATGAAAATGATACTGCAACAGATAATTTCTTTAATGAGCCTCAAGAAGTCTCAACTGAAGGAATTTTTGGATTACAAGAGGGTAACAATTGCATTTTATTAATTGGGATAGATATTATTATTATTTTTTTGATTTTAGATGTGAAAGAAGAAAATATGTCAGACGAAAAAACTTTTATTTGTCCAGTATGTAGTAAAAGCTTTAAAACCAAACATAATATGCAAACACATCATTTGATTCATACCGGAGAAAAACCACATGTTTGCGACGTTTGTAGTAAGTTTGCATTGAATTTATATTAAGCTTGAATAATAATGGAATTTTTTTTTTCTAGATAAATCATTTCGGCAATTAACAAATTTAAATTCGCATAAATTAGTTCATACAAATGATGGACCTTATAGTTGTGATGAGTGCAGTAAGTATTAATGCTATTTTCCATTTTGGGATTCATTTTGGATACATAGTTTGATTTTATTTCAAATAATCGTCATTTGCGGAAAGTGTTGATTTTTTTTCTTTCATTCCAAGAAAACGATAGACCAAAAGATCCCACAACCATGTTAAAATTCAATAGAAAACATAATCGTTTTATATAATGCTGCTGTTGTTCCAATATGGTCCTATGGATTGGGACTCTGGGTTTATATTTGTAAATCTTCAATCATAGCTCAATCTAAAATTCGACGAGCAATTGTAGATGCACCGTGTTATTTAACAAGTGAAACCTTTTTCCTGGATTTAAAAATAAGCATCTATCATTGGACCAATGAAAGATTAAGAAACCACACAATTCACTAATTCATCCTCTACTGATATAAAAAAGCCAAAAGCAACTCAAAAAAAGTCACCAGATGAACTAATGTATGTTCCACATTGATTCAAATAGGAAAAGGAACTTCATAATGCAATTCTTACCGCCAATAAATTGGCGTTATAGTTGCAAGAAATACTTGACTGCCAATTGAACCATAGGAGACAAAAATTTGATTTTTTTTCGGGATATTTCCTATCAACAATAAAGCACAAATCCTAGATTTAGACTTATTTGGACTTATTTAGACTTATTTGGATAAGTCAATTTGAAGGGGAGGAGGAGACGCGGTGCCTCCCGGTGATGGATTTTGTTGGTGGAAATCATGTTTAAAACCTAATCTATCAATAAAAAAAATGACTTTCACGTACTTTTTAGGGACTTCACCAATAAATTTAATTTTTTCACCAAATTTTAGTTTCAATTGCCAAATTTGTTACGGAAAAAATCCTACAAAAAAAAATAATTTTTCCCTCAATTACTTGAATCTACAAGATTAATGATTTTTTCCTATACCTCAAATACATTTTCTTAAAAGAAATAGACAAACTTTTAAATTAAAAAAGATACTATAAAATTTAAGTACACCCTTGAAATTTGGTCCAACCACCTTACGAAATTGGTTGTCCAAGTAGTCGACTAAATATAAATTGCCTAAATAATCCAAATTTTTGCTAATTAAGAATTGAAATATGTACCTAATGATATTTCTTTTGGTTTCAGATAAATCATATATTTCGTCGAGCAGTCTAACGAAGCATAAATTAATCCACACTGGTGAAAGATCGTATGTTTGTGATGTTTGTAGTAAGTCTCAATCATCGATTTGATTGTTATACAAAAATTTCATTACCTATTTTATGTTTTTAGATAAATCATTTAGTCAATTGGGAAATTTGCATAAACACAAAGTTGTACACACTGGCGAAAGACCGTACGTGTGCGATGTGTGTAGTAAGTTTTTCTTCTATTGATAATCGAGAAATGTCAAGTCACCAATTTTATATTTCAGATAAATCATTTACCCAATCAAGTAATTTAAGCATACATAAATTAATTCACACGGGCGAAGAGCCTTTCAGTTGTGATGTGTGTAGTAAGTTTTAAATTTAAAGTTTTATCAGATCAGTCGGCTGAAATTTTTGTTTTTTAGATAAACGATTCAATCATCCAAGTATTTTGGCTCAACATAGATTGATTCATTCGAGCGAGAAGCCTCACGTGTGTGATGTTTGTAGTAAGTTTTGGAGGAGGGGGAACCTGGCCAATTCTATTTTTATTGGCCAAGACTTATTGTATATAATAATTGCCTCATGTTTTAGATAAATCATTTACTCAATCGTCGAATTTAAAAACACACAAACTGATTCATTCCGGTATAAAGCCGTACGTGTGTGATGTTTGTAGTAAGTCGTGGATTTGTATTGCTTGATAACAATTACATAAATGTTCATGTTTATTTTGTTTTAGATAAGGCATTTACACATAACAAGGGCCTAATTAGGCATAGAACAATTCATGGTGATACACAAGCGTGTGGGATGTTTGTAGAAAGATGTGATTCAAGTTAACAACTATTGAAGAATGTTTCGGTGGTTTTGATACAATTTTATGTATAAGATGCAAATATATATACTATCAAGATTATAGTAAATGACACTGTTGTCATTTGCTTTTTAATGTTAATTTAAAACAAACTGCCATCTGTGTATTAGAGTGGTCCATAAAAGGGAAGTTTTAGAATTTCTTTGTTCTCTAGGGCTCAAATGCTTTCAAATTAATAAAAACTTATTCCCTAAATATTTGAACTCTTAATATTAACTTCAAGATAGTCCGCTTTCCAACTTAAGTTTCTTATGGAAATAACGTGGGAAAAATTAATTTTTTTCTTAAGAATTCCATAACTCAGTGACAAATAAATCGAAAGTTACTAATTGCGTTATGTTTATTGTAAATTTAAAGCTCTACAAAAATGAGCTCTTATGATTTTTCGCTACATCTATTGGCTAATATTTTCATTGGCCATTAGTGCTGCATTCTTAAGCCAATAGATTTAGCGAAAAATCATAAGAGGTCTTTTTTGTAGAGCGTTAAATTTACAATAAACCTGATCAAATTTTTGCCGATCATTGATTTAAAGTTCTTCAATCAAAATCATTGATTTAAACTTTAAATTAATGATCGGCAAAAATTTCACAGAAAAATCAATTCAAGGCTTAATATCTCCTTTAATATTGATCTTAGCGATTTGGTCTACGGGACCTTTTTTGTAGGAAATCAAATTCTCTACAAGTTTTTTATTTATAATTTTTCCGTAACTCTTGTTATTTACGAGATAAATGCAAAAAAACGCGAATTTTATGGAAAAATCAGGTTCAGTGGCCCGTACTACCTCACCGGTGTGAGTTACGACTTTGTCGCAATGGGCACTTTTGTAGAGCGTTTAATTCTGAGAAAAAACCATCTTCGGTAAAAGTGATCCCATGAAATGCCGCTGAGATATAGAAATTTAAAAATAAAAAATCAGAGTTTCCGTGTATTTTCAATGGTAAATCTTTACACGTCTTGGTCGAGGACTTAAAATTAATATTAAGGGCTCAAACTTTCTGAGATTTTTTTTTTCGGTATTTCCAACAAAATTTCACGATGGGACCAAAAAAAAAAATCACCCTAATATACATACTTCTTTTTTTTGTACAATTCATCAGCCAAAAAGTATTAACAAATTCTAATCTTATTCTGTAGTAAAATTGACACAAAATTGCAAGAAAATTATTAAACCTCCCCCTTTCTTTATGTAACAATTATTATTTCCAAACTATTCGAATAAATTTATTGATAAAATAAAGTTCCAGGAATAAATCTGGGACTATTATCTTGGAGTTTTAATATAAAATTTTTCTAAGAATGGGATCTGTTGTTATTAGTGATTTGGGTTTCAATTGGAGACTAATACATGTTTTTGACCGAAATTTTATAATAATGATTTCAATAATTAATCTAAATCAATATAGATAAGTTGATAAGAATAATATCTTCTTTTAAATATCAATTTATAAAAATCATTTAGTTTTTATCTCAGAAAATGGTTGGGTTGATTTTTTTTCTTGGTTTGTGTTTTTTAACGGTTTGCAGTTGTTCTGCTTTAATTTCTCCACGAATATTGGGTGACCCATTGTATTTGACGCCTCTAATCGAGGCCGGAAAAATTGACGAAGCCCAAACGGCGGCCAGCGTTAATTTCTCCGAATTTCAAGGCATTGCCAGCTATTCGGGACTGTTAACCGTTGATGCCACGACGGCTTCCAATTTATTCTTCTGGTTCTTTCCGGCCATCAACAACTATCCGGATGCTCCGGTGATTTTGTGGTTGCAAGGTGGACCCGGGTCGAGTTCAATGTTTGGACTGTTTAATGAGCACGGACCGTTTATGTTTAACGAACCAAATAAGTTGGAATTGCGGCCGTATAGTTGGAACAAAGATTATTCCGTGATTTATTTGGATCAACCGGTGGGAACCGGATTTAGTTTCACCAACACATCGAGTGCTTACGCTCGAAATCAAGATGATGTGGTCAAAGATATGTACGCGGCTTTGGTGCAGTTCTTCCAACTATTTCCGCATCTGCAATCGAATGAATTTTTCGTCTTTGGTGAGTCATACGCCGGAAAGTTTGTCCCATCAATTTGCTGTAAAATTCACGAGGAAAATCCAAGTGCTGCGTTGAAAATCAACTTGTCGGGACTGGGAATTGGAGATGGTTTGACCGATCCGATTAATCAATTGGACTATTCGGATTATATGTATCAGGCCGGATTGGTGGACGAGCACGTTAAAGATCAAATGAAAAAGTATGAGGATTTAACCCGGAAAAATATCGAGGCAGAAGATTGGACAGCGGCCACGTATACATGGAATCAGATTTTAAATGTTGGTGTGGGTTCCGATGGATCAATTAGTGAGTACAATTATGTGACAAACGCCACGGAAATGGAATACTATCCGGATTATTTCAATCGCAGTGATGTCCGCGCGGCTATCCACGTTGGATCACTCCAATTCGACGACAATTCCCAAATGGCATATTTATTTTTGCAGGATGATAAAACGAAATCCGTGGCTGGTCGACTTTCAGCGCTGTTATCAGAGTACCGCGTGGTTGTCTACAGTGGACAATTGGACACAATTGTCGCCTATCCACTAACCGATAACTATTTGAATCATTTGAATTTCAGTGCGGCGAATGAATTCGCGGAAGCCAAACGACAAGTATGGCGAGTCGGAGACGATGTGGCTGGATATGTGAAGCAAGCGGGAAATTTAACGGAGATTTTGGTGAGAAATGCCGGACATATGGTTCCGGGTGATCAACCGGTCTGGGCTTACGATATGCTTCAACGATTCATCAATAATCAATCATTTAACTAAAGTTGATTATATATTTAATGTAATTCTATAATAATAATCGATAGTTGATCGATTTTTTTCGATTGCTTACCAAAAATTTCTTCCCGAACCTAACAATTCATCAATGTACATTAGACAGATTCAAAAAAAATTATGATTTTTTTTTCTTTATTATATCGAAAATATTGTTGGGAATGACAAAAAAAAGTTCTGTGAAAGTTTAAGCTCTTAATATAAAGAGGTGCCGCATCGCAAATTTCGATTTTCCATTTAAATAACATGGGAACAATATTCTCTTGCACTTTGGAATTTTATAGCTCACGCTGGTGACAATATTTCGGAATGACCAAGGTATATTCTTGTAGAAAATTGAACGATCTACAAAAAAGGTCTCGGACAAGATTTTGATATATTTATTCCTTCAAAAGTAATTCGAGGTCAAAGTTGAACTAAAGAGAAATTTTAATATTTTTTCAATTTTTTGACGCAACCATCAATTTTATGAGAAAATTTTATAGGACATTTTTTGTAGAGCACTTTTTTTTATATAACTTATCTCCATAAAAGTTTTTGATATTTTTCACAGGTCCTAAGTTATTTGCATTAAACTGAAAATTCCCTGAAATATTATACTTTTAACATAAAAATTATTTTTTTTATTTTAATTAAATAACTTAGAACCTGTGAAAAATATCAAAAACTTTAATGGAGATAAGTTATAGGAAAAAAAGTGCTCTACAAAAAATGTCCTATAGAATTTTCTCATAAAATTGATGGACGCGTCAAAAAATTGAAAAAATATTAAAAATTTTCTTTAGTTCAAATTTGACCTCGAATAACTTTTGAAGGAATAAATATATCAAAAACTTGTTAGAGACCTTTTTTGTAGATAGTTCAATTGTCTACAAGAAAATTGCTTGATGTTTAAATAAAGCTTAAATGAATTTCCATTTAAATAACATGGGAACAATATTCTCTTACACTTTGGAATTTTATAGCTCACGTTGGTGACAATATTTCGAAATGGCCAAGGTATATTCTTGTAGAAAATTAAACGATCTACAAAAAGGTTTCGAACAAGTTTTTGATATATTTATTTCTTCAAAAGTTATTCGAGGTCAAAGTTGAACTAAAGAGAAATTTTAATATTTTTTCAATTTTTTGACGGAACCATCAATTTTATGAGAAAATAATATAGGACATTTTTTGTAGAGCACTTTTTTTCCTATAACTTATCTGTATAAAAATTTTTGATATTTTTCACAGGTCCTAAATTATTTAATTAAAATAAAAAAAATAATTTTTATGTTAAAAATATAATACTTCAGGGAATTTTCAGTTCTATACAAATAACTTAGGACCTGTGAAAAATATCAAAAACTTTTACAGAGATAAGCTATAGGAAAAAAGTGCTCTAAAAAAAATGTCCTATAAAATTTTCTCATAAAATTGATGATTGCGTCAAAATATTTAAAAAAAAAATATTCTCTTTAGTTCAACTTTGACCTCGAATAACTTTTGAAGGAATAAATATATGAAAAACTTGTTAGTGACCTTTTTTGTAGATCGTTCAATTTTCTACAAGAAAATTGCTTGTTTAAATGAATTTCCATTTAAATAACAGTATTTAAACAATATTTTTTTACACTTTGGAATTTTATAGCTCACGTTGGTGACAATATTTCGGAATGACCAAGATATATTCTTGTGGAAAATGAACGATTTTACAAAAAAGGTCCCGTACAAGTTTTCGATATATTTATTCTTTCAAAAGTTATTCGAGGTCAAAGTTGAACTAAAGCGAAATTTTAATATTTTTTAAATTTTTAGACACAACCATCAATTTAATGAGAAAATTTTTGAGATTATTTAATGAGATTGATTTAATGAGAAAAACTCAAAAAAATTTATTCATAAAAACTTCTAAGTTTTTTACGGTAACCGATCCCATGTACGAATCTATATTACCGAAATCAATCATTTAACTAAACTTGTTATCTATTTAATGTACTTACGTAATAATAATCAATAATTGATAAATTTTTTTCGGAAAAAACCTTGTTAATATTGATTATAACACAAGAATTACTGTGATAGTGTTGCTTACAAAAAATTATATATAATAATGGATATATAACAATGGATTTAAGATGAAATTCATCTTTTCCCTCTTCAATGAAAAAAAATCAAATCAATAAGCAGGATTTACTTGTAATAACCATCGACTCTTCTACATGTTATGGAAGATTATAATGTGCAGATGGTTTAATTTGCGATCATGTATCAAAAAATGGGACCTGGGGCTTCGACAATGTATCAATGTACTCGGCTCAAGAATTTATATTTAAAAATCGTTCAAATTTGTATAAAAAGAATGCTTTTATGAGATTTATTGAAAATCGAAACAAATATTCGAAGCATTTTCCAATAATATTTGAACCTTGGCTGCCTAAGCTGCTACATAATAAATCCGAAGAAGTTATCGAAATACGTGTACATTTTTCAAGTGTACTTTAACAATCTTTTAACAATAGTTTTAGTATAAAATAATTTTAAAAAAAATATATTCACAAAAACTTCCAAGTTTTTTACGGTTACCGATCCCATATACGAATCTATATTACCGATATACAATAGTTCTATACTATGACCACTAGAGAACGCTGAGTTGCAAACTGGCAATTAAGTAGGGTGTCCGAAGATCGTCTCCAAGCGTCAATTTCTCGTTGTCAAATTTATAACCAAATCGACTCTCTAGTCTACAATTCAGTGAATATAAACTTCTATTCAAATTTTGAATCATTTAATTGTTTATATACTTTTTGATTATTCCAAATGCCAAGCTTCTGCAAGATTTGTAAAAAACGGTGTTTACCTTGGGAAAAAGAGCGCAGCTTTTTCAGGTGATTAAAAAAAATGTTTTTTTTTAACTTATGGGATTCATTCAAAAACTTTCAAACATTTTATAGATTTCCCAAAGATCGTGTCGAAGAATGGAATTGCGCTTTGGGCTTTCCAAAAGATACAATCCACGCACGAACAACGCAAGTATGCAGTGATCATTTTGATCAAAATGATATAATGATCATTGGAAGTCGACGGTGTCTGAAGAAAAATGCTACCCCAATAGCAAAAAATTGTCCTGTAAGCCAGCCGCCAGAGGAGTTGAAGCTATCACCAAATGCTATAAGATTCCATCAGCCAAGTGGTTCTTCTACTGGTTGCTTTTCCGACAATTTTAAAGTTTCCATTGTTGATGTGCAGCCAATCATTGTAAAACAAATAAGCAGGTATAACAATATTTGAGCATCAATATGATGAAAATTATTTAGCACATTACGCGACAATTGGTCATTTATTTATTGTTTTTAATTAGGTGATGTTGGATTACTACGATAGTTTTCAATAAATCAAAAATGAAGAATACAATAAATCTTGTTTTTGCTTCGTTTACGAGAAAAAGCCTGGATAAATCAACTTGCTACCTATAAAATTGGCAAATATTGGACTATATTCAAGAGTTATTCCTAACAGTATCTCCTGAAATTATACCTAAGTTGAAATTATATGCCTGTGGGAAACAGCATTGATATTTTTAAAGCAAGAACCCTTTTTTTCGTAAATAAAACAAAAACGAAAATTTTAGTATTCGAAACCGTTGACATTTCTTGAGCAGAAAATTAAAATTGGATTCAATTTTAGCGAAAAAGTTTGCTTCTTTAAGAATTATGGTTTTTGCTTAACTATTAGAAGTATAAAGACCCTAAACGATAAGGGATTAATAAGTAAAATGAAAGTTTCTCAACCATTGTTTGTTATATTAGTTTCATTATGATTTCTGTAAATATTGTTCTTTTCTATCAAATGAAAGTTGTATGGGATATGCATTCATCCACATAAATGTATACATCTTTTCAGATAATTTCGAATGTTTTTATTTAACTAAAATATTATTTTTCCGAAAGTCAATAAAACCAATCAATAACGTGGTTGACATATTTTGCTAACAAAGTCGAAGGTATCGGCTATCATTTATACAAAAATACAAGGGAAAGGGGGTGAAGATTTGATTGAAAAGAACAATTTTAAAAATTAATATTAGGCTTATGAAGCCTATAAGGCTTATTAGGCTTTGAATCAATGTTAAAGGGTCTAGCAGGATCCACATGGCGAGTTGGTCCCCAAACAGGAACCTATGTCGAAACTTATGTTAAAATATCGGCTTGATATACAAACACATTAAGGTGATTTTTTTTTTTTGACTTTTTTTGGTCCCATCGTGAAATTTTGTGGGAAATACCAAAAAAAAAAATCCCCGAAAGTTTGAGCCCTTAATATTAATTTTAAGTCCTCGACCAAGACGTGTAAAGATTTCCCATTGAAAATACACGAAAATTCTGATTTTTTATTTTTAAATTTCTATATCTCAGCGGCATTTCATGGGATCGCTTTTACCGAAGATGGTTTTTTCTCAAACTTAAACGCTCTACAAAAGTGCCCATTGCGACAAAGTCGTAACTCACACCGGTGAGGTAGTACGGGCCACTGAACCTGATTTTTCCTCGAAAATTCGCGTTTTTTTGCGATTATCTCGTAAATAACAAGAGCTACGGAAAAATTATAAATGAAAAACTTGTAGAGAATTTGATTTCCTACAAAAAAGGTCCTATAGGCCAAATCGTGACGATCAATATTAAACGAGATATTAAGCCTTGAATTGATTTTTCTGTGAAATTTTTGCCCATCATTGATTTAAAGTTCATCAATCAAAATCATTGATTTAAACTTTACAAAAATTTCACAGAAAAATCAATTCAAGACTTAATATCTCGTTTAATATTGATCTTAGCGATTTGGTCTATAGGACCTTTTTTGTAGGAAATTAAATTCTGTACAAATTTTTTTATTTATAATTTTTCCGTAACTCTTGTTATTTACGAGATAAATGCAAAATAAAAATAAATATCCAAAGCAAAACATATATTATTTTCATAATAGTAAGTCTAAGGCAACAAAAAAAAAATGTTTATTAGTTTTTTTTGGTTTTTCTATATTTACTCTTAAGGTGATTACTTTCAAGATCAAAATAATTGATCCCAAAAGAAACAAGAAAAGCTTTTATTTGTTATTTTTCACATGAACAATAATTCTCAGAATCTGCGTACCTACTACGAGATACTAACTAAATTATTTTAGGTTCATAATATTCCAGTTGTAATAAATTATAGCAGTGACAATAATTTTTTTTATCTTTATTTTAATAAAAATTGAACACTAGTTATTTTATTTTCTTTTGGGATCAATTATTTTGATCTTGAAAGTAATCATCTTAAGAGTAAATGTAGAAAAACAAAAAAAAAAAATTTTTACTGTTTCCTTAGACTTACAATTATGAAAATAATATGTTTTGCTCGTATATGTGGCTTATTTTTTATTGAAGTTTTGTGAAAAAAAGTTGGTGAAACACTTCGAAAAAAAAAATAAAACCGAGGTATACTATTAGGCGTAAATCACATTTCATTTTTTTTCAAGATGTTGCACCAATAATTTTTTGACGCAATTTTTATGAGTTATAGTGCTCATGTAGAAGCATAAAATAATTTTTTTTCGTGATTGTCATTTTCAGAGAACACATAAAAAAAATTATTTCATTTGTGTTTTGGATTTTTTTTGTATAATTTTTTTTTCTAAAAATTTCAAAAAAATATACGATATACTCTGTAAAATAATCTAAAGCCTCGCGTTGGTTTCACTTCTCTAGCTTGATTAGTTTTTGAGATATATAACTTTGAAAAATAGCCATGCGGGCGGACATTTTTGTCCATATCTCCAGGTCAACGAGGAATTTGGTCGCGAAAAGTATATGAAATGTGTTTGTATATCAAGCCGATATTTTGACATAAGTTTTGATATAGGTTCATATTTGGGGGCCAACTCGCCATGTGGATCCTGCTAAACCCTTTAGCCCAAGATTTATAAAATACACAGGTGGCCTCATGGTGGCTACGTGATGGATATGTGACGTATCCAGAAGAAATTCTTACATATCTTCAGACTGATTCAATTTCAAAATTCTTCGTATGACGTAATTTTTTTTTCTAATGGAACAACCTGTGTAATTTACAAACCTTGCCTTTAGTCAACAAAATTCAAATTTTAAAATTTGGAGCTAATCGGTAATACAGGGTGTCACTAATGCCGACGCTATCTAGTGTTAAATTATGTAACTATCGAAGCATGTGTCAAATAAATTGGAAATAACAATGTTTTCCCGTAGTTGCATTGTTAAAAGAAAAAAAAGCTCTAGTTTATAATCTATAACGGACAAATTGGCAAAAAAATAAATAATAAGTGGGTAACTTAATTGCCCTAAAGTGATATGGTCAACATGTGATATATATCTAGTTACAAAAATTCCAACGTTAGCAGCGTTTTTTTTTTTTTGGCTTTTCAAATTTTCAAAACATAATTCATTCCACTGGTCACAATGTCAAAACAAATCTGTTGCATTCGCGGATGCACAAATAAATCACGCAAAAACTGCGGTTTAGATTCGAATGTTAAATTCTACAAATTCCCCGAGAGCATGTACAATTGCGCCTGGAAAGTGGCCAAACGTGCCAAGTGGATAGATGCCGTTAAAGAATATGTGTTCGTTTATTTTCAGGAAATTTAAATTTAGTTGTTATTAAATCTTTTTATTTGCAGGAAGAACGATCCCAACGGTTGGCAACCGAACAGGAACACGAAAATTTGCAGCAATCATTTCGTAAATAATGCCAAGTCGGAACATCCCTTGGATCCGGCGTATATTCCATCGATTTTTCCTCGGAAGGAAATTGAAATTTCACCAGAACAAAAAGATCAATCGAAGAACGCGTGTAACGTTAACCAATTAATTGTAAGTGGTAAATGATGAATGATTGATAGATTTACAAGAGTTTGTAGTGGAAACTTAAATTTACACTGGTGGAAATATTCTGAAGACTTTCGAAAAATATTTCCACTAAAAGATGGATTCCACTAGGTTCTCACGACATTCTTTTTATCCATCGAATATCGTTGGTGCCTAGTGAAACCCACTCCATTTCTCGTCCCCCCACAAATATTATTTCTTTCCACATCGATATCTTTTATCAATTATTAACTTGATTTTCTCTTTTAGAATAACAATGCAACGGAAGTGAATCAAAACCCGGAAAAGGAAATATACACCTTCAACCAATTGGAAGAATGCTTTATCTGTTTAAAAGAAAACAAAATAATGATACGATTAAATCAATCACTGAGCAAATCCCAGGAATTGACAGTGGGTCAAGTGTTGCAAAATTTGAACTTTTTGACCGTAAGTTCTAAAAAAATGAAAGAATTTTCATACTTTCCTCTTTCTACCCACCCAGAGCAATACTCCAATGTTCCGATTCTCTGACGAAGAGCGTTCCGAATTTTTTGCCGTATCTTCGGGGTGATTCTGGTCGTTAAGGGTTCTAAAGCATGACGATTTTAAAGTGTCAACCAAAACTTGCTTCTCCAGAAGAAAAAACCTTCTGGTTTAGATTGGCCAAAAGTTTATAGTATCCTTTGCTTAAACAAGAAGGTATATCTTGATAATCTCATGGATAAATTGTACCGTGAAAGAAACAGTAAATATAACAATATCGAGAATATCAATAGAAATTGTATTTTTGGGTTTCATCCAGCTTTAAAATTCAACTAAGGATGAATCACCGTCAGAAAGTAAAAAAAAAATACTTTTTTAAAGCTGCTGCCATTTTTCTTAAAGATATTAAAAAACGGTCTTCGGCATGTAAAAGTTGAAGTTTTACACTATTTTTTTTTATTTGCCCCGATATGTCTTCCCTCTCCTCCCCCTTTTACAGCGCCTTGAAAAAGGGTACTCAAAAATGAGGAGGCAAACGGGAGACAAGTTTTCTCGGAAACCGGAAGTCGGATTATGATTTTTCAAAGAATGTAAGTTTTGGTGATGCGTCTTCTTGGTACTGAACCTCGAAAATCCGAAAAACAGTGAAAATTCACAAAATGGCGCGACTTTGAAAGAAAAGTTTAAAAAAACTACCTTTTTTTGGACCTTTCCCCCCTCTCCCACTTTGAGGGGGGGGTGAAGTTTGGCCAATTTCAGAGATTTAGTACCAAGAAGACGTGTTGAACTATAACACTCTCCAGTTTCAAGTCAATCAGTCGGATAGTTTCTGAGAAATTTCTTCTTCCAGTTTTAAAATGTTGATTTCGAGAAAAACGCATTTAAAGTTTTTTTAAGATATTTTTTTATGTTATTATCAATTTATTCAATTTTTATCAGTGAAAATACATTAGTCAGCTATTCCAATCCTTTTAACACGTTATTCTTGAATGTTATAAGAAGACATTTATGGAAAAAAAATCATTTTTTTTTTCTGACGGTTATCCACCCTTAAAAACACGATACTACCAGTGGCGTAGCTACCTAGGGGCTAGGCGGGGCAGTGCCCCGGGGCCCTCGAATCATTACCAGAAATCTCGATCGAACTGAACTTTTGGAAATTTCTCCTACACCAAGTATTAATTGTAATTTATGTTGTTACTGTTTAATGTTTTTATTATTTGCCCTGCAGTGCACAAAACAGAGCTTAAGTAGCTTTGCATTTTTAGAGTATTTGTATATTTTTATTTGATAAAACCTAACCAGTTTACATAGCAGTGGGCCCCGTTTTTAAATTTTCCCCAGAGCCCTTGGTTACCTGGCTACGCCACTGGATACTACCCCTGTTAAAAATGGAATTTTTAAATCATTCTAAAAAATGCTTTTAATGACTTAATGGATTTTTTGAATATTTAAATGCCTTTTAACTATCACTTCATTGGACGCTAAGAAATCATGAGATAGAGATGTATCTTGTCTTTGTTTTACTCAATCAGAAGTTATTCATTTGCTTCCAACTCACCAATCTTTGTGAAAATTTATGTATAGAAAAAATTTTAAAAGAAAATATTTCTACTCTTTAATCGCAGAATAATTATAAATTTGAATTCCTTCTGGACACGGCCAGATTTCTCGGCCTTAATTTCCTGAATATTCTGATTGGTTGTAAGCCTGGTTTATAAGCCTTGGTAAAGCCTGCGTAAGAGATTGGACCAATAACATTCGTTTCCAAAACACGGCCATTTTTATTTATAAACCAATGAATAACCAGATTAATTTTTTGCAACCAATCATTACATCACATGTTTTAAATGAGCTCGTATATTGAAAATGGTCGTTTAATGAATAAAGATAGATATTTCTAGTGAAAAATTGGATCAAAACTTAAGATTTAATCAAAATAAGATTTTTTTCTCGCTGACTTTGAACAGTTATACTGTGTATACAATATATAAAATATATTGCAGTCCAATTTATTAACATAAACTTGAACAGAAGTTCAAACAAAAAATTCGTGACGTATTGCCCAGATACGTATTTCGATTGCCAAGCAATCTTCATCAGTGGTTATCAAGTAGTTTGGATCACTCCGTAACTGCTTTGTGATGATTCACAAAAGTTGGGTGGATTTATCAACGGTTCTAAAGATAAAATTCCGGACATACAAAAATCAGGAATTTATGAAATCCCTTGCACGGGCTGTGATAAAAGCTATGTTGGTCAGACTAGAAAACAAATAGGGGTGATTATTTTGTGAATCATCACAAAGCAGTTACGGAGTGATCCAAACTACTTGATGACCACTGATGAAGATTGCTTGGCAATCGAAATACGTATCTGGGCAATACGTCACGAATTTTTTGTTTGAACTTCTGTTCAAGTTTATGTTAATAAATTGGACTGCAATATATTTTAAGATTTAAGTTAGATAATTTTATATTTTTTTAAATATTTAGATATTTTTAAAATTAGATATTTTTAAATGCAAAATTTTCGAAAACAGATGACTTTGGTCTACCTTAGCAAGCATAGGTGTTATTGCAAGTGCACTAGACTAGGCTAAAAATTGACTATTTTTTATTAAAAATTTATCAGTAATACAGTATAATCTCACGTCCAATAATCCGGCATCTTCCGCCCACGCCTCTCTCGCCCCTCTATACCTGTGCATAAATTTATTCCCTCCATGAAATGCTTTATTTTATTCACTACCTATGACTTTTTCACTATAATGCAGTAATCCGAACATTCCAATAATCTGACACCCTCCGGTTCTTAATAGTGCCGGATTAGTGAGATTACTTAAAAGCTGGATTATTAAAAGCTCTATTTTTGATTTTTCAATCTTAAGCGCATTTTTTTCTGCAAACTTTTGAATCATAACACTAAAAGAATTTAACATCATTCATTCTTGAAGGAAAGTAAATGCTATACAAAAAAGTTTTGTTGGTATTTTTTCATAAACTTACTTCTTTCAAAGTTATTAAATGTCAAAGTTGTTTCAAAGATTTTAATGTTATATATTAGGCCCAGCTTAGAGTCGATAATTTGCAATATTTACAGGATCTCCCCCTTTGAGCCCCTTGGATAGCATTACTTTATCCACGTTGTATCCTCCCATGTAGACATTAGATTTGAAAATTATGTTAGGAAATTAAATAGTCACTATATTATTATTCTGGCATTGACATTCATTAATTGATAAATGCTTTAGATTTCAGATACGTCAACATGTCGTCAAGTGCTGTGTCTCATTTGTATAGCAAATATTCAAACTTGTAACGAATTAAAAATGAAATGTCGTCAACTCGAAACAAAAGTAGCGACGAACGCCGGTGGTATGTGGCCAGAAGTTTCACCTTCAATTTTCTTTTCGACAAGTAATTCAACGACCAAACTTACAAACACCTACGAAAATAATAACGTTGGAAAAGTTAACGATACGGAAGACATTGCCAAAGATTTAACGACGATGGTAATACCGACCAAGATTAATTTTATCATTGTCAAATCAGAAAGTGATCTTTTGCCAGTGGGAAAAGGTAACTATTAAATAATTTTGTAAATTTATAAATATAAATTTATTAATTAAACTTTTTCAGAAATTGAACTTGTATCTGATGCAAATTTTAGAAAATGCGCTCCACAAAATAAAAAAACACCGAAAAAATCTTTTGTATGTTCAATATGTCAAAAAAGACATGTAATTGATGCGATGAATATGTCAGGGAACTCGTACATTTGTTATGATTGTAGTAAGTTTTAATGAAACGTATGCATTAATGTAATTATAAATATTTTTTTTTATTTTTCAGATGGATTGTTTTTTAATGTACATCAAAATGCGTTGATCCATAAAGATAAAACATACTTTTTTTGTGATTTATGTGGTAGGTTATTCCTTTTATGAGTTCTATACTAGTGTGGGTGAAAAAAATCGATTATTTTTTTTTTACAAGTGACACGGAAAAATGGGTTGCTAGACACCGTAAAAAAATTCTCACCAAGTATGAGCTCTCAATTTTAATAGGAAGATCCTCCGCATCGCAGTTTTGTATTTTTTTCTCAGTCCAATAGAAAAAAATTCATACCTCATCATTTATCGATTGTACAGAAAAATGTTCTGATAGAATTTTGTAGGAAATTTAATGCTCTACAAAAAAGGTATTCTGTATTTTTCCCGTAAGCCTCACCGTTTGAAAGATATTAAGGATCTAATTTTGATTATTTTAAGACAAATTTCATTTTTTTTTATGAATTTTATAACTCGACAATAAATGACTCTTATACAATGCGCAATTGAAATTTTTGTTGGAAATTAACTGCTCTATAAAAATGGTTTCTTATGTTTTGGCGATTAAATTAACCCTTCAAAAGATATTCATCATCAAAGTTTCATGTGTACGAATTTTTAAAAGTTTTTGATGAAATATTCGAATAATTTCAATTTAATTCATAATTTTTGAGAAAATTTACACGAATTTTAGTTTTTATCAACTGAGAAACTTCAAAATATTTTTCAAGTTTTTTTTTATGCTTAAGTATATTTGTCTCCATTTAAAAAAAATAAATTGTACATTATTTATCGCTTAGTTAAATATTTATTAATAAAAGAAAGAAAGTAAAATTTTCATTATACATATATTATGATATATTTCAGTATTAGAGAAAAACAATGTCCAATTAGTTATAAAAAAGTTTTTTATATAAATTTTCAAACAAGTTTTTGTTGCAAGTTGGGTAATTTTTTCGATCCTCTTTGACAACTTGTAATAAAAATTGAAATTGCTCTTCGTTTTTTGTTAAACATGAAATTTATATGAAAATTATAAATTAAATTAAAATTATTCGAGTATCTCATCAAAAACTTTTAAAATCCGTACACATGAAAGTTTGATGATGAATATCTTTTGAACGGTTAATTTAATCGCTAAAACATAAGAAACCATTTTTATAGAGCAGTTAATTTCCAACAAAAATTTGTATTGCGCATTGTATAAGTGTCATTTATTGTCGAGTTATAAAATTCATAAACAAAAATGAAATTTGTCTTAAAATAATCAAAATTAAAACCTCAGTATCTTTCAAATGGTGAGGCTTACGGAAAAAATATAAGATGCCTTTTTTGTAGAGCATTAAATTTCCTAAAAAATTCTTTCAGAACATGTTTCTGTACAATCGATAAATGATGAGGTATGAATTTTTTTCTATTGGTCTGAGAAAAAAATATAAAACTGCGATGCGGAGGATCTTCCCATTAAAATTAAGAGCTCATACTTGGTGAGAATTTTTTTAAGGTGTCTAGCAACCCATTTTTCCGTGTCACTTGTAAAAAAAAAAAAATTTTTTTGACCCAGACTTATAAGAAGTAGGGGATCTAAGAAGTGATTTGGTCCCGTTTAGAGTAAATTTTATGAAGGTTTGTCATTTATATACGATTGTCTTATGGGAGTCATTTAGGGAAGACTTAAATGCTTTGAAAGAAGTGCCTTAGCCCCTTTTCGGGTCCTCTACAGCTGAAGAAACCGTATAGAGTCAATCCATTTAAAATTGCCCAGGTAATTTTATTAATTTGCTTTATAAAAGTCTTTTGTGATTCTCTACCTATAAGCAATTGGTAAATAATCAGCAAGCAATTTTAAATGAATTGAATATGTGAATCAAATGCACAAAAATCTAAGTCATATGTAGAAGAAAATCACTAAATAATTTATATTTCAGATCGATCATTTACTGAGTTGGCTTCTCTACAAACCCATACCGTTACTCATTTGGGCGAAAAAACTTACGTTTGCAATGTTTGTCGTAAGTCATTGGTTTCATATTTATTTCGTAAATCATTTACAAAGTTTCATCATCCATTTTAGATAAAACAAGAAAATCACTCAAATCTTTACTCTACCATAAAAAGAATCATTCGGGCGATAGACGTTACACGTGCGATCTATGCAGTAAGTATTTTTTTTTTTAGAATTTTTTTCTTATTTTGATAATTAAATTTGATCGAAATTTCAGGTGAATCGTTTACGGCTTTCAGATATCTGAGAAAACATAAAATAATGCACATCGATTAAAAATGGCACGTGTGTAACGTTTGTAGACAGTATGAATGGAATCAAAAAATTTCTTTGAATTATTAATTAATCCTTTTAAATATTTTAGATGAGTCATTTCATAATTTAAAAAAACATCATGTCATTGTAAAACGAAGTAAAAACCGTACCGATTTTGATGCACTAATCGATGGTAAAATGAGACATAAGTAGTCGTAATTTTCGACTGTGGTAACTTCGAGTTTAGTTCGAGAATAGTAGAACTATTGATATATTTTTTGCAACTTGATACTGCTACATATTCCTGGCCAGGTCTTGGAAAAGGGGTAATGAAATAACCGGATAAGAGTTCCATTCGAGAATATTTTTTCAGGAACCCGAAAAAGAAATAAACTATAACTTTCTACTGATATTTTGAAATGTTATTCTAGGGGTACATGAGATTTATATATGTTAAAGAATTTGATACATCAATATGTGTTTTGTTATTCATCTGTTTTTACCTGTTTTTTTTTCTCTTGAATTCTTTCACTTCTTAAAATTTACAATTTACTTTGGTAGCCATTGTTCTTTAACTTATCCTTTTTTTTGTGATCATACCTCAAGGTTTGTAAATTACACAGGTTGCTCCATTAGAAAAAAAAATGACGTCATACGAAGAATTTTGAAATTGAATCAGTCTGAAGAATGAAGATATGTACGAATTTCTTCTGAATACGTCACGTAGCCACCATGAGGCCACCTGTGTATTTTATAAACCTTGATCATACCTATTATTTTCCAGCATTACTAGATTCTTTATATTATATCCCGAGAATCCCAGCCACTCTTCCTCAGGTCCATAGCCTATACTTGGAGTTACAAGATCGACAGTGAAAAATATTATCAAGGAATTGCTTTGCAAAAACCACTGCATAATACGGAAGAACAATATTGCACAGTAGTAAAACTAACTTCTGAAATACTTGGTCTTACAAAAAAACAGGTCAGAGTAGTAACGAGTCTAATAACCGGCCACCGTGGAAGGAAAAAGCACCTGCATATAATGTGGATGACCCAAAATGTAGGTTTTCTAATGCAGAAGATGAAAATAAATGGAGACATGAAGAATTGGGGATAACAAGTCCGGGAACTGAAACTATCGAAAAGCACCTAGTGCGACGAATGCAAGATTCGTCCAGCTTCCTGGTCATAACTAAGGACTTCTTGGACTCAAGGAAAAAAAATGTCCTACTGGTGGCCGAGTGGTCAAGATGACCGCTTCAAAACTGATAGATTTTGGGTTCGATCCTCGATTCGAGCAAATTTTCAATATTTCTCGAATACGGATTTTTACTAACCCTAGAGTTGCTAAAGACCGTAGTAGCTATGTAGCGACGGTAAATAGCAATAAAAGAACCGCCAAGAGATGAAGTTCACGTGTACCTCCAAATAAATTGGTACACGTGTTCCGAACCGATTTTGCGGCAAATTTAAACAAAAACTCTTAGAAATGAGGTCTACACCCAAGGTTTATAAAATACACAGGTGGCTAAGTGATGGATACGTGACGTATCCAGAAGAAATTCGTACATATCTTCAGACTGATCAATTTCAAAATTCTTCGTATGACGTCATTTTTTTTTTTCTAATGGAGCAACCTGTGTAATTTACAAACCTTGGTCTACACCAGCTTCCAGATATGTCCAGGTATTCACAATCAGTGGCTCCAAAAATTTTCACATGTGTGACTCAAGGAAAATTCTGAACCAGAAATCGCTTAGGTATATCGCGAAACTTTTGCGTAGCAAAATTTCATTTATTTTTTACATTTTTCTTAGTGTTTTAGGTATGTTACTTAGTTTTATTTCCCTAACATTACACGAATATTTATTCAGCGAAACGGTTTTTTTACAAACCTCAACGCAGTGGCGTTACTAGGGTTGGTGTTAACCCCCTCACGAACCCCATAGACATACAGAACCCTTAGTAATGTTTCTAAATATGAGTCTTATATTTACAAAGGCAATAGAAGAAAAAATAATTCAAGTCTAATTTCAGTCTTTTTATTGAGACTCTAGTGTGGTCCATTAAAACATCCCATCGGTGAGGAGAAGCAGAAAAGAAGGAAAATATTGTTTCAAGAGTTCCAAAAGAAGTCAAGAATGAAGCATTTTAAGCAAAGAGTGTTGACCGCACATGTTAAGGGAGTGGTCTGCACATTCATTAAAAATAGATTTCCTATTTTTCTTTTTAAAATGTCTTTTAAACCCATAATTTCATGGAGACATAGATCATAGACAGTGATATTTTGTATTTCGCTGCTACCCCTTAATGCCATTGCCTCTATGAACATTTGTCCTTCGATTGGTAAAAGAAAATTTTGGAAAATTCAAACTTTATAATTCTGTTGGCTAATCGATATAGAGATTAGAGTAAAATTAATTTGTATTTTTTCCCTATGAAAATTCCTGGACTAGTCTCTATTAGCAAAGGCTTGTTTAAGCTATGTAGTATTCCCAATCTCCAAACAAGTACAGTCCCCAACTGTTTAAGCTGTGCATTAAAAACTTCAGAGCCACACCAGTCGATTTCTCTTTTGTAAAACGTGAAAAATTGTTCACTTTGACAATGTCCGCCGCCAAAAGTTTACCCACATGTTTGATTTGTGGCCAAAACAATTCCATAATGGTATCATTACGCGAAATTTTGATGGGTTGCCAACAGTTTTCCGTGGCCCAAGTGCTGGAGGACCTCAACTTTCTCAATGTGAGCCCCTCCTACATTTACCCACATCTACATAAATTTACTAATACCTCCTTACTATTTTCGTTTAACATTTTAGATTTCCCACGAATCGGACGAGACGAAAAACGTGTGTTTCATTTGCGTGGCCAAAGCCCAATATTGTTACGAATTTAAGTCGTTATGTCGCCAAACGGAAGTCCACCTAAACGTCAGTTTGTCCTCGATTAAAGTGGAAAGTGCATCGCCGCATGATGCACAATCGGCCGACAATGATTTTCAAATGAATGAAATGCAAGCGGAATGCGACAGTGACTCCGATTTCGAGTACAAATATCCAACGGTAGAACTCGAAGAATTGACCGACTGTGAAAGTTTCGACTACGGAGACCGATTCGGATTCGAAAAAACCAAGCCACACCAAACTAATGATTCCCCACAAAGCGCAATAATCGCCAATGAAAACAATGATTTTCTCGTGGAAGACAAGGAGGAAAAACCTAAACTTGAACCGTTAGAAATGGTGCACTCTGATTCCGATCTAAGGCCAGGTTATCTTTTCCTTACAACTCATAGTTCTCGACATTTATTATTATAATTTTTAGATAAAACCAATTCTCAAGATTCATGCGACAATGTTGGTGAAGACAGAGTTAATTTTAGTGCCTCGATTAGTGCAGAGACTTTGAAACGAAAGAAACCCTTCAAAGAAGAGTCAGGAGTTTACTCCTGCAAATTTTGTGGTAATATATTTGTTAAGTACTAGGAAATTAATGTATAATATTAACTTTTAAGTATAAGACGCCTCTTTTTACAACTGGCGGTTATTTTACCATTTCAATGGTTTATTTTTCACTATTGTAACAATCGGGTATGAGGCGTTAAATAGGCAGTTGTTAATTAGGGTCATCCGAAATACTTTATACCAATTTTTAATCTTGTTGAGGATATTGAACTCCGCCAGTTTCATATAAATATGATTTTTTTCAAATTTAATACATAGTAGACTGGGCCAAAAAAATCGACTATTTTTTTTTTGAAAAATATATCGAAAATATTATTGAAGGTGACAAAAAAAAATATCGGGAAGGTTTGAGGCCTCAATATTAATATTAAGAGGTCTATCGTCTTTAATTTCGATTTTATATTTGTCCTTTTATTTTTGCGTCAATGCTGTCAAACTATCAAGATAAAAAAATCATCTGCACATATATTTATAGAAAATTAAATTCCTTACAAAAAAAGGTGTCTATGAAAATTTTTGTCAGGCACGCCGTTTCCGAATAATCAAGCTTCAGACATTGATATAATTTTTAGATTTATCTTATTTATTTTGGAATTTCACTAACGAACAACTAAATATATAGAAATGAACAATATGGATTGTTGAAGGGAATTTAATGCTCTACAAAAAAGGTCTCTTAACGTTTTTTAGTTAAAATCACGCTTTCAAAATTGGTTCAACAACGAAAAAAACCATAATTTAATTTTTCCTTTAACTTTAATTGTGAATAACTTTTGAAAAAGTGATTTTATGTAAAAACGTTAAGAGACCTTTTTTGTAGAGCATTAAATTCCCTTCAACAATCTATATTGTTCATTTCTATAAATTTATTTGTTCATTAGTTACAAAATTCCAAAATACAGAAGATAAATCTAAAAATTATATCAATGTCTGAAGCTTGATTATTCGGAAACGGCGTGTCTAGCAAAAATTTTCAAAGAGACCTTTTTTGTAGGTAATTTAATTTTCTATAAATGTATGTGCAGATGATTTTTTTTATTTTGATAGTTTGACAGCATTGACGCAAAAATCAAAGCACAAATAAAAAATCGAAATTAAAGATGATAGATCTCTTAATTTTAATATTAAGGCCTCAAACCTTTCCGATATTTATTCTTTTTGTCACCTTGAACAATATTTTCGATATACTTTTCAAAAAAAAAGTAGTCAATTTTTTGGCCCAGTCTACTATGTATTAAATTTGAAAAAATCATATTTGTCTTCTTTATTTTGGAATTTTGTAATTAACGAACAAATTAATATATAGAAATGATCAATATAGATTCTTGAAGGGAATTTAATGTTCTACAAAAAAGGTCTCTAACGTTTTTACATAAAATCACTTTTTCAAAAGTTATTCACAATTAGTTGAAGGAAGAATTATTGTGTTTTTCGTTGTTGAACCAATTTTGAAATAGTGATTTTATGTAAAAACGTTTAGAGACCTATGTATACAATATATAAAATATACTGCAGTCCAATTAATTAACATAAATTTGAACAGAAGTTCAAACAAAAATATTCGTGACGTATTGCCCAGATACGTATTTTGATTGCCAAGCAATCTTCATCATGTGAATCATCACATAGCAGTTACGGAGCGATCCAAACTACTTGACGACCACTGATGAAGATTGCTTGGCAATCGAAATACGTATCTGGGCAATACGTCACGAATATTTTTGTTTGAACTTCTGTTCAAATTTATGTTAATAAATTGGACTGCAGTGTATTTTTTATATTGTTTACACAGTATAACTGTTCAAAGTCAGCGAAAAAATCTTATTTTAGTTAAGAGACCTTTTTTGTAGAGCATTAAATTCCTTCGAAACACTCGAAAACTGCTTGCGATAATTTTTTTTTATTATTTTATTTAATATCAAAATGATCCCCTGACTTTGAATCGAAAAAACCGCGGGGGCACTTTTGCCATACAAAACGGCCTATAGCCTGTAAATTTATGTGGGACAGTGCTCCGGTTGGTCTTAAAAACCGGAGCCGCCTATTGATTTTTATCCAAATCTTTGGAGACCATCCAGATTCTACTACCACCTGTTTATCTTGGCACCTTATACTGATCAGCCCATAAAATTTTAAAGATTGAATTTTCCAAAACAATTTTTTTGCCAACCGATCGAAAATCATTCACCTAATAATTTTCTAAATTCTTCGAAATATATGTAACTTTCCTTTTGTTTTTTGCAGATAAGTCATTTCATTTTGCAAGTCTTTATCGAGACCACGAAATTTCCCATACTGAACAACGTAACTTTTCGTGTTTTGTTTGCGAAAAGAGTTTCAAGCACCGACGAAATTTAACGGAACATATGCGAATACATACCGGCGAAAAACCGTACACTTGTGATGTTTGTCGTAAGTTTTAACAAAACAGAAACAAAAAAAAAAAGTTCCAACAATTGTTTGTATTTTATTTTGTAGAGAAGGCATTTAGTCGATCGAGTCACTTAAATCGACACAAACTTATCCATTCCAATTAATTGGAAATGTTGAACAAAGTTCAACATTTCCATCTGGTCCGGTTTTGGACCAGCAAGAGTATCAAATGGATCTAAAGTGAACTGGAGACCTTTAATGCATTTGACCAAATTGAATAGCGAAAATGATAAGTTGCAGTCCAAAGAAGATTTGTTTTTTTGGGTTCAAACATGCCAGGTAAAATTGATGAGGAAATGATAATTTATTGTACTACCTGATGTTATGTTTTTAGTAGGATATCAATGATTGGTTTTGTCAAAGGCGGATTATCCATAAGATAAACTAGAGACGCGATATTAAAAAGGGTTGCGACCAAAAAATATAACTCTATACCTAATATTAATTGTGCTGATAAAGAAATACTATCTCCAATTTGGAGTAATCTTTACTACACATGTAGCAATGCCATCTACAGTCATCAATGTTAAGTACTAGTTAAAATTTATAATATAAAAGCGATTCTCTAAAACGTTCTCGACATTTAATCCGCCGCCAGTAAACTGTACTAAAAAAGAAATCATACGTTTGCGATGTTTGTCGTAAGTTTAAAATACAAAATCCAGTAGATCAAGAAAAATTAAACCTTTTATGTTTCAGACAATTCTTTTGTTTCACAAAAATCTATCAAACATAAGAAGAAACTCAAGTAAGTATACGGTAATTTTGACCAAGAAAAAACTTATTTTTTTCTTTTTTTTTAGATAAATCGCTTCATTAGTTGGTAAAACTACAAAAGTTGGACTTGGAAAATTGGATTTGCAACAATAAAAACCAAATAACGGATATTAAAATATTTTGTATTTTATAAATTAATTATTGTACATTTTTTTCTTCAACACCAATTCCTTTCATTCAGCCAATGAAAAAAAAAATATTTATAATTTTAAATCTTAAATTTACGGCGAACGTGCCCGTTTGGGTCCAGTGTGAAGCAATTTATGCTTATTTAGACTACCGGATTGAGTAAATGATTTATCTGAAATATTTAATAACAAATTATGCAAAATAAGAATTTTTCGCTGACTTTGAACAGTGATACTGTGTAGTGTGTATACAATATATAGGTTATATTGCGATCCAATTTATGTAGTATAATTTAATATAATAACATATAAAAATCATACCACCAACATAAATTTAAACAGAAGTTCAAACAAAAATATTCGTGACGTATTGCCCAGATACGTATTTCGATTGCCCAGCAACCTTCATCAGTGGTCATCAAGTAGTTTGGATCACTCCGTAACTGATTCATTTATATATTGTATACACAACAAATTATCCATTCAATACACCGAATAAAATAAACGGTTTTTTTTTCTACTTACTACAAATATCACACGTATGTGGTTTTTCACCCGTATGAATCAATTTATGTGAAGTCAAGTATCCAATTCGTGCAAAAGTTTTGCCTGAAATTTATAATACTTTAAAAAAGAAAAGTCGATTTGTTTTTCCTTATACATACTACAAACATCACACATGAAAGGCTTTTCACCAGTGTGGCACAATTTATGCGCGTTTAAACTAGATGAGGTCGTATATGATTTATCTGAAACAAAACTATATAGTACTTATATATAAACCATATAGTCAAACTACTTACTACAAATATCACAAACATGTGGCTTTTCTTTGGTATGTGTCAACTTATGAGTGTTTAAATTGAAAGAATACGTAAAAGATTTATCTGAAACCGAAATAAGTTTACTTTCTTAAAGTAAACAAAAAATGTTTAATACTAACTACAAACGTCACAAACGTATGGTTTTTCACCGGTATGAATCAATTTGTGTTGAGTTAATTTCGAAAAACAATTAAATGGTTTATCTGAAACATTAAACATATAGTTTTTTGTTTTCAAAAGACAAAATACGTCAACTTACAACAAAGATCACACACGTGTGGTCTTTCGCCGGTATGAATCAATTTATGTTTCTTTAAATCTCCGGAACTAATAAATGATTTATCTGAAAAAAAATAATCGACATAATATTTTTGATAAAAACTCGAAAAACTTACTCAATACTCACTACACACGTCACAAACATGTGGCTTTTCTCCCGTATGAATCATTTTGTGTCGCTTTAAATCACTTACACTAATGAATTTTTTATCTGAAATATATCAAATCGTAAATTTACTTTCAGAAAAACGGTTTTACCACTTACTACAAACATCACACATATGTGGTCTTCGACCTTTGTGAATCAATTTATGTGCAGATAGGTAACTCATACGAGCAAATGATTTATCTAAAATATTATGAAATTCATTTTGATTTCCCAAAAAAAAATATTTTTTTATTACTTACTACAAACAACACAAACAAAAGGTTTTTCGTCGCTATGAATAAATTTATGGGAATACAATTGAGCCGATCGTGCAAAAGCTTTATCTAAAAAAAAAAAAAAATAATGAACAATTCCACTAAGACTTTTTCGCTGACTTTGAACAGTTATACTGTGTATGCAATATATAGAATATATTGCGGTCCAATTTATGTGGTAATATAAAAATATATAAAAATCATACCATAAACATAAATTTGAACAGAAGTTCAAACAAAAATATTCGTGACGTATTGCCCAGATACTTATTTCGATTGCCATTGCGTGATGATTCACGTGAATCATCACAAAACAGTTACGAAGTGATCCAAACTACTTGATGACCACTGAAGAAGATTGCTTGGCAATCGAAATACGTATCTGGGCAATACGTCACGAATATTTTTGTTTGAACTTCTGTTCAAATTTATGTTTATGGTCCAATTTATGTAGTATAATTTAATATAATAATATATAAAACTCATACCATAAACATAAATTTGAACGGAAGTTCAAACAAAAATGTTTGTAACGTATTGCCTAGATACGTATTTCGATTGCCAGTTGCCATTGCGTGATGATTCACGTGAATCATCACAAAGCAGTTACGGAGTGATCCAAACTACTTGATGACCACGGAAGAAGATTGCTTGGCAATCGAAATACGTATCTGGGCAAATTTATGTTTATGGTATGATTTTTATATATTATTATATCAGATTATACTACATAAATTGGACCGCAATATATTCTATATATTGTATACACAAACTATAAGTAACTATTACTCACAACAAATGTTACAAACGTGTGGTTTTTCGCCAGAATGCGTCAAATTATGTGACACTAAATGACTCATACGAGCAAATGATTTATCTGAAAATCAAATAAATTTTATAGTCCTTTTTTCCGCAACAATTCGAGAGAGAGAGAGAGAAGAAAAAAAAATCAATTACTTACTACAAAGACTACAAACGTGTGGTTTTTCGACCGAATGAACCACCTTATGTCTCGTTAGACTGAAAGAGGTCGTGAAAAATGTGTCTAAAACATAACGATTAATTGGTTAACGAATATGGTTTGGGGGAAAATAAACTTACTACAAATGTCACAACCAAAAGATTTTTCACCGGTATGAGTTAATTTATGCTGTTTTAAAAATCCAGATTGTGTAAATGATTTATCTAAAATGTATTCAGTTGTGAAATTTTTTCCTCTCTCTCTCTAAGTTTAGAAGAATATAATTTTGATACTTACTACAAATGTTGCACACATGTGGCTTTTTTCCCGAGTGAATCATTTTATGTCGACTTAAACTTGATGAATTCGTGTAGGATTTATCTAAAACATAAATTCATGTTTTACTAGAACTAAAGTGCAAAAAGTTGTTACTACTTACTACAAATGTTACAAACGTGGGGTTTTTCGTCGCTGGTATCAGGTGAAACCAAATTACTCATGTTGGTAAACGGTGCATCTGTAATTTATGATTTATAAAATTCACAATATTTTTATCATTTAGTACTTCAACAAAAAAAAAATATTACATATTACATGCACATTGGCATCACTAGGGGGTTGCGGACCGCACCGGGTGATACCATTACAAGTCTGTGTAAATTTTTCCGAAAACAAACCACGTTTAAGGGATGAAATCGACCATCAAAGTGGCAGAAGAAATCATCAAACCATTCAAACTTCAATCATATGTAACAACGTTAAATAAGGGATGATATTCGAACAAAGGGCAACAAATTGAATTTTCTCGGTAAGGAATCATCAATAATAAATAAAATAGTTCTTTTTCAAACTTTTTAGTGGAAAAATTCTAAAAATCTCAAGATTTATAGTCATCTCGAATGCAAGGGATTAAAAATATGTTGAATTTATACAATTTTTGTTAACATTTAAAATGTCAACATAAACAATGACAATGTATTACATAAGATTTTAAAAAATAAGTAATTTGATGGCCAATTTTTCATTTCCAATAAGTACATATCGATGATATCAATGGCACACATGTGTTAAATGCATTAAAACTGCAATCAACGAAATCAGAGAAGATTTCCGTAATCGTATGTGAAGATATTGACATATTGGTAGTAATGACGACTTTGGTATTCATTGGAAAAGAAATTTATTTTCCGAACTTGGGAAAGGGTGAGGAAGTCAGGAACATTTTTGCACCCAAAAGTCTAAATCATTTAAATTTTATTAAATCATTTCGATTTTATATTTAAATTTTTTCAAAGAAAAAAATTCATTTTCAATTTATATGAAAGAAAAGCGGATTTAAATGATTTTTTTTTCTTAATTATATCGAAAATATTGTTGGAAATGACAAAAAAAAAAGTCCTGTGAAAGTTTAAGCTATTAATATTAAGAGGTGCCGCAACGCAAATTTCGATTTTCCATTTAAATAACATGGGAACAATATTCTCTTGCACTTTGGAATTTTATAGCTCACGTTGGCGACAGTATTACGGAATGACCAAGGTATATTCTTGTAGAAAATTGAACGATCTACAAAAAAGGTTTCGTATAAGTTTTTGATATATTTATTCATTCAAAAGTTATTCAAGGTCACAGTTAAACTAAAGATAAATTTTAATATTTTTTCAATTTTTTGACGCAACCATCAATTTTATGAGAAAATTTTATAGGACATTTTTTGTAGAGCACATTTTTTCCTGTAACTTATCTATATAAATTTTTTTGATATTTTTCACAGGTCCTAAGTTATTTGCATTAAACTGAAAATTCCCTGAATTATTATATTTTTTACATTTTTTTTATTTATTTTAATTAAATAACTTACGACCTGTGAAAAATATCAAAAACTTTTATAGAGATAAGTTATAGGAAAAAAGTGCTCTACAAAAAATGTCCTATAAAATTTTCTCATAAAATTGATGGTTGCGTCAAAAAATTGAAAAAAATATTTAAATTTCTCTTTAGTTCAACTTTGAACTCGAATAACTTTTGAAGGAATTAATATATCAAAAACTTGTCGGAGACCTTTTTTGTAGATCGTTCAATTTTCTACAAGAATATACCTTGGTCATTCCGAAATATTGTCACCAACGTGAGCTATAAAATTCCAAAGTGCAAGTGAATATTGTTCCCATGTTATTTAAATGGAAAATCGAAATTTGCAATACGGCACCTCTTAATATTAATATTAAGAGCTTAAACTTTCACAGGATTTTTTTTTGTCATTCCCAACAATATTTTCGAAATAATTAAGAAAAAATTAATTTTTATTTTTTTTGAATCAGTCTAATATCTATGTCATCTATGTATTGAAACTGATTTTTAAAGCCCTTATATGACAAAAAACGAATGATTTTCTTTCGTAGGTTTATACAATTAGTATTAAAACGTTCAGAACACTTAAAAATACAATATTCCGATGACGAAAATATAACTTTCTTTATAGTTTTTCCAAAAAATGCATAATCGTAGACTTTAAATCGACGTCAAAGTAATTATATTGATTAGATGCAAAGATTTTACCTTCTTTCATTTCCGTAAACTCGGCATCAATATCAATTTCACTTTTAATTGGACTTTTTTTTATCATATTTGAATCCAGTGTTACGTTTTCCGTAAATGTCCAACTATTTTCAATGTCCTCAACTTCTTCTTTGACCTTAACAATCTCAATGAAGTTCCGCTTATCAAATTTGTCTATTTCTACAAACGTATTTTTTATATTCTTCCAGATAATTCATAGTTTTTATCTAATAAAATACAAACCTTGTGGTCGACTTATATCCTCAGCGGATTCATCTTCGAATTTAACCATAACCGGTAAGATATTATCACGGCCTTCGGCCTGGGTTTCAATGGAATTTTCTTCTGTGCTTTCGACACTTTTACTTCTGGATGCAAAACGATTTAGGGGTGGCAACGTTGAAATTGTCAACCTCTCACTGGATATACAATCGGTTAGGATTTCCAATTTGGCTTCGATTTGGTGACATTTCCTTTTCAAATTGTAGCAAGATTGAATTTTTATCACACAAATGCTACACAAGCCTTGTCCAACGTGTTCTGTATCTAAAATCTAAGAAATATCTTCCAATTATGTCGAAATCGTCAACAATGTTTTGATGGAGTTAACCTCAAAATTGTAACAACACCAACTTAGTTACTTTTTAATATGAATACCTCTTGAAATTTGATTTAATTTTGCAATAATTTGCAATACTTACGCTTGAAAAATGTAAATAATACAGAACTTCCGTTAATGTTAATGTATCACAGTTGGTCAAAGTTTGTTCCGGAGGCATCAGGTGTTTACATGGTACTTCACATGCCATACACTTGTTGGCTTCGGGTAATGATGACATTTTATTGATTATGGGATTTTCTTTAAGAAAAATATCTTTTTTAGTTGTAAATTTCTTGAGCATCACGTAAAAATGGTGGAAAAATTCGTAACAGTTCGGATTAATTCGTACAAGGATTAATGATAAACGAAGAAGTCGAATAGGGGGACGCATGACTCATGGCGCGCGAGGTGAGCAGTGCGGGGACATTTCCAAGAAATTCCAAGCATTTTTACGGATATTATTGCCAACGCTACCTAAAATCTTTCAGGTAAACCTTTAACAATCGTCGAATAACAATATCTGTTAAAAATTCTTTACAAAAAGTACTTTTCTCATCTTGTTTAAGGGCTTCCAGAATCCGACACAAGGGATAGATAAACTAGTGTATTCGAGACGATATATTTATACTTCGGATAACTATTTCCACGAGGAAAATCAAAACCAATCAAATTTTTTCGAGTGGGGAATAGTCCCCAATATATTTAAAAAGAAAACAGGTTGCAATTATAAAGTAAATCCTCTTAAAAGAAAACATTTTTAATGACTTCTACTAGAATTTTTGAGCATTAAAATGCATTTCTCCTGTCACTTCAAAGTGGCAAAAATGCAACTGTAATATTGATGGAACGCTAAGAAATCATGCGATAAAGATATATGTTGTCTTTGTTATACTCTTTCAGGAGTTGTCGAAGAGTTCACTCAAAATTACAGTTGCATTTTCGTGATTATCCAGTGACAAAGAAACGACATTTAAAAGTATTTTAATGTTCAAAAATCCCATTAAAAGTCGTTTAAAATTATTTACATAATATCTCTCGATTTTAACAAGGATGCATTTTTTAAATGCTAATATTATTTAGCATTACAACTACTACAAAACTATGATAATTCAATTTTATTTATGCATTATTTTCCTGTTATAAATCGACAATATTTATTTACTTTTGAAAATTGGCAACCACGTGTTACCACCCATAAACTTTGACATCTCTTTTCACCCGGTTGGGGGAGGAATTTTCAAAAATTTGTTCTTATCAGGTGTCTACATTGTATGACATTGTGTTCGGGTCATTAATTTCTTTTTAGATAGTTTGATATGTTCAGCAAAGTTGAGTCTGGAATCCAGTTGATCCAGATTTTTTTTTGACATTAGTTTATACTTTATATAATATTACTTTTTTTATATCATTCAAGTGGTATTTTCCCAAGTCTATGTTTTTTCGCCATACACATAGGCAATGTGCATACATCCGTGTATAACAGGCTGCCTATACGATCACAGCTCTACGGCTAGGCTATATGGCTATATGGTGGAGTAATATTCAATTCACGTAAATTAAATAGCAAAAAAATAAACTAGATAGGCAATTTTTTAATTCTCCGGTCCCGAAAAATTCGAACATTATTTAGTTATTTTTTCGGTTACTTGCTACGCATTGTTACTTTAAATCTTAACTTTCTAAATTGATATTGGTTATTGGTTTTTTTGATATTGTTTGTCAAATCAATGGCGTAGCGTGGGTTTACAACGGCCGGAACCGACCGGAAATTTGCCGACATCATTTGTTAAAAAACTTAGTAAAACTTCAAAAAACTTTAAATTCATTAATTAACTAAAAATGTACTCCTCGTGTTTTATGCAATTATCAAAGACAGATACAAGATTTACGTAAAAATATTAAATTTATTAGTTTCTCATTGTTGGTATTTCAAAAAAGAAATTATTTAATTGATGTTTCATGTTTCATAAATTGGCTTTAATTAATCAATGGAAATAATCTTAGGTTTATCTGCAACAAAAATTTAATTATTATTTCCTTTAACTCATAAAATTTATATATTAAAAATTTACCAATAATCGAGTGAAGATATGACGTTGCATCAGGATGCTTGTCTTCAACGTGCTTTAGAAATGTACTTCTGTAAACAAATCCTTGTCCTGTAAAATAATACAAATCATCACAAATAATTCCTCCAACCTATTAGGGTTTCGATCATAAAAAATTTTCAATTTCATGAAACTTTTCAATAGTAATAAAATCACTTAAAACTTACGGAACTTACCACAAAGATCACAAGTATAAGGTTTTGTTTCCGAATGAATCCAAAAATGACTTTTTAATTGATCCTTTCTGGCAAATGCTTTGTCTGAAAACAGAGACGATATAATATAAGAAAGATTAGATCTTTTTTCTTTATGTTTGTTATACGTTTTTGGGGTCAATCTAAAATATAGTTCAGTTGTGGAAGTGAAATTTATAAATCAAGTCTCCAAACAATACGTAAAAGCCATTTTTTTTATTTGTCGAGAGAATAGATCCCAAACATGATTTCAATCAAAAAAATCCGTTACCGTGCAGCGCCGTATCCCCTGGTATTTTTTTTTTTTATTGTAACTTTTGAACCGTACTAAATACGAAAAAAATAGTTATTATCAAAATGAAAGCTGAGGATATTTCCTATAAAAAAGGTTCTTTAATAATTTCCTGTATGTGCCATAGTTAACGTGGAAATCGTGGTTGAAAATATAGTAAAATTTACATTTTAAAAAATCAAGTCACATTATGGTTGATATTTCTGAAAATTATTGACATTTTAAGAAAAATTAGGGAACAAATGATTTATTTATTTGTGAACTATATTTTCTTATTTAGGAAAGTTCTAAAAGTTACTAGATTTTTAGTAATTTTTCGTTTAAAATAATGAAGAACTTAACTCTTAATTATGAAGATATCAAATACTTCGTCAAATGTTAACTTACAATCAAAATTTAATTTCAGGAAGAATTGCACTTTCGTAGACATTGAATTTTTAATCATAATGCATTTGGAGATCTAATAGATATCAAGGAATTTTTTAGTTGGGGCCATTAAAATTGAATTTTCTCGGTAAAAAATCATCAATGATAAATATAATAGTTCTTTTTTTTACTTTACAATGAAAAAACTCTAAAAATCTCAAAATTCAAGTGCAAGGAGTTGAAAATTAACATTTAAAAATATTTTGAATTTGTGCAAATTGTTTAAAACATTTTAAACATTTAAAATATTAATATAATAACAATGTATTACATAAGTCCAATCCTAATCGGAGCAAAGTTTGTTTCAAAAGTGTTTTTTCCTGAAAAAAAATATAAATCGCACCTGAAATTTTGCATAACTCTATAGATTAGTATTTGTTTTAAGTGGTTATAAAGTTTTTGGGGCAATTTTTTCCCACTGACTAAAGAAAAAAAATCCATAAACTTCATGGACCAATGCTACGGCAGTGAATTTTTTTTTCCAATTCTTATTCTCTTAAAAATTATATAAATTTTGCCTGAAACTTTATTGAATCCATTAGAAAACTCATTAAACTAAGTAACAGTATAGTTTTTAAGTCAATTTTTTAAAATTAATTAAGAAAAAAAAATCCATAAAGTTCATCAACCAATGTCATTTTAGTAAAGACTAATTTTTAAGTGGATTTTTTCCTAAACATATATCAATTTTACTAGAAACTTTATTAAATCCAATTGAATAATCATTATACTAAGTGGCAATAAAGTTTTTATGTCAAAATTATTTAATTAATTAATAATAAAAAATCCCCAAAGTTCATTAGCCAAAGTCAAATTAGCGTGGACATTTTTTTTTGTGGATTATACTTAAATGATTTATCATTTTTGGCTGAAACTTATGCAAATTGATAGAACAATATTTAAACTAAATTGGAAAAGAGTTTTCATGCCAAACTTTAAGGTTTTATCGTTGGAAAAAAAATCTTAAAACTTCCCATGCCGAAGCCGCATCAGCAAGGGATTGTTTTTCATCGATTTTTTTCATAAAAACTACCAATTTTGCCTGAAACTTTATACAATTCCATAGAAAAATATTCAAAGTAAATCACTATAATGTTTTTAAAGTCAAATTTTCCCCGTAAATATTTCAAAATCTTCCTAGAAGTTGCATAGCAAAAACCGGCTATGACTTACTTACAATGTTAAGTCCATGACCATATTTTTCCAATACATAACCAAATTGACGACTTAATTTGTTGAAAATAATTTCCATTATCAATTCTAAATGCCTTCAACCTCAATTTTAGACATTTTTTTCATAAAAAAACGCAAAATATTAATTTTGACAAAACGGTTTGGAACAATTGCATCTTAAATGTCATTTTTAACGCGCATGTGCATTATGTCAATTTAAAATAGAGGTAATTTCAAAATTGAATCAAATACTCAATTTGGAGTTTTCAATTAATATTTCGGATGATTTCGGTTGGAAATTTATACTTTTAGTTTTATAATTTAAATTGAGACATAATTGAATATTGGAAAACCTATTATATAATATTGCGATTAGATTACCATTGCTGAAATACTTTCCCCTGTTTATATCCAGACGATAGTGTTGCATTGGTGGAGCTATAATTTCAATTGAATTGAGGAATTAAGTATAAAGTTTTGGGCAACAAAATAGAAATTCCCGTCCTCTTTACGAGGAAAATATAATATTTAAATTATAATATATATAATGTTTAGTTGGGGCCATTACAATTGAATTTCATCGGTGAAAAATCGTCAATGATAAATATAATAGTTCTTTTTTTTCTTTTTTAGTGAAAATATTCTAAAAATCTTATGATTCATAATGATCTCGAATGCAAGGGATTAAAAGTATTTTGAATTTATACAAAATTTTTAACATTTAAAATATTAATATAACAACGCCAATGTATTACATAAGGTAAAAAAAAATTGGTGATAAATTTTTAATTTCCAATGAGTGCATTTTGATGATATCAACGACACACATGAGGTAAATGCATTAAAACTGCAATCAACGAAATCAGAGATTTCCGTAATCGTATGTGAAGATATTGACATATTGGTAGTACTGACAACTTTGGTATGCATTGGAAAAGAAATTTATTCTCTGAAATTGGGAAAGATAAAGAAAACAGGAAAATTTTTGCTCCCAAAAGTATAAATCATTTGCCGGTTTGTAAAGAAAATGTCTTATTTTTACATCCTATGTTCGGCTGCAATACGACTTTCTGTTTTAATTGTTTCAAAGAAAGAATTCCATTTTCAATTTCCACGAAAGAAAAGCAAATTTGGAGGTCAAATAAGTAGCGGAAGTATTAAAGGAAAACATAGATCTACGGAATGCATTTCCAAAAATTGAATATCTTGCATCCTAAATATGTATAACAGTTTCCTACCAAAGAGGAGTAATTAGATTTTTAACCAAAAACGCTAAACTAGTACATTGTTAAAATTTTCACCGAAATTTTCCAATGAATTTCGATAATATCATGATTGAATATTGTAGATTGATATTTTGATAAAATGTTTTTATCATATCTACGAAAAATTTCAAATCCTTATGGTTTATTTTTTCATTTTTATAGAAAGGAAATAATTAGTCAAAATTCGAGGGGTTTCACGATGCTGATATTTCTGTTTATTAATGTAATTTCAATTTTTTACGCCGAGTACATCGTAGTACAAAGCCTAAAGTTGATTTTCCCATGTTGGTTGATTATATTAAAACACGCGATTTTTCCTGCGGGCATAACTATTGAAAAACGGGAAATTTATAGAAAAAAATGCATTTTTCGTCGATTATTTTTTAGTTCCAAAAATAATAATGCGTTATTAAATCAATGAAATTGTAGTTTAAGTAATCACTTTCAAAGATGCATTTTGATTTTTAGCCAAAACTTACATATTTGCTACGAAAAACAAAAATTTCCGCAATATGTAGTGCACGATCTGATCTCATGTACAAAAAAAAAAAAACACTAACGCTTTCGACATCAATTTCCGGCCAAATTATGGCATTTATGCAAAATTGGTAGAGGACCTTTTTTGTAGGAAATATCCTCAACTTTCATTTTAATAATAACTATTTTTTTTGTATCTAGCACGGATCAAAAGTTATAAAGGAAAAAATTTTTTTTTTGGAAATGTCAATTTGATTTTCCCAAGTTGGTTGACTATATTAAAACACGCGATTTTTCCTGCGGGTATAGCTATTGAAAAACGGGAAATTTATAAAAAAAATGCACGATTTTCGATAATATCATGATTGAATATTGTAGATTGATATTTTGATAAAATGTTTTCATCATATCTACGAAAAATTTCAAGTCCTTATGGTTTATTTTTTCATTTTTATAGAAAGGAAATAATTAGTCAAAATTCGAGGGGTTTCACGATGCTGATATTTCTGTTTATTAATGTAATTTCAATTTTTACGCCGAGTACATCGTAGTACCAAGCCTAAAGTTGATTTTCCCATGTTGGTTGACTATATTAAAACACGCGATTTCTCCTGCGGGCATAACTATTGAAACACGGGAAATTTATAGAAAAAAATGCATTTATCGTCTAATATTTTTTAGTTCCAAAAATACTAATGCGTTATAAAATGAATGAAATTGTAGTTAAAGTTATCACTTTCATAGATGCATTTTGATTTTTAGTAAAAACTTACATATTTGCTACGAAAAACAAAATTTTCGCAATATGTAGTGCACGATCTGATCTCATATACAAAAAAAAACACTAGTGCTTTCGACATCAATTTCCGGCCAAACTATGGCATTTATGCAAATTTGGTAAAGGACCTTTTTTGTTGGAAATATCCTCAGCTTTCATTTTGATAATAACTATTTTATTGTTATCTAGCACGGTTCAAAAGTTATAATGAAAAAATCTTTTTTTTTTTTTTTGGAAAAGTCAATTTTGGGGGGGACGCGGCGCGTCCCGATGACAGATTTTTTGGTGAAAATTATGTTAAGGACCTAATCTATTAATTAATAAAAAAATTGGCTTCTATGTACCTTTTGGGGAATGCATATGCCTTACGACTGTACCAATAGGGCAATTAGATTGAAATAGGGCAAAATGTATGCATTCGTGTATACCTGGTTGCCTATACACCACCAATAGTACCCGTAATAACTAAATGCTGATATAGAATCGTTTAAGTCCAATAACATATTACTAATTTGTTAAGGAAAAAAATAAAATTTAATGAAGTTGTTTAAAACTTACCACATACGTCACAAATATAAGGTTTTATATTGAAATGCAGCCGCTTATGGACTTTACAAGTTTTGGCAAACCGAAATGATTTATCTGCAACGAAATGCGTTTTTGAAGTCTTTATTATTGAACTGATTTTGATGAAATCTCTAGAATTGTACTTTTTTTAAATATGTTTACAGTACTAAACGAAAATTTTAATAATTTTATCCTTTAGGGACACTAAACAATTATACACTTACCACAAACATCGCAAGTATACGGCTTTAATTCAGTGTGAATTATATGATGTTTCTTTAAGGTTGTCTTAAGTTTAAATGCTTTATCTAAAAAAAATCAATTTTATGTTAATATAACACTTAAAACTAAGGTCATTTCTTGACTATTTTTATGTGAAAACTTACGGCAAATTTCGCACGAAAATGGTCGAATATCATCATGCACAGCTTTGTGCCGCAGCAGTTGACCCAACTGTGCAAATTGATTTTCTGGAATAAATTTAAAAAAAAAAATTTTTAAGTTTGAAAATCTGAACCGATTTTGACAACGCAACTTAAACCTACTGATATAATACATTTATAGAACTAGTCATTTAACTTACTACAAACATCGCAAACAAATGGCTTTTCACCCGTATGGGTTTGGTAATGTCGTCGATAAGAAATCACAGAGTGCAAAGATCTATAACAAATTGGACATACAATTATCGGTGGTTTATACAAATTTTCATTCACGCCCGGTATTTTAGATAGAATTTGTACCGATGATTCTAGAACAATTTTTTTTAAATTTACAATAGATAAATATTATAACAAGTGATATTGGCTATGCCATCCAAAAAAAAAAACGTACTAGTTTTCTTCTTACGACCACTGAAGTCGAAGACTTCAACAGTGGTACGTTTGCCTTTTTTATCCATTAGAATTACATTTTTTGTGTCATTCTCAAAATCTTTGATATCCATTTCCTCGTCAGAATCACTCTGCACGAGAAAAACTTCTTTAGATTCATCAATATCGGAACTATCATCAGGCGTGTCCCATTTTTGGCTATAGGCTTCCGGATTCAATGCATTTTGTACTTTACTGCACTGGGTCTTAAATTTATAACAAAATTGAATTTTGCTTACGCATACAAAGCACAGCTGGTGCTTTTCCCAATCTGAAATCTTGAAATTATATTCAAAATTAGTATTGGCAATGACAAAACCGAAAAATTATCACACTATATCCTGGCGGAATTGTTCTGGTATTTCACATATCCACCAATAATAACGTCGGATATTAATGCAATAAAAATTAAACTTTCGTACTAATACTACAATTATTACCGTCAGAAAATTTAAATTTTCCAAAAGTTGTGCTACAGTAAACTTAAGTCCACTTAAAGCTTCTTGGAGGGAAATCATTACTTTGTTGTTTCGAGAACAAATTAAACATGTTATAGTTTGATCAGCGCTCATCATTCTAGTCGGATTACATTAATATTTATGTAAATAACACCTAAAACACAATATTTATAATAAATTTCACAAATAAATTAAGATTATTTCCAGCTACAGCTGAGTATAATCCACCTGTTCCTATTTGGTATATGTCAATTGTGTTCTTGCTTGTCATTCAGTAAGAAGAGTAATTAATGACAAATATAATTGAAATATTAATAAATATATTAATTTACAACAAATGAATCACTTTAAAACACCAATAACTAAAAAAAGACGTAACACATTGCAATGTAAGTAATATTTTTTTCTTAGATTGTTTATTCTATGTAAAACGTTTAAAAGTCGTACTAACGCAAGGTTTATAATATACACAGGTGGCCTCATGCGCTACGTGACGTATCCAGAAGAAATTCATATATATCTTCAGACTGATTCAAATTTCAAAATTCTTCGTATGACGTCATTTTTTTTTTGTCTAATGGGGCAACCTGTGTAATTTATAAACCTTGTCGTCTATCATCGTTTTATTTTACATGAAACTAGCCGGTACTAACGATTCCTGTAAATTTAAATCTTTTATCCAGATTTTCCAGAAACCCCAAAACAATTTCATCGTTAGACAATGTTGTTTAAAAACACAGGGCTATCAGAAATTAAGTACAAAATTTAAGGATTTTCATTTAATAAGGCTTCCGGAAATAACCAAATTCTAAGATTCATATAAATTTAATCTGGATACCTATTTCGGGGAAATTTCCTAAAGCCATGGAAAAAAGGCTTTAATACCAGTTATTGCTAACCGTGTAAGTATAAGTTTACTATCTAAACTACTAGAAAATGATATTATGACGAGATTAAATATTAGACTGGGCCAAAAAATCGATTTTTTTTTTGGAAAGTATATCGAAAATATTGTTCAAGCTTACAAAAAAAAAAAAAAATTATCGGGAAGTTTTGAGCCCTTAATTTTAATATTAAGTGGCCTATCATCTTTAATTTCGATTTTTTATTTGTGTTTTCATTTTTGCGTCAATGCTGTCAAACTATCGAGGTAAAAAAATCATCTGCACATATATTTATAGAAAATTAAATTCCCTACAAAAAAGGTCTCTTAGAAAATTTTTGCCAGACACGCCGTTTCCGAATAATCAAGCTTCAGACATTGATATAATTTTTAGATTTATTTTCTTTATTTTGGAATTTTGTAACTAACGAACAAATAAATATATAAAAATGAACAATATAGATTCTTGAAGGGAATTTAATGTTCTACAAAAAAGGTCTCTTAACGTTTTTACATAAAATCACTCTCTCAAAATTGGTCCAACAACGAAAAAAACAATAATTTAATTTTTCCTTCAACATTAATTGTGAATAACTTTTGAAAAAGTCATTTTATGTAAAAACGTTAAGAGACCTTTTTTGTAGAGCATCAAATTCCCTTCAAGAATCTATACTGTTCATTTCTATATATTTATTTGTTCGTTAGGTACAAAATTCCAAAATATTAATATTAAGAGGTCTATCATCTTAAATTTCGATTTTTCATTTGTGCTTTCATTTTTGCGTCAATGCTGTCAAACTATCGAGATAAAAAAATTCATCTGCACATATATTTATAGAAAATTGAATTTCCTACAAAAAAGGTCTCTATGAAAATTTTTGCCAGATACGTCGTTTCCGAATAATCAAGCTTCAGACATTGATATAAATTTAAGATTTATCTTCTTTATTTTGGATTTTTGTTACTAACGAAGAAATAAATAAATAGAAAATGAACAGTATAGATTCTTGAAGGGAATTTAATGCTCTATAAAAAAGGTCTCTTAACGTTTTTACATAAAATGACTCTTTCAAAATTGGTTCAACAACGAAAAAAACAATAATTTAATTTTTCCTTCAACTTTAAATGTGAATAACTTTTGAAAAAGTGATTTTATGTAGAAACGTTAAGAGACCTTTTTTTGTAGAGCATTAAATTCCCTTCCAGAATCTATATTATTCATTTCTATATATTTATTTGTTCGTTAGTTTCAAAATTCCAAAATAAAGAAGATATATCTTAATATTATATCAATATTAAAGCTTGATTATTCAGAAACGGCGTGTCTGGCGAAAACTTTCATAGAGTCTTTTTTTGTAGGGAATTTAATTTTCTATAAACATATGTGCAGATGATTTTTTTTACCTTGATAGTTGGAATTTTGTAACTAACGAACAAATAAATATACAGAAATGAACAATAAAGATTCTTGAAGGGAATTTAATGCTCTACAAAAAAGGCGTGTCAGGCAAGAATTTTCATAGATACCTTTTTTGTAGGAAATTTAATTTTCTATAAATATTTAAAAAACGGTATTTATTTCCTAAGAATTGATTTATTTTTATAGATCTTAGCTAGTTCGGGTAAAATCTACGTTTGATTGTCCGTGAATTGTTGTATTTAAATCGTTAAACTATTACTTATTTTCGTTTGTTCATTCCTAGAGATATTTGTATTTCTCAAATTAAAAAGTAGCGTTATTATAAGTGACAAGGGATTTAATGATCACGAACAGTTATTATGTTCCATCGTTTGCACAAATTATTTCATTGATATTTTCAACTATGGGTCTTTCAGACCGGATTGCATCTTTGATACGGAAATCAGCAGAATATAACGGGATCAAAACCATATATCCAATCATAATGTCAATCGTTTGACTTCGAAGGAATCGTTTAAAGGAAATTTGGAAAATATATCAGGTTTTTTTGGAAATCTGTAGTGAGCCAACTTTAGCGTTCGCATACCACATGTTCAGAAGCACTGGTCTTAAAAGAAACGGTCGTAAAAACAAGAGGAAATCCAGTAGTTTAAAATTAAAATTTATTCTTTATTATAAAATTAAATCATTATATTTACAGTTAACAGGAAACAATTATAAGAAACATAATAAAAGCCCAAATATTTAACCGTAAATGGAAAATATTGTTATTCATAACAAATATTTTTTCTTACAAAAATATATGCAGTGGAATATCACTAATTCGGCACTATTAAAAAGTGGAGGGTGCCGGATTATTGGAATGTTCGGATTACTGGATTATAGTGAAAAAGTCATCGGTAATGAATAAAATAAAGCATTTCATAGAGGGAATAAATGTAGAGGGGCGAGGGAGGCGTGGGCTGAGGGTACCGGATTAGTTAGATTATACTGTATATTCACTTTTTAATTGGTATTTCTCAAAAACGAATGTTTTTTCGTTTTTAACATAGGCAGTGTCCAAACAATTAAGTATAACTAGTTGCCTATACAAGGCACTGATATATAACGTTGAAAGATACTAGATATACTAATAAATGTTAAATTTATTAGTTTCTCAATATTATTATTATTTAATTGATAGTTCATATATGTTAAATGGTATAAATTCGTATGGCTTTTATTAATCACTAGAAGTATTGCAAGGTTTATCTGCAACAAAAATTTCGTTATAATAACATTAAATTCATATATTAAAAATTTACCAAAAATAGAGTTGACATATGACGTTGCTTCCGGATGTTTATCTGCAACATGCTCTTGAAATGCACTTCTGTAAACAAATCCTTCCCCTGTAAAATGATACAAGTTATCACAAATATTTCCTCCAAATTTCATACAATTGAAGAAATTCAATCATTGAAATTGAAAATACCATTTTCCTGGACCATTTTCGTGAAACTTTTCCAATATAGTTTTCAAATATATTTATAGAATACAAAATTACTGCCTCCAATTTCCAATAGGTGTCTTAATATTCCATATTTAAACGATGGAATATAATGGTGTGCTTATTTTCAGGCAAATTTTTTTTTTTTGTGTTTTTGACTTTTATTTAAAAAAACACAACAATTCAAGGACGAACAGACGTAGATCTTACACGAACAAACGAAGATCTATAAAAGTAGATCAATTCCAAGGGAAAAAAGACCGTATTTTAAAATTGAGGGGCTTAACTTTCAAGTTGGTTCAAGAATGGATGTTATTATTTTACTATGATAACAGAGGCAATATGTGTACAGCTGAGTACGACTGGTTGCATACCCAACGCAACTAATCCAATCAGTTAATATTTATTTACTAGACTGGACCAAAAAAAAACTATTTTTTTTTTGAAAAGTATATCGAAAATATTGTTCAAGATGACAAAAAACAAATATCGGGAAGGTTTGAGACCTTAATATTGTTATTAAGAGGTGTATCATCTTTAATTTCGATTTTTTATTTGTGCTTTCATTTTTGCGTCAATGCTGTCAAACTATCAAGGTAAAAAAAATCATCTGCACATATATTTATAGAAAATTAAATTCCCTACAAAAAAGGTTTCCTTGAAAATTTTTGCTAAACACACACACAATTAAACGCTCTACAAAAGTGCCCATAGCGACAAAGTCGTAACTCACACCGGTGAGGTAGTACGGGCTACTGAACCTGATCTTTCCATAAAATTCAAGGCTTAATATCTCGTTTAATATTGATTTTCGCGATTTGGTCTACAAGAACTTTTTTGTAGGAAATCAAATTTTCTACAAGTTTTTCATTTATAATTTTTCCGTAGCTCTTGTTATTTACGAGATAAATGCAAAAAAAACGCGAATTTTATGGAAAAATCAGGTTCAGTGGCCCGTACTACCTCACCGGTGTGAGTTACGACTTTGTCGCAATGGGCACTTTTGTAGAGCGTTTAATTCTGAGAAAAAACCATCTTCGGCAAAAGCGATCCCATGAAATGCCGCTGAGACAGAGAAATTTAGATATAAAAAATCAGAGTTTCCGTGTATTTTCAATGGGAAATCTTTACACGTCTTGGTCGAGGACTTAAAATTAATATTAAGGGCTCAAACTTTCAGAGAATTTTTTTTTCTGGTATTTCCAACAAAATTTCACGATGGGACCAAAAAAAAAAAAAATCACCCAAATATATATATATATATATATAAAAAAGGAAATACTCACCGCATACGCCACAAATGTACGAGTTTTCACGGACATGAATCAATTTATGATTTCGATAACTTTTGGCAAACCGAAATGATCTCTCTAAAACAAAATGGTGTCTTTAGTTTCTGTTGCTGCATTGATTTTGATGCATTTTCTTGGACTCTACTTATGTGAACAACTGTTTACAGTACTAAATGAAAATTTACGAAATTTAACACATTTCTCCGTCGTGGAGAAAAATAAAACATATGTAGATACTTACTACAAACATCGCATGTATACGGCTTTAGGTCGGTGTGAACTTTATAATGTTTCTTTAAGTTTTGCTTAAATTTAAAGGATTTTTCTAAAAACATAAAATGTGTTGAATTATCATTTGAAAATTAATCATTTCTTGGCTGTTTTCCAATGAAAACTTACGACAAATTTCGCACGATAATGGTCTAGGATTACAATGACTAGGTATGTGATTTAGCAATGCATTTAATTGTCGATACGCTTTCTCTGGAATAAAGTAATAAAAATAATTATAACGCAATCCAAGTTACTGGTATAATACTTATACAACTTACTACAAATATCGCACGTATATGGTTTGTCGCCCGTATGCGTACGGTAATGTCGTCGATAAGATACCATTGAGGGTAAATTTTTTTGGCAAATTGGACACATAATTATAGGTGGATTAATCATTTTTTTTTCATTTTCCGGTACAGTTGAGGAGGCAATTTGAAAAGATACATCTAGAATATAATTTATTTTTAAATGTATAGTAATAGATCATATTGTAAAAAAATCGTACCAGTTGTTTTCTTCTCGGGAACATCGAATTCGAAGACATCAACAGAAGTACGTTGGCCTTTTTTATCCATTAGAATGACATTCGTTGTTTTCCCCTCAAAATTGTTGACTTCAATTTCTTCGTCGGAATCACTTTGTACCAGATAAATCTCTTCAGCTTCTTCGGAATCGGAGTCGTCATTTTGCGGATCCAATTGTCGGCAGTTGGCCTCAGCAATCCGGGCAGTTTCTACTTGATGGCATTTGGTTTTGAATTTGTAACAAAATTGAACTTTGCTTACACACAAGAAACACAATTGCCCTTGTTCCCCATCTAGAATCTGGGAATTATATGCCAAGTTAATATATTGGTATTGATAAAAAACGAAAAATTATCCACATCATATCCTAGCGGAATATTTGGACAATGAAAATGTAATTTCCATACAAATATTGTATGAATCTTACCGTTAGAAAGTTTAAATTTTCCAATAGTTGTGCTGCCGAAAATTTATATCCACTCAAGGCCTCGTGAAGGGGAATCATTATTTTATTCCTTCGGGAACAAATTAAACATTTCTCCACTATTTTAGTATTCGACATTTCGCACCGTATTACCCTTAAAGTCAAATTTTCACGTTTTGTTGGAATGCAGCCACTATTAAAAGAGCTGGGGATCTCCGATCCCTGTACTGAACTACTCGGTAATTTGGTCGACTTTTTTGGCTTACAACAGATGAAAAAGGAACCCAGAAAACACAATAAGCTGAAGGCTACAGTGTTGAGGCTCTCCAAATCTTATAAAGAGGAAAAAATATATAATTAGTTGTATTTTATAAACCTTTACATAAACAGGACAAGGCTTTACTTGAAACTGTTTACGCTATGTATATCAAATTGATACAAATGTCACTGAAGACGCTTACGAAGTTCAATTGGCCTTTTTTTATGAATTTTTGGATCACTGATTAATTTTTGTCAAATAAGTAATACGAAAAGTGTGGAAAAAAGAGGAATATGTCCAATTTTGAGGAATCAAAGAAATGTTTATTTTGCTCGAAAATACACAAATTGATGGTTCCTATGGGACAAAAGTTTGAATATGAAACTTTAACTGTAGAACAAATTTTACAAAGTTTACGTTTCCTAAATGTAAGTATTGACGAAAGTTGGTTCCTCTGCAAAATATCCATCCATGGTTAACAGTTTGATATCTCTTGGAAAGAATTTTGAGGTTAACTTCCTAGTGCACCAAATCCATTGAACAACTACAAAGTTCCTTAACTAATTGAAGATCTATTAGATTTCAGGTGACGAACGATTACGTCAAGCTTTGTGTTTGATTTGTATGGTAAAAGTGCATTCTTGTTTCGAATTAAAAACAAAATGTGATCAAATTTGCACGAAGTTGGAAACCACCACCTACAATACCGGGAATATCAAAAAGGACACTTATTGCACAGAAGAATTTAATGGATTTCCTCGAAAAAATGGTATAAATTTTGATATTAAAATAAATTTTCATTATAAATAAACCGAAATTTATAAATTCTAGACACTAAAGGTGAAAATATTTCCATTGATATTATTAAAAATGGTTTTTTTACCGAAGAAAAGCGAGTAAATCTTGAATGCCAAGAAGATGATGTTTGTAAGAAACCATTTGTATGTCCAATTTGCCAACGGAGGTTTGCAAATGCACGCTTATTGCGTCGACATTCCGTAAATCATCTAGAAGAAAAACCTTATGTTTGTAATGTTTGTAGTAAGTTAAATTTCTATTTTTTTTTTATTTTAGTTTTATCACTAATTTTTTTTTTAGACAAAAGATTTATAACTGCCAGCAATTTAAACACCCACAAATTAACCCATAGCGGTAAAAAACCACACGTGTGTGATGTTTGTAGTAAGTTGGCGTTTTGTAAAAATAATTTACACCTGTCTATACTATATATAAAATATATTGTAGTATAATGTGATATAATAGTATATAAAACTCATACCATATACATAACATTGAACAGAAGTTTAAACAAAAATATTCGTGACGTATTGCTCAGACACGTATTTCGATTGCCAAGCAATCTTCCTCAGTGGTCATCAAGTAGTTTGGATCACTCTTTTCACATGAATTATCACAAAGCAGTTACGGAGTGATCCAAACTACTTGACGACCACTGATGAAGATTGCTTGGCAATCGAAATACGTATCTGGGCAATACGTCACCGAATATTTTTGTTTGAACTTCTGTTCAAATTTATGTTTATGGTAAAATTATACTACATAAATTGGACTGCAATATATTTTATATATTGTATACACACTATAACTGTTCAAAGTCAGCGAAAAAATCTTATTTTAATAATTTACACCTGTTCATTTCAGACAAAACGTTTGTGCGACGTGATCAATTAACTCGACATACAATGGTCCATACTGGAGAAAAACCTTATGTTTGTGATATTTGTAGTACGTAGTTATTTTCATGCTGATCAAACCAATTAAAAACGAATCGATTTTATTTTAGCTAAATCATTTGCACGACGCGATAAATTAGCCTCCCATAAATTGAACCATTTCGATCAGAAGCCGAACGTTTGTGATGTTTGTAGTAAGTTATAAATTATGTTTTTCACTGTAAATAGTATATTTTTGGGAAATGATTTGTTTCAGGTAAATCATTTGCACTTCCGTGTGACTTAAAGAAACATAAAATGATTCACAACGTTGTAAAAGTAAATGTTTGTGATGTTTGTAGTAAGTTCCAACATATGTTTATTTATTTTTTCTAAGTCTAAAGATATATTTTTTGTTATACTTTTAGATAAATCATTCACATTTTCGTTTGATTTAAAAAAACATAAACGAATACACACGGGTGAAAAACCGTACGTTTGTGATGTTTGTAGTAAGTAAAAATTGATTTTTATTGTATTGAAAAAAAAATTATCGTTTTAATGTATATTTCAGATAGGGCATTTACATTCTGTAGTGATTTATGTGCCCACAAACGTATACACATTGCCAAGAAATCGAAAGTTTGTAGTAAGTTATCGATATTTTTTCCAATTGAAAAAAAAAATATAATCTTATCACATTGCAGAAAAATAATTGGTTTGGTGATTTCCATCGATTCAACAAACTTAATTTCGGGAATACTACAACTTTGGTTGTGATGTTTGTATGTAATTTCAAATCATACACTTTTTCTTATTATTTAATTAATTAAAGGGACCAAACTAAGATATTTTTTTTTGTTTCAGATAAATAATTGTAAAGTGGTTAATTGCCAAGTCAATTGAATCGGTAATTATTCTGAAATTTATATTTTCTTTATTTATTGACAAATTGTCATCACAGTAACATTGAATTATTTCCTTTGATCAATAAATAAATAGACCAAAATGTAATTCCCCTGGTTCAATTTTTTTCATGATTTTCGTAGGCAATCGACGAGGATGATATCCAATTATTTCTTTTTCGCCTCTATTGAATGCTTAAAACTTGTCTCACATTCTTTTACAACAAAATCACTTTTCTTTTGGCACTTTTTTGTTTTGGCTTAGCTAAACATATTTTACACACATCGCACCATCTTCAATGAGTCCATGACTTTTTGTGACGTCTATGAGACATCTGATGCTTCTTTAAAACGTTGGAATACATAAATGATTTATCTAAAACCAAAAAATTATTTTTTTTTTCGGTAAATTTCAATGAGAAAAATAACTTACGACAAACATCACAAACATACGGTTTTTTACCAGTGTGTTGCCGCTTATGTGTATTCAAGTTGCCCACTTGATTAAAAGATTTATCTGGAAATTAAATCAATTAATTTTCGCCGAGTAAAAGCACATAATCATACTTACAACAAATGTCACACACGTGTGGTTTTTCACCGGTATGTGTTCGTTTATGTGATGTTAAATTAACCATTTGTGTAAATGATTTATCTAAAAGTAATAAAAAAAAACTTCAATTAGTTTTTCCGAAGAAAATCGTTATCTATAAAACTTACTACACACATCACAAACGTATGCCTTTTCACCCGTGTGAATCAATTTATGTCTCTTTAAAGCATACCCGCTATTAAATGATTTATCTGCAAGTTATTTTTTTTTTAATTTTAATTTACAGAGGAAAGCTTTAATTGTTATTTACTCACTACAAATATCACAAACTTGTCGTTTTGCACCGTAATGGATAAATTTATGCGAATATAAATTACTCGATTGAACAAATGATTTATCTGAAATTGATTTGCATCAATATGTTAATAAAAAATTTGATTATTATTTTCTTTACTTACTACAAACATCACAAGTATGGGGTCTTTCACCCGTATGGATCAATTTATGTATCTTCAGATCGTACGACGTAGGATATGATTTATCTGCAATATAATAAATCTATAATTTCCGTTTGCCAAACTAATTACTATTATTCACCACAAACATCACACGCATAAGGTTTGTCGCCCGAATGGGTAAGTTTATGTTTTTTTAAATTTCCGAGTAGAGTGAATGATTTACCTGAAAAAATAAAACGGTTATGATCGATTAATATGAGATTTATAAAAAAAAACACTTACCGCAAACATCACAAACGTGAGGTTTTTCGCCCGTGTGTGTTAGGTAATGGTTTTGTAAACTGGATTTGTAGGCAAAAACTTTTTGACAAATTGAACACATAAACATTTTCTTTTTCTCGGAATCATCTTCATTGTTGTGCGATTTAAAATTTGTTTCTGTAAAAAATTTATTGGAATTTTATACTTGACATAAAATAACTCGAACTACTCTCAATTTCATCGCCGTGGCTTAAAGGTATGTCTACCATATTAACAATTAAAAAGGTAACATTCGGTGCGATTCTACTTGTATCGTATGGAACAAGACCGTATGGAACTAAATCGACTCATTTTTTGTTGACTTAAGGCTGATAATTTTGAAATCTCTTTTATTTTAGTACTTGCAAACTTTTACCACATTTTACAGCCGTAATTCCGTCGTCAATCTCGATTTCCGTTTTAATTTGGCAATCATTCATCGCATTTAAATCTTCCACCACAATATCTGTGGTGGATATTTCATCGACTGAAATATTTACAAAGACAATTTTAGATAATGAAGTTACTCTATGTTTATAGTACCTGTTGGAAGTTTCGGAAATTTGCTTTCGGTTATCGATTCCAATTCTTTGTCTATTCGATAACATTTCGTTTTAATATTGACACATATTTGAACTTTGGATACACAAATGGCACACAAAACTCGATCGAGTTGTTCCAAATCTGAAATCTACAAATTTATCAATTGCTTTTGTGAAGAATTTCGCGGTGAAAAGTAATCTTGTTTATGCAAATTTTTGAAAAAAAAAGTGGTACAACGTTATTTTCAATACTTACCCTTAAAATATGCAAATTTTGTAAGACTTTTCCCAACGTTAAGGATTCAAAAGCATCCAAAGATTGTTTCAAAGGAATCATTATTTTATAAGTCTGTGAACAAATCAAACATTCTTTTAAATTCGACATTTTCCTATGTTTTTTATAGTTTTCGATTGATTTTCTTTAATAAAGTTAATTTATAGTTGTCGCAAAGTAAATATTTGTAAACGTCATAATATGTACACTGTCGGTTTGTTTGTTTTTCCTGGTACATACACTAAACGGTCGAAAGTGACAATATAGAAATGCAAACTATTTTATGTTATGTAAATAAAAGAGCAATGAGTGATTATCAAGTTCAAGTGTAACGAAAAATGTTAAAAATTTAACTAAATTTGAATTTGTTTGAATTAATATTTGTGGAACAAACGAAAAGGTATAAAAAAATTATTGAAAAATCAAAAATCGAACAATTACCTTTAGGGAGTTCAAGAATAGATGTTTGTAATTTACTATGGTGACAGCGGCAATATGTAAACAGTTAAGTAAGACTGGTTGCCTATCCAACGCAACTAATTCTAATGATTAACTAAATGCTGATACTATCGAAAGTACAAGTCGTACAAGTCTACGCGAATATGCTGTGCAAATTTTTCCGAAAACAAACCACGTTTAAGGGATGAAATCTACCATCAAAGTGCCCGAAGAATTCGTCAAACCAGCCAAACTTCAAGTGCTTATAACGTCGTTAAATAAGGGATGATTTTGCGAAACAAAGGCAGTTTCGGGCTCGTATCAATGCATTAAACGAGAATATAAATAATCCATTTCGAAATCGAAACAAAACATTTTTTGGTCAAAAAAAAATTCGTGGATAAACCATCGGTAATTTTGCACGAAAATCGTCATATTTCAAAAAAAATTTTTAAGGATGCCAATCGAAAGTATACGTCCATCTGTGCATTCTGTGCAAATTTTTCCGAAAACAAACCACGTTTAAGGGATGAAATCGACCATTAAAGTCCCAGAAGAAATCATCATACCATCTAAACTTCAATCACATGTAACATCGTTAAATAAGGGATGATTTTCGAACCAAAGGCAGTTTCGGATTCATAACAATGTAGAAAACGATAATATAATAATACATTTTGAATTCGAAACAAAATATTTTTTGTTCAAAAAAAACTGTGGGTTAACCATCGTTGATTTTTCATGAAAATCGTCAAAATTGAAAAAAAAATTTTAGGCTGCCAATCAAAAGTATAAGTCCAACTGTACATGCTGTGCAAATTTTTCACCAAACAAACCACGTTTAAGGGATGAAATCGACCATCAAAGTGCCCGAAGAAATCATTAAACCATCCAAACTTCAAGAGCTTATAAGGTCTTTAAATAAGGGATGATTTTCGAACCAAAAGCAGTTTCGGATTCGTAACAATGTATAAAACGATAATATTTCAATACATTTCGATTTCGAAAAAAAAAATTTTTTGGCCAAAAAAAACCGTGGGTTAACCATCGTTGATTTTTCTCAAAAATCGTCAAAATTCAAATTTTTTTTTAAGGATGCCAATCGAATATATTCGTCCCTCTGTGCATTCTGTGTAAATTTTTCCGCAAACAAACCATATTTAAGGGTTGAAATCGACCATCATAGAGCCGGAAGAAATCTTCAAACCATCTAAACTTCAATCGCATATAACATCGTTAAATAAGGGATGATTTTCGAACCAAGGAGTGATTCGTATTCGTAACAATATATAGAACGATAATATAACAATCTTTTTCGAATTTGAAACATACAATTTTTTAGTAAAAAAAAAACCGTGGGTTAACCATCGTTGTTTTTTCTCGAAAATCGTCAAAATTCAAAAACATTTTTTTAGGGTGCCAATCGAAAGTATACGTCCATCTGTGCAATCTGTGCAAAATTTTCCCAAAGCAAACCACGTTTAAGGGATGAAATCGACCATCAAAGTGCCCGAAGAATTCGTTAAACCAGCCAAACTTCAAGAGCTTATAACGTCGTTAAATAAGGGATGATTTTTGAACTAAGCACAGTTTCGGGTTCGTAATAATGTATTAAACGATAATATAACAATCCATTTCGAAACAAAAAGATTTTCGTCAAAAAAAACCGTGGGTTAACCATCGTTAATTTTTCACGAAAATCGTCAAATTTTAAGTTTTGATTTTAGTGATGCCAGTTGAAAGTATAAGTCCAACCGTACATGCTGTGAAAATTTTTCCGAATACAAAACACATTTAAGGAATGACATCCACCGATAAATTGCCTAAAATCAATCCTACCTCAAGTGCTTATAATGTCCATAAATAAGGGATGATATACAAATTACGTATGAATACATATGTCCGTTGTAATGCTCCGAAGGTAAATATTACATAGTTTAACTTAGAATTTCTACATATTGTTGACGAAACGAATTAAGTACTTCAATTAACTATATGGAAATGTTTAAACTCGTGGATTTATACAAATATAATGCATTTATCACGGTTTTTTATTGCTTAAAAATATTATATTTTAATTTTATCATCGTTGAAAATTATGGCTTATCGCAATGGAAGAAGACATATTCTTTCGTTCATGGTGTTCCAAAATGATTTGCATAAATGTTTTACCAACATTTGTTGGTAAAACAAATCCGCCGAAGGAAACCAAAACGGCTGTTAAGATTATCCTATTTTTCCCTGTAAGTGGCCCTGGATATTCTAACTGCAGAAAGTGTTATTGCAGGGAACTCAACTGCAGTTGACACATATTTGCTGCATTTTTAATAGACTTCATTGCACCGTGATGACTTAGGAAAAAGGAACTAAAGAAGTCATTGCCAATTTGTCTTTTTGACGACGTAAATAACAACATTGTAAGGGGTAGGAATAACAACAGTTATTGCAAAATACGAAGAATAAAAATATTAATTTGCTATTGTTATTGTTGATGTTAAATGTTATTTATGAGTCTTCCATTTACCAGTTGCAATTAAACAAAAAGTGACGATTAATTTCGGTTATTACTACACTTTTATAATACGTTTATGGACAATCTTGAGTATTAACGATATGTTTACGTTGAACTGTTTATGTTGTGTACATAGAATAACATTTGGCATTTTGTGAATGAAAACCTAATTGAATTTTATTTTGTCGTAAATTTGCAATGCAAACTGTTCTCAAGTCAACAATAACTTCAAATCGAATTGAGTAAGGAAATGTTTTATTTGTTGCAAAACTTACAATTTTGCAATCCCGCAAGAACAATCGTTAAGTGGATGCGAAAATTTGACAAATTTTGCAAGGATTACACTTATTGATTGTAAGTTTTATTAATTAATTAAACGAAAATAAGATTTTCTTTTGGATTAAAAATTTATTTTGTCAATATATAAATCCATAATTCATTATTTGTAGATTGATAATGCGCATGTTCTAGTGAAAAGTCCAAAATCACGTAGAGGAGCATTGCAATTTGAATAAAATAAACATATTTTTTTACTAAAAAAATAAAATAAAATGATAATTCTGTTAAATTAATGATATTTTTACTTTATTCATTTAAATTCAATTACTAAAACCGACAATTTTCTAAGTATTACCAACGTTTTAGATTTCCTTCATATCGGTAGCCATTTTTTTTTTGTATATTCCCAATAGAATGTCAATAAACGTTGAAAAAGTTCTTCAGTCAATGTAAATATTTTAAGGTTTCAGACACTCGTAAACTTGCATCAAACCTTGGATAGCGAAAATTCACTGGTGCTACGAATTTAAAACGGCAATGCAACTCAAAAACCATTCGTCCTCTTGCCAAAATTTCCTGTGCCAACTTTAATTTCTTCAGCGATATAAAAGTGCCGAAGATAGTTGCAACAGAAGCGGAGGTAGAACAAAATTTTGCAACAATGAACTCACGAAGAACTCGTCAAAGTGCAGCGGAAAGTGAAACGGATGCACCACAACTATCAGTGATCACCACCAATCCTGTAAATCTTTGCGAAGTTGAAATAAATGAAAGAAGTTCGGAAGATGAAGAGGAAGAAGAGGGTAAGCATTACACAATTGGAGATAGTTAAAATCATTGAAATTCTTTTTCCCTGATTTTCGTAGACTCGAATTTCGAATCTGCTGAGACCACCGAAACTAACGTTAAAGGAAAAAAAGTGCGTGAAAAACCTTTTACATGCACCGTATGCCTCAAAGGATTTGGACTTAAGCAAAGTTTACGTGAACATTCTCGAGTCCATACAGGAGAGAAACTTTATGTTTGTGATGTTTGTAGTAAGTGTCGATAAAAGCGAAGCTTTTTAGTACGAAAAATAATGATTACTTTAATTTCAGATAAATCATTCATTAAACTCAGCAATTTAGTACAACACAAGTTGATACATTCGGACGAGAAGCAATATGTTTGTGATGTTTGTGGTAAGGTGGAGAAATTTATGATTTTTGACAGAAATCTGTAAAATACTTCTGTTTATATTTTCTAGATAAACCATTTAGTACGTCAAACTATTTGCGGAAACATAAATTGATTCATTCGGGAATAAAACGGCATGTTTGTCCGATTTGTAGTAAGTTCTTTTTCACATTGAGGAATACATATAATAATATTTTTATGTTGCAGATAAATCATTTACTCATTCCGCTTCTTTAACACAACACCAATTAACGCACACCGGTGAAAAGTCACATCTGTGTGATATTTGTGGTAAATTTTGGATTTTTTATGATTTTTTTTTCTTAATTATATCGAAAATATTGTTGGGAATGACAAAAAAAAAATCTTGTGAAAGTTTAAGCTCTTAATATTAATATTAAGAGGTGCCGCATCGCAAATTTCGATTTTCCATTTAAATAACATGGGAACAATATTCTCTTGCACTTTGGAATTTTATAGCTCACGTTGGTGACAATATTTCGGAATGACCAAGGTAAATTCTTGTAGAAAATGGAATGATCTACAAAAAAGGTATCGTACAAGTTTTTGATATATTTATTCCTTCAAAAGTTATTCGAGGTCAAAGTTGAACTAAAAAGAATTTTTAATATTTTTTCAATTTTTTGACGCAATCGTAAATTTTATAAGAAAATTTTATAGGAAAATGTTTGTAGAGCACTGTTTTTTCTATAACTTATCTCTATAAAAAATTTTGATTTTTTTCACAGATCCTATATTATTTGCATTAAACTGAATAAACTGAAAATTCTCTGAATTATTATATTTTTAATATAATTTTTTTTTTAATTTTAATTAAATAACTTAGGACCTGTGGAAAATATCAAAAACTTTTATAGAGATAAGTTATAGGAAAACAAGTGCTCTACAAAAAACGTTCTATAAAATTTTCTTATAAAATTGATGGTTGCGTCAAAAAATTGAAAAAATATTAAAATTTCTCTTTAGTTCAACTTTGAGCTCGAATAACTTTTGAAGGAATAAATATATCAAAAACTTGTGCAAGACCTTTTTTGTAGATCGTTCAATTTTCTACAAGAATTTACCTTGGTCATTCCGAAATATTGTCACCAACGTGAGCTCTAAAATTCCAACGTGCAAGAGAATATTGTTCCTATGTCATTTAAATTGAAAATCGAATATATTATTGTAAAAAATTGAACGATCTACAAAAAAGGTCGCGTACAAGTTTTTGATATATTTATTCCTTCAAAAGTTATTCGAGGTCAAAGTTGAACTAAAGAGAAATTTTAATATTTTTTCAATTTTTTGACGCAACCCTCAATTTTATGAGAAAATTTTGTAGCACATTTTTTGTAGAGCACTTTTTTTCCTAAAACTTATCACTATAAAAGTTTTTGATATTCTTTACAGGTCCTAAGTTATTTGCATTAAACTGAAAATCCTCTGAATTATTATATTTTTAACATAAAAATTATTTTTTTAATTTTAATTAAATAACTTAGGACCTGTGAAAAATATCAAAAACTTTTATAGAGATAAGTTATAGGAAAATAAGTGCTCTACAAAAAATGTTCTATAAAATTTTCTCATAAAATTGATGGTTGGGTTAAAAAATTGAAAAAATATTAAAATTTCTCTTAAGTTCAACTTTGACCTCGAATAACTTTTGAAGGAATAAATATATCAAAAACTTGTCCGAGACCTTTTTTGTAGATCGTTCAATTTTCTATAAGAATTTACCTTGGTCATTCCGAAATATTGTCACCAACGTGAGCTATAAAATTCCAAAGTGCAAGAGAATATTGTTCCCATGTTATTTAAATGGAAAATCGAAATTTGCGATGCGGCACCTCTTAATATTAATATTAAGAGCTTAAACTTTCACAGGATTTTTTTGTCATTCCCAACAATATTTTTGATATAATTAAAAAAAATCATCATTTTTATATATATATATTTATATAAAATTTGGGTTTCAGAAAAAATGTTTGCTCGTTCCGGTGATTTGGTGAGACATAAATTAGTGCACACGGGTGAAAAGCCACACGTGTGTGATGTTTGTAGTAAGTATTTTGAATTAATTTATTTTTTCAATAATTGTAACAATATTTTATTTTAGATAAATCGTTTACTCATTCTGGTACTTTAACCAATCATAAATTGACTCACACGGGCGAAAAACCTTACATTTGTGATGTTTGTGGTAAATCAATTTTTCTTTTCCATTTGTACCTATGTAATGTTGTTTATTTTTTATATTTTTTTTTATTTCAGGGAAATCATACAGACGAAGTTGTCATCTAAAAAATCATCAATTAGTTCATGCTATTAAAAATTCCACCCCAAATGTTGTACTACAAAGTTGATCGATTTATTAAAAATTCGTTAACTTGAAAAAGTAATATGAACGTTAATGTACACAATAACGAGAAAAAATGGATTTTAAACTCCAAAATTTCCATGAGGAGTAAACTGTTTTAATAAGTTCCATTTGTGAAATCGTACTTAATTACGGAGATTTTTGTGTCAGAGGAATTACAAAGATCAGTTCCGATTTAAGTTAGTCTAACATATGCATTTTCATAATAAAAATAAAAGTTTAAGTATGTTTTTTTCTTTATGTTTAATAAGAAAAAAAATATCAAGAATAAAATGCTAATCCTCTGTCAGTGATAAAACTTTATCCGATAAATTTGTAAATATGTGATACATATTATGAAACATGTACATAGTAAATAATAATATCAATACATTTTTATATGATAAATAATGAATGTAGGGTAGCAGAGATGTTAGGATGTTCATATCAAACAATAAATGAAAATTAACGGAAAAACTTGATTCGTTTCTTCAACAACATGTTGACATTCTAAGTTAAACTAATAAAATGAATATTTACCTTTGAAGTATATATACGTAATTCACATATCATTCCATATTTAACGACATTATAAGCATTTGAAGTACGGTTGATTTCAGGCAATTTAACGATGAATTTCATCCCTTAAACAAACATTGTTTTCGGAAAAATTTGCACACAATGCACAGATGGACGTATACTTTCAATTGGGATCATTAATTTTTTTTTTGAAATTGACGATTTGCGTGAAAAATAACGATGGTAAACCAACGGTTTTTGGGACCAAAAAATTTTTTGTTCCGAAAGTGAAATGCTTTGTTATATTATTGTTTAATACATTGTTACGAACCCGAAAATGCCTTTGGTTCAAAAATCATCCCTTATTTAACGACGTTATAAGCTCTTGAAGTTTAGATGGTATGATGATTTCTTCTGGGACTTTAATGGTGGATTTCATCCCTTAAAAGAGCTTTGTTTTCGAAAAAATTTGCACAGCATGTACCAGTGGACTTATATTTCCGATTGGCATCCTTAAAATTTTTTTTTGAAATTTGTCGATTTTCGTGAAAAATCGACGATGGTTAACCCACGGTTTTTTTTGGCCAAAAATATTTTTGTTTCGAAATCAAAAAAGATTGTTATATTGTTGTTCTTAACATTATTGCGAACCTGAAACTGCCCTTGGTTCAAAAATCATCCCTTATTTAACGACGTTATAAGCTCTTGAAGTTTGGCTGGTTTAGAGAATTCTTCGGGCACTTTGGTGCTCGATTTCATCCCTTAAACGTGATCGGTTTTGGGAAAAATTTGCACAGCATATACTAGTGGACTTATACTTTCGATCAGTATCCTAAAAAAATTTTTAATTTTGACGATTTTCATGAAGAATCAACGATGGTTAACTCACTGTTTTTTTTGGAGAAAAATTTTTTGTTTCAAATTCGAAATGAATTATTAAATTATTTTTTGATACATTGTTCCGAACCCGAAACTGCCTTTGGTTCGAAAATCATCCCTTATTTTACGACATTATAAGCTCTTGAAGTTTGGATGGCTTAATGATTTCTTTTGGCACTTTGATGGGCCGATTTCATCCCTTAAACGTGGTTTGTTTTCGGAAAAATTTTCACAGATAGACATATACTTTCGATTGGCATCCTTAAAATTTTTTAAAAACCAACAATTTAATATTTTTATTGTGTCTAAAAATCAACAATTCCTTAAATTTGAATCGATGGATATGCAACCTAAGACGCACTAATGTAACACTGTTTGCGGTTGAATCTGGAACTTTGATGGTCGATTTCATCCCTTAAACGTGGTTTGTTTGCGGAAAAATTTGCACAGCCTGTACTGCTGGACTTATACTTTCGATTGGCACCCTAAAAATTGTTTTTGAATTTTGACGAATTTCATGAAAAATCAACGATGGTTAACCCACGGTTTTTTTTGGTCGAAAAATTTTTTGTTACCAATTTGAAATAGGTTGATATATTGTCGTTTGGTACATTGTTACGAACCCGAAACTGCCGTTGGTTTGAATATCATCCCTTATTTAACGACGTTATGAGCTCTTGAAATTTGGATGGTTCAATGATTTCTTCTAGCACTTTGATGGTCGATTTCATCCCTTAAAACTGGTTTGTTTTAGGAAAAATTTGCACAGCATGTACTAGTGGACGTATACTTTCGATTGGCATCCTTAAAAATTTTTTTTGAAATTTGATGATTTTCATAAAAAATCAACGATGGTTAGTCCATGGTTTTTTTGGATGAAAATTTTTTAATCAATTTCCATTTTTAAGCTATAAGTTTAAGTTTCCAACTAAAACCTTAAGAATAAATCAAATTATAAAAATATATATTATATGATAAAAATATATAAATAATCAAATTATTTTTGAATTCCCTCTGTTTTTATTTTACACAATTAGACATAATGCACATGCGTCAGTAATGTCATTTGCGTTTCAATTGTTCCTAACCATTTTATAAAAATTAATAATTTAGAAAATATTTGCGTTTTTTACGAGAAAAAGGTCTGAAATTATAGTTGAAGGGATATAAAATTGATAATGGAAATTATTTTGGGCAAATTAAGTCGTCAATTTAGTTATGTATTGGAAAAATGGGGTCGTGCACTTGACGTTGTATATAAATTACAGCCGGATTTTTCTGTGCAACTTCCACGAAAATTTTAAGACATTTATGGGGAAAATTGGACTTCAAAAACTTTATAGTGATTTACTTTGAATGTTTTTCTATCGAATTGCATAAAGTTTCAGCCAAAATTGGCATTTTTTATTAAAAGAATCGATAAAAAACAATCCCTTGATAGTGTGGCTTCGGTATAGGAAGTTTTACGCTTTTTTTCCAATGATAAAACCGAAAAGTTTGACATTAAAACACTTTTGCCATTTACTTTATACTATTTTCTATCAGTTTACATAAATTTCAGCCAAATTGATAAATTATTATAAGCATAATCCCCCAAAAAAAATGTCCACACTAATTTGACTTTGGTTGATGAACTTTGGGGATTTTTATTTATTAATTAATAAGAAAATTTTGGCATATAAATATTATTGCCACTTAATATAAGGATTTTTCTATCGGATTTAATAAAGTTTTAGTTAAAATTGATATTTGTTTAAGAAAAAATCCACTTAAAAATTATCCTTCACTAATGTGACTTAGGTTGATGAACTATATGGATTTTTTTTTATTAATTAATTCAAATATTTTGGCTTAAAAACTCTATTACGCTTTAGTTTAATGAGTTTTCTATTGGATTTAAAAAAGTTCTAGCCAAAATTTATATAATTTTTAAAAGAAAAAGGTTCGGAAAATAACTATTCACTGCCCTAGCATTGGTCCATGAAGTTTATCGATTTTTTTTCCTCAGTAAATTGTAAAAATTTGTTCCAAAAACTTTATAAAGACTTAATACAAACACTAATCTATCAAATTAATATTTCTTTTTTTTAATAAACTTAAATAAAATGTCACATTAACTCTGTAAGTCACAAATATAAATATGTAACTTTAGGTTTGTGTACATTTTTAGGTGAAATACTAATTTTTGTAAGACAATTGTTGCCAAATAGACTTCGGTGTACATGACACCTTGGCCCATAATGTAATTAATAACTTTGAGTAATTGATAAATAATTTTTAAGCTTATATAATTTTTTCAAACCATATATGTTGTGGGCACTTTCCGGTACCCAGATAGTGATTTTTAAACTGCATAAAACTTTGTTTAATGATCCATGAATCGTTTCAGGAAATTTCAAAGAATGTGGATCCTACATGTGGAGGAATATCCAAGAGAATTTAAAGTAGCACAATTAGTTACATGGAAAGTTGAGACTTTCTACACCGCTTAATAAAAAACGGCACAAAAATACAAAGAAACGGTTTTTTTCCAATGATTTAGAAATTGGTAAGAGTTGTTACAGGAAGTTTTTTATGTAATCAAATTATTAATATTTTTTTTTCTTTTTAATTTAGTTACTAAAAAAAAAAAACAGTGGTCAACCAAGGAGGATTATTTGTCACTGGGATATTGTTCATATAAATTATCCACCAGCAATAACATGGAAAATACAATTACAATTTCGTAAGAATATTCAAAATGTAAATGTTTTATCGATAATTGTCGCATTAAATAAATCTAACGATGAAAAGAAATCGAAAATGCCATACAAGTTAGTTAATTAGTTAGTTAGTTATGCAACCCATTATACATCGATGTTAGGTGGCTTGCGGTGCAAGTCTAATGTTGTTACTAGATATCTTTGGTATGAATATAATGTGTGTATATTACAAGAAACCCAAGAAACAATGTACTTTATTTATAGTGACCAAGGTACAATAAGTAATTTATTTTTGATTAGCATCATAAAAAACCATCCTTAAAATTTGACGATTTTCGTGAAAAATCAACGATGGTTAACCCACGGTTTTTTTGGCCAAAAAATCCTTCTCGTTCGAAATCGAAAAAGATTGTTATATCATCGTTCTATACATTGTTACGAACCCGAAACTGCGTTTGGTTCGATAATCATCCCTTATATAACGATGGTACATGCAATTGTTGAAGAAGCCACGTTCGTCTCTCCCTCTTAGTGGGAAGTATGCATCCCTTAAACTGCATGTTCCTCCCTTAAACGTGGTTTGTTTGGGGAAAAATTTGCATAGCATGTACAGATGGACATATACTTTCGATTGTCAGCCTAAAAAAAAAATCAATTTTGACGATTTTCATGAAAAATCAACGATAGTTAACCCATGGTTTTTTTTTTTTTGATGGAAAATTATTTCTTTTGCCACTTTGGCGGTTGATTTCATCCCTTAAACGTGGTTTGTTTGGCGAAAAATTTTCACAGCATGAACAGTTGGACTTTCGATACTTTCGATTGGCATCCTAAAAAAATAGTTTTTTATTTTGACGAGTTTCGAGAAAAATCAACGATGGTTAACTCACGGTTTTTTTTTATGAAAAATTAATTCTTCTGCCACTTTGATGGTCGATTTCATCCCTTAAACGTGGTTTGTTTGGGGGAAAATTTGCACAGCATGTACAGAAGAACGTATACCTACGATTGGTATCCTTAAAATTTTTTTTTGTAATTTGACGATTTATGAGAAAAATCAACATTGGTTTTTTTGGGTTGAAAAAATTTTTTGTTTCAAATTCAAAATGTATTGTTATATTATCGTTTAGTACATTGTTACGAACATACATTACGTTTTTTTAACATTGATTTTCTATGGATTTTTTATAATTTCTTTTTTTTTTGACTTTAGTAATGTGAACAAAGAAACCAAGGATCCAGCCGTCATCATGGGAAGAGTATTGGTGTCTAGATCATTGTTTGCCGTCAATGTGATTAATATTGGATCGTTTGATGAAAATTGTGTAAAAAACAGTGTTGTGTAAATGAAAAGTGATAGTTATAGTGTAAATCTCAAGTGGTTAAATGAAAAATGAAAGAATAAAATTATTTTCTTGAAATAAGTGTTTTTTATAATTTTAAGTTTTATTTGTATTCACCTCAGTATAATAAATTAATTCCAAAACAGTTTTTTGTAATGTAAAAAACATATTTTATAGAAATATCTATTGTTGTATTTGCTTTTGTATTGGAAGCTTTATTGAAAATTAATAAATATTTTTTATATGGAAACATTGTTTTATTTATAAAGTTTTATATTTCAGGATATTCTTCTTTCAGATAAATTTTCAACAATAATGATATTAAATAATGATTGTTTGAGATTACTTACAAGTTCAATAAAGCAAATATTTTTACTATCAATAATTGATTTAGTTTTTCTCAAACAATCCATCTTTAATATTATTATTTTGAATCTAAAGTTTGGTGATTGTTGGCAATTTCGAACATCAATCAATTGTTTGTTTTTGGAGATTGTTGCACAGAAGTTTCACGGTAAGTTATCCTTTTTAAAAGTAAGTATTTCCGAATTCATCAATAACCCTAAGAAAGGGAAAGAGTGATATTTATAAATGTGAATTTCAACGGAATGTTACACTTATGCAACCAGTATTACACTTATGTATATCAGATGCGTTCAAATATTAATAGTTTTACACTTAGTAATTCTATTTATTGTATGATTAAATAGTTTTTAAATTGATTAAAATTAACGTGAAATCGTAAATGTTTTTTGTTTTCGATTTAAATCTGGAAAATGAAATATTAGTATTGATAAACAATAAGATAATGAGATGAAAATGTCATTGATTTCATATTATTTAACATCGAAAAAAACGAGCAAGGACATTAAAATGTTTTTCGATTCCTTTTGCGGATTTAATACGAACCAGCCTAACGTATACTGTAAATGTTTTCGAAAACTTCAAATTAGTTTAATCAAAAGAATTTTCCATTTTAAGTGCAAATCTCATAAGAATTGTTTATATATAAGTTTTAACGATTTTTACATATATCTTCTAATGGCCGAATCGTCAGAGCGTCCGATGCCCAAGCCGAAGTTCCAGCGTTCGCACCCCGGATCCGTAAGTGTTTTTTCTTTAATATAATAATTGATTTCTATTCCTTACTGTTTATAATATGATATAATAACATTAATCCTTGATTCCAGACATTGCATCATCGTAATATTCGATCGAACAGTTCCAACCTTTCGGGGTTGGAAATGATCGATCGATCGATTTCGTAGTTTTTTTTTTTTTTTTGATTCCGCATATGTGACGTCACATAATGACGTCATTAAATGACGTCATCCCCGAAAAAAATCAGGGGGAGGATATCGAATTTTCGATTTTTGTGAAATAGGATTCTGGGAATGGCTTAGTAAGGCTCTGGGAAGCCTAAAAAACATATCCTTAAATTAAGTTTTTTCGGTTTTTCCGGGAAAATTTTTCGGGCAAAATCCGAAAAAATCTGAAAATCGGTCTAAATTGACACTTTTTTGCACTTTTTGCAACTTTAACGTCGATTTGTGCGTTAACTATCGATCGTACGGTAACGAGTGATAGCTCATTCGATAGTGCTTGAATTACTCTATCGATTGATGTGGAATTGGTCCCGAAAAAGCTTAAGGGGAAAAACTTTTTTTTTCAACTTCACAGAAATTTCAAATCGTCGACCAAATGCACGTGAGATTTTATTAAATTTTTCTCGAATATTTTTTTTCGAACTTTGCCATGAAATTCACATCCAGCCCATAATAGAACGATCGAAAAGTCTATCAATGTTTACTTTTCGATGTTCTTTATGGAATTTTTCGATTTTACAAACTTACATATTATGCATCATAATGCAATGCAAATGTAAATTGTTTTCTTCCAAAAAAAGGATGAAGGACCTAAAAGTTTTCCGATGTGGTTTGACAACTTTTCCGATCGTAACATGAAGAAGCAATGGTTCAAATTTTTCCGGAAAATTCCACGAAAATCGATCGATTGTAAAAATTTAATGTTACGTAATTGGATATTGGAGAATTATATATTATGCAAGATAATGCTATTCAAATACAAATTTGCTTTCTCGAAAAAAAGGATGAAGGACTATGAAATGTTACAATGTGGTTAGACAAATTTTCCGGGATTAACATGGAGCAGCTATGGTTAAAATATTTTTGGAAAATTCCAATTCCTTCGATCGAAAAAATTTTTCAAGTTTCAATCGATTAAGAAATCTTTATATATGAATTTAAACGATCAATAAATATATCTTCCAATGGCCGAATCGATAAGCGCACGGAAAATGTTATAAACGGAAAGACGATGGATCGAACCCCCAACAAGGTAAAAGATTTTTATATTTCTACTAACCAATTTCTAATTTCTATATATTCGTTACAGCTTAAATTATCACTTTCGATTGTTAATAATTAACTTAACGTTAGTTTCAGCCGAATAATTCGATCATCACTTCCAACCTTTCGGGGTTGAGAAGTGATCGGTCGATGACGTAGATTTTTTTTCTTTTGTGTTTATATATATGACGTCACACATACGTCGCCATCCAATGACGTCACCCAATGACGTCATTCCCGAAAAAATGAGGGGGAGGATATCGATTTTTCGATTTTCGTTAAACAGGATTTTGGCAATGGCTTAGTTAGGCTCTGGGAAGCCTAAAAAACATATCCTTAAATTGTTTTTTTTCGATTTTTCGGGGATAATTTTTCGGGCAAAATCCAAAAAAATCTGAAAAATAGGCCAAAACAGTCACTTTTTTGCACTTTTTTCAACTTTAACGTCGTTTTTTGAGGAAACTATCGATCGCACGGTAACGATCGTTAGCTTATTCGATAGCGCTTGAATTACTCTATCGATGGTGTAAATTTGGTCCTGAAAAACCTTAAGGATAAAAACTTTTTTTTTCAACTTGACAGAAATTTCAAATCGTCGATGAAATGGTCGACGATTTGGTGAAATTTTTTTTTTTGAATTTCCCGATGAAATTCACACCATTGGTGCCTAACGTTACGACTGAAACGAATATCTAAAAACTTTTTAACTTTTCGATACCCTTCATTGAATTTTTCGATAATGAAATTTTTTTGAACGTCATAATGCTTTGCATATGTTAACTTGTTTTATCGAAAAATTCGATGAAGGGTATCGAAAAGCTAAAAAGTTTTTAAATATTCGTTTCAATCGTAACATTAGGCATCTATGGTGTGAATTTCATCGAGAAATTCGAAAAAAAAAAATTCAACAAATCGTCGACCATTTCATCGACGATTTGAAATTTCTGTCAAGTTGAAAAAAAAAGTTTTTATCCTTAAGGTTTTTCAGGACCAAATTTACACCATCGATAGAGTAATTCAAGCGCTATCGAATAAGCTAACGATCGTTACTGTGCGATCGATAGTTTCCTCAAAAAACGACGTTAAAGTTGAAAAAAGTGCAAAAAAGTGATTGTTTTGGCCTATTTTTCAGATTTTTTTGGATTTTGCCCGAAAAATTATCCCCGAAAAATCGAAAAAAAACAATTTAAGGATATGTTTTTTAGGCTTCCCAGAGCCTAACTAAGCCACTGCCAAAATCCTGTTTAACGAAAATCGAAAATTCGATATCCTCCCCCTCATTTTTTCGGGAATGACGTCATTGGGTGACGTCATTGGATGGCGACGTATGTGTGACGTCATATATATAAACACAAAAGAAAAAAAATCTACGTCATCGACCGATCACTTCTCAACCCCGAAAGGTTGGAAGTGATGATCGAATTATTCGGCTGAAACAAACGTTAAGTTAATTATTAACAATCGAAAGTGATAATTTAAGCTGTAACGAATATATAGAAATTAGAAATTTGTTAGTAGAAATATAAAAATCTTTTACCGTATTGGGGAATCGATCCATCGTCTTTCCGTTTATAACATTTTCCGTGCGCTTATCGATTCGGCCATTGGAAGATATATTTATTGATCATTAAAACTCATATATAAAGATTTCTTCATTGATCTAAACTTGAAAAATTTTTTCGATCGAAGGAATTGGAATTTTCCAAAAATATTTTAACCATAGCTGCTCCATGTTAATCCCGGAAAATTTCACTAAAGACATTGTTACATTTTATAGTCCTTCATCCTTTTTTTCGAGGAAGCAAATTTGTATTTGAATAGCATTATCTAGCATAATATATAATTCTCCAATATCCAATTACGTAACATTAAATTTTTTCAATCGATCGATTTTCGTGGAATTTTCCGGAAAAATTTGAACCATTGCTTCTTCATGTTACGATCGGAAAAGTTGTCAAACCACATCGGAAAACTTTTAGGTCCTTCATCCTTTTTTTGGAAGAAAACAATTTACATTTGCATTGCATTATGATGCATAATATGTAAGTTTGTAAAATCGAAAAATTCCATAAAGAACATCGAAAAGTAAACATTGATAGACTTTTCGATCGTTCTATTATGGGCTGGATGTGAATTTCATGGCAAAGTTCGAAAAAAAATATTCGACAAAAATTTAATAAAATCTCACGTGCATTTGGTCGACGATTTGAAATTTCTGTGAAGTTGAAAAAAAAATTTTTTCCCCTTAAGCTTTTTCGGGACCAATTCCACATCAATCGATAGAGTAATTCAAGCACTATCGAATGAGCTATCACTCGTTACCGTACGATCGATAGTTAACGCACAAATCGACGTTAAAGTTGCAAAAAGTGCAAAAAAGTGTCAATTTAGGCCGATTTTCAGATTTTTTCGGATTTTGCCCGAAAAATTTTCCCGGAAAAACCGAAAAAACTTAATTTAAGGATATGTTTTTAGGCTTCCCAGAGCCATACTAAGCCATTCCCAGAATCCTATTTCACAAAAATCGAAAATTCGATATCCTCCCCCTGATTTCTTTCGTGGATGACGTCATTTAATGACGTCATTATGTGACGTCACATATGCGGAATCAAAAAAAAAAACTACGAAATCGATCGATCGATCATTTCCAACCCCGAAAGATTGGAACTGTTCGATCGAATATTTCGACGAACAAATGTCTGGAATTAAGGATTAATGTTATTACATCATATTACTAATAGTAAGGAATAGAAATCAATAATTATATTAAAGAAAAAACACTTACGGATCCGGGGTGCGAACGCTGGACTTTCGGGCTGGGCATCGGACGCTCTGACAATTCGGCCATTAGAAGATATATGTAAACGACGTTAAAACTTATATATAAACAATTCTTATGAGATTTGCACTTAAAATGGAAAATTCTTTAGCTTAAACTAATTTGCATTTTCAAAATCATTCATTCTATATTATAGGCTGCTTCGTGTTAAATCCGCAAAAGTAATCGAAAAATATTTTTAGGTTCTTGCTCGTTTTTTTCGATGATAAATAATATGAAATCAATGACATTTTCATCTCATTATCTTATTGTTTATCAAAACGAATATTTGATTTTGCAGATTTGAATCGAAAACAAAAAACCTTTACGATATCACATAAATTCTAATCAATTTAAAAACTATTTAATCATACAATAAATAGAATTACTAAGTGTCAAACTATTAATATTTGAACGCAACTGATATACCTAAGTGTAAAGAGGGTTGCATAAGTGTAACATACCGTTGAAACTCACACTTATAGATATCATCTTTTTCTTTTCTTAGGGTTATTGATGAATTCGGAAATACTTACTCTGAGAAAGGATAACTTACCGTGAAACTTCTGTGCAACAATCTCCAAAAATAAACAATTGATTGATGTTCGTAATTGCCAACAATCACCAAACTTTAGATTCAAAATAATAATATTAAAGATGGATTGTTTGAGAAAAACTAAATCAATTATTGATAGTAAAAATATTTGCTCTATTGAACTTGTAAGTAATCTCAAACAATCCTTATTTAATATCATTATTGTTGAAAATTTATCTGAAAGAAAAATATCCTGAAATATAATATTTAATAAATAAAACAATGTTTTCATAATAAAAATGTTTATTAATTTTCAATAAAGTTTCCACTACAAAAACAAATACAACAATAGATTTTTTTATAAAATGTGTTTAACTTTTCAAAATATTGTTTTGGAATTGATTTATCATACTGAAGTGAATACAAATAAAACTTAAAATTATAAAAAACACTTATTACAAGAAATTAATTTTATTGTTTCATTTTTTATTTAATCACTTGAGATTTACACTATAACTATCACAATTCATTCACACAACACTTTTTTTTAAACAACTTTCATCAAACGATTCAAAATTAATCACTTTGAGGGCAAACAATGATCTAGACACCAATATTCCTCCCATGATGACGGCTGGATCCTTGGTTTCTTTGTTCAGATTACTAAAGTCAAAAAAAATAAATAATAAAAAATCCATAGAAAACCAATGTTAAAAAACGTAATGTATGTTCGCAACAATGTACTAAACGATAATATAACAATACATTTTGAATTTGAAACAAAAAAATTTTTTGGCCAAAAAAATACGTTGGTTAACCATCGTTGATTTTTCACGAAAATGTCCAATTTCAAAAAAAAATTTTAAGGATGCCAATCGAAAGTATACGTCCACTAGTACATGCTGTGCAATTTTTTCCAAAAACAAACCACGTTTAAGGGTTGAAATCGACCATCAAAGTGCTAGAAGAAATCATTGAACCATCCAAACTTCAAGAGCTCATAACGTCGTTAAATAAGGGATGATATTCGAACCAACGGCAGTTTCGGGTTCGTAACAATGTACCAAACGATAATATATCAAACTATTTTGAATTGGAAACAAAAAATTTTTTGGCCAAAAAAAACCGTGGGTTAATCATCGTTGATTTTTCACAAAAATCATCAAATTTCAAAAAAAAATTTTAAGGATACCAATCGAAAGTATACGTCCAGCTGTGCATTCTGTGTAAATTTTTCCGAAAACAAACCACATTTAAGGGATGAAATCGACCATCAAAGCGCCAGAAGAAATCATCAAATTCTCTAAACTTCAATCGCATGTAACATCCTTAACTAAGGGATGATTTTCGAACCAACCCCAGTTTTAGGTTCGTGGCAATGTCCCAAGCGATAATTTAGCCAACCATCCTTCTCCACTTTAATCAACGACATAAAAAGTTTGTACAATTAAATGAAATTTTCGTTACTACTTGACTTACGTTAAAAACAATTTTCGTCTTTATTGAAAACAAAATCAACGACTATGCCAATAAAAACTATGCAAATTTCGTAAATTCCAATCAATTTTTGTACCAAAAGAAGAGTGATATCAAAAAATTAAAATTTAATTTTAACCGCAACTGACATACATAAATACATAACGGGTTGCATAACTGAAACATTTATTAAAATTTCACAAGGCTCACAGAATGATTTTTTTGCCTTATAAGAATAAATTTTTGCGTCGCTTTTTCAGAGAAGATATTCATCTGAAGATTTTCTTGTTCTCTATCAAGAGAAACGTACATAATAATCGACCAGCAAAATGCTCAAAATCCATCATAACTTCAAGTGCTGAAAATTGTATTCAATATGGAATGATTGGCGAATCACGCACTGTTTCATGTCCGTTAGAATAACGGAAATAATAATCTGAAATATACGAATTACGTTAGTTAATCTCTCAAATTATTATTGTCAAAACTAACCAGAACTTTTGTCCAATTGTAATGTGGTTTGAAATAATTTTCCACAACTAAATCGCCTTTTTCTTTTTCTTACGATTTGGCACGTGTCGGTTTTCCTAAAAGATGAAGTTTACAACGTAAAATTTATTGTTTCTATCAGATAAACATAATAAGTTTACATTAGTTGGTGGTAATTCTTTGATTGGCATTTCAAATGTCTCTTGAAATATTTCCTCAGTAACCTGCAATGATTTGAATAAATAATAATTTTCTCAATACTTTTTTGTGCGCATTGTGCTCACTTCATTGGGTAAAGCATTCCGATTAAGTTTTCTTTTTAAAGCATTAATATATTGACTGTCGGCAAAATGTTTGCTACAAAGTTTCATTCTTCCCGTGGCATCTTCCGGAGAAAATTCCTTATCCAAACGACAGAGTTTCAACCATTTAGCAGTCCTGCAATAGTTCTTTTTATTAATGTTATCCATATATTTATAACCTGCATTGAAGAACCACTGGTTTGGTAGGTAGCCACGTGTACGTGGAATACATACTTTTCTAATGAAGCCGGAAAATAAAAGAGGTGACATATATTTGTTGGTCTTTGACGACATAAACAACATTCAATTGAACTACGAAAGAATCTTTTGCTCTGAAACGAATTTTGACGATTTTCCGAAATTACTGATTCGACTTCCGCGACATCTATATGTTAAAAATATATATATTTAGATAAAATAGATAATGCCGTATGATGGATAACAAACCATTGTTATTTTTTGATTGTTCCGTTATATTTTTTTCGCATACATTTTCGATATTTGAACGATCATCCAACAATGGTACATCACTTGAAATTTCCATATTTGATTCCAAATGTTCTGCAGGATTTGTATCCCTACAGTTTTCATTGTTACCGGTTTCCAATTCGACATTTTCCGATGGCCTAGTACTCATCGGTCTGCTATATTTAATCAGTGGATAACAATAGGTGTGATCAGTGTCGAGGATCAATGCCTTTTTTATTTGGTTGCAGTGCATTTTAAATTCGTAGCAAGCTTGAATTTTGGCCACACAAACGCAACACACGGTTTCACATTTCTTGGCTTCTAAAATCTAAACATATTTACATTGTGTGAGGCACACTATCAACACTGCAGCTCAACTGCAGCGCTAGCATCAACAATGGGAGTAAATCATAACAATTTTTGACTTGACAAGAAAAAAATCGCTTAATTCATCACATTTATTTCAATACTTACACTTAAAAAGTTCATATTTTGCAAGGTCTGAGCCACTGTCAATCCCCCAAAATCGTTCAGTGATTCTTCCATTGATATTGTAATCCTACATTTTTCCGCACAGATAAAACATTGTTTCCATTGACTGGAGGTGACCATTTTGTCAGATTTTTTACAGTTGTTATATAAATTTTAATCAATTAAATGTCCAGTGATTATAGGTTGTCAGAGAAGAACTGAAAAAGTTAAGAATCAGAACCAATGGGAACTGGCCCTACCAGTTCACATTTTACTGACAAAGATGGCGAAATACAGTGACCAATTCAGTAGAAAAAGATAGCTCATTCCTCGAGAACTCCACAACACATAAACAGTTCAATTCCCAATCGAAAAGGAGAGAATTTTAAGGAGGGAAGCTGGTCTAGAATTTTGAAGAAACCGATTTTTTTTTGTCTTTAAAGGTACTTTAGGGTCTTAAAAATAACATACCAAAGAATGGATGCCGGCAAAAATGTCTAAATGCCCAAACTTTCGCAGATTATAGGTATATACGCATTTAATATGATTTTATTGTACTTAAAACTTTAAACGCGTTTTTCTCGAAATCACTTTTTTTGAACTGGCCGAAGACATAACTCGAGCAAATCTTCACCGATCTATACGAAATTTTCACAGTACATTCGAAATACCTTTCTCCGGAGACGTACGTAGGATTTTTATTTTATATTGCATAGTTTTTTTTTTAATCAACAATTTATAGTGAAAATTTTAATGTTTTGTTCAAACGTGCACCATTTCGCGAAAAAAACAAAATATCGAAAAAATCCTACGTATGTCTCTTGCTGTTGTTATATAGAAACTAAAAATTTTCGGGATTTTGTTCCGGGACCAAAATTAAGGAGGTTACATCTTCGGCCATGGACCCGTCTAAAAAATGAGGCGCCTCCGAAGAAATGCTGGATAGCCGCCATTTGGAATTTAATTGACACGAAAAAATTTGTATTTGTATATTAAAACCTAAATTATAAAACCTCGTTCACAGATTTTCGATTGATCTTTTTGTTGAGTCACAAAAAATTCATAAATTATGCCCATTTTTTCACGCTCTAGACCAGCTTCCCCCCGTTAAGATATTCAAAAGTTAACTCACAATTTATTAGCTGCTTTCTTTTTCTTATGAATTAATTTGAAAAATACAAATCTAAATTTTGCATTCCTCAATTGATGACTGATCCCTTACTAAACCGATAAAAAGGAAATTAAATCATTATGCAATTATACTAACTTTTTTGGGTATTAAATATCCATGCTGTATTGATAAACGATTAATTCATATCATCTATACTAATAATATATTAAATTCTTTCATCTCTCTGTACATTTGGATTTTGAACCGAATTTTAGAGTAAATATTTTTGTTTCAGAGGCCCTTATTCCAAATTTAACACTTTTAAAATTTTTGTCTGTGTGTCCCGATTTAACTAAAGAATGGAACAACCGAATTTAATGAAATTTGGTATTAAGATACAACACAATTTCCCACAGACTATAGGCTGCTTATCATTCCAAAAAAATAATAAGGGAAGGTATTCTCTGGGGATGAAACCAAAAGTTTTTACTTTAGACAGGCTAGTTATATATCATTGGAAAGGTAATGAAAAGTTAGTAAATAATCTGTAAAAATAGTTTTAATTGAACTGATAAAAAGCACAGTAAATTTAATTTAAAGTCTAAAGTATGAGCTCTTAGTTTTAATAGGAAGATCCTCCGCAACGCAGTTTTGTATTTTTTTCTCAGTCTAATAGAAAAAAAATTCATACCTCAACATTTATCGATTGTACAGAAAAATGTTCTGGAAGAATTTTTTAGGAAATTTAATGCTCTACAAAAAAGGTATTTTATATTTTTTCCGTAAGCCTCACCATTTGAAAGATATTAAGGATTTAATTTTGATTATTTTAAGACAAATTTCATTTTTGTTTATGAATTTTATAACTCGACAAAAACTGACTCTTATACAATGCGCAATAGAAATTTTTGTTGGAAACTAACTGCTCTATAAAAATGGTTTCTTATGTTTTGGCGATTAAATTAACCGTTCAAAAGATATTCATCATCAAACTTTCATGTGTACGGATTTTAAAAGTTTTTGATGAGATATTCGAATAATTTAAATTTAATTTATAATTTTCATATAAATTTCATTTTTTGTCATTAATATAAGTATTATTTGAGTTTTATTTTGAAGTTTCTCAGTTGATTAAAACTAAAATTCGTGTACATTTTCTCAAAAATTATAAATTAAATGGAAATTTTTCGAATATCTCATCAAAAACTTTTAAAATCCGTACACATGAAAGTTTGATGATGAATATCTTTTGCACGGTTAATTTAATCGCCAAAACATAAGAAACCATTTTTATAGAGCAGTTAATTTCCAACAAAAATTTGTATGGCGCATTGTATAAGTCATTTATTGTCGAATTATAAAATTAATAACAAAATAAATTCATAACAAAAATGAATTTGTCTTAAAATAATCAAAATTAAATCCTTAATATCTTTCAAATGGTGAGGCTTACGGAAAAAATATAGAACACCTTTTTTGTAGAGCATTAAATTTCCAAAAAAATTCTTTCAGAACATTTTTCTGTACAATCGATAAATGATGAGGTATGAATTTTTTTCTATTGGACTGAGAAAAAAATACAAAACTGCGATGCGGAGCATCTTCCTATTAAAATTAAGAGCTCATACTTGGTGAGAATTTTTTTAAGGTGTCTAGCAACCCATTTTTCCGCGTCACTTGTAAAAAATAATAATCGATTTTTTGTGATGTGAAGTAGTGGAAAGGCATTTAAAGACATTTAAATGTTCAAAAAACCATTTTTAATGTAATGTTTTAACAAGGTAATCACCATTGGTTAAATTTCACCTTTTATGTTTCTCTTTATTGTGATAAATTAACATATGACGAGTTAAGTAGCAACGATAACTAAATGATTTATCTGTAACGTGAAGAAAAGAAATTGTTTAATAAATGGAATAAAAAATGGTGGTAACTAAAACTTACTACACACGTCACACACGTGAGGCTTTTTGTCACTGTGCTTTACTTTCATGTGCTTTTTTAAGTTACACGACTGGGAAAATGATTTATCTGAAATTACGAAAGTAAACTTATTGCTTTTCCTTAAATTCTTAAGGGTTGTTTTTTTTTTACTTACAACAAATATCGCAAGTGTACGGTTTTTCGCCCGTATGTACTCTCGAATGGTCAATTAAATGATGCTTTCGATAAAATTTTTTCTCACAAACCAAACACATTACATTCTTTTCCTCTTTCTTTCTGACTTTGTGACACATGTTCTTGCTTTTGCGGGATTGGAGATTAGAACCTTAAAGCAAATATGAAAGTATGTTTAATTAGGTTTTGTTAGTAACGAATTATTGGTCAAGTAAGTCATACTTTCTTGGGTGGTAAACATTTTGCCGTGAAATTCAATCTCAGAATTGGAAACAAAATAATCGCTAGTCGATGGTTTTTGTGCAGATTCCATCGAATCTGCCGAATACAAATCCTCTGGAGTTTCTTCTACTTTTAATTGTTGGCAATGATAATTTTCGTTGATTGTTTCTTGGTAAGGTTCATCTTTAATGTTTACGTCAAAGTCTTCGGATTTGATTTTACACAATGGAGATACAACAGCCTCATCCCGTAAATTGTCGGTTGTACTTTTCAATACTCTTTCAACGTGACCACATTTTATTTTAAATTCGTAACAATATTGAATTTTTGCCACACACATAAGGCATAAATTTCGAGTCTGGTTTATAGCATCTGAAATCTAAACATATCCAAAGTATATCAGCAATTTATAAATGATTATAGATCAATTGTTGCAATATTTACATTTAAAAAGTTCATGTGCTGCAACACTTGGGCGACAGATAAGTGTGCAAATTCGCTTAGACATTGTTGCAATGGAATCATTATTTTGTATTCCTCGGAACAAATCAAACATTCGTCCATCTGACGATCTTTTCTCGACATTTTCGTGTAGTTTTATTCAATAAAATAGAAAAAAATTATAAATAAATTTCCCTATATACAAGTGTCAAACGTTTTGGTACATTTTACCTAGCATAAACAGTTCAGCCCGTACAGGTGAAAATTATAAATGATTAACATAAAATAAATTGAAATTATTCGAATATTTCATCAAAAACTTTTAAAATCCGTACACATGAAAGTTTGATGATGAATATCTTTTGCACGGTTAATTTAATCGCCAAAACATAAGAAACCATTTTTGTAGAGCATTTAATTTTCAACAAAAATTTGTATTGACCATTGTATAAGAGTCATTAATTGTCGAATTATAAAATTCATAAACAAAAATGAAATTTGTCTTAAAATAATCAAAATTAAATCCTTAATATCTTTCAAATGGTGAGGCTTACGGAAAAAATATAGAATACCTTTTTTGTAGAGCATTAAATTTCCAAAAAAATTCTTTCAGAACATTTTTCTGTACAATCGATAAATGATGAGGTATGAATTTTTTTCTATTGGACTGAGAAAAAAATACAAAACTGCGATGCGGAGGATCTTCCTATTAAAATTAAGATCTCATACTTGGTGAGAATTTTTTTAAGGTGTCTACCAACCCATTTTTCCGTGTTACTTGTAAAAAAAATAAGCGATTTTTTTACCCACCCTAATATCCATATCAGCTTTTTCTATCACTTATTTTTCTTTGTTAAATATATTAAAAAAAAAAAAACTCTTAAAGACATTTGAATTTAGAAACCTTGTTTTAATGAGGTATGTATGTTATAATTGCTACTGTAAATTATGTACATGGAAATTAAATTTTTGTGTTTTTCGTTAAAATAAAGAATTTATAAGTTGATTCGATTGTTTATAATATATCTACCTACAAAAAAAAGTCGTGATAGTTTGACAGTTTATAACTGAAGAATGGCTGAACCGATTTTCATGATTTGTTGGATTCTTCTACTCCTGGATTGATAGAATAACTATTAGAAATAAATTTCGTTTTTAAATTAATTAGGTTTGACATATTCCGCATTTTTTTGTACACGAGTCCTACGGTTTTTAAAAATCCGTAATCGAGAAATATTGAAAATTTGCTCGATACGAGAATCAAACCCAACACCTACCAATTTTGCAGCGGTCACCTTGACCACTCAGCCACCAGTAGACAAAGAATAGTTTGATTTTTTTTCGAACTAAACAATCATCGCTATGGCTTTACTATTGGACATTTCCTTTAATCCGCTGCAGAAATAAAAATCTTAAATCTGGCCTTCCCCAAAATCATGTTGGACACCCTTGTTCTAACAATATAATCACAATCACAGTTCAGTTACAATAAATAAGTTATATTTTTTATTTCTTCATGTCAACAGTTTTAAAACTTCAAAAATAAAAGTTTAAGTTATTGCGCAAATTCACTTTGCGCATCGTAGAATAACGTTAATTACATGGATACATCATGCACCCGATAACTTTAAATGTATTGACTAGATTTTAGAGCCGGCCACCTGGATGGCAACGTTGTAAATTTGTCCATAAAACACCTCTGGAAAATAAAGAGATCCTGAAGATTTTTTCACGGTTTCGGACGAATATTTCCCCACTAGGACACCGATGCGTTTCTCCTCTGCACAGTCGTCTGGATAAACGGAAAATAAATAGTTTACACAGTCATTTATTATTTTACGGTAAGACTAGATGGCGCTGCTTTGGCATGCGTTAAATTGTGCTTCACTAATGATTTGGAATGCTTGAATGATTTACCTGGAAGAAATTAACAAAATAAATATGAAACATTGAGACAATTGTTGCGGTCGACTTACTACAAACATCGCACAAGTACAGTTTCTCACGCGAATGAGTTCGTTTATGTAGCTTCAAATTACCGCCGTTAGTAAATGCTTTACCTTTAAGAAAAATTTAGGTAACTTAATTTTTTTTACACTTTTAATTCCCCGTTAAAAGAAGGCATTTAACAAAAAAGGACAAACATATAAATATGGTCGGTGATCAGACATGTTTTACATATATCTCCATTAGGGTGATTTTTTTTTTACTTTTTTTGACTTTTTTTGGTTCCATCGTGAAATTTTGTTGAAAATACCAAAAAAAAAAATCCCTGAAAGTTTGAGCCCTTAATATTAATTTTAAGTCCTCGACCAAGACGTGTAAAGATTTCCCATTGAAAATACACGGAAACTCTGATTTTTTATTTTCAAATTTCTATATCTCAGCGGCATTTCATGGGATCGCTTTTACCGAATATGGTTTTTCCTCAGAATTAAACGCTCTACAAAAGTGCCCATTGCGACAAAGTCGTAACTCACACCGGTGAGGTAGTACGGGCCACTGAACCTGATTTTTCCATAAAATTCAAGGCTTAATATCTCGTTTAATATTGATCTTCGCGATTTGGTCTACAGAACCTTTTTTGTAGGAAATCAAATTCTCTACAAGTTTTTCATTTATAATTTTTCCGTAGCTCTTGTTATTTACGAGATAAATTCAAAAAAAACGCGAATTTTATGGAAAACTCAGGTTCAGTGGCCCGTACTACCCCACCGGTGTGAGTTACGACTTTGTCGCAATGGGCACTTTTGTAGAGCGTTTAATTCTGAGAAAAAACCATCTTCGGTAAAAGCGATCCCATGAAATGCCGCTGAGATATAGAAATTTAAAAATAAAAAATCAGAGTTTCCGTATATTTTCAATGAGAAATCTATACACGTCTTGGTCGAGGACTTAAAATTAATATTAAGGACTCAAACTTTCAGGGAATTTTTTTTTTGGTATTTCCAACAAAATTTCACGATGGAGCCAAAAAGTCAAAAAAAGTAAAAAAAAAATCACCCTAATCTCCATCTCATGATTTCTTAGCGTTCAATCGTAGCAAAAAGGCATTTAATATCATTTTCATGTTCAAAAAAACCATTAGAAGTAGTTTAAAATTATTGGAGGCATTTTGAATGTAAGAAATTCAAAATGTCTCGAAATGCCTTTCTTTATCAGGGTTGCCAACTTACCGCAGGTATCACAACGAAACGGTTTGACACCAGTATGAATCATTTTATGTGCATTAAAATCAAATAAACGAAAGAATGATTTATCTGTAACAAGACAATTAAATGTTTCAGCGGAAAAATAACGGTTCAATGAAACTTACTACAAACATCACACACATGCGATTTTTGGCCGGTGTGCATCAATTTATGTGCATTAAAATCACCCATGCGACTAAATGCTTTACCTGCAAAAAGAAATGATGAAATCACTTTTATAAAAACAATTTTAAATACATACCACAAACATCACAAACGTGAGGTTTTTCACCCGTATGGACCATTTTATGTGTATATAAGGAATACGAAGTTATAAATGCTCTATCTAAAAAAAATAACTTTAAATGATCTTATAATAAAAAAGAGCAGATTATTTAACAATTTGAGAAAAAAAATTAAACATAGATTTACCACAAATATCGCATTCGTACGGTTTCTCTCCTGTATGTATCATTCGATGTTTTTTTAAATTGCCTAGTTTATTGAAGGATTTTTCTAGAAAAATAAAATGCAGTAATTAATGCACAACTTTCTGTTACTATTTGTAGGACCTACCACAAACATCGCACACAAAAGGCTTTTCACCGGTGTGAATCATTTTATGGTTTCTAAGATGATGTGCCTTTTTAAATGATTTCTCTGAAACACAAAAGTTATAAAAATTATCGAATGACGAAAAAAATATTTAAATATTTAAAATCAATCGCTGATAGTAGAGGGGAGAAAAACCAGGCTAAAATTCCAAGATTCGAATTTGAAATCTTTTGACATATTTACATTTGAGACATTTCAACGGACATCGGTGTGTGGTTCGAAAATCCCTTTTTTAAATTGGGTTGATTTCTGGGCACTTTGACGGTTGATTTCATCCCCTATTTCTGGTTTGTTTTCGGAAAAATTTGCACTGCATGTTCGGGTGGACTTGTACGTTCGATTGCCATCATAAAAAATCACCCTTGAAATTGGACGATTTTTGTGAAAAATCAACGATGGTTAATCCCCATTTATTTTTTGCTTTGTATTCGAAATCAATTTCAATTATAAAACTAAAAGTTTAATCAAAATAAGATTTTTGCTGACTGAAGAGTTATACTGTGTATACAATATATAGGATATATTGATGACCACTGATGAAGATTGCTTGGCAATCGAAATACGTATCTGGGCAATACGTCACGAATATTTTTGTTTGAACTTCTGTTCAAACTTATGTTTAGGGTATGATTTTTATATATTATTATATCAGATTGTACTACATAAAATGGACCGCAATATATCCTAAATATTGTATACACACTAAAAGTTTAAGTTTTCAATTAAAATCATCCGAAATATCAATTGAAATCTCCAAATTGAGCATTTGATTCAATTTTGAATTGCCTCTATTTTTATTTTTGTTATAATGCACATGCGTGAAAAATGACATTTGAGTTTCAAGCCATTGAACCAAAGATAATATTTTATATAATATTTGCGTTTTTTTTTTACGAAAAAATACTCTAGAATTGTTATTGGTGGCATTTAGAACTGATAATGGAAATTATTTTAAGCAAATTAAGTGGTCAATTTGGTTATGTATTGGAAAATGAAGTTATTGTATATAGATCATACCCGATGTTGTTTGTTCAACTTCCAGGAAGATTTTAAGACATTTACGGGGAAAATTGGACTTGGAAAACTTTATAATGATTTACTTTGAATATTTTTCTATTGAATTGTAAAAAGTTTCAGGCAAAATTAGTATTTTTTATGAAAAAATCGATGAAAAACAATCCCTTGCTATTGCGGCTTCGGTATGGGAAGTTTAAAGATTTTTTTTTCCAATGATAAAACCATAAAATTTGGCATGAAAACTCTTTTCCAATTTAGTTTAAATATTTTTCTATCAATTTCTATAAGTTTCAGCCAAAATTGATAAATCATTTAAGCATAATCCCGAGAAAAAAATTGTCCACGCTAATTTGACTTTGGTTGATGAACTTTGGGGATTTTTATTTATTAATTAATTTGAAAATTTTGGCATAAAAATATTATTGCCATTTAGTTCAAAGACTTTTCTAACGGATTTTAGAAAGCTTCAGGTAAAATTGATATTTATTTAAGAAAAAATCCAATTAAAAATTAGTCTACACTAATGTGACTCTGGTTGATGAACTTTATGGATTTTTCTTCCATAATTAATTCAAAAATTTTGGCCTAAAAACTCTGTTGTAATATAGTTTAAGGAGTTTTCTACTGGATTCAATAAAGTTTTAGGAAAAAATTTATATATTTTTTAGAGAAAAAGAGTAAGAAAAAACTTTTCACTGACGTAGCATTGGTGTATGAAGTTTATCGATTTTTTTTTCTTAGTCATTAGAAAAAATTTCACCCAAAAACTATATAACGACTTAAAACAAACATTAATATATAGAATTATGTAAAAATTTTGTTGCAATTTATAATTTTTTTGGAAAAAAACAATCTGGAAATAATGTTACCTACAATTTGGATTGGACCATTTGTTCATACAATAATACATTATGTTCACCTACTGAAGTATACATTATTTTGACATTTTGTGCTTGCAATACCTCTGCTCCTAGTCAAATCTCAAACTCCAAATTTTAGGTGCATAATACTATCATACAGTACTATAATTGAGTGATATTTCAGATTTTTATCTGGTCCCCCACCAGAGATATTGAGCTCAGAAAATTGCAAATTTTGAAAATTTCCAAATTTTGTTATTTTTTATTTTAAAAAGACTTAAAGTCTCAGACTTCAAATTTTGTTTTTGAATACAACTAGTACCTAATTGTTTGTAAAAAAAGTTTTAACGTATAGACTCATTCCCTTCCTTCACAATCTTTCCGTGAAAATTGGACTTTTTACAAATGAGAGCTAAAAATTTAGGCTGAAATTTCACCCCTTAGAATTACATTTAGGTGAAAAATGTCTTGTTACAATCTTATAGCTTATATTTTCATGAACCCACTGCATTTAGTTTCATTTTGATAGGACAAATAGAGCCTGAGATAATCAAGTTTCCGGAAACCCTTAAAAGTGCGAAAATGTCTGCACCTAGTAAAACTAATATGGCCACCACTGGAAAACCAAAAACAATAAAATTAAAATAATGATGAATTTGAACTACCAACATGTTGGGGTGATAGCACACAAAAAAATATTTTTTTTAAAATGGTCGAGCAACCATTTAATTTAGTTTTGGACTGACCCCAAATCGAATTTAACATATCCCCAAAGTGACAAATAAAATAAACGAATTGAACTTTAAAAAATCTTCCGAAATTGACAATATAAATGGACAATCACGTAGATCGTTACCACTAATTGGTCACCAAGGTATTCCTATTTTGATTAAGACAGACCATGAAAGCCTTAAATCTAAATTATTTATATCTTCTTCAAAAATTATATCAAAAAAAAAAAGAAAAATCGAAGACCCTACAGAAATAATGAGAACCATGAAAAAAATCCGGAAGTCAAGCGTCAGTGAGGAAGTGATTGAAAAATTCTTAGACAAAAAATGTTCTTCCGAAATCATTCACTATTCCCGACAACCAACAAAGATTGTTTTGGGATTATCAAATTGATGTTTTTGTCCATGGCAAATTCTAACGACTTACCAAAAATTTGGACGAATAATAATTGAGATTTTTGAATCCTTACAACAAAAGATATATATTGAAAGTTTTGGAAGAATTCAATTACTTCTTAAACCACCAGTCAGCCGTTTAAACATTGCTGACTAAACCTAAACAATTTTAGTATATTCAATGATTTAACATAAAATTTTCTTTAATAACTTACGACAAACATCACAAACGTGAGGTTTTTTACCATCTTCTGTTTTCTTGGCACCTTTTTTCTTGGAGCCCTTTTTCTTGACAGCTTTTTTCTTAGCAACTTTGTCCTGAACAATCGTGTCAACATTATCTGGAGACTGAATATTTGGTTCTGAAAAATATTTCATTGATTAAAAATCAATACCTCCAATTAATCCATTACTATCAAACTTTAATGTCTCAAAGAATTTCGGAGAAAATAAATTGTATAGTAAAAATGAAGCTCTACTAAATTTTAACAAAAACCCAATACCTTCTTTCAATGGAAATACATCCGCAGGAATATCAATTTCGGATTTGATCAAAACATTTGACTTAAATGGTATTTGTTGTGATTCTTCTTCATTCGATACCAAATGTTTGAGCAAATCTATGTCTTTTATATCGGATGCTATCTCTATTATTATGTCCCTGGTTGGAGGACAATGATTTTCGTTCATGTCCACTTCAAAACTTTGATTATTTTCACACCTGTCGTCTGATTTGAGATTATTTAACGGAATCAATAGATCGATTGGTCCATTGATTGGGATTTCCATTGCTTTTTCTCGATCATCATAATTTGCTTTCAGCTGGTAACAAGACTTGATTGTAGCTGCACACATGAAACATATGTTTCGATCGATTTTTCCAGAATCTAAAATCTTCGCAAAACAAAAAATTACATAAAGAATTTGATAAAACATTTTCGTTTTCTCAACGTTCGTAATAAACTCCTCTTTAGAGAACGTTAATCGAAAACTTTAAAAAAAAAAAGATTATTTTTTTTTACACTTACATTGACGAAGCATAATCGATGCAACATTTGAGCCACAGATAATCCGTTAGATCCTCTTAACGTTTGGTCCAAGGAAATCATTATTTCATGTTGCTCCAAACAAAGTAAACATTTGTCTATTTGATTATATTTCAACATTTTCACCAATCAACGTTAAATTTTGTACGAATTTATCAAAAAGAAATCCAATATTTACGATTTCAATTGTAAGAATCTCAGGAAAATATTTACAAAGCTCTAGGCGTCTTGTACGCTTTATGCGTCTTGGAAAATAACATTGACTTTTTAAAACGATATCCAAACTGTTTACGCTAAGTACTGTTAGCGTCTAAATTGAAAAATCTGATATTTCTTCTACCGAAAATTGTGAATTATTATCTTGTTTTCCTATCGAATTAATGTATTTCTATAAATGATTTTAGTGCTGTTTAATTAAAAGCCAAAAAGAAAAAAATGCATAACATTTAAATTATAATATTTTATCGCACAAATATACAAAATTATAACATTAATGAGAAAGGGTCTAGCAGAATCTAAGGTTTATAAAATACAGGTGGCCTCATGGTGGCTACGTGATGGATACGTGACGTATCCAGAAGAAATTCGTACATATCTTCAGACTGATCAATTCCAAAATTTTTCGTATGACGTCATTTTTTTTTTCTAATGGAGCAACCTGTGTAATTTACAAACCTTGAGCAGGATCCACATGGCGAGTTGGCTCCCAAATAGGAACCCATATCGAAATTTATGTCAAAATATCGGCTTGATATACAAACACATTTTATATACTTTTCACGACCAAATTCCTATTTGACCTTGAGATATTGGCAAAAATTTCCCCCTGCATGGCTATTTTTCAAAGATATATATCTCAAAAACTAATTAAGCTAGAGAAGTGAAACCAACGCCAGGCTGTAGATTATTTTACTGAGTATATCATATATTTTTTTGAAATTTTTAGAAAAAAAAAATTATACAAAAAAAATCCAAAAAACAAATGAAATAATTTTTTTATGTGTTCTCTGAAAATGACAATCACGAAAAAAATATATTTTATGCTTCTACATGAGCACTATAACTCATAAAAATTGCGTGAAAAAATAATTGGTGCAACATCTTGAAAAAAAATAAAATGTTATTTACGCCTAATAGTGTACCTTGGTTTTATTTTTTTTCGAAGTGTTTCACCAACTTTTTTCTCACAAAACTTCAATAAAAATAGGCTACATACAGGAGCAAAACATATATTATTTTCATAATTTTAAGTCAAAGGAAACATAAAAAAAAAATTATTAGTTTTTTTTGTTTTTCTATATTTACTCTTAAGATGATTACTTCCAAGATCAAAATAATTGATCCCAAAAGAAAAAAAAACAACTAGTGTTCAATTTTTATTAAAATAAGAATAAAAAAAATTATCGTTACTGTTATAATTTATTACAATTGGAATATTATGAACCTAAAATCATTTAGTTAGTATCTCGTAGGACGCAGAATTGTGGATAATTATTGTTCATACGAAAAATAACAAATAAAAGCTGTTGCATGAGAACAATATCCCACTGTAAAATTTCTATTGGAGAATCACAGGAAGAACGGAAAATACTGTTGCAATATTTACCATTCGAAATATAATCATTATATATATGACCGTCTTTGCTATTTATACATGAGGGTGATTTTTTTTTGGTCCCATCGTGAAATTTTGTTGGAAATACCAAAAAAAAAAAAAAAAATCCCTGAAAGTTTGAGCCCTTAATATTAATTTTAAGTCCTCGACCAAGACGTGTAAAGATTTCCCATTGAAAATACACGGAAACTCTGATTTTTTATTTTTAAATTTCTATATCTCAGCGGCATTCCATGGGATCGCTTTTACCGAAGATGGTTTTTTTCTCAGAATTAAACGCTCTACAAAAGCGCCCATTGCGACAAAGTCATAACTCACACCGGTGAGGTAGTACGGGCCACTGAACCTGATTTTTCCATAAAATTCAAGGCTTAATATCTCATTTAATATTGATCTTCGCGATTTGGTCTACAGGAACTTTTTTGTAGGAAATCAAATTCTCTACAAGTTTTTCATTTATAATTTTTCCGTAGCTCTTGTTATTTACGATATAAATGCAAAAAAACGCGAATTTTATGGAAAACTCAGGTTCAGTGGCCCGTACTACCTCACCGGTGTGAGTTACGACTTTGTCGCAATGGGCACTTTTGTAGAGCGTTTAATTCTGAGAAAAAACCATCTTCGGTAAAAGCGATCCCATGAAAAGCCGCTGACATATAGAAATTTAAAAATAAAAAATCAGAGTTTCCGTGAATTTTCAATGGGAAATCTTTACACGTCTTGGTCGAAAAGTATATAAAATGTGTTTGTATATCAAGCCGATATTTTAACATAAGTTTCGATATAGGTTCCTATTTGGGGGCCAACTCGCCATGTGGATCCTGTTAGACCCTTTAACGAGATAATTTCTAGTCACTTCGGTTCGATAATTTTTAATGTAATAGAAAGTTATTAGTGATCACTTGGGGGAAATATTTCATCAGCATTCTTCCTTATTAGAAGAAAAATAATTAAAATCCAGAAATACCAATAGATTTCCTAGTTGGAGACTTAAAGGATTCTGTAATAATTAGTCAAAGTGTAGATATGATTCAGGAAATTTTCCTTGCGATTATATACTTGATGTCACTAAAATATCTGATGGCTATTTCTTTTCTCATTTCATAAGAATATTATGATTTAGTGACCACACTGTATTCCAAAATAGAAGTATACACTTTCAATTAATACCAGCAAATATCTACCGTTACATGAGGACGTTATATTAGCCGAAGAAAAAGTGTCATAAAAGAGGCCATTTGTCAATAAAAATCTACACTTAATTTTTATTCATTTACTAAGTTAGTAAACTTTTCTTCACATCTTTCTTTTATGTAATTTCCACTTAGATTTTAATTGTTCTCGCCTTCCTTTTCTGATTTAGGACTATTTTTCGGAACCAAAAGTGGATCAACAGATATATCCATATCCAACAAATTCGATTGATCAGAAGATTTATCTAAAATGAAAAATCAAAATTCGTTAATTCGTTAACGAAAACAATGATTTTGTTTCATCATATCTTACCGCCCTTACCACAAACATCGCTAAGCTGATGCACTTTACGTGTATGAATGACTTTATGGTTTCTTAAATATCTGGCAGTTTTGAATGATTTATCTGAAAAAATACATTTTATACTTTTCATTGACCATTGTCTTTTTAAATTTGAACTATCTCAATACTAACGACAAACATCACAAACATATTGACTATTGTCATGTAGCAATTTATGAAATTTCAATGTACCCGAATCCCAAAAAGATTGATCTGAAATAATACAAAAGCTATAACGGGCGCCAAAAAGAAAATAGAACTTTTTCCATTTAAACTTACTGCAAACATTGCAAACGTACTGTCTAACGCCTGTATGTATAATTTTATGTCTTGCTAAATTACTTGGTTGATTGTAGGACTTATCTAAAAAAATAAAACGCTAAGAAAACAACGAATTGTTACTACGTAAAAAACCTACCACAAACATCGCAAACATATGGCCTTTCACCAGTGTGAATTAATTTATGCGTAGCTAGACGTTTTGGTGTATCAAATGATTTATCTGTAAAAGGATTGTACAATAACTTTAAAAAATTACTTGGCATCAAATTCCAAACTTACCACAAACATCGCAAGCGTAAACGTAAGGTTTTTCACGGCTATGAATCAATTTATGTCTTGTGATTTTCTTGGCTGTATCAAATAATTTATCTGAAATATTAAAATCGTTGCAATAAACGGACATATTGATTACCTTATTACTTACTACAAACATCACAAACATATGGACTGTCACCATGTCGCAAATTTTGTGTATCAGATGCGTCTAATTGCTGAAAAGATTTATCTGAAATAAAAACCGCTAGGGTCAGTCCAAATATAAATAAAATAGTTGCTCCACCATTTTTAAAAAAAAAAATTTGTGTGCTATCACCCCAACATGTTGGTAGTTCAAATTCATCATTATTTTAATTTTATTGTTTTTAGTTTTCCAGTGGTGGCCATTTTAGTTTTACTAGGTGCAGATATTTTCGCACTTTTAAGGGTTTGCGGAAATTTGATTATCTCAGGCCCTATTTGTCCTATCAAAATGAAACTAAAAGCAGTGGGTTCATGAAAATATAAGCTATAAGGTTGTAACAAGACGTTTTCACCTAAATGTAATTCTAAGGGGTGAAATTTCAGCCTAAATTTTTTAGCTCTCATTTGTAAAAACTCCAATTTTCACGGAAAGATTGTGAAGGAAGGGAAAGAGTCTACACGTTAAAACTTTTTTAACAAACAATTAGGTACTAGTTGTATTCAAATACAAAATTTGAGGTCTGAGACTTTAAGCCTTTTTAAAATAAAAAATTACAAAATTTGGAAATTTTCAAAATTTGCAATTTTCTGAACTCAATATCTCTGGTGGGGGACCAGATAAAAATCTGAAATATCACCCCACTATAGTAGTGTATGATAGTATTATGCACCTAAAATTTAGAGTTTGAGATTTGACTAGGAGCAGAGGTATTGCAAGCACAAAATGTCAAAATAATGCATACTGCAGTAGTGAATATAATGTATTTAACCATTTAATATGTGACATATATTTGGCAAAAAGGGTAATTTACACAAAACAACATATACTCTGGGCGAACTGTTATTCATATCTTAAATTTAAAACATATACTTCTTTCTGAAAGCTTATAATGTGCATACATTATTACATTATTATTATTACATACATCATACATATTAAATGGTTAAATAAATTATAGTCACCTACTGAAGTATGCATTATTTTGACATTTTGTGCTTGCAATACCTCTGCTCCTGGTCAAATCTCAAACTCCAAATTTTAGGTGCATAATACTATCATACAGTACTATAATGCAGTGATATTTCAGATTTTTATCTGGTCCCCCACCAGAGATATTGAGCTCAGAAAATTGCAAATTTTGAAAATTTTCAAATTTTGTTATTTTTTATTTTAAAAAGGCTTAAAGTCTCAGACTTCAAATTTTGTATTTTAATACAACTAGTACCTATTTGTTTGTAAAAAAAGTTTTAACGTATATACTCTTTTCCTTTCTTCACTATCTTTCAGTGAAATTTGGAGTTTTTACAAATGAGAGCTAAAAATTTAGGCTGAAATTTCATCCTTTAGAATTACATTTAGGTGAAAAATGTCTTGTTACAATCTTATAGCTTATATTTTTATGAACACACTGCTTTTTGTGTCATTTTGATCGGTCAAATAGGGCCTGAGATAATCAAGTTTCCGCAACCCCTTAAAAGTGCAAAAATATCTGCGCCTAGTAAAACTAATATGGACACCACTGGAAAACCAAAAACAATAAAATTAAAATAATGATGAATTTGAACTACCAATATGTTGGGGTGATAGTAAAAAAAAAACAGAATTAAAAAAAACTGACCCGATAGTTAATTAATCTACAAAAAACATAATTAATTTTATAGAAGAATTTATATGAAAAATAAATTGTGAAATTTCAACAATTTTTTCAACTTATATTTCTTTAATGGTGTTAAATATCGAAACTAAAAAAAAAAAACTTTTACTACCTTCTGTCAATGGAAATATATCCGCGGAAATATCAACCTCAGATTTGATTAAGCAATTAGTCCCATCCAAAATTTGTGGGGATACTTTTTGCACTAAATTTATATCACTTCTTTCTTCACATAATTCATTTATATTCGTACAAATTTGTTTTTCACTCTGATTTACTTCCACACTTGCATTTTGGTAGTTTTCGTAATTATCGTTTGATGTAGGACTATTTTTCGGAACCAAAAGTGGATCTTCGGATGTATCCACATCCAACAAATTCGATTGATCAGAAGATTTATCTAAAATAAAAAAAAACGTTAACGAAAGCATTAATTCGTTTATATTTTTAAGTTACCACAAATATTGCTAACGGGACACTTTTCACGTACATGAATCCCTTTATGGTATCGTAAATATCTGGCAGTTTTAAATGATTTATCTGAAAAATTAAATTTTACACTTTTCATTGACATTTTCTCGTTAAAATTTAAACTGTCCAAATACTAACGACAAACATCACAAACATATTGACTATCATCATGTAGCGCTTTATGATTTTTCAATGTACTCGATTCCCAAAAAGATTTATCTGAAAAAAATTAAAACCATAATAATTTATCAACAGGAAAAAATGATTTATTCCATTGAAACTTACCGCAAACATTGCAAACATATGGCCGTACTCCAGTATGTATAATTTTATGTCTTGCTAAATTGCTAGCTTGATTGTAGGATTTACCTAAAAAAATATAACGGTAAGAAAAAAACGAATTGTTACTACGTAAAAGACCGACCACAAACATCGCAAACATGTGGCTTTCTAGTAGTGTGACTTAATTTATGATAAGCCAATCTTCTTGGTAGCACAAATGATTTATCTGAAAAAAATAATTTTAAATTAGCTTGAAAAAAATATTCGGCATCAAGTAATATTATAAACTTACCACAAACATCGCACACATAAGGATTTTCACCGCTATGAATCAATTTATGTTGCCTTAAATATACGGCAGTGACAAAAGATTTATCTGAAACATTTAATTTTTTGCTGTTTAATAATATGTTCTTCAAAATTTGGAGTGTCTAAATACTAACGACAAATATCACACACGTAAGGACTACCACCATGTATCAATTTATGAACCTTCAATGTATCCAATTGTCGAAAAGATTTATCTGAAACATAAAAAATTGTTGTTATTAACGTAAATTTGCAACACCTAAATACTTACTGCAAACATCACAAACGTAGGGCTTTTCTCCTCTGTGTGTCTTTTTGTGCCTTGCTAAACTGCCGTGATGAAATGATTTATCTAAAATGCAGTAATTAAAAAAAAATTTTTTGGTAAATATTCTTCAAAGCTATAGTTTCAACCAGGCAAGTGAAAGTTTATTATAAATTGTATAATACTTGAACAAAAAAAAAACATCAAGTAGAATATATTTAACGGACTTTCTTGAAGCTTTAATTTTTTTCTTGACTTACGACAAACATCACAAACGGATTTATTGTCACTGCGAACTGATGAGTTGTGATGTAAAATGCATTCCTTAGCAATCGTTTCTATATTCTTTGGAGACTGAAAATTTGGTTCTGAAAAAAAAATCATAAATTTGTCTTTAATCTATATATATAAAAGAAAGTCTTGTTAGTTACACTATTTATAACTCAAGAACGGCTGAACCAATTTTCAGGAAATTTTCTATTTATATTCGATAAGCATGGGAATCGGATATGGAGTATATTTTATACCTCTAGAAGATTAAGATGTCCCTCGACATCTTCTAAAAATGTTTACGCCTACTTGCCTATATACTATTGTATTTGTAATCATTTATTCCTGTGATTTATTTTGACAAAACGCTTAGCAACCGTTTGAATTTGACATTTTATTTATGTGTTATTTACATATTTTATAGTCAAAGATCCCACTGCAGAAAAGTGTAGTGATCGAGTATATGCTAAAAACCTATTTTTTACGCATATTTATCATCGTGAGAATAAATATCTACTAGGTTGCCTATCAAAATGTGGCCGCTAGTATTTTTAATTAAATTATTTTTAATTGAATTTTCACAAAAATTTAATTGATTTGTTTTTAAAATAAAATATCGTCCACTTTACGGCAATAAATATAAAGACTTTGAAAAGTCAGGGTTGCCGTTGCGCACTTGACCGCACCTCTGCGCAGTCAGGTGTAAACAGGTATGATTTTTGGCCCTTTTTACGTTCATAACGTGCATTTATGATTTATATATCAAATTAAAGCTAATTTTTTTCTCATTATTATGATATACGGTTACCTAATTTAATCTGGCCACAAATAAGGGTTGCTGGCTGCAATAAAATAAATAACTTCGCTTCAGATTGTAATAAAAATAGTTTTAAGAGTACCACCGGAGACAAAAAATCAATAGTTAAAATGGAATGAGATATTTTTGAGCGTCTGTTGGTAATTGCTATTAATCAAAAAGTTGACATTGGGTACTGTCTGTCATTCCCTCTAGCATCTCTACTTTCTGCACTATTCCACTGCTCAGGCGACATGATGAAGACGGACAAGTCAATTCTAAGTAAACAATTGACAGCAAGAATTGCACCAGCTAATCCCGGACAAGTCGACATAGAAATCATTGATGGTTTCTATTATTTATATCAAAGTGGGTCTACTTTGCCACAAACATTTGGAAAAGTAGCAGAATCGATATTGATAAAACTTTGTTCAAAAAATACTCCGGAAGTACTTGAGTGGTTGAAAACACTAGCATCCGACGCATGCGCAATGGCTTTAAAATGTCGTACAGCTGCCAATCGCTGTCCTCGCCTGACTGATTAAATCTGGCTAGCTCTCTTTCACTGTTTTTTTTTAATATTTACCATCTTTAGCAGCCAGGAACCCTTATTTGCGGCCAGATTTAATTAGGCAACCATATATTATAATAATGAGAAAAAACTTAGCTTTAATTTGATATATAAATCATAAATGCACGTTATGAACGTAAAAAGGGCCCAAAGTCATACCTGTTTACACCTGGCTACTATTGTTATGATCGTATAGTGATTTTTAGAGGTAGAGGTTCTCAAGACATAATTGATTAATGTATATATTGAAGGTGAGTTATAACTGATACAACGAGGGATTCTGCCGGGTGATATGGGAGGTGATTCTAATAATTCTCAAGCTTTTTTTCCCTAAATTCCATTTATCTATTTACAACTGTTGGCTGACAGGACAACGTCTGCCGGATTTAGCTAGTATAAAATAAAAAAACAATGACTTCTACTAAGTTTATTTTTTGTTTTATTTGCAATATCAAAACCGAAAAAAGTTCTACTACCTTGTTTTAATGGAAATATATCCGTAGAAATATCAATATTTGATTTGATATAGTCATTTGGTGCAACCGATATTTGCGGTGGCATTTTCTGTACTAAATTTTGGGATAAGTTTATGTCATTTTGTTCTTCAGATATTTCTTCTCTATTCCATTTTGCTGAACAACTTTGATTTTGGTTATTTTTGCATTTATCAACTGCATTGGGATTATTTAAGGGAATCAAAAGTGGATCTACAGATGGTATCCAGGATCCATTGGTTACGGTTGCCATTGATTTTCCTCTATCATCGTAGTTTGTTTTAAACAAGTAATATGCATGAACTTTGGCGGCACACATCAAACATATGTTTGGAACAAGTTTTGACGAATCTAAAATCTTTGAAAAAACATTAATTTACTTAACGTTTATATTAAGATCCTTCTTTAATATATCAGAATTACGATTCCAATTTTCCAAATATTAAAGAAAGATTTAATTTTATAATACTTACATTGACGAAAAACAATTTATACAACATTTGAGCCATAGATAATCCATTAGATCCCGTTAAAATTTGTCCCATGGATATCACCATTTTGTTTTCTTCCAAACAAAGTAAGCATTTGTTTAAGTAGTTTAAATTGGACATGTTTCCAACAAAAAAAAAAGTTAAATCAATTTCACAAATTAGTTATCTTTTTAATAATTTCCAAAAAAATAAATTCAAATATTTTTGTGTTAAGAAAGTTTAATAGAACTCCGAAGCCTCCTAAATGACAACCTATGACTTTTTCACATACAATATCGAAACTGTTTGAGCTATGTATCATTTACGCCAGTTTCTGCAAAGAATCAAAGTTCAAATTTTAAATTAAATTACTGTGATTTCTATTAGTTCAACTAAAAAGATTAATACAGATCATTCTCTAAGTTTTAAATACTTTTCCAATGATATATAACTCGCCTGTCTTACGTAAAATTTTTTTTTTCATCCCTCAGTTTTTACGTAAGTGATACATTCCCTTATTATTTTTAAGGAATAATAAGTAGTCTAACGTATGTGGGTAATTGTGTTGTATCTTAATATCAAATTTCATTAAATTCGGATGTTCCGTTCTTTACTATAGTGCCGTCTAACTGAGCGGTGACCATGCGACATTTTTCAAATAACTTACATTTTTAAACTTGTGATATCTTTCGAATGGAATGTTCAAATTGAATAACTCAAAAAGTTATATAATGGTATTGGAGCAAACTTAAATATGAAGTCATTTATTTTGATAAGGATTAATCCCAAAGTATAAATAAAAGAGCTTTTATAGCGGTGGCATTTATATATATTTTTTAAAATGAAAAAACACTTATTGTGACATAACTATAATAGTTAGACATATGCTGTCGCTCTATTTTTTGTAGATAATGATATGTTCTGCAAAATCGTACTACATTATTTTGTTCTATAACCAATAGTTTTCGCAGCGCACGCGATAAAAAAATGTTTTTTGGTAATTTTTTCAGATCTTGAGTTACATTATTGGAGTTTTAGTATGGATTCCTAACTTTTTTGAAAATTAAATATAGCCTATGTTCACCGGAAATAGTGTAGCTTCCCAACAGTGAAAGAATTTTTCAAATCGGTCAAGTAGTTTCGGAGACTAATCAAAGCAAACAAACAATCAAATCTTACCTCTTTATAATAATATATAGAAGAGATTATAAAGTTAGCATTTTGAGCGGAACAACACCTAGAGGCCTTAAAACACTACCTCCAAATGCTTTCAAAATTAATTTTGTTTTTTGTATTTGATACTCTGGAACACCAAATCTTAGTCCACGCTTTATGTGATATCACATTTACATCTGCACCAGTGTCTAATTTAAATTTAATGGGCACATTTTGATCACCAACATTTACATTTTGAAACCATGAGAGTCCATAGATAAGACAATTTATTTCTCTGATTTTTTTATTCCAATAACGTTGATTACAAACTCAGACTGTTCATCCTGTTCTCGTACCATTTTTACATTTTTTAGAATACAAGAATTTGCAAAATGATATAAGTGCCCACAATTATTACAGTGTTTTCCGCAAGATGGACACTCAAGTACTCCATGTAAAGTGTTACATCTTTTGCATTTGAATTTTCCACTTGACATCGTCTTCGATATCACTTATAGACGGGACCTCTCCATAAAATGATAAACTTGCGTTGAAAATTTCTTCAGCAGTACTAAAATTAAATTCTACTGCAGTCAAGTTCTTGCCAATTTATTTTTTTGTTACAATCTTATTCTTCGTCAGGATACATAGTATTCATATTTTTCCGTAAAATTCCTCGCGTTCTATAAATTTTTCTTGCGAAGTTGAAGTAGAAAGTGGAAGGCCATTGGAGTTGAAGGATCATATTTATCCTTATGGTTGGAAGATTTTAATCCGTTGCTGAAAATCTTCAGGGTGAGATCGTTTATGTCGTACTAAATTACTTTGCGATGAAAACGATTTGTCTAAAAGAAATATTTAAATCATATTCTTGAGTATTAGTACATAATAATCTCATATTTTTTGGTAAATAAGATTTATTTTATACTTACTACAAACATTACACACGTACGGCTTTTCACCGGTGTGCGTTCGTTTATGTGACGTTAAATTCATAATATATGAAAATGATTTGTCTAAAAAATGTATGTATGATAAATCTTTGAAAATTATGCCAAAATATTATTTAACGTGTCGGAACTTACTACAAACATCACATGCGTAAGGCTTCTCACCAGTGTGAGTTCGTTTATGTCGTACTAAATCATTTGAATGAATAAAAGATTTGTCTGAAATATTTAAAAAAAAGGTTAAATCTATGAGAATAATTACAAAATATATTCATTAAGTAAATAAGATTTCTACTACACTTACTACAAACATCACATTCGTACGGCCTTTCATCAGTGTGAATTCGTTTATGTAACGTTAAATTTCTTGGATATGAAAATGATTTGTCTGAAAAATTTAAAAAAAAATATATATGTAAATTAAAGATGTAAATATATCTTTGTAAATTATGCCAAAATATTAATGAACAAATGTTTAGGACTTACTACAAACATCACATACGTAAGGCCTCTCACCAGTGTGAGTGGGTTTATGTCGTATTAAACCACTTAATTGTGAAAACGATTTGTCTGAAACATCAAAGAAAAATCAATGATTAAATCTTTTAGAATAGTTACCCGATATCTCTATTAGGGGATTTTTTTTTGGTCCCATCGTGAAAAAAAAAATCCCTGAAAGTTTGAGCCCTTAATATTAATTTTAAGTCCTCGACCACGACGTGTAAAGATTTCCCATTGAAAATACACGGAAACTCTGATTTTTTATTTTTAAATTTCTATATCACAGAAAAATTCTATATCATTGAAAAATGCTCTAATAACATGATTGGAATAAATCTGTTCAAATAATTGGATTTTATAATTAAATTATTGGATTAACGAATTAACACATTAACACGTATTATTTAAATTTAAAACCCGCACCTGATTATTTTGTTTAAAAAATTTTTAATATTATATTAAACTATTTATTAAATAACTTGATAAGAATTTAATAATATAAATACTTATATTATGTAAAACTGGTTTTTGAAATTAACATTGTATTAATATGTGTACAATAGAAAGATTTATTGGAATACCACCCGCTGATTTGTTGTAATTTGAATAATTGGTCAATCTTATTTGAAAAATGGTCTAATAATACAAATGTAATAAATTTGTTTAAATAATTGGATTTTATAATTAAATTATTAGACTAACAAATTAACGCATTTACATATTAACACGTATTAATTTAAGTTTAAAACTCGCACCTGTATATTTAGTTGTCACAATTTTTAATATTATATCCAACTATATTTAGTAAATATTGCGGCTCGTGTGTACTTTTATACTTTTAGGGTGATATTTTTTATTTTGACTTTTTTTTTTGGTCCCATCGTGAAATTTTGTTGGAAATACCAAAAGAAAAAATTCCCTGAAAGTTTGAGCCCTTAATATTAATTTTAAGGTCTCGACCAAGACGTGTAAAGATTTCCCATTGAAAATACACGGAAACTCTGATTTTTTATTTTTAAATTTCTATATGTCAGCGGCATTTCATGGGATCGCTTTTACCGACGATGGTTTTTTCTCAGAATTAAACGCACTACAAAAGTCACAAAAGTGCCCATTGCGACAAAGTCGTAACTCACACCGGTGAGGTAGTACGGGCCACTGAACCTGATTTTTCCATAAAATTCGCGTTTTTTTTGCATTTATCTCGTAAATAACAAGAGCTACGGAAAAATTATAAATGAAAAACTTGTAGAGAATTTGATTTCCTACAAAAAAGTTCATGTAGACCAAATCGCGAAGATCAATATTAAATGAGATATTAAGCCTTGAATTTTATGGAAAGATCAGGTTCAGTGGCCCGTACTACCTCACCGGTGTGAGTTACGACTTTGTCGCAATGGGCACTTTTGTAGAGCGTTTAATTCTGAGAAAAAACCATCTTCGATAAAAGCGATCCCATGAAATGCCGCTGAGATATAGAAATTTAAAAATAAAAAATCAGAGTTTCCGTGTATTTTCAATGGGAAATCTTTACGTCTTGGTCGAGGACTTATTAATATTAAGGGCTCAAACTTTCAGGGATTTTTTTTTTGGTATTTCCAACAAAATTTCACGATGGGACCAAAGAAAGTAAAAAAAAAATCACCCTAGTCCCTATATTCATTAAATTTCTCCTACACTTACTACAAACATCACATACGTACGGCCTCTCACCGGTGTGAACTCGTTTATGTGCCGTTAAACCGTTCTGATATGAAAATGATTTTTCTGAAATATTAAAAAAAAAGTTAATATTTTCGAGAACTATTACACAAATGTTCTCAGATTTTTTTAATGTAACCAAGATTCCATACTTACTACAAATATCACATGCGTAAGGCTTCTCGCCAGTGTGGATTCGTTTATGCATTATAACATGACTTTGACGAAAAAACGATTTGTCTGAAATATTAACAAAAAAAGATAATATCTTTGAGAATAATAAGAACGATTTGTCTATTTTATTAAGAAAATTTGATTTTTACGACACTTACTGCAAACATCACATGCGTAAGGTTTCTCACCCGTGTGGATTTGTTGGTGTTCATTTAAACAGGATTTGTATTTGAATACTTTATCTGAAAAGTTGTATAATTTTTATGTGGGAAACCATTGAAGTTTGGAGTATACTTACGACAAACATCACAAACAAAGGAATTATTTCCTTTGTTCTTTTGCTCATTCGAATTAACGCTTATTGAACGAATGAATGATTCATCTGAAAGATTGAAATTTTGAGTACAAATTATCAGTTTCCTAGTGATTTCTAAAAGTTTACCACTTTCGAATTTTATAATATTCTCGTCAATTTCGATTTCGGTTTTTATTTCACAACTATCTGTGGCATTAGTCGTTTGAATAACAGTTTCTTTATTTGTTGAAATATTTTCGATTTCTTTAACGTCCCTCTCCTGTTTGACATCGGTAATTGTGTATGATTTACTAAGATTCTCATTTGCAGTGGAATTTTCTTCAGAGAGTTTATTATGGATAGTGTTGGGTGTTATATATTTTAATGGTACCAATGGTGAAACTTTGGATGATCCACTGAATGCACTTTCCAGTTCCAATTCTTTTCCTATTTGATAACATTGCGTTTTAATTTTGAAACAAGATTGAACTTTTGCCACACAAATGAAACACAAAACTGCACCAAGTCTTTTCAGTTCTGGAATCTGAAATTAGTTCAATCATTAGAAGAACTTTATAAACCTTCGGTTATCCATTATGGATCACTTCTCCACGATGGAGTTAACCTCAAAATTGAATATTATTCAGGTCTTAATTTTCTCAATAAATACTTCGACTAAAGTTTGGACAACAGTTTTCAATACTTACTGTTAAGAAATGTAAATTTTGTAATACTTGTGCCACTGTTAAAGATTCACATTGGTTCAAAATTTGATCCAAAGAAATCATCACTGTATATTGCCCCTCACATATTAAACACTCTGATATTTCACAAGTCGACATTTTTTCTGGTTTTTAATCTCTAATTACGATTTTCTTCATCAAAAATGATTTACAATGATTAACGCTTGATAAAAAATGATTTATTAAATCGCAACTTTAAAGCATCATTTACTTTCTCTACTTATAAATCTTTCTATATAACATAAACAATCCCATGAAAAATTTTCATTGACTCAGTGAAATTGATGAAACTTTTGAAGTTCTTTTTCTTAGACATTTATTGCCATTACTATTTTCTAAATCTCTAAAATATAAACCTGCAATAATTAATTTGGATAAAATACTTTCATTTTCAGATATTAATTGCTTATAACCGGTTTCTGATGAATACATATTTGGTATTTCTTGGAACCCTAATAGAATTTTACTTAGAACATGTTAGACTTGTAGAATTTCATATAGTCTTTAATTTTCATCTTAAGTGTCGTAAATTCTTTAACAAGTCTGGAATAAAGCAATACCTTGGGAATCTTTTTCCGGAACCTCTGGCTCCGGATTCATAAATATATGCAAAAAAAAGTCCAAAGGAAATGTGTCATAATAAGAATAACATTGATTCATAAGAATGTACATATAATATTTTATTCAAATACTTAATTTAGTAAGTTTTTCTTCACATATATGTTTTATGTAATTTTCCACTTAGGTTTACTTGGTGTTTGTGGTGGTTTACTTAGGTTTACGGTGTGAGATCGTTTATGTCGTACTAAATTACTTTGCGATGAAAACGATTTGTCTAAAAGAAATATTTGAATCATATCCTTGAGTATTAGTACACAATAATCTCATATTTTTTGGTAAATAAGATTTATTTTATACTTACTACAAACATTACACACGTACGGCTTTTCACCGGTATGCGTTCGTTTATGTGCCGTTAAATTCATAATATATGAAAATGATTTGTCTAAAAAATTTATGTATGATAAATTTTTGAAAATTATGCCAAAATATTATTTAACATGTCGGAACTTACTACAAACATCGCATGCGTAAGGCTTCTCACCAGTGTGAGTTCGTTTATGTCGTACTAAATCATTTGAATGAATAAATGATTTGTCTGAAATATTAAAAAAAAGGTTAAATCTATGAAAATAATTACAAAATATATTCATTAAGTAAATCCGATTTCTGCTACACTTACTACAAACATCACATTCGTACGGCCTTTCATCAGTGTGAATTCGTATATGTAACGTTAAATTTCTTGGATATGAAAATGATTTGTCTGAAAAATTTAAAAAAAATATATATATGTAAATTAAAGATGTAAATATATCTTTGTAAATTATGCCAAAATATTAATGAACAAATGTTTAGGACTTACTACAAACATCACATACGTAAGGCCTCTCACCAGTGTGAATTCGTTTATGTAGTACTAAACTACTTGAACTTGAATATTTTTTGTCTGAAATAAAAAATGATTATATTTTTGAGAATAATTTCAAAATTCTCTACATTCATTAAGTAAATAAAGTTTTTATTACACTTACTACAAACATCACATGCGTAAGGCCTCTCACCAGTGTGAAATCGTTTATGTTTTACTAAAGAGCCCGAGTCTGTATATTTTTTGTCTGAAATAAAAAATGATTATATTTTTGAGAATAATTACGAAAGTCTCTACATTCATTATGTAAATTCAGATTTCTACTACACTTACTACAAACATCACATGCGTAAGGCTTCTCACCAGTGTGAACTCGTTTATGTCGGACTAAACTACTTGAACATGAAAATTTTTTATCTGAAATAAAAAATGATTATTATTTTCAGAATAACTACAAAAGTCTCTATATTCATTAAGTAAATAATATTTCTACTACACTTACTACAAACATCACATGCGTAGGGCTTCTCACCAGCGTGAAGTCGTCTATGTTTTACTAAACTACTTGAAGTTGTAAAATTTTTGTCTGAAATAAAAAATGGTTATATTTTTGAGAATAATTACAAAATATCTATATATACATTAAGTTAATAAGATTTCTACTACGTTTTCTTCAAGGTTTTTCTATTGGTTTTCGAACAATTAACTTCAAAAATCGTAAATGAAACAGAATTATGGGTAATTCCCGAAATACAATCATATCTTATGTAATATATGCCAATGATAATATAATAAATTGTGTAAGTTAGTTAATTAATATAAAGTTATTGAAAGTTCAGAATTTTTTGGACATTACATATAATTTTTACTTTCCTCAATTCTGATGTGAGAACCTCTACGAATACAAATTTAATAGAAGCAGTGTTGTCTTTGAGAAAACATTCTAAAGAATAATAATGAACAAAGTTTGATATTGTTTAATCTTTCTCCCAATAACACGAAAAAAATGGCTATAGGCAACGGTAGGAAACAAGCTGATAAAATTGAATCAAGTTGTTGGCAAATATAGGAATCGGAGTAGTGTTTGTTTTTTTCCACTCCACAGCCCTGATTATTAATTATTCTCATATTTTCTTTGAAAATATGATTTATTTTATACTTACTGCAAACATCACACACAAAACGATGCTTTCCTTTGCTCTTTTGCTTATTGGAATCAAAGTCAATTATCTGAGTAAATGATTCATCTGAAAAGTTTTAATTTGTAGTACAAATTCAAACAATTTTCTAGTTTCCTAGTGACTTTTTGCAGTTTACCTTTTTCCATTTTTATTTCACAACTATATGTTGCATTCATCGTTTGAATAACAGTTTCTTTATTTGTTGAAATATTTTCGATTTCTGTAACGTCCCTCTCCTGTTTGACATCGGTAATTGTGTATGATTTACTAAAATTCTCATTTGCAGTGGAATTTTCTTCAGAGATTTTATTATGAATAGTGTTGGGTGTTATATATTTTAATGGTGCCAATGGTGAAACTTTGGATGATCCACTGAATGCACTTTCCAGTTCCAATTCATTTCCTATTTGATAACATTGCGTTTTAATTTTGAAACAAGATTGAACTTTTGCCACACAAATGAAACACAAAACAGCACCAAGTCTTTTCAATTCTGGAATCTGAAATTAGTTCAATCATTAGAAGAACTTTGTAAACCTTCGGTTATCCATTATGGATCACTTCTCCACGATGGAGTTAACCTCAAAATTGAATTTTATTCAGGTCTTAATTTTCTCAATAAATACTTCGACTAAAGTTTGGACAACAGTTTTCCATACTTACTGTTAAGAAATGTAAATTTTGTAATACTTGTGCCACTGTTAAAGATTCACATTGGTTCAAAATTTGATCCAAAGAAATCATCACTGTATATTGCCCCTCACATATTGAACACTCTGATATTTCACAAGTCGACATTTTTTCTGGGTTTTATTCTCTAATTACGACTTTCTTCATCAAAAATGATTTACAATGATTAATGCTCGATAAAAAATGATTTATTAAATCGCAACTTTAAAGCATCATTTACTTTCTCCACATATAAATCTTTCTATATAACATAAACAATCCCATAAAAAATTGTCATTGACTCTGTGAAATTGATGAAACTTTTGAAGTTCTTTTTCTTAGACACTTATTAGCATTACTATTTTCGAAATATCAAGAAAATAAACTTTCAATAATTAATTTGGAAACAATACTTTCATTTTCAGATATGAATTGCTTATAATTGGTTTCTGACGAATACATATTTGGTATTTCTTGGAACCCTAATAGAAATTTACTTAGAACATGTTAGACCTGTAGAATTTTATATAGTCTTCAATTTTGATCTTAAGTGTCGTAAATTCTTTAACAAGTCTGGAATAAAGCAATACCTTGGGAATCTTTTTCCGGAACCTCTGGCTTCGGATTCATAAATATATACAAAAAAAAGTTCAATGGAAATGTGTCATAATAAGAATAACATTGGTACATAAGAATGTACATATAATATTTTATTCAAATACTTAATTTAGTAAGTTTTTCTTCACTTATATGTTTTATGTAATTTTCCACTTAGGTTTTAATTGTTTTTGGATTTATCTTCTGATTTAGGACTATTTATCGGAACCAAATGTGGATCAACGGATGTATCCATATCCAACAAATTCGATTGATCAGATGATTTATCTAAAATAATAAATTTAAAATCGTTAAAATTAACGAAAAAACTGATTTCCTTTCACCATAACTTACCACAATCATCGCTAACGTCACACTTTTCACGTCCATGAATTAATTTATGTTTTCTTAAATATCTGGCAGTGTTGAAAGATTTATCTGAAAAATTAAATATTTGGCCTTTCATTGACATTTTATGTAAAATTTGGATTGTCTAAATACTAACGACAAACATCACAAACAAAAGGGCTTCCCCCATGTGTCAATTTATGAACCTTCATTGTATTCAAGAGTCGAAAAGTTTTATCTAAAATAAAAACCGATTATGTTCATCTATAAGAAAAGAAAATCTGTTACATCTAAACTTACTGCAAACATCGCAAACGTGGGGTTTTACTCCTGTATGTATCATTTTATGTCGATTTAAATTACCCATCTGCCTAAAGGATCTATCTAAAGAAAAAAACGATTTTGAAAAAAAAAACAATAGCTAAAAGTGAAAACCTACCACAAATATTGCAAACATGTGGCTTTTCACCAGTGTGAATTAATTTATGATCAGCCAAACTTTTTGGTAACACAAATGATTTATCTGAAACAGAGAATGCAAATGTTTTAAAACCAAATGCTTTATTTTGAAAAAAAAAATTACATACAAACATACCACAAACATCGCTCACAGAACACGTTTCAGATTCATGAATTAATTTATGTTTTTTTAAATATCTGGCAGTATTGAATGATTTATCTAAAAAAATCAATTTTGTGCTTTTTATTTGTATTTTCTAAAAAAAATGGATTGTCTAAATACTAACGACAAACATCACAAACAAAAGGGCTTCCACCATGTGTCAATTTATGAACTTTCAATGTATCCAATTTTCGAAAAGATTTATCTGAAATAAAAACCGATTAATCATCAATATGAAAATTAAATCTGTTCCATCCAAACTTACTGCAAACATCGCACACGTGGGGTTTTACTCCTGTATGTATCATTTTATGTCGATTTAAAACACTCATCTGCCTAAAGAATATATCTAAAAAATAAACTATTTGTTTATAAGGGAAAAACAACGCAATTAAATTAATATTAAAATAAAATTTTTTTGAGAATTATTACAAAACTATTTTCATATTTCTTATGAAAATACGATTTATTCCATACTTACTACAAATATCACATGCGTAAGGCTTCTCACCAGTGTGGATTCGTTTATGCATTATCATATGACTTTGACGAAAAAACGATTTGTCTGAAATATTAACAAAAAAGATAATATCTTTGAGAATAATTAGAACGATTTGTCTATTTTATTAAGAAAATTTGATTTTTACGACACTTACTACAAACATCACATGCGTAAGGTTTCTCACCCGTGTGGATTTGTCGGTGTTCATTTAAACAGGATTTGTATTTGAATACTTTATCTGAAAAGTTGTATAATTTTTATGTGGGAAACCATTGAAAGTTTGGAGTATACTTACGACAAACATCACAAACAAAGGAATTATTTCCTTTGTTCTTTTGCTCATTCGACCGAGTGAATGATTCATCTGAAAGATTGAAATTTTGAGTACAAATTATCAGTTTCCTAGTGATTTCTAAGAGTTTACCACTTTCGATTTTTATAATATTCTCGTCAATTTCGATTTCGGTTTTTATTTCACAACAATCTGTGGCGTTCGTCGTTTGAATAACAGTTTCTTTATTTGTTGAAATATTTTCGATTTCTTCAACGTCCATTTCCTGTTTGACATCGATAATTGTGTATGATTTACTAAGATTCTCATTTGCAGTGGAATTTTCTTCAGAGAGTTTATTATGAATAGTGTTGGGTGTTATATACTCAAATGGTACCAATGGTGAAACTTTGGATGATCCACTGAATGCACTTTCCAGTTCCAATGCTTTTCCTATTTGATAACATTGCGATTTAATTTTGAAACAAGATTGAACTTTAGCCACACAAATGAAACACAAAACAGCACCAAGTCTTTTCAATTCTGGAATCTGAAATTAGCTCAATCATTAGAAGAACTTTATAAACCTTCGGTTATCCATTATGGATCACTTCTCCACGATGGAGTTAACCTCAAAATTGAATTTTATTCAGGTCTTAATTTTCTCAATAAATACTTCGACTAAAGTTTGGACAATAGTTTTCAATACTTACTGTTAAGAAATGTAAATTTTGTAACACTTGTGCCACTGTTAAAAATTCACATTGGTTCAAAATTTGATCCAAAGAAATCATCACTGTATATTGCCCCTCACATATTAAACACTCTGATATTTCACAAGTCGACATTTTTTCTGGTTTTTATTCTCTAATTACGACTTTCTCATCAAAAATGATTTACAATGATTAATGCTTGATAAAAATTGATTTATTAAATCGCAACTTTAAAGCATCATTTACTTTCTCTACTTATAAATCTTTCTATATAACATAAACAATCTCATGAAAAATTGTCATTGACTCTGTGAAATTGATGAAACTTTTGAGGTTCTTTTTCTTAGACATTTATTGGTATTACTATTTTCAAATCTCTAAAATATAATCCTTCAATAATTAATTTGGATAAAATACTTTCATCTTCAGATATGAATTGCTTATAACCGGTTTCTGACGAATAAATATTTGGTTTTCTGGGAACCCTAATTGAATTTTACTTAGAACATGTTAGACTTGTAGAATTTTGTAGTCTTCAATTTTGATCTTAAGTGCCGTAAATTCTTTAACAAGTCTGGAATAAAGCAATACCTTGGGAATCTTTTTCCGGAACCTCTGGCTCCGGATTCATAAATATATGCAAAAAAAAGTTCAATAGAAATGTGTCATAATAAGAATAACATCGATACATAAGAATGTACAATTAATATTTAATTAAAATACTTAAGTTAGTAAGTTTTTCTTCACTTATATGTTTAATGTAATTTTCCACTTAGGTTTTAATTGTTTTTGGATTTGTCTTCTGATTTAGGACTATTTATCGGAACCAAATGTGGATCAACGGATGTATCCATATCCAACAAATTCGATTGATCAGATGATTTATCTAAAACAATAAATTTAAAATCGTTAAAATTAACGAAAAAACTTATTTCCTTTCACCATAACTTACCACAAACATCGCTAACGTCACACTTTTCACGTCCATGAATTAATTTATGTTTTCTTAAATATCTGGCAGTATTAAAAGATTTATCTGAAACATTAAATATTGTGCTTTATTGTAGTTTACTTGTACCTTCATTATAATTTGAATTGTCTTAATACTAACGACAAACATCACAAATATAAGGACTTCCACCATGTATCAATTTATGTACTTTTAGTGTATCCAATTGCCGAAAAGATTTATCTTAAATAAAAACCGATTATTCGTCAATAAGAAAATAAAATCTGTCCCATCATCCAAACTTACTGCAAACATCACAAACGTAGGGTCTTACTCCTGTATGTATCATTTTATGTCGATTTAAATTACTCATCTGCCTAAAGGATTTATCTAAAAAATACAACAATTATGAAATTTCCTGGCTCATATGTGAAAAACCTACCACAAATATTGCAAACATGTGGCTTTTCACCAGTGTGAATTAATTTATGATCAGCCAAACTTTTTGGCAACACAAATGATTTATCTGAAACAAAGAATGCAAATATTTTACAACAAATACTTTATTTTGATTAAATTACATGTAAACTTACCACAAATATCGCAAACATAAAGTTTTTCACCGCTATGAATCAATTTATGTTTTCTCAAATATCTGCCGGTATTGAATGATTTGTCTGAAACATTAAAATTTGTGTTTTTTAAACACTTTTTCTCTCTAATCTTTGATTGTCAAAACTATATATACTTACGACAAACATCACAAACATAAGGACTATCACCATGTCGTAATTTATGTACCTTTAATGTACCCAATTGCTGAAATGATTTATCTGAAATAAAAACCAATAATATGCAAATGAGAAAATAAAATTTAGTTTATCTTCACTGACCACAAACATCGCAAATGTAGGGCCTTTCTTCGATATGTTTCATTTTATGTGTTATTAATTTACCTACTCGACTGAAGGATTTATCTGAAAGATAAAATGTAATGAAAAAGAATAATTGCTGCAATTTTTTTTAAAGCATACCACCATTATTGCATACTGAATGTTTAGCCAAATCTTTGTCATCGGCAATGGTTTCAACATTCTGTTGAAACTGAAAATTTGGTTCTGCAAAAAAAAAAAATAATTGTTACATTATAAAATTTATTATCAAAAATATTGCTCAAATCTAAATATTAAGTCCATTTTCTTTCGAGCAGGATTAGCATTTAGTTAATTAGAATTAGATTGGGATTAGTGTAAGAATTTGTTTGTATAAGAACTATGATTTAGGATTTGGATTACGTTTAAAATAGAATTAAAATTTGCGATAATGATTTACATTAAGTAATTTAAGTATACTTGTTCAATGTGAATATCAAAATAAAATCTTTCACTACCTTGTTTCACTGGAAATGTATCCGCTGGAATATCAATTTCTGATTTGATTAAACAATTGGTCTCATCCGAAGATTGTGGCGACACTTTCTGTACTAAATTTATATAATTTCTTTCCTCACATAATTCTTTTATATTCCCTTTCGTACAAATTTGATTTTCACTCGAATTTACTTCAACATTTTGATTTTGGCTATTTTCCCAATTATCTTCTGATTTAGGATTATTTATCGGAACCAAAAGTGGATCTACAGATGTATCCATATCCAACAAATTTGATTGATCACATGATTTATCTAAAATAAAAAATCGTTAACGAAAAAATTGATTTGATTTCACAATGATTTACCACCAACATCGCTAACTTGGCATTTTTTACTTGCATGAATCAATTTATGTTTACGTAAATATCTGGCAGTATGGAATGATTTAGCTGAAAAAATTAAATTTTATGCTTCTCAAAATTTCTATTGTCGAAATACTTACGGCAAACATCACAAACATATTGGGAAGCTTCATGTATCAATTTATGACCATTCAACGTACTCAAATCCCGAAAAGATTTATCTTAAATAAAAACCGATCATTCGGCAATAAGCAAACAAAATTTATTCCATCCAAACTTACTGCAAACATCGCAAACGTAAGGTTTTAATCCTACATGTATCATTTTATGTCGTTTTAAATTACTCATCTGCGTGAAGGGTTTTTCTATAAAAAAAAGAAGATAATCTCAAAAAAAAAAAAAATTGTTAAAATGTAAACGACCTACCACAAACATCGCAAACATATGGCTTTTCACCAGTATGAATAATTTTATGGTCAGCCATTCTTTTTGCCGATACAAATCGTTTATCTTAAAAAATGCCTTAAAATCAAATACTTTATTTTCATAATATTCCCCATACAAACTTACCACAAACATCGCAAACATAAGGATTTTCACCGCTATGAATCAATTTATGTGCTCGTAAATATCTAGCAGTAACAAACGATTTATCTGAAACGTTAAATTTGATACATTTTATTCACATTTTCTTTAAAATTTCGATTGTCCTGATACTAACGACAAATATCACAAACATGAGGACTGTTGCCATGTAACAATTTATGAACCTTCAATGTATGCAATTCCCCAAACGATTTACCTGAAATAAAAACCAATAATTCGTCAACAAGAAAATTAACATTGTTGGACTTGAACCTACCACAAACATCGCAAACGTGGGGTTTTACTCCTGTATGTATCATTTTATGTCGTTTTAAGTTACTCCTTTGCGTAAAGGATTTATCTAAAAAATAAAACGGTTTAAAAAAAAAAGACGAATTGTTTCTATGTAAAAGCCTACCACAAACATCGCAAACATAAGGCCTGTCATTAGTATGAAGAAATTTATGATCAGCCAAACTTTCTGGAAACAAAAATGATTTATCTGAAACAAAGAATGTAAATATTTTAAAATCATACGCTGAGATAATATTACACATACACTTACCACAAACATCGCAAACATAAGGTTTTTCACCGCTATGAATCAATCGATGTTTTCTCAAATATCTGCCAGTATTGAATGATTTATCTGAAACATTAAATTTTATTATTGCATTAAAATGTCATTTCTCTAGATACTTACGACAAATATCACAAACGTGAGGACTACCACCATGTAGCAATTTATGCACCTTCAATGTACTCGACTGCTGAAAAGATTTATCTGCAATAAAAACCGATAATTTATCAACATGAAAATTAAATTTCTTTCGTTCTCACTTACTACAAACATCGCAAACGTATGGTCTTAGTTCTGTATGTATAATTTTATGTCTTGCTAAATTGCCTGCTTGACTGAAGGATTTATCTAAATAATATAAACGGTATTAATAAGAAAATTATAAGTATTATTTGCAAAACTTACCACAAATATTGCAAACATAAGGTTTTTTGTCCATGTGAATTAATTTATGAGTATCTAAACATTTTGGTGTTATAAAAGATTTGTCTAAAAAATTATTAATTTTAAATATTTTGCATCAAATCACATCCTAATTATACGTACGACAAACACCGCACGCGTAAGGTTTTTCACTGCCATGAATCAATTTATGTCTTCTCAAATATCTTAGAGTAGTAAATGATTTATCTGAAATATAAAAATCATTGTAACAAACGGAAATGGTAAGTGCCTTAAACACATACTACAAACATTACAAACATAAGAACTATCATCATGTAGTAATATATGAGTGTTCAATGCACCCAATTGCTGAAAAGGTTTATCTAAAATAAAAAACGATAATTAATCAATAAGGGAATTAATCATTTAACTATATAAACTTACTACAAACATCGCAAACGTAGGGTCTTAGTTTTGTATGTATAATTTTATGTCTTGCTAAATTATCCGCTTGACTGAAGGATTTATCTAGAAGATAAAATGTCGTGAACATATAACAATTCTTTGGTAACGTTTTGTACAACCTACCACAAACATTGCACACGTAATTCTTTTCACCAGTGTGAATTCCAGAATGTGAACCCAAATCTTTTTCATAAGCAATCGTTTCATCATTCTGTGGAGACTCATAATTTGGGTCTGCGATAAAACAAAATTGATTGATAGGATTAATACTATTCCAAATAATGAATTCTGTGGGATTTTTTTGTCAATAAAAATTAAGAACTATGTCTCTAATAAATAAATATAAACTTCATTCAAGCTTTATTCTTCGACTTAAATATCAAAACTAAAGAAAAAATCTTTCACTACCTTGTTTCACTGGAAATATATCCGCTGGAATATCAATTTCGGATTTGATTAAACAATTGGTCTCATCCGAAGATTGTGGCGTCATTTTCTGTACTAAATTTATATCATTTCTTTCCTCAAATAATTCTTTTATATTCAATTTCGTACAAATTTGATTTTCACTCGAATTTACTTCAACATTTTGATTTTGGCTATTTTCCCAATTATCTTCTGATTTAGGATTATTTATCGGAACCAAAAGTGGATCTACAGATGTATCCATATCCAACAAATTTGATTGATCAGAAGATTTATCTAAAATAAAAAATCGTTAACGAAAAAATTGATTTGATTTCACAATGATTTACCACCAACATCGCTAACTTGGCACTTTTTACTTGCATGAATCAATTTATGTTTACGTAAATATCTGGCAGTACCAAACGATTTATCTGAAACATTAAATTTTATGCTTTTCATTGACATTTTCTTTAAAATGTCGATTTTCTTGATACTAACGACAAATATCACAGCTATAAGGACTATCACCATGAAGCAACTTATGAACCTTCAACGGACCCAATTCTTGAAAAGATTTATCTGAAATAAAAACCGATAGTTCGTCAACAAGAAAATAAACGTTGTTGGACTTGAACTTACCACAAACATCACAAACGTAGGGTCTTACTCCTGAATGTATCATTTTATGTCGATTTAAATTATTTACGTGTGTATAGGATTTATCTAAAAAAATAAAATGACATGAAAAATTGAAGTTTTTTTACTATGTGAAAACCTTACCACAAACATCGCAAACATACGGTTTATCATCCATGTGAATTAATTTATGAACAGCTAAACGTTTTTGGGTCACAAATGATTTATCTTAAACAAGAATAAACAAAAAAACTTTTTAAAAAATTATTTCGAATCATATTACATCGTCCACATACCACAAATATCGCAAACGTTATTCTTGATATCATGAATCAGTTTATGTTGACGTAAATATATGGCAAGTTTAAATGATTTGTCTGAAACAACAAAAATTGTTGATACAAATGAACATTTTGATTACCTAAATACTTACTACAAACGTCACAAACGAATGGCTTTTCTTCTCCATGAGTCAATTTATGTTTTGCCAAATTTTTTCCACTAAATGTCTTATCTAAAGAGAAATAAATAAAAAAAAATAAAAAACTATTTATTAACTACATATGTTTGAGGCCTAAGGTTATTCCAGGATATAATACTAGAACTTGACTTACGACAAACATCACAAACGGATTTTTTGCCACTACGAGTTGAAGAATGTTTATGCAAAACGTTTTCCTTAGCGATCATTCTAATATTTTGTTGTTGCGACTGTATATTTGGTTCTGAAAAAAAAAATCAGTAATTTGTCTCCAATTAAAAACATTAACTTTTATTTTTTTAAAACCGTAAAACGTTCTACTACCTTGTTTTAATGGAAATATATCCGCTGGAATATCAATTTCTGATTTGATTAAACAATTGGTCTCATCCGAAGATTGTGGCGACACTTTCTGTACTAAATTTATATCATTTCTTTCCTCACATAATTCTTTTATATTCCCTTTCGTACAAATTTGATTTTCACCCGAAATTACATCAACACTTTGATTTTGGCTGTTTTCCCAATTATATTCTGATTTAGGACTATTTATCGGAACCAAATTTGGATCTACAGATGGCATCCAGGATCCATTGGTTACGGTTGCCATTGATTTTCCTCTATCATCGAAGTTTGTTTTAAACAAGTAATATGCATGAACTTTGGCGGCACACATCAAACATATGTTTGGAACAAGTTTTGCAGAATCTAAAATCTTTGAAAAAACATTTATTTACTTAACGTTTATATTAAGATCCTTCTTTAATACATCAGATTTACGATTCCAATTTTCGAAAACCAAAAGAAAGATTTAATTTTATAATACTTACATTGACGAAAAACAATTTATGCAACATTTGAGCCATAGATAATCCATTAGATCCCGTTAAAGTTTGTCTCATGGATATCATCATTTTGTTTGCTCCCAAACAAAGTAAACATTTGTTTAAATGATTTAAATTCGACATTTTTCCAAAAAAAAATCAAATTAATTCAACAAATTGGACTTCCTTTGTATAATTTAACTAATATAAATCCTATATTTTATTATTAAGAAAATTCCTTAAAACTCTTAAGCCTTCTAAATGACAACCGTTTACTGACGCGCAAAAATGCATAGCGCACGTACTCCAATCGTACGATGTATGATGGGAAATGTGTCAAGATGTGGCGCCGTCACAAGTGTATCCAGGATACTAATTTAAATAACTTTAACCGAAACTATGTACTTTTATGCCAAAGGTTAAAGGATTCAAGTTTAGTACTCCATTATAATACCTTACTCTAGCTTTTTTTAATTCGGCCTGACTAAAATTCTATAATATAAATATCAATTCAATCGTCTTTTAACATACAATATCTGAACTGTTTAAACTGTATACCGTTCTATCATTTGAGATTGAATACTTTGTTTTACCGAAGCCACGTTAAGGACTTTTGCCTTACACAAAAAAAGTACTTCCACTTAAAATTTTACTTAATTATATAATTAAGTATCTATGTTTACGAATTGCAAAGTTTTTGTGACATTTTTTTAAAAAATATATTTATAGAAAAAGTCGTAAACCACAGAAAAAGTCCAATCCAAATCGGAGTCAATATTATCTTCAAAAGCCTTTTTCCTGAAAACAATTATGAATCGCTCCTAAAATATTACATAGTTCTATAGATTAGTGTTTGTATTAAGTGGTTATAAAGTTTTTGAGGCAAATTTTTCCAATTGACTGAGGAAAAAAATCGATAAACTTCATGAACCAAGACTATGTCAGTGAGAAGTTATTTTCCAAACCTTTTTCTCTTAAAAATTATATAAATTTTGCCTAAAACTTTATTGAATCCAATTGAGTACGTACTAAACTAAATTGCTCTAAAGTTTGTAAGCCAATTTTTTAAAATTAAGTAATAAAAAAAATCCCTAAAGTTTATCAATCAAAGTCACATTAGCGAAGACTATTTTTTAAAAGGATTTTTTCATAAATAAATATCATTTTTACCTGAAACTTTATTAAATCCCATAGAAAAGTCCTTAATTTAAGTGGCAATAGGGTTGTTATGTCAAAATTTTCTAATTAATTAATAATGAAAAATCCCCAAAGTTCATCGACCAAAGTCAAATTAGTGAAGGCATTTATTTAAGGGGATTTTGCTTAAAATAATTTATCAATTTGGCTGAAACTTATGTAAACTGATAGAAAAATGAGTTAAGTAAATTGTAAAAGAGTTATCATGCCAAACTTTATGATTTTATCGTCAGAAAAAAAAATCTTAATTCTTCCCATACCGAGGTCGCAATAGTAATGGATTGTTTTTCATCGATTTTTTTTATAAAAAATACCAATTTTGGCTGAAACTTTATATAATTCGATAGAAAAATATTCAAAGTAAATCTCTCGAAAGTTTTTAAAGCCCAATTTTCCCCGTAAATATTTTAAAATCTTCCTACAAGTTGCATAGAAAAAACTGGGTATGATCTATCGTATATACAACGTTAAGTCCATGACCAAACTTTTCCAGTACATAACTAAATTGGCGAATTAATTTCGCCAAAATAATTTCCATTACCAATTTTAAATACCTTCAATCACTATTTGAAGCCTTTTTTTCGTAAAAAACGTAAATATTAATTTTGACAAAACCGTTTGAAACAATTGCATCTCAAGTGTTATTTTTCACGCATGTGCATTATGACAAAAATAAAAATAGAGGCAATTCAAAATTGAATCAAATGCGATACCTAAAGTTTTTTTATTGATATTTTTTGTGATTTTAGAGGAAAACTTAAACTTTTAGTTTGATAATTGAAATTGATTTCAAATATATAAAACAAACAAAAAAAAATGAGGACTATTCATTGTTGATTTTTCACAAAAATCGTCAAAGTTCAAAGATGATTTTTTACGATGGAAATTGAAAGTACAAATCCACCCGAACATGCTGTGTAAATTTTTCCCGGAAACAAACCAGAAACAGGGGATGAAATCGACCATCAAAGTGCCAGAAAACACCCCATCTTCAAGTTCTTTTATTGGTCATTAAAAAAGACTATAATCTCATTGATGTGACGTTGGTAATAAATAAAAAGTTTAACACACGGAATGTCCATATTTCTCATCAATTAAATTATAAGATTAACAATGGACGTAAACTTTGACAAAAATAAAAAACTTTTGATTTCCGTTGTATCAAGACATTGGTGATGTCAATTTCTTGCTGGTCTCTCCTTTTGTTTTTCGGTAACTTCCAAATCCATTTCATCCTTGTCTTCTGTGAAAACATTCATTTACGCTCCAGCATAAACATTGAATAATAATAGAGACAATTTAAAGTCAAGGGAACCAAATCATCCACCGTCATAATATCATAAAAAATATTTGATTTTATTCCTAAATGGATAACACATATTATACAAATACAATGAAAACACGATAACGGTATCCTAATTCATAATTGCATTGTTAACATTAGAAGATGTTAGTTAAGGTAATATATAAAAAGGCATTCCAATTCTGCAATGCGAATGTGACGCCGCCACAAGTGTGTCAAGAGTACTAATTTTAACCGTTGACATAAAAATACATAGTTTCGGTTAGTTTGTATCCGAGACATACTTGTGACGGCGCCACATCTTGATACATTTGCTATTATGTACTGTAAGATTGGAATACTTTCTTATATATTAGTCCTATATTTAACACAGTTAAACCAAATTATTATAAAACAACCCTTACTATTTCGAATAATGTATTGCAAAATTGTATTCTTTATCAATTTTTAAAATATCACAAAAACCGTTTATTAAAACTTCCCTTTTCATATTTAAAAAAAAAAATGTATAAGATTTTTTTTCTTTCTTTCATAAGAAGCATTTTTTTTCGTTGTTCATAATTCAGCCTCTTTACTTTGCTTGTGAAAACACAACGATTGAAATAAAAACCAAGCAAATAAGTATTCAGTAAGTCAATGAGGTTTGTAAAAGAAATAAACGCTTTGAACTGTTTTTTCGCTTACTATGAAATAATTAATCTAAAATTAAAAAAAAAAACATTAATTTTAATAAAGAAAATCATAACTTTTGATAAAACTTACCCCAAAAATCAAATTAATAAAACTCTTAAATTTAGTTCAAGATTTTTCTGAAATTAAATAGAAAAAAATTAAACCTCTTCTCTTCATTCCATTTCTATATATAGTATACAAACTTTTGATACGCTTTTTTTTTACTTTATTGTGAATTAATTTATGATTCTGCAAATTCCTAGCCGAAGCCAATGATTTATCTGAAATATGAAATTTTTATCAAACGATTTACCGTATACAAATATAAAACATACCACAAACATCACACACATATAGTCTGATGCCTTCATGAACTAATTTATGTTTCTTTAAATCGCGGGGATGAAAATATGATTTATCTGTAATATAAATACATATATATATACATTTTTCCCAAGGATTTTTTTTCTTTTCTGCTTACTACAAACGTCGCAAACGTAAGGTTTTTCACCAACATGTATCATTTTATGTTTGGTGAGATTTGATGTGGTGGTTAGTGATTTATCTAAAAAAAATTATCGATTGAATCGATTGAATAATTAAAAATGTTTCTACTTACTACAAATATCACAATAGTGCGGTTTTTCGCCAATGTGAATTAGTTTGTGACTTTTCAAGTAGGTGGGACTAGCAAATGATTTATCTAAAATAATATGTAATCAATTTTTTTTTTCAAGGAAAACAATCAATTTTACTCACTACAAACATCACAAATATTAGGTTTTTCACCGGTATGAATTAATCTATGACGAGTTAAACTCGTTGAAGCATTAAAAGATTTACCTAAAAAAAATAAATTCAAAGTGATTTTCATTTAAATTATGCATTCATATACGTACTACAAATATCACAAACGTGGGGCTTCTCGCCCGTGTGAATAAAATAATGTTGCCGCATATTCCATCTGGTTACGAAACGTTTTTGACAAACGGGACATGCATGCCGCTTTTTGCGTACTTTTTTATCAGTTTCATTGATTTGTAGATTGTTTATAGATTCATATGATTCTAAAAAGGGAATATTTTCGTTAACAATTTTTTTTCAATTATATTTTCAAACATTTGCCTTTTTTTATTGAAGTATTACTTGTATCGATTTCGATTTCGGATTTAATTTGATAATCTTTCATTGTGTTTGATTCTTGCGATACATTTTCCTGGTATGTGTCTTCAATATTATCATCAATTTCCTCTTTGATTTTAGTCATTTTTTTAAAGTTCAAGTTTCCTGAAATTGTCATGTTCGGTTATACGATTTGCATAGTTCATTTTTAGATGATATTTGCATTTCATACCCAATTCATTATCTTCGAAAATTCTCCTAGATGAAATTGGACTTGCAATATCCTCATTCTTAACTGCAACATTAAAATTTTTACCATTTTCTTTTAAATTTATTTTTTCCAAATAACCGTTTTCGGTGGTAGTTTTTTTTAGACTTTCATAGTAATTTGAGTATGGATTCATAACGTAAAACGGAGCTGGTGCCGATTCACAGCCGGAACCGCCGGTGACGTTACCCATTTTCTTTTCCAATTGATGACATATCATTTTAAAATCGTAACAAGATTTAATTTTCGCCATACAAACCACGCACAAGAATGGACAAAGTTTTTCCGCATCGGATATCTAAAAATGTTCCAATTAAAACACTTAGTTGCCAATGTAACCAGGATGGGGTTAACCTCAAAATTGCGTTAAGAATCGGATTTTATATCCACCATTTGTATTTAGATCCTCAACGAAAACTAATATATTCGGGGATATATTATTCAATACTTACACTAAGGAAATGTAAACTTTGTAAAACTTGTGCCACCGTTAGAGTACCAAAGTCATTCAAAATTTGCTCCAAATGTATCATTATTTTGTACTGTTCTTTACATATCAAACAGCTTTTGGGATCATTTAATTTCGACATTATTCCTCCTGGTCGTTTATTTTTAGTTGAATATTACGATTTTTAGTCGAATTTGTACAAAATTCAAGCAAAAATTGTAAACGTCACAAAGCGTCCCCAGTGCTTTAATCGTCCTGCATAGCATAAACAATCTCAACAAATTACGATTACGGAAACCATGGAAGACGTGGAGATTTTCCTTTGAATCTAATTATCGCGCTATAAACCCGGAAAATCTTATTCAAATTTTTCATTTTAACTTACCAAAACCTAAATAAAACATATTTAATTTAAATCAATTGAATAAATGTGTTTTATATTTACAAAAAAATTATTCCTCTTCACCAAACCGTCAGTGAATCGGAGGGATTATCGGTGGCTCAAATGGTGCACCAATTGTGATGTGTGTAGTAAGTAATCATATAGTTTTTATTGACTTAAGAAAATCGATTGTAATTGTGTTTTTCTGATAACTCGTTTTTCATGTTACAAAATTTAATGGTTCATAAACGAACTCATACCAATGGTAAGTCGTTTTATTGTGGTAATTTTTTTAAATTGTTAAAAAATTGAACCGATTTATGTAGAAAAATCATTTAATAATAAAAAGTACTTAGTGACGCATAAAATTATCTATCTAGATGAAAAACCGCACGTTTGTGATGTTTGTAGTAAGTTATTGATGGAACTGAAGAAGTTTATAAAAACACTTTCACAAAATATACCATTCGGACTCCTTATTATTATACTTTATGATTTTTACTTTTGTAAAACTAAATACATATAAAAATATATATTTCAGATAATCATGTAAATATTTTTTGTACACATTCTTCTTAATATATAATGCATATATTTCTTACGAATATATAATTTTAGGATAACTTTATATCAATATTTTGTAACATTTAACTTGGTTGGTGTGAATTTTAATGAAGATGAAATTTGGTTATTCTATCAGAACATTTGGCAACTCCTCAAATAGATATAACTCCTGAATAGTATATTTCTTTGGGAACGAAAAATTTCAAAAGAAAAAAGAGAATTTGGACTTTAAGTGGTCAATGTTTAATTTAAGAACTAGAAACTTATTAGAAATAGAGAAATCACATCGAATTAAGTCAAGTAGCAGTGTATGAAATTGGGAACAAGTTTTACCTGGAGGAATGTCTTGTGATCAGGACTATTAGGGTGGGTCAAAAAAATCGATTATTTTTTTTTTCACAAATGACACGGAAAAATGGGTTGCTAGACACCTTAAAAAAATTCTCACCAAGTATGAGCTCTTAATTTTAATAAGAAGATCCTCCGCATCGCAGTTTTGTATTTTTCTCTCAGTCCAATAGAAAAAAAATCATACCTCATCATTTATCGATTGTACAGAAAAATGTTCTGAAAGAATTATTTAGGAAATTTAATGCTCTACAAAAAAGGTATCCTATATTTTTTCCGTAAGCCTCACCATTTGAAAGATATTAAAGATTTAATTTTGATTATTTTAAGACAAATTTCATTTTTGTTTATGAATTTTATAACTCGACAATAAATGACTCTTATACAATGCGCAATACAAATTTTTGTTGGAAATTAACTGCTCTATAAAAATGGTTTCTTATGTTTTGGCGATTAAATTAACCGTTCAAAAGATATTCATCATCAAACTTTCATGTGTACGGGTTTTAAAAGTTTTTGATGAGTTATTCGAAAAATTTCAATTTAATTTATAATTTTTGAGAAAATTTACACGAATTTTAGTTTTTATCAACTGAGAAACTTCAAAATATTTTTCAAGTTTTTTTTTATGCTTAAGTATATTTGTCTACATTTAAAAAAAATAAATTGTACATTATTTATCGCTTAGTTAAATATTTATTAATAAGAAAAGTAAAGTTTTCATTATACATGTATTATGATATATTTCAGTATTAGACAAAAACAATGTCCAATTAGTTATAAAAAAGTTTTTTATTTCAATTTTCAAACAAGTTTTTCTTGCAAGTTGGGTAATTTTTTCGATGGTCTTTGACAACTTGCAATAAAAATTGAAATTGCTCTTCGTTTTTTGTTAAACATGAAATTTATATGAAAATTATAAATTAAATTGAAATAATTCGAATATCTCATCATAAACTTTTAAAATCCGTACACATGAAAGTTTGATGATGAATATCTTTTGAACGGTTAATTTAATCGCCAAAACATAAGAAACCATTTTTGTAGAGCAGTTAATTTCCAACAAAAATTTGTATTGCGCATTGTATAAGAGTCATTTATTGTCGAGTTATAAAATTCATAAACAAAAATGAAATTTGTCTTAAAATAATCAAAATTAAATCCTTAATATCTTTCAAATGGTGAAGCTTACGGAAAAAATTTAAGATACATTTTTTGTAGAGAATTAAATTTCCTAAAAAATTCTTTCAGAACATTTTTCTGTACAATCGATAAATGATGAGGTATGAATTTTTTTCTATTGGACTAAGAAAAAATACAAAACTGCGATGCGGAGGATCTTCCTATCAAAATTAAGAGCTCATACTTGGTGAGAATTTTTTAAGATCTCTAGCAACCCATTTTTCCGCGTCACTTGTAAAAAAAAAATAATCGATTTTTTGACCCACCCTAAGAACTATAGAACTGAAGTTACTTAACTGAAGTCAAATGTATACTCCAATTCCTAACAATCTTATATTGAAAGAAGTGGAGTGATATATTTGAAAATTATTTCACAAAACTATAAAATTGCAAACAACTTGGTAAGTATTTGATTTTAACAGCTCCCAATGTTACAACTTAGATTGGAATGACTTCAGTAATTCAGTTAAATGTCCCAACCCTGTTTGCTCATCATTTAAATTGCCATCAGAGTAAAACAGCCACAATAGTGAACGATCAAATCCTTTCGGATAATGCAACTCATATGTATTTCCTTCAATAACATAAATTTACACGGATCTTCTTGAACGTCTATTTTTTAAGTTTGACGGGTCTACAATATAAAAAAAAATCATTAATCATAACAAATAAAATTACAAACTTATATAAGCCTTACTGCATCCACAACAGTCTTCATGCTTTTTGTCAAATGGTGTATGAATTACAGTGTGAGGTCGGTGAGGTCTATGGACCAATGCATGGTTCTTTAAACCGCTAGGTTTAAAGAATGCTTTAGCTGTAATTAATCAATTTTCAATTAATAAAATTAACCGCATTTGTTATAACTTACAACAAATATCGCAAACGTATGGTCTTGGTGTCTTGGTCTTTTTTTTATGAATCTTTTTATGTTTCTTTAAATTGACTGCGTTATAAAATCCTTTCTCTGAAATCAGAATGAATTTCTTCATATTTAATTAAAAAAAAAAAAACAATAATAATACCACTCACCACAAATTTTACAAAAGTGAGTTTTAACGCCCTTATGAGTCAGTCTATGTGCTCTTAAAGAACTCAATTTAACAAATGATTTTTCTGCAAAAAAAAGAAGCCAATTTCATCAAAATCGGTTTAAAAAAAAACCATACAAATACTTACGACAAGTGCTACAAACATGAGATTTAACCATCGTGTGAATCATTTTATGTGATTTTAAAGCATTCGGACTTTCAAATGATTTATCTGCAAACAAAAATAAGTAAATTTGTATTATTTCTGCTAAATAGAAATTGTATGTTAGGTGCACAAATAAATTTTGAGTTTTTTTTTTAACTTTTTGAAGACTAAAATGCTGCAATATGTTTTATCCAAAGAAGTATCTCTAATCAAAGTATGTCACCAACACTTCGGTAAAACGGTAGCTAATGATTTTTGAAGTGAAATAATAACGGTTTAATATAAATATAATTAATAATATATAAAAATCATACCACCAACATAAATTTGAACAGAAGTTCAAACAAAAATATTCATGACGTATTGCCCAGATACGTATTTCGATTACCAAGCAACTTCATCAGTGGTTATCTTTGTCTTTATCTTTGTATTTGGAAAATCTCCAAAGAAAAACTATTAGTACACGGAAAACTCTATTTTCTTTTCGGTTGAGGTACAAACGAAAATTCAACCGATTCCATTAACAAGAGACCGTTTTTACCTCAACAGAATCAAAATTTTGGCCAATTTTCAAATTTAACAATGCATTTGCAAAAATCGTTATTGTTTGGATTGATTAGAAGGATTTTTTTTTTGGGATAGATTTTCATATACTAACACCTAAATTGCACTGTAATACAAATTCAACAATGGAATAAGTGCATTTACATAATCGCTGATAACTTTTTTTGGGTTAAAGTTTAAGACAATTTTTTTTCGGTACAATCCTCCATGTGGCAAATGCCATCTATAGCTGTTAAAATATAACAATGGAGGCTATCGATTTTTAAAAATTTAATACCTTCTTTCGGTACAATTAAGTACAAACATAAGTCAATCTAAAAATATATTTTAAATTTTAATTTGTATTAGTCCAATGCTAACTTGGACAGTGGATGGACAACTGGGGTGTTTTGCCTCAATTTACATATGAAGTTTGAGAAAAAAAAACGCACAAATGTGCAAATATGTGGTATTGGATTTATGTAACTTGTCAATGGTAGAATAAAATAGTGGGTAAAACATCCCACTGTTGCAAATCATTGGCTAATTTTGGTGTTTGAATATGAAAACTTGAATTTAAATTTGGTAGGATAAACGAAGGCCTAATTTACATTTGTAACATTAAGGATTTTAAACACTGAAATTAGTCACAATTTGCCGAGAAAATCTTAGAAATGTTGTACTTAAAAATAGATAATGGGATATTTCACGAGCTTATGACTTATTTGTACACCTTATTAATTTCTTTCACTTACTACAAACATCACATATGTGTGGTTTTTCAAAATTGTGAATCATTTTATGACTACTTAGGTCGGTGCTTCGTTGAAATGATTTATCTGAAAAATAATATTTCTCTTATTGATTGTACTGAAGAAGAAAAAAATTATATTACTTACTACAAACATCACAAACTTTTGGTAACACTCCAGTATGTACCACATAGTGTCTACTTAAACTAGAAGCGAGACTGTATATTTTATCTGAAATTTAATATGAGATGAACTTACTTTTGTTAACCATTTTTTAAATACTTTCGCTACTTACTACATATATGACAAACGTGCTGTTTTTTGCCCGTATGAATCAATTTATGTGCGTTTAAATCGGGAGATGTTTCAAATGTTTCATCTACAATTGTACAATTTATATTTAACATTCTTCAATGTTTTTTTGGAAAAAGAAAGCTAGTACTTACTGCAATAGTTACAAATAAAAATTTTTTTGCCAGATACAGTCACTTGATAATTAACAGGTTTGGAAGTGGTCATTAATGGTTTATCTGAAATATAATAAACGTGTTAAATTTTTCTATCAACTCAAAAAAAGCAAAAGCCAAAAAAACGTACTATAAACACATGATTTTCGTTTAGCGTGCGCCTGCGTATGTACTCTCAAAGCGGATTCTGTAGCAAATCTGCCATCTGGTAAATTATTACGTATAAAAAAAATCCATTATTTACTATGAAAATGTATGATATCGTCAGCCTAACGTATTGACCTGCTAAGTCCATTTTTTAATGAAATTTTTTATACCATTAAGAAGGGCTTAAGTTCCATTAATAAATCACTTTAAGTATAGAAATTTCAAAATGTAACATAAAACGAAAACTTGATATCTGTTATTTCTATAACAAAGTTAACACTTTAGGCCGACGATATCTACTACTTACTACAAATAGTACAAGGATATGGTTTTTCGCCATTGTGAATTATATAATGAGCATACAATTTCCATTTGGTTCGAAAACGTCTATCACAAATTTGACACGGAACGGTTCTCGTGCGCCACTTTTTAACATTATTTTTGCTTGTTTCTAAAAAATAAATTCGTAGTTAATGCGATTGTTTATAGTCTACGATTCGGCTGCGAAATTGGCACATGAATAATATAGTTAATCAAAATCAAATTTTTAACTTTATTTACAAGTGGAGGAACTCATTTTTCATAAGGTACCAATTAAAAATTGCCGACCAGTAGAAACATTTCATTTACATCTCATGAAAATAAAACCTACACCACTTCACAACAGTGTATTGAAAAGATTTGCTTGACTGCAACTTCTACGCCTCCAGGTGTAAGAATTTCGTGTACATTTTTCGTTCATAACGTATATTTATGTCATTTGGACCATATTAAAGCTAATTTATTTCTGTATTTAGTGTTATAAAGGTGCCTGTAAACAAAAAACGAAAATCGAAGTTTCATGCCCTTAAAGATGCTAGGTATTGATAATTAAGAAAATAATAGCTTCAATATGGTACATACGACATAAACATATGTTATGAACGAAAAGTTTACACGATACTTTACATAGTTACACCTGGGTGCGTAGAGGTTGCGGCTAAGCAATCAGCGGCAACTGTGACTTTTAAAATATTTTCAATATACAATTGTGAAGGGGTGTAAGTTTTATTTCCATAAAATGTAAACGAAATGTTTCTCTGGAAGTCAATTAATAATATTTATATTAATAGTACTGGTGGGCTATTTTTAATTGGCATCTTATGAAAAATGAATTCCTCCACTTGTAAAAATACTTAACAATTAGATTATGATTATCTATATTAGTCATATACTAATTTTATTTTAAATTTGCCTTCTTTGGTACAAATATACCCTTGTTAGTATCCAATTTTGTGTCACTTGGAAAAACATTGATCTCACTTTTCTGTTGTGGTACAGTTTCTGTATTTGGTATTGTGTTTTCATCATTTTCATTATGTTTTTCTTTATCAGGCGAAACGATTCTGTTGCAGTTCAATTTTCCTAAAAATATATTTTTCAATTGAATTATTTTCATAGGGAACCAAAATAATGGGTTAATTAGAAAAATACGAAAAAGCGTATTCATGCTTTACACACTACAGAAAGTTTCTTATGGAAATAATCACAGCATTCAAATGACAATTCTCTCTCAAAAATATTTCCTTTTTATTATTGATCAACCACTTCACAGAAGGAAAGATTTTCATATGTTATTTCCATAAGAAATTATAGTGAAAACTATCACCAACAAGTCTTCAATGATATGTGCTTTAAATGGCTTTATTCACATTAATCAGCCAGAAAGACGTTTTCTAATATTGCAAGTTTTACCCTCAATATGTTCTGTATCATTAACCATTTGTTGCTTAAAAATTGAAAATTCTTTGGCAGAAGACATTGGCGTTGTATTATCTCCACATTTACTTGCATTCTCGTCCACTGCTTCCAAGTTTTGAATAAAATCTTGGTTGCAAATAAAAGACGTCTCATTGATTTCATCGCAACTATCTTTAGCCGTCCGATTTATATTTGATGAAGGTAAAACCAAAATAGACGAGGACTGCACTACCGGACCATCCGATACTATCTCCAATTCGATTTCTTTTTGCTCATATTCCTCTATTAAGTCGTAAAAAGTTTGAATTTTCGATACACAAATAAAACACAGGACGCAACCAAATCTTTTGGCACCTGCAATCTTAAAAACGGTTCAATTATTCCGGGACTGTTGTTGTCGAAATAAAAAGTTTTAGAGGATAACCTCAACATTGTAATAAGAGTCTTTCGATATACTGTGATCCTGAATTGTGTTTTACATCTAAAAAACATTGTCAACGAAAGTCTAAAACATATGTTTTTCAAATACTTACTCTCGAAAAATGCAAGTTTTGTAAAACTTGTGCCAATGTCAAAGTTTTTGAATCATCCAAAGTTTGTTCCAAAGGAATCATAAATTTATATCTTTCCGAACAAATTAAACATTTCTTTAGATCATTGGAAATTAACATCTTCGTTTGTTGTTGTTGTTTTTTTTTTTTTGGTAAAAATATGAATCTTTTAACACCAAAAGTTAAGGAAAATGCCCGAGGTCCCGGGGTTAACAAACTGTCCCCGAGTATCCGCTATTCGAGAAAAAAAAGCGATTGGACAATGAAATTCTCAACTGCAATCAATCAAAAAGTATGCATTTAAATGGTCATTAACTCCTCTTCTGAATTACCTGAGTTCTTTGCTTTGAAAATTTACCGGTTTTTCAGTTGAATTCCATCTCGGATTGTCAACTTTTGGCTACCAGTAAAAAAGGATAGTAAATACATGAATGTTAAATTAATACATTTGCTATCTTTTTTTTTTCTTAATAACCAAGAGTTGACAATGCATTATCCATAATAGGGATAATAGGTTTTCATAGCATAAGGGTAGAATTAGGTTTGGTAATTTTGTCATAAAAAAAAACGTAAGTACATAAAATTAGTATTAAAATGTTTAGGACAATTAAAAATGCAATATTCCCGTGGCGGAAATGTAACTTGTTTTAAAGTTTGTCCAAAAGAAACCAAAAAAAAATAATGTATTATAGTAGACTTTAATTGACGTCAGAGTAATTATTAAACTCGTTTACTTTCAAGTACGCATGTGCATTAGAACTGATTAGAACACAAGGTTTATAAAATACACAGCTGGCCTCATGCGCTACGTGACGTACCCAGAAGAAATTCGTACATATCTTCAGACTGATTCAAATTTCAAAATTCTTCGTATGACGTCATATTTTTTTTTCTAATGATGCAATCTGTGTAATTTACAAACCTTGCAAGCAGATATCTATTTGAACCATATTTGAAAAAGCCCGGCAATATCTATAAAAAACTGTTAATTGAAAATTTGATTGTTTTGGATTCTTGTTGATTTGATTTTGATTCGATTTTCGCGAATAAATTGGGCCATAATGGTTCTGAACCACACTGTCGTGGTTGATCCAGAGGAATTTCTATATTAGAATAAGTATACCACAAATTTTGCATCGTTTTTTGCTCTTTTTTTGGATAAATGCAACAGATGATTTAGGAAAATTTGAAATGAATTCAAAAAATTGATACCTAAACGACTCAAGGAGAAAAATCACAACAATCTACACTTACAAATGAAAAATATCTTCCGGATTTTTCTATAGTGCTTTTTCAATTTTCCGGAAATGATAGCAGTGCAATATTTACTAAATATAGTTGGATATAATATTAAAAATTGTGACAACTAAATAAACAGGTGCGAGTTTTAAACTTAAATTAATACGTGTTAATATGTTAATGCGTTAATTTGTTAGTCTAATAATTTAATTATAAAATCCAATTATTTAAACAAATTTATTACATTTGTATTGTTAGACCATTTTTCAAATGTGATTGACCAATTATTCAAATTACAACAAATCAGCGGGTGGTATTCCAATAAATCTTTCTATTGTACACATATTAATACAATGTTAATTTCAAAAACCAGTTTTACATAATATAAGTATTTATATTATTAAATTCTTATCAAGTTATTTAATAAATAGTTTAATATAATATTAAAAATTTTTTAAACAAAATAAACAGGTGCGGGTTTTAAATTTAAATAATACGTGTTAATGTGTTAATTCGTTAATCCAATAATTTAATTATAAAATCCAATTATTTGAACAGATTTATTCCAATTATGTTATTAGAGCATTTTTCAAATAAGATTGATCAATTGATCAAATTACAAAAAAATCAGCGGGTGGTATTCCAATAAATCTTTCTTTTGTACACATTTCAATACATAATTTCGAAAACCAGTTTTACATTATATATGTATTTATATTATTAAATAATTATCAATTTTATTTTTTATTTTCTCATTTGAATTTTAAATTTGCTTCAACTTTGTAAGTATAATTATAAATTTCTATCTTACCGACGCACTGAAATGTCATTTACGGCAATTGTCATACTTTGGATTATTTGGATTTCGGCCGATTGATTTTGAAATCTTTACAAAAAAATATTAAGCACTACCGTTGTTTAATTGAAAACTAGATAAAAGTTCATAGAACTGAAAAGAGCAAAATGGAAAAATGTTTAATTTGTTCTGAAAAATATAAAATAATGGTTTCTTTGCAACATAACATTAGGGCAGACGAGGATTTATCCGTGGCTCAAGCTCTAGAAAATTTACATTTTGTAACTGTAAGTATTTGATTGATAGAAAATTTCCCACAAATTTGATCGTTTTAATGAACCTATTTGTAGCTTGTGAAAAAACGATGCTATCTTCTTTGCTTTTCATGTACCAATAGCTAATATTTTCAAGCTACAAGTATTATGAAAAAGCAAAGAATATTTGTTTTCGTCTTGTTTTGAGCTCCTTATTTGATTTGTGCATTTACAGATTTCGCCGGCGGCAAAGTTTCAGCGAAGCATATGTTTTATTTGCCTCTCAAAAATTCAATCTTGTTATGATTTCAAAACAATATGTGGTCAAATTAAAGAAGCAATGGACCAATCCACCTCCGGGATAACAGTTTTCGACTCGACAACATTTCCATTTTCCTCGGCATCTCATTTTATTAAAACCGAAAAATCAATCGACAACTTTGACAATTTCAATGAAGAAAAACAATACTTTAATTTTGTAAAAATTGAACCATTTTCCGAGAATATAGTTGAAATACCAACTACATCCAGTCATTCAACGATTAAGCCAGAAATCGATGGTGATGAGGGACATTTTGTGACAGAAGAAAGTAAAATTTTGATTTGTCTCTATTTTTCTTTCGAATCAATTATAAACTTCCTTTTTTTTAGTTAATTTTTCTAAACCTCAACCAAATATTGAGAAAGGAAAAAATCCACAGGAACGAAATTTTATTTGCACAATTTGTGAGAAAGGCTTTAAATTAAAACATCATTTACGTCATCATTTGCTTATACATACCGGCGAGAGGCCGTACGTATGTAATACTTGTAGTAAGTTTAAGTGACAATTTTCAACCGGAATAAACATTAATAACATTAATAAACACTCATATTTTAGATAAATCATTCAACCAGCCAAGTAGTTTAACTTTACATAAATTAATCCACACGGGCACGAAGCATCACGTTTGTGATGTTTGCAGTAAGTTTGACCCCTTGTTTTCCATACTCTACGTTTTATGTCAGCTTCTTTGTCTTGATCTTGCTTATAAAAATTAAATAAATGAATTTTTTAAGACTAAGAAACCCAAAAAAAAAATACATTAATAATTTGAATTTTTTAGATAAATCATTTAGTCAAGCCAGTCATTTGATATCACATAAATATATTCATACAGGCGAGAGGCCCTACGTTTGTGATCTTTGTGGTAAACTAATTGTTTTCGTAAAACACTAATCAGTCGAAAAATAAATTTATACTTTTTTTGCAGATAAAACATTTAATCATTCCAGCACTTTATATCGGCACAAGTTGACACATTCGGGGAAAAAAACCTACGTGTGTGATGTTTGTAGTACGTTTTCGTCGAAATTCCATAACTTGATTGAAATCTATTTGATATGTTTGTTTTTTGCAGGTAAATCATATACACATTTCAGTAGTCTATATAAACATAAGTTGGTCCATAATGGTGTAAGACACGTTTGTAATATTTGTGGTGAGTTACGTGTGTGTATATTGAATTTGCTGGCGAACTAATTGGAAATAAATGTTTCTTTTGTAGAAAAATCATTTAAAAATATACAATTGTTGGAGAGTCATAAATTGATTCATGGTAATAGAAAAAGTGAAGTGGAATTGAAAATGATCAATGAATCGATTTAAATAGTTTAAGTTATTAGTATTTAATGTTTTTCGTTGATTTGTGATAAATATGTTAATTTGATAGCAAAATATAAACTTAAATGTACAAATGAAAGCATCAGGTTTCACCACTTTCTGGCAAATACAAGCTAGTAGGATCACTGAAGACTTTTCCAAAAGTATTAATTTTTTGTATAAAAATTATTTATGTTGTAATACTGAAATATCTGAAACGAAGTTAATTTAATTAATACTTATAAACTATTATACTTTTTTTAATAATCTGCGCTTGTAACTTTGGATAATTTATGTTCCGGAATTAACTATATTATGTGTGAAACGGACTAAAGCCGGTCTGAAAACACAAACAAGACAATAAACCATACAATCATATTGTGGAACTTGTAGAATGTTTCAACCTTAAATGATCTTTAACGATTTATTCAGATAGAATGTCAGTTTAGGTATGTTTCAGTAGTGTCATTGTTTCCATAAACTTTGCGGAATTTAACATCAGATCCATTTCGTTGAGAAGTTCCAGTGGCCAGTGTTCTTCTTGAATTACTTATTGTCCGGTATTTTGTTATGGTATGGGGAATAAATATTACGTAGTAGTCGAGTAGGTATACATGTTAAAAGCCAGTGTGATCTATTATTAACCTGCACTATAATGTTTGGTCTTTTCTATTTGAGGAGTTATTTCCCATTTGTCGTGTATAACTTGACTCAGTCTAAATGGGTTTGAGGTCCATCCATTGTTCCACATTTCCATAAGTGGTGCTTGATAAATTTCCTTCAATCCTCCCTTGTAGTTGGTATCACAAGATACCTTCTGTGGCCGCTAAATTGGTGTTTTTATTTGCCATCTTATCGGAAATTCCTCAATGAGATAAAATCCAGGAGATGGTTACTACCATTGTAGTGACGTCGTCTTGACATCTCTTAATGTTTTCATCGTCGCTGTTGGTCGCTGTCTTGGTTTTCAAATGCATTGATTATATATTGATTACAGATTTTGAATCTTTGCAAATAAGAGCTTTTCCCATTTTGCGATTCTTTATTATGTTATTAGACTTTCCAAGATTGTTTATAAAGTAGCGAGGCTTAAAATCGGCTCCCGAATACAACTTAAGATTTGTTTATATTGTAATGAAGCTCTTCTAAATATTGACAATTTTTTTCAGAAATTAAAACCAAATCTTAGTCTTACATTATAGAATTTTTATTATTCAAATAAATTTCAATTTAAATTATAAAACGAAAATTTTAAGTTTTCAACTAAAATCTTCAAAAATATCAATAAAAAAACTTTAGGTATCGCATTTGATTCAATTTTGAATTGCCTCTATTTTTATTTTTGTCATAATGCACATGCGTGAAAAATAACATTTGAGATGCAATTGTTCCAAACGGTTTTGTCAAAATTAATATTTACGTTTTTTACGAAAAAAAGGCTTCAAATAGTGATTGAAGGTATTTAAAATTGATAATGGAAATTATTTTGGCGAAATTAATTCGCCAATTTAGTTATGTACTGGAAAAATTTGGTCATGGACTTAACGTTGTATATAGGTCTTACCGGGTTTTTTCTAAGCAACTTTTAGGATAGTTTTAAAACATTTACGGGGAAAATTGGACTTTAAAAACATTATAGTGATTTACTTTATTTATTTTTCTATCGAATTATATGAAGTTTCAGCCAAAATTGGTATTTTTTATAAAAAAAATCGATGAAAAACAATCCATTACTATTGCGACCTCGGTATGGGAAGAATTAAGATTTTTTTTTCTGACGATTAAACCATAAAGTTAGGCATGAAAACACTTTTGCAACTTACTTAACTCATTTTTATATCAGTTTACATAAGTTTCAGCCAAATTGATAGTTTATTGTAAGCAAAATCCCTTTATTTAAATGCCTTCACTAATTTGACTTTGGTCGATGAACTTTGGGGATTTTTAATAATTAATTTATTAGAAAATTTTGGCATAAAAACCCTATTGCCACTTAATTTAAGGACTTTTCTATTGGATTTAATTAAGTTTAAGGTAAAATTGCTATTTATTTATGAAAAAATCTTTTTAAAAAATAGTCTTCGCTAATGTAACTTTGATTGATGAACTTTATGGTTTTTTTTTTTATTACATAATATTAAAAAATTGGCTTACAAACTCTATAGCAATTTAGTTTAGTACGTATTCTATTGGATTCAATAAAGTTTTAGGCAAAATTTATATAATTTTTAAGAGAAAAAGGTTTGGAAATTAACTTCTCATTGACATAGCCTTGGTTCAAGAAGTTTATCGATTTTTTTTCCTTAGTCAATTGGAAAAATTTGCCTCAAAAACTTTATAACCACTTAATACAAACACTAATCTTTAAAAATTATGTGATATTTTAGGAGCAATTTATAATTGTTTTCAGGAAAAAGACCTTTGAAGATAATATTGATTACGAGTTGGATTGGACTTATGTGGTTTATGACTTTTTCTATAAATATATTTTTTAAAAAAATATCACAAAAACTTTGCAATTCGTAAACATAGATACTTAATTATAAAATTAAGTAAAATTTTAGGTGGAAGTACTCTTTTTTGTAAGGCAAAAGTCCTTAACATGGCTTCGGCAAAACAAAGTATTCAATCTTAAATGATAGAATGGTATACAGTTTAAACAGTTCAGATATTGTATGTTAAAAGACGAATGAATTGATATTTATATTATAGAATTTTAGTCAGGCCGAATTAAAACAAGCTAGAGAAAGGTATTATAATGGAGTACTAAACTTTAATCCTTTAACCTTTGGCATAAAAGTACATAGTTTCGGTTAAAGTTAGTCAAATTAGTATCCTGGATACACTTGTGACGGCGCCACATCTTGACACATTTCCCATCGTACGATTGAAGTACGTGGGCTATGCGTTTTTGCGCGTCAGTAAACGGTTGTCATTTAGAAGGCTTAAGAGTTTCAAAGAATTTTCTTAATAATAAAATATAGGATTTATATTAGTTAAATTATACAAAGGAATTCTAATTTGTTGAATTAATTTTAAGTTTTTTTGGAAAAATGTCGAATTTAAATCATTTAAACAAATGTTTACTTTGTTTGGGAGCTAACAAAATGATGATATCCATGAGACAAACTTTAACGGGATCTAATGGATTATCTATGGCTCAAATGTTGCATAAATTGTTTTTCGTCAATGTAAGTATTATAAAATTAAATCTTTCTTTTGGTTTTCGAAAATTGGAATCGTAATTCTGATGTATTAAAGAAATATCTTATTATAAACGTTAAGTAAATAAATGTTCTTTCAAAGATTTTAGATTCGGCAAAACTTGTTCCAAACATATGTTTGATGTGTGCCGCCAAAGTTCATGCGTATTACTTGTTTAAAACAAACTACGATGATAGAGGAAAATCAATGGCAACCGTAACCAATGGATCCTGGATGCCATCTGTAGATCCAAATTTGGTTCCGATAAATAGTCCTAAATCAGAATATAATTGGGAAAACAGCGAAAATCAAAGTGTTGATGTAATTTCGGGTGAAAATCAAATTTGTACGAAATGGAATATAAAAGAATTATGTGAGGAAAGAAATGATATAAATTTAGTACAGAAAGTGTCGCCACAATCTTCGGATGAGACCAATTGTTTAATCAAATCAGAAATTGATATTCCAGCGGATATATTTCCAGTGAAACAAGGTAGTGAAAAGTTTTGATATTTAAGTTGAAGAATAAAGCTTGAATGAAGTTTATATTTATTTATTAGAGACAAAGTTCTTAATTTTAATTGAAAAAAATCACAGAATTCATTATTTGGAATAGTATTAATCCTATTAATCAATTTTGTTTTTCGCAGACCCAAATTATGAGTCTCCACAGAATGATGAAACGATTGCTAATGAAAAAGATTTGGGTTCACATTCTGGAATTCACACCGCTGAAAAGAATTACGTGTGCAATGTTTGTGGTAGGTTCTGCAAAACGTTACCAAAGAATTGTTATATGTTCACGACATTTTATCTTCTAGATAAATCCTTCAGTCAAGCGGATAAATTAGCAAGACATAAAACTATACATACAAAACTAAGACCCTACGTTTGCGATGTTTGTAGTAAGTTTATATAGTTAAATGATTAATTCCCTTATTGATTAATTATCGTTTTTTTATTTTAGATAAATCTTTTAAGCAATTGGGTGCATTAAACACCCATAAATTACTACATGATGATAGATCTTATGTTTGTAATATTTGTAGTATGTGTTTAAGGCACTTACCATTTCCGTTTGTTACAATGATTTTTATGTTTCAGATAAATCATTTAATACGCAAAGATATTTAAGACGGCATAAATTGATTCATGACAGTGAAAAAACTTACGCATGCGATGTTTGTGGTATGTATAATTAGGATGTAATTTGATGTAAAATAAATTATTTTTTAGATAAACATTTTATTACACAAAATTTTTAGATATTCATAAATTTCTTATGGATAAAAAATCTTATAAATAATTAAATTTAATGTTTCAGATAAATCATTCAATACTGCCAATTATTTGAGAAGACATCGATTGATTCATAGCGGTGAAAAACCTTATGTTTGTGGTATGTGTATGTGTAATATTATCGAAGCGTATGATTTAAAAATATTTACATTCTTTGTTTCAGATAAATCATTTTTGTATGCAGAAAAATTGGCAAATCATAAATTTCTTCATAGTAAAGACCAGCCTTATGTTTGCGATGTTTGTGGTAGGTCATTCACATTTTTACAAGTATATTTTTTTTTTGAAATTGTCTTCTCCATTTCTAGAGAAATCCTTCGCGCTGATGAGTTGTTTAAAACGACATAAAATGATACATACAGGAGTAAAACCCTACGTTTGCGATGTTTGTGGTAAGTTCAAGTCCAACAAAGTTAATTTTCTTATTGATGAATTATTGGTTTTTATTTCAGATAAATCATTTGGGCAATCGGGTACATTAAAGGTTCATAAATTGTTACATGATGGTAGTCCTCACGTTTGTGATATTTGTGGTTAGTATCTAGAGAAATGAAATTTTAAAGAACATGTAAATAAAGAGCATAACTTTTGATTTTTCAGATAAATCGTTTGTTACTGCCAGATATTTGAGAAAACATCGATTGATTCATAGCGGTGAAAAACCTTACGTTTGCGATGTTTGTGGTAAGTGTTTTATGTGTAATATTATCTCAGCGTATGATTTTTTAAATATTTACATTCTTTGTTTCAGATAAATCATTTGTGTTTCCAAAAAGTTTGGCTGAACATAAATTTCATCATACTAATGACAAGCCTTATGTTTGCGATGTTTGTGGTAGGCTTTTACATAGTAACAATTCTTTTTTTTTTTAAACGGTTTTATTTTTTAGATAAATCCTTTACGCAAAGCGGTAATTTAAAACGACATAAAATGATACATACAGGAGCAAGACCGTACGTTTGCGATGTTTGTGGTAAGTTAAAGTCCAACAAAGTTAATTTTCATGTTGACGAATTATTGGTTTATATTTTAGATAAATCATTTGGGCAAGCGGATACTTTAAAGGTTCATAAATTGGTACATGGCAACAGTCCTCACGTTTGTGATGTTTGTCGTAAGTATTCAGAGATGAATATTCAGAATGAAATTTTAAAGATCATGTAAATAAAGAGCATAAAATTTAATGTTTCAGATAAATCATTCAATACTGCCAGATATTTACGTAAACATAAATTGATTCATGCATGTAAAAAGTGTCAAGTTAGCAATGTTGGTGGTAAGTTATGATGCAACAAAATCACTGTTTTCGTTAACGATTTTTTTATTTTAGATAAATCTTCTCATCTACTATAGTACTAACTAACCGAAACTATGTATTTTTATGCCAACGGTTAAAATTAGTACTCTTGACACACTTGTGGCGGCGTCACATTCGCATTGCAGAATTGGAATACTTTTTTATATATTACCTTAACTAACATCTTCTAATGTTAACAATGCAATTATGAATTAGGACACCGTTATCGAGTTTTCATTGTATTTGTATAATATGTGTTATCCATTTAGGAATAAAATCAAATATTTTTTATGATATTATGACGGTGGATGATTTGGTTCCCTTGACTTTAAATTGTCTCTATTATTATTCAATGTTTATGCTGAAGCGTAAATGGATGTCCTCACAGAAGACAAGGATGGAATGGATTTGGAAGTTACCGAAAAACAAAAGGAGAGACCCGCAAAAAATTGACATCACCAATGTCTTGATACAACGGAAATCAAAAGTTTTTTATTTTTTTCAAAGTTTACGTCCATTGTTAATCTTATAATTTAATTGATGAGAAATATGGACATTCCGTGTGTTAAACTTTTTATTTATTACCAACGTCACATCAATGAGATTATAGTCTTTTTTAATGACCAATAAAAGAACTTGAAGATGGGGTGTTTTCTGGCACTTTGATGGTCGATTTCATCCCCTGTTTCTGGTTTGTTTTGGGGAAAATTTTCACAGCATGTTCGGGTGGATTTGTATTTTCAATTTCCATCGTAAAAATTTATCCTTGAACTTTGACAATTTTTGTGGAAAATCAACAATGAATAGTCCTCATTTTTTTTGTTTGTTTTATATATTTGAAATCAATTTCAATTATAAAACTAAAAGTTTAAATTTCCTCTAAAATCACCAAAAATATCAATAAAAAAACTGTAGGTATCGCATTTGATTCAATTTTGAATTGCCTCTTTTTTTATGTTTGTCATAATGCACATGCGTGAAAAATGACATTTTAGATGCAATTGTTCCAAACGGTTTTGTCAAAGTTAATATTTTCGTTTTTTACGAAAAAAAGATTTCAAATAGTGGTTGAAGGTATTTAAAATTGATAATGGAAATTATTTTGGCGAAATTAATTCGCCAATTTGGTTATGTATTGGAAAAATGTGGCCATGGACTTAACGTTGTATATAGGTCATATCCGGTTTTTTCTAAGCAACTTCTAGGATAGTTTTAAGACATTTACGGGGAAAATTGGGCTTTAAAAACATTGTAGTGATTTACTTTGAATATTTTTCTATCGAATTATATAATGTTTCATCCAAAATTGGTATTTTTTATGAAAAAAATCGATGAAAAACAATCCATTGCTATTGCGGCTTCGGTATGGGAAGTTTAAAGTTTTCTTTTTTAATAATAAAACCATAAATTTTGACATGAAAACTCTTTAACAATTTACTTTTAACATTTTTCTATCAGTTTACATAAGTTTCAGTCAAATTCATCAATTATTTTAAGCAAAATCCCCTCAAAAAAATGCCTTCACTAATTTGGCTTTGGTTGATGAACTTTGGGGATTTTTATTTATTAATTAATTTGAAAATTTTGGCATAAAAATATTATTGCCACTTAGTTTAAAGACTTTTCTAACGGATTTTAGAAAGTTTCAGGTAAAATTGATATGTATTTAAGAAAATATCCAATTAAAAAATTAGTCTTCACTAATGTGACTCTGGTTGATGAACTTTATGGAATTTTCTTTCATAATTATTTCAAAATTTTTGGCCTAAAAACTCTGTTGTAATATAGTTTAAGGAGTTTTCTACTGGATTCAATAAAGTTTTAGGCAAAATTTATGTATTTTTTAGAAAAAAAGAGTAAGAAAAAAACTTTTCACTGACTCAGCATTGGTGTATGAAGTTTATCGATTTTCTTTTCTTAGTCAATAGAAAAAAATTGGCCCAAAAACTATATTACGACATAAAACAAACATTAATCTATAGAATTATGTAAAAATTTTGGTGCAATTTATATTTTTTTTTTGGAAAAAAACAATCTGGAAATAATGTTACCTAAATAATGATTACATAAATAAATGTAACATCAATTAAAGTTTGTTGTATTATCATTTGGTAAAATCATCCCTTATTTAACGACGTTATAAGCTCTTGACCAAAAAATTTTTTGGTTTCGAAATCGAAAAAGATTATTTTATTATCGTTCACTACATTGTAACGAACCGGAAACTGCCCTTGGTTCGAAAATCATCCCTTATTCCACCACGTTATAAGCCTTTGTAGTTTGGATGGGGTTGACGATTTCTTCTTCGACTTTGATGCTCGATTTCAACCCTTAAACGTGGTTTGTTTGGGGAAAAATTTGCACAGCATGTACAGATGAACTTATACATTCGATTGGCATCCATAAAAAAAAATTTTGAATTTTGACGATTTTCGAGAAAAATCAACGATGGTTAACCCACGGTTTTTTTTGGCCAAAAAATTTTTTGTTTCGAAATCGAAATGGATTGTTATATTATCGTTCTAGACATTGTTACGAACCCGAATCTGTGCTTGGTTCGGAAATCATCCCTTATTTAACGACGTTATAAGCTCTTGAAGTTTGGCTGGTTTAACGAATTCTTCGGGCACTTTGATGGTCTATTTCATCCCTTAAGCGTGGTTTGTTTGGGGAAAAATTTGCAGAGCATATACTGTTGGACTTATACTTTCGATTGGCATCCTTAAAATTTATTTTGAAAAATGACGATTTTCGTGAAAAATCAACGATGGTTCCCCCCACGGTTTTTTTTTGGCGAAAAATTTTTTTGTTTCAAATTCAAAATGTATTGTTATATTATCGTTTTATACATTGTTACGAACATACATTACGTTTTTTTACATTGGTTTTCTATGGATTTTTTTTTTTTGATTTTAGTAATGTAAGAATGAAACCAAGGATCCAGCCGTCATCATGGGAGGAATATTGTTGTCTAGATCATTGCTTCCCATCAAAGAGATTAATTTTGGATCGTTTGATGAAAATTGTTTAAAAAAAAGTGTTGTGTAAATTATCAGTGATAGTTATAGTGCAAATCTCAAGTGATCAAATGAAAAATGAAAGAATAAAATTATTTTCTTGAAATAAGTGTTTTTTTATAATTTTATTTTTTCTTTGTATTCGCTTCAGTATAATAAATCAATTCAAAAACAGTATTTTGTAAAGTAGAACAAATTTTTTTATAGAAATATCTATTGTTGTATTTGTTTTTGTATTGGAAACTTTATTGAATATTAATAAACATTTTTATTAGGGAAACCTTGTTTTATTTATTAAGTATTATATTTCAGGAAATTCTTCTTTCAGATAAATTTTCAACAATAATGATATTAAATAATGATTGTTTGAGATTACTTACAAGTTCAATAAAGCAAAAATTTTTACTATCAATAATTGATTTAGTTTTTCTCAAACAATTCATTTTTAATATTATTATTTTGAATCTAAAGATTGGTAATTGTTGGCAATTTCGATCATCAATCAATTGTTTGTTTTTGGAGATTGATGCACACAAGTTTCACGGTAAGTTATCCTTTCTAAGAGTAAGTATTTCCGAATTCATCAATAACCCTAAGAGAAGAAAAAAGTGATATCTATAACTGTGAATTTCAACGGTATGTTACACATATGCAACCAATATTACACTTATGTATATCAGTTGCGTTCAAATATTAATAGTTTTACACTTAGTAATTCTATTTATTGTATGATTAAATAGTTTTTAAATTGATTAAAATTAACGTGAAATCGTAAAGGTTTTTGTTTTCGATTTAAATCTGGAAAATGAAATATTAGTATTGATAAACAATAAGATAATGAGATGAAAATGTCATTGATTTCATATTATTTAACATCGAAAAAAACGAGCAAGGACATTAAAATATTTTTCGATTACTTTTGCGGATTTAATACGAAGCAGCCCAACGTATAGTGTGAATGATTTCGAAAAACTTCAAGTTAGTTTAATCAAAAGATTTTTCCATTTTAAGGGCAAATCTCATAAGAATTGTTTATATATAAGTTTTAACGACATTTACATATATCTTCTAATGGCCGAATCGTCAGAGAGCCCGTCCGTCGCCCAAGCCGAAGGTCCAGTGTTCGCATCCCGGATCCGTAAGTGTTTTTTCTTTAATATAATAATTGATTTATATCCCTTAATATTTATAATATGATGTAATAACATTAATCCTTAATTCCAGACATTGCATCATCGAAATATTCGATCGAACAGTTCCAACCTTTCGGGGTTGGAAATTGATCGATCGATCGATTACGTATTTTTTTTTTTGATTCCGCATATGTGACGTCACACATACGTCGCCATCCAATGACGTCATCCCCGAAAAAATGAGGGGGAGGATTTCGAATTTTCGATATTCGTGAAATAGGATTTTGGGAATGGCTTAGTTAGGCTCTGGGAAGCCTAAAAAACATATCCTTAAATTGATTTTTTTTTTTTTTTTGGAGAAAAATTTTTGAGCAAAATCCGAAAAATTCGCTAAAACCAGTCAAATATGGCACTTTTTTCAACTTTAACGTCATTTTTTGAGGAAACTATCGATCGTACGTTAACAAACGATAGCTTATTCGATAGCGCTTGAATTACTCTATCGATGGTGTAAATTTGGTCCCGGAAAAGCTTAAGGGGAAAAACTTTTTTTTCAACTTTTCAAAAATTTCATTTCGTCGATCAAATGTACGTCGATTTTTACCGAAAATTTTTTTGTAGAATTTCTCGATGATATTCACACCATAGCTGCAATGCGTTACGTACGAAGCATATATAGACAAAAATCTCAACTTTTCGATATCGTTAATGGTTTTTTCGATATTTTAAATTTACCTATTGTACTAGCTAATGCTATTTAAATACAAATTTATTTTGTTAGAAAAAGGATCAAGGACCTTAAAATGTCCAAATTTAATTCCTTAACTTTTCCAAACGTCACACGGTGCTGCTTTGGTGAAAATATTTCCGGAAAAATCCAAGAAATTCTTTTCGTCATATCTGTTTCACCAGAACGATTTTCATGGAATTTTCCGGAAAAATTTTAACCATAGGTTCTCCATGTTATGATCGGAAAAGATGTCAAATCACATTGCATACTTTTAATGTCCTTGATCCTTTTTTTACCATAAAACATAAATGCATTCAAATGAAGTTACGTCACAACATTTTAATCTTTAATATCGGGATCGAAAAATTGAGATGATTTGCGACAGGGTTTTCGTTCGTAACATTGTGTAGTTATTGTGACATTTTAAGGTCCTTGATCCTTTTTCTAACAAAACAAATTTTTATTTAAATAGCATTAGCTAGCACCATAGGTGAATTTTAAATATCGAAAAAACCATTAACGATATCGAAAAGTTGAGATTTTTGTCTATGTATGTTTCGTACGTAACGTAATGCAGCTATGGTGTGAATTTGATCGAGAAATTCGACAAAAATTTTTTCGGAAATAAATCGACGTACATTTGGTCGACGAAATGAAATTTTTGAAAAGTTGAAAAAAAAGTTTTTCCCCTTAAGCTTTTCCGGGACCAAATTTACACCATCGATAGAGTAATTAAAGCGCTATCGAATGAGCCTATTATCGTTAACCTACGATCGATAGTTTTCGCTAAAAATGGCGTTAAAGTTGAAAAAAGTGCAAAAAAGTGTCAGTTTTGGCCAATTTTTCAGATTTTTTTGGATTTTGCCCGAAAAATTATCCCCGAAAAATCGAAAAAATTCAATTTAAGGATATGTTTTTTACGCTTCCCGGAGCCGTACTAAGCCATTGCCAAAATCCTATTTCACGAAAATCGAAAATTCGATATCCCCCCCCTCATTTTTTCGGGGATGACGTCATTGGATGGCGACGTATGTGTGACGTCATATATATGAACCAAAAAGAAAAAAAATCTACGTAATCGATCGATCACTTCTCAACCCCGAAAGGTTGGAAGTGATGATCGAATAATTCGGCTGAAACTAACGTTAAGATAATTATTAACGATCGAAAGTGACAATTTAAGCTGTAATGAATATATAGAAATTAGAAATTGGTTAGTAGAAATATAAAAATCTTTTACCTTGTTGGGGGATCGATCCATCGTCTTTCCGTTTAGCACATTTTCCGTGCGCTTATCGATTCGGCCAATGGAAGATATATTTATGGATCATTTAAACTCATATATAAAAATTTCTTAATCGATTGAAACTTGAAAAAATTTTTCGATCGAAGGAATTGGAATTTTCCAAAAATATTTTAACCATAGCTGCTCCATGTTAATCCCGGAAAATTTGTCTAACCACATTAAAACATTTTATAGTCCTTCATCCTTTTTTTCGATAAAACAAATTTGTATTTGAATAGCATTATCTTGCATAATATATAATTCTGCAATATCCAATTACGTAACATTAATTTTTAATAATCGATCGATTTTCGTGGAATTTTCCGGGAAAATTTGAACCATTGTTTTTTCATGTTACGTTCGGAAAAGTTGTCAAACCACATTGGAAAATTTTTTTGTCCTTGATCCTTTTTTTGCAAGAAAACAATTTACATTTGCATTGTATTATGATGCATAATATCTAATTTGTAAAATCGAAAAATTCCATGAAGAACATCGATAGACTTTTCGATCGTTCTATTATGGAGCTGGATGTGAATATCATCGCAAAGTTCGAAAAAAAATATTCGACAAAAATTTCAAAAAATCTCACGTGCATTTGGTCGACGATTTGAAATTTCTGCAAAGTTATAAAAAAAAGTTTTTTTCTTTAAGATTTTCCAGGACCAAATTTACACCATCGATAGAGCAATTCAAGTGCTATCGAATAAGCTAACGATCGCTACCTTACGATCGTTAGTTAACGCACAAATCGACGTTAAAGTTGCAAAAAGTGTAAAAAAGTGTCAATTTAGGCCGATTTTAAGATTTTTTCGGATTTTGCCCGAAAAATTATCCCGGAAAAACCGAAAAAGTTCAATTTAAGGATATGTTTTTTAGGCTTCCCAGAGGCTTACTAAGCCATTCCCAGAATCCTATTTCACGAAAATCGAAAATTCGATATCCTCCCCCTCATTTTTTCGGGGATGACGTCATTTGATGACGTCATTATGTGACGTCACATATGCGGAATCAAAAAAAAAAAAAACTACGTAATCGATCGATCGATCATTTCCAACCCCGAAAGGTTGGAACTGTTCGATCGAATATTTCGATGATGCAATGTCTGGAATCAAGGATTAATGTTATTAGATCATATTATAGATAGTAAGGAATAGAAATCAATTATTATATTAAAGAAAAAACACTTACGGATCCGGGGTGCGAACGCTGGACCTTCGGCTTGGGCGACGGACGGGCTCTCTGACGATTCGGCCATTAGAAGATATATGTAAAAATCGTTAAAACTTACATATAAACAATTCTTATGAGATTTACTGAAAATTGAAAATTATTTTTCGAACGAAATAATTTGAAGGTCCCGAAAATATTCGAACCATAGCTGCTCCATGTTAAGATCTTAAAAATTGTCCAATAACATGGTAACATTTTAATGTCCTTCCCCATTTTTTTCAATATTAATGATTGTTATTAAATATTGTGAAATCAATGGCAATTTCATCACATTATCTTGTTGTAAATCAAAACCAAACCAATGTGTGGATTTTCAAATATATTTCGATAAAAAGGAATCTTTTCGATTTTATGTAAATTTCAATCAATTTTACTACTTGTGAATTGTACAATAAAGGAAGTAATATCCAAGGTTTATTACAATAATCCTAATATACAAGGTTATAATTGTAATATACAAGGTTTCAGACTGATTAAAGTTTCAAAATTCTTCGTATGACGTCATTTTTTTTTCTAATGGGACATCCTGTGTAATTTATAAACCTTGAGTAATATCGCCTGTTAGGATTAGTGGATTAGCATATGAACGCAATTAGCATACTTAGATGTATCACTGGTTGCATAACTGTAACATTAAATACAATTTCTGAAGTCTCTTGACTCTTATTATGACTGATAGTGAGATATGAGATTCGATTGAATATTCTTGCAATAAATTTAAATTATGTGATATATGTAAACGTCGTTAAAACTAATATATAAATAATTCTTATGAGGTTTGCAGAAAATTGAAAAAAATTTTCGAACGAAATAATTTGAAGGTCCCGAAAATATTCGAACCATAGTTGCTCCATGTTACGATCGGGAAAGTTGTCAAAAATATGCTAACTTTTTAATGTTCTTCCCCGTTTTTTTTCGATATTTAATATTATTATTAAATACTGTGAATTCATTGGCATTTTCATCAACTTGCCTTATGGACAAATACAATTTTTCTTATTTGTAAATTAAAATCACAGTTGGAATTTACAACTTTGAATCAAGGAAAAGGGATTACTATGATTGTAAGTAAATTCAAATTTAATTCACAATACCCCAAATGTATAATATACTCACAATATCAACAATATATTTGTGGAGCAATTAAAGACTGACAACGCAACCTATGTTGCATCGATGTATCACTGGTTGCATACCCCAACATTGTAAGACGGGTTTCTTTTTTCTTTATACGGAGTCAATAACGGGGTTCTTTATAACTGTTATAACGTTTTTATAAAGTATATAATTTTTAATTAAAAATTTTTCTCGTTTTTTATGTTTCTTAAACACGAAATTATTTTTCGATCAAAATAATTTGAATTTTAAAATATTTGAACCATAGCTGCTCTGTGTTACATTTAGAAAAGTTGACAAAAAGCATAGTAAATTATTTATATCCTTAATCGATTTTTTCGTTATTATTAATTTACATATTTGAAGTTATGCAATTTTATTGAATATTTGTTTTTTCATCATTAACCACGGTGAAGAGGTCGAGAAAAGTGATAATTTTTTTTTCCGATAATTTACGCTTGGCACATACGATTCAAATATATTAGAGAAATTTCATGAAAATCAAAATAAACTACTTTTAAATTTTAATGTTTTTTTTTTTCTGATTATTTTTCAACCATAACTTCTCTATAATAAGTTTTGGATACCTAATTTTTTAAAATATTTTTTTCCATCAAAAAATCATTTAAAGGCTATGGAATAAAAATTAATGTTCTTAATAAGAGATATTGGAAATTATAAGAAATAAAATTAAAAAAAAAAAAATTTCCTCAACGAGGTTTGAATTCACAACCTTCGGCCAGAGAGCCGCAACTCATATCCACTCGGCTAACCAAGCTATAAAATTTGCGATTTTAAAACTAATATTTAAATATATCACTGATTTTTTTTTGCAAAGGGTTCCTTATTTCCAATTAATTATGATTATTTGAGTGAATAATTTACCGTAAAGCTTCTATGCAATAATCTTCAAAAACAAATAATAATTGGTTCTCAAAAGTTCCAGGAATTGCAAAATGTTCGATCAATAATAATAATAATATTAAAGATGGATTGTTTGAGAAAAACTAAACTGATTTTTATTGATTGTATAAAAATTTTTTGCTTCATTGACTTTTGCAACAATGCCAAACAATCCCTGTTTAATATTTTTATTGTTGGAAATTCATCTGAAAAAAGAATATCCTGAAATAAAAAACTCAATAAATACAACAATGTTTCAAAAAAAAATATTTTTTTATTGATTTTCCATTTAAATTTCAATACAGAAAATTTTGACAACAATTGCTACTTTATAAATCCCAAATTTTAATTAACAAATATAAAGTTTTAACAATTTTTTTTCTTTGGTATTTTTGAAAATAATATTTCTACAAAATTTATTTAGACATTCAAATTACAATTAGATGCACTTTAAACCAATTGCAATAATTACTTTTAACAATAAAGCATTTTTTAAGAAATCACTTTGTCTTTGATTTTATCACTAAACACTGAAAATTTACACTAACAATGTAAAGTTATAACTTTTATCTTCCACAGCACTTTTATTTTAAATTATTCTTCCCGATAATACAATAATGGTTCATCAACAATCCATCCACTATCCACGTTGTTCCCTGTGGAAGCGTCCAGCTATCCAAACACCAATGATCCTCCATTAATGCTCGATTGGTTCCATTGTTGTGTTATTAAATTGAAATAAACATAACAAACATTAGAAATTTTATAATTATACAAAGCAACAGAAATATTTACCAATTACTTCATTTTCCTAACTGGCTTTTCCTTATTGGTTAGGAAAATGTATTCTTCAATTTCCACTGAAGTTCTGTAAGAAATAAATTCAGTGTAGCGATTGTTGTAATGAACAATTATTACCTACTTTTTCAATATCATAAGTTATGCTTTCAAAAATGAAGCAACGTACAACGGGTTGCATACCCAAAACATTTATTAAATGATTTGTATATGTTGAAATCAACCACCTTGGCAATAATGATATAAGAGGCACCTTATCGATTAATATTTAACTTTTCGAACGTTGAAATTAATAGATCGAATAGTTCGACAATTAAAAATGAATTAATAATGTTTAGTGATTTATAAGCTTTAAGGTTTAGAAATTATTTATTACGACAAAAACAAATCCTAGATCGAATTCAGAAACCGACTTTGAGCCCCGAAACATGGTTTTACTACTCATATCCATTTGGGTTTAAGTGTATTATATCCTTCATATAAATTACAAAATTTTTATTAATTTATGAGACTTAAAAATTGAATTTCTATCATCAAAACTTAAATTTTCCAGAATCTGTATGCTTGATAGTAAAGTCGGATTATTTGTCGAAAAAAAATATAAATTTTTATGTAGGCAACCCTTAAATACAGCGAAAATCGTTAGCAATATTTATGTATTATCGTTTTAATACATTGTTCCGAACCCTAAAGTGCTTTTGGTTCAAAAATTATCCCTTGTTTTAACGTTATAAATTCTTGAAGTTTGGATGGTTTTTCTATGATTTTTTCTGGCACTTTGATGGCCGATTACATCCCTTAAACGTGGTTTGTTTACGGAAAAATTTCCACAATGTACAGATGGATATATACTTTCGATTGGCATCGAAAAATTTTTTTTTTTAAAATTTGAGGATTTTCGTGGAAAATCAACGATGGTTAACCCACGGTTTTTTTTTGACAAAAAAATATTATTTTTCAAATTCGAAATGGATTGTTTTATTATCGTTAAATACAATGTTACGAATCTAAAACTGTCTTTGGTTCAAAAATCATCCCTTATTTAACGACGTTATAAGCTCTTGAAGTTTGGCAGGTTTAACGAATTCTTCGGGCACTTTGATGGTCGATTTCATCCCTTAAACGTGGTTTGTTTTCGGAAAAATTTGCACAGAATGTACAGAGGGACGTATACATTCAATTTTCATCCTTAAATTTTTTTTTTGAAATTTGACGATTTTCGTGAAAAATCAACGATGGTTAACACACGGTTTTTTTTGGCCAAAAAATTTTTGGTTTCGAAATCGAAATGTTTTGTTATATTATCGTTTAATACATTGTTACGACCCTGAATCTGTGCTTAGTTCGAAAACCATCCCTTATTTAACGACGATATGAGCTCTTGAAGTGTGGCTGGTTTAACGAATTCTTCGGGCACTTTGATGGTCATTTTCATCCCTTAAACGTGGTTTCTTTACGGAAAAATTTGCACAGAATGTACAGAGGGGCGTATATATTCGATTGGCATCCTTAAAAAAAATTTTGAGATTTGACGATTTTCGTGAAAAATCAACGATGGTTAACCCACGTTTTTTTTTTGACCAAAAAATTTTTGGTCAAAAATTTCGAAATTGATTGTTATATTATCGTTTAATAGAATGTTAAGAACCTGAAACTGCCTATGGTTCGAAAATCATCCCTTATTTAACGACGTTATAAGCTCTTGAAGTTTGGATGGTTTTCTATGATTTTTTCTGGCACTTTGATGGCCAATTTCACCCCTTAAACGAGCTTTGATTTCGGAAAAATTTGCACAGAATGCACAGATGGACACATACTTTCGATTGGCAACGACAAAATTTTTTTTTGAAATTTGACGATTGTCGTGAAAAAGCAACGATGTTAACCCACGGTTTTTTTTGACCAAAAAATTTTTGGTCTCGAATTCGAAATTGATTGTTATATTGTCATTTAATACAATGTTAAGAACCCGAAACTGCCTATGGTTCGAAAATCATCCCTTATTTAAGGACGTTCTAAGCTCTTAAAGTTTAGATGGTTTAATGATTTCTTCTGGCCCTTTGAAGGTCGATTTCATCCCCTAAACGTGGTTTGTTTTCGGAAAAATTTGCACAGAATGTACAGATGGACTTATACTTTCAAAAATTTTTGAAATTTGACGATTTTCGTGAATAATTAACGATGGTTAACCCACGGTATTTTTTCACCAAAAATTTTTGGTTTCGAATTCGAAATGGATTATTTTATTATCGTTTAATACATTGTTACGAACCCGAAACTGCCTTTGATCGTCAAAACCTGAATTTTCGAGAATTTGTATGCTTAATAGTAAAGTCGGACTATTTGTCGTTGTTTTTGGAGCACCAAAATAAAAGACGGCTAAAAAGAAAAGTGCCTAGTGATCAAGTAGAGGCATAGGGAGATTCCTCCACTGGGAGTGGATCTCCTTCACGTCAGCTCCGGTCATCAAATCGGATTATAGGACCTAGATCCTGATGGCCGATTTATATATAAATAAAAATTATTTTAGGTAGAAAAACTTGCTAATAGTTCAATGGTAGACGTATAGATGGCGCAAAAAACTTAGGTCGAGGCAGGTAAAAATAAATGCTAGAAGTTCAGTCTTTATTGCGTAGGTGGCGTAACAGACTTACAATATTATGGTGAAAATACTTGCTAATGTAAATTTTTAATAACGTGTTTTAACGTTGCAAAAAAAAACTACTTTAGGTATTTAATGCAAATTAAACTTTATATTCGATTTCTGTTTAATTTCTGATCAGATTGATTTTTCCTACTCTTATTTAGGGATTTTTAATGACAAGGATTGAGGAAATACAAAAATATGTACACAAATATATAAAATAAATGTTATTCTTTTATTTTTGGGATTTAATATTTGAATTTGTTTTACAAATTGTTTTTTATTATAAATAATTTTCAATAAATATCAATCATTTATTCATAAATCAATCAATATCTACAAATGTTAATCGATAGATATTCCCAAAGTATTCGAAATTAAAAATAATCATCATTATTGATTAGGTTCGACTTGATTGAAGATAATTTATAATAAATTTGTCAATACATTTGAAAAATAACATCAACGTTTATTACTACAACTTGTCTATAAACATTATAAAATTAAAATGAATTTATTGGCAATGATATTGGTACAAAAAATGTTTAATTAAAATTTCAAGCAATTACAGAGCATTCAAAATTTGTATTCTATGTGTAATATGCAATACAAAAGTTCAATAATGCCACAATAAAAAATTTTCTTCCCCTTTCCTTTTCCTTGTTATGAAACTATTACTGAATAGAAACTGCAAGAAGAAAAAAAAACAGATAATATATAGACAATATCAAATTATCTTTACAATTTCTCACCCAATTTGATGTTAATTTCAGGAGAACCTAATAAATTTTAATAAAATAAATCTGCAACAATTAAAATCTTTTTATTAATAAAAGAAAATTCATCAAAAACAACGGGATTACCTTTAATTTTTTGGATGGAAATCGAAACTTTAGACCACCAAAAACTTATACTGCATTGATTAACTAATTATATATTCAATAGTGGTTTTCTTTTTTCTCATTTTTAAAAAAAATCCTTCTTTCATTAGTAGATACTAACAATTATTTTTTTTCGATAATTCTCCATTCTTTTATAGATCCATAACATAGTCAATATTTTTCTAAAACTGAAAAGAAATTCGCAGTAATATCAATGATTCCATTTGAACTATTAAATAAATAATGTTTCTTACCAAAATTATAATCTAAAGCCTTATAATCTAAAATCTTAAAGATGACAATATGGCTGCTTTCCATCGTTGAAAATATATCCAAACTTTAAGACATTATTAATTGAAATATTAAAATTTTAATACAAATATTTCCTCAAAATAATTCATCATAACTAAAGAATGTTTCCAATCGATGTTTGAGGAACAATCCTTAAAATTTAAAAAGAAAAGAATAAGCTAAACATATTATATTCCATGAGGTTTCAAGTTTTATCTTACTTATTTTCCAAGAATATTAACTCCCAAAACAAAGATTCCATTCATATGGTAAATGGTTTTCCTGTTTTTCTCTTGTAGGATTTTTTATAAACCAATGCCAATAACAAACTTTTGTTCGCCAATTTTCCTCCAGTCTTCTATGGATTAACAGTTCATTTTTTCTGTATTTTTTCTGAAACTGAAAACAATTTCATGTTAATATTTATTGATCCACTTAAATCATACTACAAAAAAATTAGCCTTACCAAAATTTTACTTCTTAGATCATCAATTTTCCTAAGAGTTCTTGAAGATGATGATGTAAAGAAGGATTTTGGATGAACATCTCGTTTCCTCTGGCTGTTCTCCTCGACCAAAATGTATATCAATTGCAGGAACGACACTTTACACTTTAAATTTAACACTAACAAAACACTTTAGCACTTATTCCTCCAGGGAATATAACACACTTTCACAACACAACACTAATCACTGACCGAAACGCGTAATCCAGATTGGGTGACGGAAACGAACTCACTTCATTATTTAACACTTTTCATATTGTCAATTCTCATTTTTATTTAAAGACGAAGGAAGAAAAAAAATGATTAGTAAATACAAAAGCTTGACTCTAAATCTCTATGCTACAATAGAGAGAATAAACATTTTGGCAATCCCTGCTACAAGGGACATCCCCATTTACCTGCCTGTATAACATAGAAACCACTTTGGCCACCAACTACCTAACAACTACTAAGCTAATTGTTGCAACCAGGATTCGAACTCGTACACAACATCAATTGATGTCCTGGAATCCAATACCTAACGAATCGCGAACAAAAAATGCACTTTATCAATCGAATAATCACTTGCAGTTCACACTTATTTTTATTAAATGTTTGTTTAAAGTCCCCGAAAGTGCATTTTATTTAAATAAATCTACTTTAATTAACCGCGCGCGGAAAAAAAAACAAACGGATAATGTGACCAAAAGTGGCTCCTCTACAAAAGCCCACACCCCCTAGCTGAAAAGGAATCAAGTGGGATTAGGTAAAAAAAGCTACGGACTTAACTTGGATCGAAGTCCTCGTCTGCTACCAACGCCTTCCAGGAACTGCAACTCCAAAGAACAGCTTCCATCTCTAGGTCCATAATTCCAGGTATTCAAGATCACAAGAGTTCCCAAAGCACTTATTAAACCGATCGCGACGCGACACGAACTTTCGTGTAACACTCCCGAACGATTTAAAATTTCGCGAAAATTTCGAATAACTAGTTCTTGCTTTATAACTGTAAAGCATATAGATTTGTCAAAGTTCACGCGTTACCGATAATGTATTCAACGTAGAATACATAATAAAACCGCGCACGAAACGAAAACGGAAAGAAATATTTTTACGAACGGAAAACGATTCACTACACTTAACTCCTTTTCTTTATAACTGAAAAAGAAACAAATGGATTAGGGTTGAAAGATTTATACTTTAACTTAAATATCAGATACTTACGAGGAGGATATAACCCCAGCCGCCGTTAAAGTATTCTAGAGATCCAGAAATTGCGTCCAATTTTTTGATCCCTGAGTTGATGAATCCATTGGCAATCCTAGCGCCGTTCTTCCAGTTAAAAGAATCAATAGAAGGCTTTAAATCTTCCATAATAATCGAATATGGATGTTGATGGTAATGGCAATTGATTGCTTTTCGCCAGTTATCCTCCGCTTTTCCATAGAATAATAAAGTCTTTTGTATTTTTCCGAATCTGGAATAAAATTATTAATATCAGTGGATCCTAACGAATTATAAAGATATAGGTAATGTTTCTTACAAAAATTTTCATCTGAAACCATCAATTCCCCACATATCCTTGAAGATGATCATATGGCTGCTTCTCTATTGCCGAAACGAAACAATTCACCCCACTTAACTCCTTTTATTTTTAACTGGAAAAGAAATTAATTTATTAATATGGTAGAAAGAATGTCTTAATTTATAAATACATACGAGGAGGATAAACCCCGTTAGCTGCAATTATCCTCGAAGTACACCAATTGCAAATAACGACTCCTATTTACTCCTCAGTCTTTCTAGTATCGTCCATCCAGTTGATCCAATAGAAAGAATCCACAGTTGCCTCTAAATCTTCCATAATAATCGAAGCTTGGACTTCCAGAATATATTGATTCTCAATTTTATTCCCTACAACAATAATTAAAATCAAAACCATTATAGAATTAAACAATCAAAGTTTCAAATTTTCTTACCCTCAATGCCTTCCTAATTCAGACTTAAGTTTTGCCATTTCTTTAGTATACACTTTATATGGTAGTTAACTTCTTTTAGAGCTAAAAAAGGATAAATTCAATTAGTACGGTAAATATTATATCTTGACTGAAATACATACGAAAAGGATGATTCCAAAGCGATCGTTTAAGTTTCATGGAATTGGAAAGAAATGCTCCAATTTGCAACTATTCTTTTAGAAGTAACAGTAGAGATTCTTGTTCTTTACAAAATTGAACTTTCCAGAATGTCCTCAACTGTTAAAACTGACATTTCAGAAGTGGTAACCACAACATAATATTCTCAAATATCTAATGTTTGAACGGCATAATGTTAAAGAATTCAGTAGGACAATACCTAAAATTCCAAATTATAAAGAAAATAAATAGTAAATATTACCGAAATGCAATGAAGTTATCTTAATACTTACCCATTTTTCAAACATTTCAATTCCCAAAATCTAACATGTAAGATTATCCATTCATCTGCTTACAATTCCTCCGTCATTTATATAAGTTGGTAAAACAATTAACATTGATTAACTTCAGATCTTTTATTATCCTAAAAAGGAAATAAACTTTACCAAGAATTACACATAACAATGACTTAAGAAAAGCAAAGACTTACATCAAACTTTAAACTGATGATAAAATCGTAACAAAGCGAAAAATATTCAAATTTTGATCCTTCGAACATTTCATAGAATTCCAAACATTTCATACTGTTTTTCATTTATTTATAGAAATTGTGATGACTAGTAAGAACCTAAAAAATAAGTCTGTAAGAAATACATTAGTCGGTATAAAAGAAAACTAACAGAAATATTTTCATTACTTTTTATTTTGTGGATGGCAAACGGAATTCTAAACCACTAAAATTTTGGGTTCCTCTATATGCTCTATATATTCTTCGGTAATTATTACAGGGGTTGAATGAATTTCAGTTATTTTGAAAACATTTTTTTCCATCAATAACAATAATACCTCTTTTTTGCCATTTATCATACATTTCCTCGGAAAACAAAAATTGTTGGTACTTTTCCTGAAACTGAAGAAAAAATATTAATTTTTCCACTCAAATCATTGAAATATTATATCTTACCAAAATGTTACTCTGATATGATCAATCCTCATGGAAGTTCCTGAAGATGGTTCTGTGATAATATATTTTGGATGAACATCTCGTTTCCTCTGGCTGCTATCCTCGACCAAAAAGGTATCCCAATTGCAGGAACGACACTTTACACTTTAAATTTAACACTAACTTAACACTTTAGCACTTATTCCTCCAGGGAATATAACACACTTTCACAACACAACACTAATCACTGACCGAAACGCGTAATCCAGATTGGGTGACGGAAACGAACTCACTTCATTATTTAACACTTTTCATATTGTCTATTCTTATTTTTATTTAGAGACGAAGGAAGAAAAAAAATGATTAGTAAATACAAAAGCTTGACTCTATATCTCTATGCTACAATAGAGAGCATCAACATTTTGGCAATCCCTGCTACAAGGGACATCCCCATTTACCTGCCTGTATTACATAGTAACCACTTTGGCCACCAACTACCTAACAACTACAAAGTTAATCGTTGCAACCAGGATTCGAACTCGTACACAACATCAATTGATGTCCTGGAATCCAATACCTAACGATTCGCGAACAAAAAATGCACTTTATCGATCGAATAATCACTTGCAGTTCACACTTATTTTTATTAAATGTTTTTGTTTAAAGTTCCCGAAAGTGCATTTTATTTAAACAAAACTACTTTAATAAACCGCGCGCGGAAAAAAAACAAACGGAAACTGTGACCAAAAGTGGTTTCTCTACAAGAGCCCACACCCCCTAGCTGAAAAGGAATCAAGTGGGATTAGATAAAAAAAACTACGGACTTAACTTTAATCGAAGTCCTCGTCTGCTACCAACGCCTTCCAGGAACAGCAACTCCAAAGAACAGCTTCCATCTCCAGGTCCATGATTCTAGGAATTGAAGATCACTAGAGTTTCCAAAACACTTATTAAACCGACCGCGACGCGACACGAACTTTCGTGTAACACTCCCGAACGATTTAAAATTTCGCGAAAAATTCGAATAACTAGTTCTTGCTTTATAACTGAAAAGCATATAGACTTGTAAAAGTTCACGAATTACCGTTAATGTATTCAACGTAGAATACATAGTAAAACCGCGCGCGTACGAAAACGGAACGAAATATTTTTACGAACGGAAAACGATTCACTACACTTAACTCCTTTTATTTTTAACTGAAAAAGGAATAAAATGATTAATATAAAGAAAGTAGGTCTTAATTTTATAAATACGTACGAGGAGGAATAAACCCCGTCAGCCGCAATTATCCTCGAAGTACACCAAGTGCAGATAACGACTCCTAGTTACTCCTCAGTCATCCTAGTGTCTTCCATTCATTTGATCCAATAGAAAGACTCCACATTTACCTCTAAATTTTCCATAATAATCGAAGTTTGATGTCACAGAATCTATTAATTAAAACAATAACTAAAATCAAAACCATTATAGAATTCAACAATAAAAGTTTCAAATTTTCTTACCCACAATGCCTTCTTATTTCAGGATGAAGTTTTGCCATTTTTTTAGTATACGCTTCATATGGTAGTTATCTTTTTTTATAGCTAAAAAATGATCAATTTTATTAATACGGTAAATATTATGTGTTGACTAAAATACATACAAAAAGGATGATTCCAAAGAAATCGTTTAAGTTTCATAGAGTTGGGAAATATGGTCCAATTTATAACTATTCTTTTACAAGCAACAGTAGAGATCTTCCTTCTTCACAAAATTGAACATTCCAGAATGTCGTCAACTGTTAATATTGATAATTCGTAAGTGGTACTCACAACTGACTATTCCCAAATATCTAATATTTGAACGGCGTCATTTTAAAGAATTCGGTTGGATAATACCTAAAATTACAAATTACAAAGAAAATAAATAGATCATATTACCGAAATGCAATGAAGTTATCTGAAACCTTACCAATTTTTCAAACATTTCAATTCCCATAATCTAACATTATAGGTTTCCCATTCATCTGGTTACAATTCCTCCGTCATTTATATTAGTTGGTAAAACAATTAACATTGATTAACTTCAGATCTTTTATTATCCTTAAAAAAGAAAATAAACATTACCAAGAATTACACATAAAATTGACTTAAGAAAAACAAAAACTTACATCAAACAACAAATTGGTGATAAAATCATAACAAAGCGAAAAATATTCAAATTTTGATTTTTTATTCTAAACATTTCATACTGTTTTTCATTTATTTATAGAAATTGTGATGACAAGTAAGTACCTAAAAAATAAGTCTGTAACAAATACATTAGTCGGTATAAAAGAAAACTTTAACAGAAATATTTTTATTACTTTTTATTTTTGGGATGGAAAACGGAATTCTAAACCACTAAAACTTTGGGTTCCTTTATGCATTCTTCGGTAATTATAACTGCGGTTCAATGAATATCAATTATTTTTTAAACATGTTCTCCCTTCAATAGCAATAAGACCTCTTTTTTAAGCATTGGTTTTCTTTCTGAAACATAAGTAAACATAATAATTTTTCCACTGAAATCATAATATAGAAATATTGCATCTTACCAAAATTTTACTCCGATATGATCAATCCTCATAGAAGTTCTTGAAGATGATAATGTAGTGATGGATTTTGGATGAACATCTCGTTTCCTCTGGTTGCTCTCCTCGACCAAAATGTATCCCAATTGCAGGAACGACACTTTACACTTTAAATTTAACACTAACTTAATACTTTAGCACTTATTCCTCCAGGGAATACAACACACTTTCACAACACAACACTAATCACTGACCGAAACGCGTAATCCAGATTGGGTGACGGAAACGAACTCACTTCATTATTTAACACTTTTAAAATTGTCTATTCTTATTTTTATTTAAAGACGAAGGAAGAAAAAAATGATTAGTAAATACAAAACCTTGACTCTAAATCTCTATGCTACAATAGAGAGTATCAACATTTTGGCAATCCCTGCTACAAGGGACATCCCCATTTACCTGCCTATAACAAAGAAACCACTTTGGCCACCAACTACCTAATAAACTACAGTAGCTAATTGTTGCAACCAGGATTCGAACTCGTACACAACATCAATTGATGTCCTGGAATCCAAAACCTAACGAATCGCGAACAAAAAATGCACTTTATCGATCGAATAATCACTTGCAGTTTACATTTATTTTTATTAAATGTTTTTTTAAAGTTCCCGAAAGTGCATTTTATTGAAATATAAAACTACTTTAATAAACCGCGCGCGGAAAAAAAACAAACGGAAAATGTGACCAAAAGTGGTTCCTCTACAAAAGCCCACACCCCCTAGCTGAAAAGGAATCAAGTGGGATTAGATAAAAAAAGCTACGGACTTAACTTGGATCGAAGTCCTCGTCTGCTACCAACGCCTTCCAGGAACTGCAACTCCAAAGAACAGCTTCCATCGCCAGGTCCATAATTCCAGGTATTGAAGATCACAAGAGTTCCTAAAGCACTTATTAAACCGACCGCGACGCGACACGAACTTTCGTGTAACACTCCCGAACGATTTAAAATTTCGCGAAAATTTCGAATATTTAGTAAAGTTCATGCTTTATAACTAAAAAGCATATAGATTTGTCAAAGTTCACGCGTTACCGATAATGTATTCAACGTAGAATACATAATAAAACCGCGCACGAAACGAAAACGGAACGAATTATTTTTACGGACGGAAAACGAAATGATTCACTACAATTAACTCCTTTTATTTTTAACTGGAAAAGAAATAAATTGATTAATATAAAGAAAGTATGTGTTAATTTTATAAATACATACGAGGAGGAATAAACCCCGTTTGCCACAAAAATCCTCGAAGTACATCAATTCCTGGTGATGACATTTATTTAGGCTTTCGTCCTTCCAACTGATCGAAACTATAGGTGTCACTATTCCTTCCACAATAATCGAAGATGAATATTAACTATAACAATGAACACAATACTCATTATTATTAATATAAAGCAATTAAATCGATTTCAAAGTTTCTTACCAGCAATGGCTTGTTAATTCTAGTTGAAATATCCGTATTTCTATTGTATCCCTTTAAAGTGGTTTGTTTTTTCCTTTTTTAGCTAATAAAAGATCAATTGGATTAATAAGATAAATATCATATATTGATTTAAGTACATACGAGAAGAACAACTCCTGGACAATCTAGAAACTTCCTAGTATTCCAGAAAATGGATGCAAACACGAAATGTTTTTCGGCAGATATCAAAACCATTGACCAACGTTTTTCAAATCCATGATTCACAAATGAAACTACTTAATGATGAATTGGGTTTTCCACAGGAATTCTATGTATATATATTCCTAAAAATGAAGAAGTTCCTTTAGGAAATGTAAATTAAAGGAAGATATATGTAAACTTATTTGCTTTCCAAGAACATCAACACCAAAATTCTATTCCTTTACTACGGTTTCCATTCATCTGCTGATAATCCTTTAGCCTTCATAGCAATAATTTCAATTGGCAATTTATTCCAATAGTTATTCATATCAATTAACTTTGGTTATATACATAACATCCGATGTATTTAATATCCTAAAAATAAAATATTATCTTAAAGAAATGAACAAACCATTTATATTATTAATTATAAAACTTACATTAAATACAATCTGGTAGAAAATATCTTCAACTTTAAGGCTTATCCAAATATTAATTAGTGGAAACATTTTTCATATCCAAAATTGCATTTCATATATGCAATTTCCTTTGACACTTAATGCACCCAACTGACTGATATATCAAGAAAAAAAATCTGCAAAAAATAAATCATAAGTTAATAATAGCAAAGGCAACTAAAATAATGTGATTACTATTACCTTTGAGGATGGAAAACGGAATTTTGAACCAAGCACTTATATTGTATTGATTTGAACAAATATGTTCTCAAAATCCGTTCTTAATAAATGGAACATCCACAATAATTTGGCAGAAATTTCTTCAAGTTCTCGATATTCGATTTTGGTTCATGTTATCATATATGGACATTATAATTGCGATATGGAAATCCGTCTAAATGATTTTTCTTCCATCGACAACACACCAACAACTTCTCTTCGCCATTATCCAACCACGAAATCATGGTTCTATTGTCTGAAACAAGAAAATAATTTTTAATATTTTTAATTGGATTTTTAACTGGAATTATTTAAAAATAGTATTCTTTACCAAAATGTTAATTTTGATGTCGAATTTTGGATGAAATTCTCATTTCCCCTGGTTGGTCCCATGGCGAAGATGTATCCAGATTGCAGGAACAACAATGTACACAAAATACTGATTCAACACTTTAACACTTTACACATTAACTTTAGCACTTAAACACTTATTCCTCCAGGGAATGTAACACACTTTTACAACACAACACTAATCACTGACCGAAACGCGTAATCCAAAATGGGTGACGGAAACGAACTCACTTCATTATTTAACACTTTTCATATTGTCTATTCTTATTTTTATTTAAAGACGAAGGAAAAAAAAATGATTAGTAAATACAAAAGCTTGACTCTATATCTCTATGCTACAATAGAGAGTATCAACATTTTGGCAATCCCTGCTACAAGGGACATCCCCATTTACCTGCCTATAACAAAGAAACCACTTTGGCCACCAACTACCTAACAAACTACAATAGCTAATTGTTGCAACCAGGATTCGAACTCGTGCACAACATCAATTGATGTCCTGGAATCCAATACCTAACGAATCGCGAACAAAAAATGCACTTTATCGATCGAATAATCACTTGCAGTTCACACTTGTTTTAATTAAATGTTTGTTTAAAGTTCCCGAAAGTGCATTTTATTTACAAGAACTACTTTAATAAACCGCGCGCGGAAAAAAAGCAAACGGAAAATGTGACCAAAAGTGGTTCCTCTACAAAAGCCCACACCCCCTAGCTGAAAAGGAATCAAGTGGGATTAGATAAAAAAAGCTACGGACTTAACTTTAATCGAAGTCCTCGACAGCTACCAACCGCTTTCACAGCTTCAATCCAAAACTCCTCCATTCCAAATGCCGGCACCAACCACTAATATTTGATGATATTCCAGAAATTCTGCAAAAAAATACATCAGCGTTAGTTCAATACTTTTAAAGGATTCTATCGAAAATATGCATTTTCTAAATAATTTTTCGAATAAAATTTTTTTTTTCTTAATCACAAGTCCTAATTTGCTAAACCAAATTGGATTATGCATTTATAAATAACAATTTTTTTCTCTTATGATTGGAAAATACTTTTAAAATCATACTTGACCTAAAAGTAACTAATAAATTTAATTGAAATTTTTTTATAAGTGTTACAACTGGTACTTATAATTCAAGTACAAGTTGGTGATTTCAATGCATGTAAGTTAGGATGATTGCCTACACAACTGCACATTAAAATTACCGCCACCTATGATGCATGAAGTGAACACACATAGGCACTGGTTTGAGTTTTGGATAAATTCATCATCTCTTTTAGCATTGCATTTAAGCATTGCTATATGCCGACAATTTTCCTATCTAGAATTTCGGGAAATTTAATCAAGAAGTTGCCAAAAATCTTTTAAAAATTAATAAAGTGGCACAATTAAGTTGCAATATATTTTTCAAAAAAAAAAAAGAGATAATAATTAATTAAATAGGCTTTTGAAATAATTAAGGCCTTCTTGGCTGGGCAATGAAAAATAAAATTGCAGTAAAAGAAACGAACAATATTAATAGAGTGGTTCTTTTTTTACAATGTCAATGCAATTACTTGCACTTTTCGACAAATCAAGATGGCTTCCACTAATTTCTAATTGACGGTGAAGGGAGAAGATTGACGATAAATTATTTTTTGGATATTCGGGAATAACGTTAATCGCAATTTATCAAATGGAAATTGCAAATTTACAATTCATATGTTTCTTTTCTTTTCATGGGAAACGAAATAGTCATGGAAAAAAGTTTCGAAAATTGTCTTTTGTTTCAGGCAAATGCATTTCGTGATGACGATTTTTTTACAGATATTTACGCAAAGTATGACTTACGATTGAATAAAATAAAGATGATCACGTATTGAAAATTAACTTTTAAATTATTTTCACTACATTTTTAATGTTCATTAATTGATTTTTTTCAAGTTATCGATTTCGACCTTCATGGATCATTCAATGACGTTCAATGACTCGTCATTGCATTGCATATCAGTAGTGTGGCTCCCCCAAAGATTTTTATCAAATGCATTATCCAAAATGGCGATCTTTCTTTGTCATTTTAAGAAACGATTTTTGAAATGAAGATTAAGGGAATTTTTCACTTACCCCAACTTTGGTAATATGATGAATCGATGCCAGATGAATCCCACTATCACTTTAAACACTTTTCTGGATAATTGCAATGATTTGTCCCGATTTTTGGGAGAATTTTAACGGACCGAAATTCCCCCTTTAAGATCGCGAAACACACTGAGGGATCGGTACGAGTTGGTACGGGCCAATAGGTAATGCGTTTCGTCACAAAGTGCTCTCCTTGCGTTGATGCGTATTTCGGCAATTTTAGCAAAAGAAAAAAAATTAAATTAAAATATTTCAGATAATTAGTTTTAAAAAATTAATTAAAAAATATTTTCTTTTATAAAAATGGAACCTCAACTAGTTTCAATACTTAGAAAAATAATTTTCCTACAAGTAAAAAAAATATATTTTATCATTGCACCCAACTTTTTTTCCTTGCCAATTTTATAAGAAGTTCTTCAGAAAAATTGAAACATTGACAACTGATTTCACTGCCCCTGATTTTACAAATTTGATAACGTTGATACCTAATATCTATAAGACAATGCCATAACTACAAATCTTTCTTCATATTTTACGATTTGTGTAACTTATTCTTCTTTCTAAAGACCTATAAAAGCACTGTCTTTTCAATTCTAGAAAATCGTGGAATTCTACTAAGTCCTGTGGATTTTTCATGTTATTGAACTATTTAGAAGTTTTTGGTCAAATCTACATTAAATTCATGAAGTTTACCTTTTCATACATTTATAAATTCATTGTCCTCAATGGTCAGAAACTTCTTCGGATGAAAAATAGCTAAAGAAGTTCAAACCATTGTTTCCATTTGATCATTCGACTCCGTTTGTTTACTGTAATCACCAAATATGATATTCATTTTCCCGATTATCTGGTCTGTCAAAAAATGCATACAAGAACTTTGCAGACTTTAAATATATTGCACACAATTTCAGCTCTTTCCTGATCTAATATTGCTGGTCACCGATCAATGAAATATTATACATTTTGCTAGCAATTTTATCCACTGTTAGTTCTATCGGACTTACCTTGAAATATTCCCTTCTAATTTTTCTAAAATATCTTCTTAGCCATAAAATTACAACATCCTCTTTTGTAAAACAATTAATTAAGTATTTTGTATGAGATTTAAAAAGAAAAGTTTCCTTTAAAAGCAAGACTGTTGGAAGAAATCCGCATCCCCGTCAATTCGATATTTTTACGGAAGTAATTTTGCTTTTATGAGAACCAAATTTAATTACAGAGTTATAAGTCCCATTTAAAAAAGTGAATAAATTGGAGATTCAAATTCCCCTCATAAGTTTCTATTTTTGTTTATCCTTTTTATAGTCCCATCCACGTGGAAACTACTTCTACCACTTTTAAAATCGGATAAATGATTCAAAGTAGAATTCATTAACCAAATACTGCTTAGTCTTTAAAAATAACTTTCCCACTTTTGAGATTTATCTGTATACTTACATAATCTTAAATTTATAAAAAAATACAAATATCTGGATTAGTGACATTCCTTGCTAAAATCAGTTAACAAAGGAATTCAAATTTTACAATTATATGCATAGTTCTTTACAAACTAATGCATTTACTATTCTTCTTTGCATCAAAATTTAATCAAAAAGTAATATCTAATCTTATACATTAAATTTGTTACATATTTGATTATAAAAATGATAAAAAAATATACAACATTTAATCCTGTTTCAAACATTACAATTGAAGAGAAATACTATTGCATTGATTACAATTTTACAAGTAGTTTCAACACATATTGATAATAATACTCAAAAAAACAATTAATATTGTTAGTCCAATGCCTTAAACATTAAATATTTAGCAACATGTAAATCAGTGCTTCGAAAAATGTATCGATTTGTAATCGCACAGAACAAAATACGGAGTACCATTGCACTATGTATGTAGGTTCGGCTAAAAGAGGCTCCGTTTGAAAGGTGCTCTCAAAACCAATGAGAGCTCCACACTCCCGACCAAGCGCACTTCGTGCTCTCATGGAATTGGTGCTCCATACGATTGGCTATACAAATCGGAATATACAGTCGGAATGAAATGTTTTAGTAGACTTTCACTACTTAAATCTAATTCCAATAAAATCAATACGTGGTTTATGGTTTAGGCATTGTTAAAGAGTAAATATTTTATGTTTTACAAACAAAAAAGATTATAAATCTCCAGAGGTTTCAATGCTTTAATCTAATCTATTGCAGTGTATTCATACTGATTTGCTTAAAGGTCTTTAAATCCTTTGTAATCTTTATTAATTGTCAAGACAAAACCAAGAAGAAGCTTATCCCTTTCTCTATATTATGGTCGTTGGGAAATACTTAATGATTCCATTGCATATTTATTAAATTGAAGTAAAATTTTAGGCAAAAAATTAAATTTTTGATATACAAATACAAAGTAAATACTTTTTACTATATCTGATACATTTTTTGTTAGAAGAAAGTTGTTTTTCCAATAGGATAAGCCTAAGAAAACTGAAGCACTACTTTCACCAATATACTAAGTGGTAGTTTTATGTAAATTTATAAATCTTAGTTCTTATAAAAACTTTTTACAATTTATCAAGTCTAAAAATTAGGTCAAACACTTAGGACAAGTGAAAATTATAGGACAATTCAATTTAGTAATTTCCCACAAAAATTCAGTTAATATTAACAAAGGTTAATGTAATTTAAGACATAGTAATTGAATATTTCTAGGCACTACTTAAATTAGTATTCCTTGAATATTGAGTGCTTAGTTTGCTTAATTAGTTTGTATACTTCTTGCCATTTAAGTTTAAAGTTACAAAAAATCATATTTTTTTAAATATTAATTAAATATACCAACGTTAAACCATTTATAGTGTGTTTACAGTATGTGATTATTAAATTATTGTAATCTATTATGGATGTCTTTCGAAATGTACTAACAGTATTGTAAGGTATGATATCATTAAATATATTGCTGATCTATATCTTTCTAGCCTTTTGTGCCGTTCTATTCTGCCATCACGATTCCTCAATTACTTTTGATAAAGTGCAAAACACTGACAGTACAATATAGCATCCACTTATAACGTTATTCAATATTATCCAATAGTATCAATACATTTCTGAAGACACCATATAAAAACATTTATCTACTATTCAACTGCAAAAGCTACCAAAATGGTAATTGAACTTTGCCAAAAGTTTGGCAATTAATTTAAAATATTCTATCAAAAATTAACGTGAGAAATTCCTCTCTGGTTTACCAACAAAATACGCATGTATTCACTTATTGGGAATACATTAATATAAGATGATTTAAAGTTTTAGCTATGAATCATTTTTCAATTACCATCCTGTAATCTTTTTCAGCAATCATTAAGTGATTATGGATTTCTCTATTGAAAAGTTTGATTCATCTTATACGGCCAATATTCTTGCGTCAATATCGATATTGATTTTATAAATTGATGTATTTTAAATAGTGTTTGAAATAATAATCCAACTGTTACGATTTATTGCTGCAATCAATATTGACCGTGTAAGATTGAGCCTAAGTGATATGATTTACCAAGTAAAAAATTAAATAAACTCATTTATAGGCCACATATGGAACATTATTTCTATTCAATGGACATGGGATTTGAATCCCTTGTTTATTGTTATTTTTAAGAATCCAAAAACCATTTTTAAATAAACTGAACAAGATCAAACCTTTGGACTGACCAATTTTTCCAATTTAACATATTTTTTTTTCATTTCTATTGTAAACTTTGACGATAAATATTCCCAAGTGAAAAACTATGGAATATGACTTCAATTTTCAGAAATCGGACTTCTAACAAATGAAAATTACCATTCAAATTTGAGTTCATTTGAGATAGAAGTTCTGAAAACCGGTTTTGATGTTCTTTAGGCTTTTAAGAATGGATTTTGGAAGAGAAGATAAACGAAGGAATTACGCCCCTATCCCTGTCCAATGCAAAAGTAAATGGCGCGACGTATAAATGAAGTTCATGCAATTTTTTTTCTGGATTATCATGTAAATTCATGGAGAAATCTAAGTCTATTTGATGTGTTTTAAAAGGCTGAGACACAATTGTCTGCGATATTTTCTTGCGTCCGTAAATCAACAACTGTTTTTTCATATATTCGTTTTCTTGCGAATCTTCTTCGTTACTAAAAATCCGATTGGATCTGCCTTTAAAATTTTGCATTTCTTCTGATAGTTTCATCGATGGTTTTCGGCGAGTAATACCTACGGTGAAAAACTTTTATAGATGATAAAATTTAAAAATATTAGAAAACTTAAAAAAATGATTAATTTTCACAAGTGCTATGATTAGACAATGCCATTATATTACTGCAAAAGAAATAAAAAAGGTGGGAATTTTAAATTTCTTACATTTGATTTTCTCAAGTGTAAGCACCGATTTACCACACTAAATAAATGGATATATAAACTAAAACCCTTCGCAAATGTTACACTTTTCATAAGTTACCATTTTTTTAAAAAGTTTATTAAGATATTTATGAAACTGTATCATCCCCTTAGCGACTTTAACGAATGCAACTGCTATACTCTTGAAAATTATTAGGAATATATTGGACATTATACTAAGGACCAAGTATGAAGTACAACAAAGTCTCAATGATTTTTTCCGCAAAGTTTTTCCTACTTTTCAATTGTTTTCGAAGACTTAAAAAAATTTAACTTGTTACCTGCACAATTTCCTTTACAAAAAAACCAATGGAAAACTTTATCTGGAGGCAGTGATGGATTTACGCCTAGATCCGCGAGGCCTGGGCCTAGGGCCGCAAAAGTTTAAAGGCGAAGAATTCACGGACATTTTAAATTCAAAAATTGATTTTAGTTAGTTTCGCTATGAATGTATGGATTATCTTCAGTAAAGTACAATAAATATTTTTTATAAAATTTACTTTCCAATTAATCACATCACATTTTTCAATTATTAAATCTGGTAATTCGGGGACATTTAGAACAAAATAGAGATCCTCATAATGGTATTTTTTAAAAGCCGTAAAACTTTGAGCTAAATTCGATTTTTTTTTTGTCAAAACACTAAAGTCCTACGCGAATCCTGGTAGTCGAAATACGTCGTACTTATCTAAAACAATCTAATATGCTTACGAATAAGGAGAAATCTTCGTTATGAAAGTATTCGTATAATGAAGTAGGTGTCTTACATTATCTTATCTTCTTAAAATATTACATTATCTTCTCAATACTAAATATATCCGAAAGTATTTGGAATATATAGCATTACGGAATTTTCGAGATGTGTTACCCTAAAGATGACAATGCTCTGTGCTATTTTTGAATCCCAACACCAAATTGTTCAGAAGAATGATCTTATTGCACCCTGAAAAAACGGGAAAGTTACTAACATGCAAGTGTGGGCCAAGATTTACTTAATGTCCTGGCAATATTATCTATTGAAACTGAATTAGTACGAAAAATTGATTACGATTATATAATTGAAGTTTTCCGCGATCCAAGGCCAAAAAGAAGAAGTATAAATCATAAGTGATTGTTGGAAAAAAGTTGAAAAATGTTTTATCTTGATAATCACTCTGTTATGGAACAACCAGGGCAGCATATCGAATGAGGCCTAGGGCGGCATCGAGCCTAAATCCGCAACTATCTGGAGGTGAATATCATCCCTTTGATTTTTGATTGCCAAATATGATATTATATATCTTATCATTGGACTATTGCTTTATTGGAATACAATCTAAAAGAAAATTATTAATCGAAATGGATATTTGTGATAGATAAACTTTAATTACCTGGTAACTATCAATAATTGAAAATTTTTAAGCATAGTTTCAATTGTTGAGTGTCAAACAAGACAATGACGTCAAATTCTTCAAAATCCAGTCCTTTCATAAAGCTTTTGAAGTGTTTCTCGCAAATTTCTAGTAAGTTGCGGTGATTTTCTCCTCATCGATTTCTGTACTCCAAAAAAATCATTTTTTTTTTAATTAGATCTCCAATCCCATCGCTCTATGGTTTCCAATCAATTTCAATAATTTCCAGCGATTCAAAGAGTTGCTAATAGTTTTGGTGCCCCTAAAACGGTAGTGCATTAAAGAGGGGTAGTTTTCCAATATATATAACAATTTTTATTAATAAAAATGAAAGAAAATTCAAAAGACCATTATAGTAGGTCTTATCTTACATATTTTATCCCAGTTTAGAGGATTAGCATTGAAAACTCCTGGATACCGGGTGAAGTAGTTCAAGGATGTTGACCGACTTTCAAGGATTCTAACCTTACTTAGTTGCGTTTTGAAAGGACCTTCAAAACAATAAAAAAACTCGAAATATAATTTGGTTATTAACATATGTGATGTTCACAACTAATTCTTACCATTGTAAATAATTTTTATGCGATGCCAATAAAATTTGGCACATTTATCAAAAACAACATTTTTTACTAACTAACCCATGTAAAAAAAACATTTGAATTCACCGTTATTCGTAAAATCAACAGTATTGCCATCTCTGTAGTGTATATACATTTATTTATCCAACTTATTCTAGAATCTCACCAAATATAAAAGCTGTCCAATTTTAGGCGCTCTTATTTTAAAATTATAATTTAAGATTTTAACGATGTTAACTTAGTTAACTTACTATCAAAAACTAATTTCAAGATAAAATATACTTTCTTAAACTTTGAATTTTGTATCATAAAGCATTTTGATATTTAATTGATACCTAGTAATTTTTAGTTGGGGTCATTAAAATTGAATTTTCTTGGTAAAAAATCGTCAATGATAAATATATATAAGTTATTTTTTTTTACTTTTCAGTGGAAATATCCTAAAAATTTCAAGATACAAAGTGATCTCAAGTGTAAGGGATTAAAAATTAAAATTTTAAAATATTTAGAATTTGTACAAACTTTTTATTACATTTTAATCATTACAAATATTAATATAACAATGAAAATGTATTACATAACATTTTAAAGTAGTACAAAGCCTAAAATACAAGCCTTAAAATATGTGATTTTTCCTGCGGGCATAACTATTGAAAAATGGGAAATTTATAAAAATATTGCACTTATCGTCTGTTATTTTTTAGTTCCAAAAATAATAAAGAGTTATAAAATACATGAAATTGTAGTACGATTTATTAATTTTCAAGATCCATTTTGATTTTTAGCAATAGCTTACGCATTTGTCAAGAAATTTTCGCAATATGTAGTGGACAATCTGATCTCATGCAAAAAAACACTAGCGCTTTCGACATCAATTTCCGGCCAAACTATGGCATTTATGGAAAATTGGTAAAGAACCTTTTTTATAGGAAATATCCTCAACTTTCATTTTGATAATAACTATTTTATTTGTATTTTGTACGGTTTAAAAGTTATAATGAAGAAATAACTTTTTTTCGGAAAATCAATTTTGGGAGGGACGAGAATTGTCCCGGTGACAGATTTTTTGGTGGAAATTATGTTTAGGACCTAATCTACAGATTTATAAAAAAAATAGGTTCTACGAATGACTAGAGGTACTTACTACTTCGATTTCAAAAAAAAAATGTAATTTTTTGGGAAAATGGCAAATGTTATTTCTTATAGAAGATATATATGTATTAATGGCTCATGTGTATATGTAACCTAAAATGTATACAATTTTAATTCCCTAGTTAGAAAAGAAAGTTTCTTTTTGTAAATTCGTATATGCAATTAGTAATACACAAATCACGGAGTGGTTGCATATACGCCGTCATAACCGGGATGCCCAGGATGAAGTACTATATTATCTACATAGCATAAACAGTTCATGTTTGTCATTGTATCATTTACGTCAAATCGGGGAATAAATTGTCAAAACTCCAAAGGTTTTTTCAGGATTTCCCCATAATTTTCGTGATTTTTAATACGAAAACCTTGACATTAAAAGAAAATGTCAATTTTAAATCAAATGAACAATTGCTTACTATGTTTACAAAAACATCCCCTAACTATTTCTTGGCACCAATCTCTAAGGGCATGGGAGGGATTATCAGTGGCCCAGATGCTGGAAAAATTACGTTTAATATCAGTAAGTACTGAAATATTTAAGGAGAACCAAAAATTTTGCGGTTTTTTTATCTTTTTAAGTTAATTTTTCTTTTAAAGATTTCAAATTTTGGAAAATTTTGCCCAACCATATGTTGCATATGTGCAGCCAAAGTTAATTCATACCACAAGTTTAAATCGAAATATGACCAAAAAGAAAAACCATTGAAAACTACTGTAGATCCACTTTTGATTTCTTCGAATAAAATCAAATCTGAAACCAATGAGAATTCTGGCCCACAAAAAATGCATTCGGCCGCCAATTACTCGATCAAATCTGAAATTGAGATTGATGATGGAATATTTGTACCACCACAAGGTGAGATTAAGTCCATGATTGCAGTAAATACCTTTTAAAAATGCATTAATTTTTCAGTAAAAATTATTCAATCTCAAGAGATTACGACAATAATTAGTAAAGACAAAGATTTGCGTGGGAATTCTGGCAAAAAATATCACGAGTGCAATGTTTGTAGTAAGTCAATTAAATGGTTAAGAACAAACGGTTTATTTATTTTTTTTAACTTTTAGATAAATCATTTCTTACACCACATAGTTTGGGTCTCCACAAATTAATTCATACCGGCGAAAAACCTTATGCTTGTGATGTTTGTAGTAAGTTAAAATACTAAACCAAAAAAATTGTTTTAGTGATGTTTATATTTTTTTAGATAAGTCCTTCAATCAATTAGGCAATTTAACCAGACATAAAATGATACATACCGGCGAAAAACCTTTTGCTTGTGATATGTGTAGTATGTAAAAATTTGGCTCAATTATATCAAACCATATTATTTTTTTTACTATTTCAGATAAATCATTTTATCAAGGCAGTGTACTGGTAGCCCACAAATTAGTGCATTCGACTGGTAATCTTAGTCCATATGTTTGCGACGTTTGTAGTAAATATTTACATTGATATTTTTAGGAAATTTACATATTTATTTTTTTTTTGTGTTTTAGATAAATCATTTACTTCTTCCAGTTATTTAACAAAACATAAAACGATTCATACTGGTGAAAGGCCTTATGTTTGTGATGTGTGTCGTAAGTGATATCATAAATTATTTTAAATTTATGTGAAAAAAAATCAATGTATTTGTTTTAAGATAAAACATTTTGTTTTCTCAACACTTTACGAATGCATAAGTTGACTCATACTGGATCAAAACCACACGTGTGCAATGTTTGTAGTAAGTATTTTAAAATTTTAATCTCGAGAAAGTTACCAATCTTTTTGTGTTCTAGATAAATCATTTAATCGTCCTAGTAATTTAAGACAACATAAATTGTTACATGTGGAAGGAAAACCTTATGTTTGTGACATTTGTGGTAAAGTTTTTATATCGAAAAATAAACTCGTTTTTTTTTTAAATGTAATGGTTTCCTCTAGATAAATCATATTCGCAGCCAGGTTCACTAGCCAAACATAAGAAAACCCACACCGATGAAAGAACGAACGTTTGTGATGTTTGCAGTAAGTTTTAATTAGTTAATGTTTATTTTCTATTTTTTAAATTTATTTCTTTCAGATAAATCATTTATTAAAATGGTACAACTAGTCACTCATAAATTAATTCATACGGGTGAAAGGCCGTACGTTTGTAACGTTTGTAGTAAGTTTCAACAATTCTAAAATTATTTACTAGATGGCGTTGAAAAATTGTATTTTTTTTTCAGATAAAACATTTAATCAGTCAGGCAATTTGTTTCGACATAAATTAATACACTCGGATGAAAGGCCTTACGTTTGTGATGTGTGTAGTAAGTTATATGACATCTTTCTTTTCTTTTTTGTTAACGAGGTATTGTTTTTTATATTTTAGACAAATCATTTGTTCAATCAGATAAATTGGCGACTCATAAAATGAAACATACTGGTCTCAGACCATATGTGTGCAATGTTTGTGGTAAATTTTTTCTTTGGAAATTTAAACTATACCTTTATTTGTTTATTTTATTTTGCAGATAAATCATTTATTCAAGCAAGTAGTTTATCAATACATAAAGTAACTCATACTGGTAAAAAGAGCCACGTTTGCGATGTTTGTAGTAAGTGTTAAAGGATTTTTTTTTGTTTTTAGTAATATGAGCATCTAATTATGTTTCAGATAAGTCATTTTATCAATCCAGTCATTTGTATACGCATAAATTAGTACATACTGGTGAAAGGCCTCATGTTTGTGATGTTTGTCGTAAGTTATGATAAATCCAAGATTTTTGTTAATGTAAAATTAAACTATTTTTTTTTCTTTGTATTTTAGAGAAAACGTTTTCTCAGCCCAGTCATTTACGGAAGCATAAGATGTTACATTCTCGTACAAGTTCTGTGTAAAATATGATATTTAGGTAGTTGTAATACTTGCTGACTTTTTTACCAAAAAATTTTTTTTGTATTTTTGATTTTAATAAAGATTAATCTCGTAAATGATTTTTTGTCCAATGAAATACTCGTTAACTATCTGCCAGTTGGGATCAACATACATTGGAGAATTAGAAAATATTAGGCAGAATCATCACCGTATGACGTCACAATCATTGTTTCGATATGTGTAGTTCTTAGCGGTCCTTGTTTAGCGTGTATAAAGCAAATTCAACATTTGTTAGTAACAGTTAAATAGTTTGGCAAACGAAATACGTATCCAGAGGATTGTTAATACTTGTTTTACAAACTCAGATATAGAAGCAAATTTAAAGTAGAATTATTACGTGTATGGAAATTATTCAATTTGTTATCTGTAAGAAAATATGTGTTGTTTTTATCAAATAGGAAGTAATCAATGAAAGTAAAATTTACTATAAGAATTTAATCACCAACCGTTTAATTAATTTGTATAATGGCGCTGCTTTCTAACTTACCGGCTAAAAAAAATCTCCGCCACCTATCAATATCATGCCTCTTATGGCCTATTTATGCACTAATACTTTGGATAAATTTTTGAAATTCTTCCTGATACCTGACATTTTCTGGACTTGATATGTGGAATATTTCGAATATTATCGAATTGGATAAATGTTTGATTTGTCCCGAAAAACATGACATCAAGAATATTTGAGATAAGGTGAAAATTTATCGCATACATTACTAAAGTGTAAGTTTTCAATAGTATATGGATTTTACTTTAATTTTCAGCCATAGAATCAATTTTATGATGCATTTCAATAATGAAGGCACTTTATTTAAGTTTCTGGAACCAAAAAAAAAAAACTCAACCCAGATTTGGGGGCTGTAGGGTGGATAAAAATTCGCAAACCGAGAAACAATAAAAATTATATTCGTTACGAGATTTAAATCCAGAACTTATCAATGAAAAAGTTTTTGAATAAATCATTTACTTTTAATCTTACGATATGTTTAGTTTCTCATATTATTTGTACCCTTTCTTTCGAGGGTCGTTCATTTTTCATTTTCAATCTTGAGATTGTTATTCTTCCTTTTTTTCTTTGATGCATTGAGACTTATAGATTCGTTTTTATATGATTATAAAATATTTAAGAATGTGTTGATTAGGGTGGGTCAAAAAAATCGATTTTTTTTACAAGTGTCACGGAAAAATGGGTTGCTAGACACCTTAAAAAAATTCTCACCAAGTATGAGCTCTTAATTTTAATAGGAAGATCCTCCGCATCGCAGTTTTGTATTTTTTTCTCAGTCCAATAGAAAAAAAATCATACCTCATCTATTATCGATTGTACAGAAAAATGGTCTGAAAGAATTTTTTAGGAAATTTAATGCTTTACAAAAAAGATATCTTATATTTTTTTCATAAGCCTCACCATTTGAAAGATATTAAGGATTTAATTTTGATTATTTACGACAAATTTCATTTTTGTTTATTAATTTTATAATTCGACAATAAATGACTCTTGTACAATGCGCAATACAAATTTTTGTTGGAAATTAAATGCTCTACAAAAATGGTTTCTTATGTTTTGGCGATTAAATTAACCGTTCAAAAGATATTCATCATCAAACTTTCATGTGTACGGATTTTAAACGTTTTTGATGAGATATTCGAATAATTTCAATTTAATTTAAAATTTCCATATAAACCAAATAAGATTTTTTCGCTGACTTTGAACAGTTATACTGTGTATACAATATATAAAATATATTGCAGTCCGATTTATGTAGTATAATTTAACATAATAATATACAAAATCCATACAATAATATACAAATTTAATATAATAATATATAAACTTAATATAATAATATATAAAAAAATCATACCTCCAACATAAATTTGAACAGAAGTTCAAACAAAAATATTCGTGACGTATTACCCAGATACGTATTTCGATTGCCAAGCAATCTTCATCAGTGGTCATCAAGTAGTTTGGATCACTCCGTAACTTCTATGTGATGATTCACGATGAATCCCTTATGTTGGAGGTATGATTTTTTTTATATATTATTATATTAAGTTTATATATTAATATATTAAATTTGTATATTATTGTATGGATTTTGTATATTATTATGTTAAATTATACTACATAAATCGGACTGCAATATATTTTATATATTGTATACACATTCCATATAAATTTCATTTTTTGTCATTAATATAAGTGTTATTTGAGTTTTATTTTCAAAATTTTGAAAATTTTTCTTCAATTATTCTAAACATTTCATTTTTAATCATTAAAAACCACAATCCTAGGGAAAATTTCTCCTCTAGACAATTTTTGTTTTGTATTTTATTTCTTCGAAATTTTTCGAATATCTCATCAAAAACTTTTAAAATCCGTACACATGAAAGTTTGATGATGAATATCTTTTGAACGGTTAATTTAATCGCCAAAACATACGAAACCATTTTTGTAGAGCATTTAATTTCCAACAAAAATTTGTATTGCGCATTGTATAAGAGTTATTTATTGTCGAGTTATAAAATTCATAAACAAAAATTAAATTTGTCTCAAAATAATCAAAATTAAATCCTTAATATCTTTCAAATGGTGAGGCTTACGGGAAAAATCTAAGATGCCTGTTTTGTAGAGCATTAATTATGAATTAGGTATGAATTTTTTTCTATTGGACTGAGAAAAAAATACAAAACTGCGATGCGGAGGATCTTCCTATGAAAATTAAGAGCTCATACTTGGTGACAATTTTTTTAAGGTGTCTAGCAACCCATTTTTCCGCGTCACTTGTAAAAAAAATCGATTTTTTTGACCCACCCTAGTGTTGATATTGGTGACTACAAATATGGAAACCTACAAAAGACATAATAAGGAATGTTATTGGTCCTTGTAGTAGTGAATAACATTCAAAAAAATGATGAACAAATCAGCACTTATTTGCCGCCCATGCCCTATTAGATACGGATGTTCTAATAAGATAAGGATTCGGAGAATTAGGGATGATTGGTTGACCAATATTTTCTTCGGAAAATACTCTTGAAAAGTAGAAATTCAAACATTTAATAGATCGGTTACCATTTTTGTATTCGATTTAAAGAAAATCCATTGAACAGTTCTTGATTTATCATTATCTTCAACTCGCTGATAAATGAAATAACCAATTACTAGAAATAAATAATACAAATCTCACTAAAGTATTTAATTATTCCGATTTAGTGCCACCATGCGTTAATTTATGCTTCAATAAGAATCGAAGTTGAGCAAAAGCTTTATCTAGAATAAAAAAAAAATGTTAATTTTGCATAAATATATAATTAATCGCTAGTCATTTACCACAAACATCGCACGCATAAGGTCTCTCGCCTGTGTGCACTAATTTATGCACAGCCAAATGTTTGAATCGTTTAAATGATTTCTCTAAAAAAAAAAAATATTATTTTTCTTGAGCGATTAAAACATTTTAAATAATATCCATTAAATTTACCACAAACATCACAAGGAAAAGGTTTCACCCGAGTATGTATCAATTTATGTGAAACTAAATGCTGCTGTAGAATAAATGCTTTATCTGCAAAACGATTTTTTCTTTTAATTTTTATTTTTCCACAAACGAACACTAATCACTTACTACAAACATCACAAACATAAGGCCTCTCACCCGAGTGAAGTTTTTTATGCAGCAACAAATTACCAGCTTGAGTAAATGATTTCTCTAAAAAAAAATAATAATTTAAAACAAATTCCACAAGAAATATATTGCCACGTACTACAAACATCGCAAACGTACGGTTTTTCTCCAGTATGTATCATCTTATGGGCTGCCAAATGATTAGTCTGAGTAAAAGATTTATCTACAAAAAAAAAATCGCACCAAAATGATAATATTAAAAAAAAAAACTTTTGAACTTACTACATATATCACAAACGAACGGTTTCTTTCCCGTATGTATTAACTTATGCGTAGTCAAACTGCTTAATTGAGTAAACGATTTATCTAAAATTTAAAATATTCAATACTCAAATCAATGCAATAATAATATGTCAATTAAACTTACTACAAACATCACAAAGATACGACCGTTCACCAGTATGAATTTTTTTGTGAGACATTAAAGTGCTGGCTTGTGTGAAAGATTTATCTGAAATTTATATAAAATATTATTGTTTTTTAGAAGAAAATAATCATTGGCACTCAGACTAACCACAAACGTTACAAACAAAAGGTTTTTTTCCACTGTGAATCACTTTATGTTTACATAAAGTGCTGGAATGGTTAAATGATTTGTCTATAAAAAATAAAACATTAAGAAATTATTTCATATGACTGTTGATAGGCGTAGAATTATGATGTCATATTGTGTGATCGAAAAATACTCTTTTTTTTCAGGTTTATTTGATCGTACTGGGCTGCGCTTTGCGCAGCAGCTATGTACAGCTATATACTGTACAATTGTTACTATATAACGTCATCATCATTGCTCTTACACTAATCTTTAGGCAATCTTTAAATTTTAAAAATCTTTGGAAATATTTAAGCACCTGAATCCCAAATTTATTTAAGGCAAACTTACTACAAACGTTGCAAACGTAAGGTTTTTCACCCGTATGAATAAATTTATGTTGATGTAAAGTGCTGGAATGATTGTATGATTTATCTGAGAAATAAATAATATCTCATTAGTTTCTAGATTCAAACAATTTCTGGTCTCTATTGAAAACGTACTACAAACATCACAAACGTGCGGTTTTTCGCCCGTGTGAGTAAGGGAATGTTGGCGTAAATTTGCCGCACTTTTATAACATTTTTTACAAATTGGACAAGTGAAATTTTTATCGGTCGATTGTCTGGCGTTTTGAATGGCCTCGTTGATTTGAGATCGAAGAGATGTTTCTATAATTTCTACAACAAAGAAAAATTAACTATGTAAATTTACTAGAAACGTAAAACCAAAATTTTTACCATTATTTATTCCGAAAATTCCATTGTCTATTTCTAATTTATTTCCAATGGCTCCCACTTGGGTTTCAACTTCCATTTTAGGTAATATATCTGCGACTTCCTCCACTTTCATTGTTAATATATCCTGGTGGTTTGTTGGTTGAAAATTATAGTTTGTAATCAATTTTTTTTCTTTGCTTGTAGTCCAATCATCTTCGTTTTTGATATCATTTGCAGATATTAAAATTGGAATTGAAGAATTGTTGTAAACTTTAGTAGCAGTTACGGTTTGCAATGTATTTTTTCTTTGGTCACATAACATCTTAAATTCGTAACAGGTTTGAATTTTTGCAACGCAAATACAACATAGTTTTTGATGGACCTGTCCAGCATCTGAAATCTATAAGGTATTTATTTGAAAAAGAGAAATATTATGAAAATTCCTGGAAAACCAAATGCAATAGTTTTTAATCAATAAGATTAACAAGGTTAAATGTTACTTTATATAAATTTCATAACCCTTTAGAAATATTACGTTACTCAATAACTTAAGTAAGAACTTACTGCCATGAAATGTAAATTTTGTAGAATTTGAGCCACCGATAAGTTCTTGCAATCGCTCAAATGTTCTTGGAGGGAAATCATTATTTTGTATTTTTCACAACAAATGATACATTTTTCCATTTCTTTATTAGTTAACATTGTTTAATAATTGGTATAGAAATTATATTTAATAATCATTTAGTGAATAAAGACCTTTTTACATACACATTATGTACATGGACTTACGAATCACAAGGACTTTTTCAAAAAGTGACGTTGACGTATGTAGTGAACAAAAAAAGCGTAAGAGGCGCCACGCGCAATTGACAAAAGTCGGTAAGTTTGGAATTAACAACATAACATTTATACAATTCAAATTGATTTAAATTCTTCAAATTCTCTTAATTTTTGATTGAAATTACAATTTAAAATCCTATTTTTTTTATATTATCTTATTTTTCTTTACCTTTTAAATAACTGAACTCTTAATTTTGGTGATTAAGTGGTTTTTAAGGTCTTTAAATAGGCAGATTTCGAACTTTGATGTAAATTAATTACCTATAAAATGTAAAGATCCCAAGATTTTTTTTTAATATTTTGGATTTAGACTGATAAAATATCAAGGTCTGGAATAAAAGATTTTTTTTCTAAAATAATGAAGACGTCACAAGTTGAGGAAGTTCATTGATTACATGTGGTGAACAATTCAATACAGGTTTCACCTTATTTGTAAAGAATTGCTTAGGCATCCTTAACTTGAAGATTCCTAAGGGAATCAAAGAAAGCATCTAATTTTTATTCTATTTTTTTTTTTTTTGAAAACTAAGCTGGTTTTGAAAGGGAACGATCACAAGGTAATTGAATAATAAACATTGTTCACAATTGAAAATACGCTTCTCCAATTATATTGAAATATAACAAGGTGTCAGATGCATCACCCTATGCACCCAAAGATGATTAAGGCCGACCTTATTTAGAAAAATGTCTCTACTGGAATATTCACTTGAAAAAAATCTCTGGGTAGCTTTTTTAGACAAATATTTCCACTTCTATTTTCTTTTAAGGACTTTGTAGCTCACAAGGCAGTAGTGGAGGTTTTACTCAAAAAATAAATTATTTCAATATCTTTCATTGCACAAAATGACAATAAATGTACAAATACATAGCTAAAAGGCGTGCGCTTGTGAAACAATAAAAAAAAATATTTAAACAAAAACATTTTTGGGGGTAAACTTTAATTTTATATTAGCTATATATTTGAAACAGGGAAGCTCGTGTATTTCCTATTATTTACGGTTAAGTAATGTAAATTTTCTAACTTTTGACATTAACACATATATTATTTTCAAGCAAGTGAAAATTTTATCTATGTGATTAAATTTCAACACTTTCCAATAAAAATCTTTTAATTTACTAGTAATTTAATAAACAGAAATTGATTGACGTTTTGATTCTGCATGACAAAACTGTTTAAGTTTTGTATCACAAAAGAAAATTACTTGAAATTGTTTAAGTTATGTAACTTTTTCAAATGATGCAATTAACAATGCCATAGAATATTACATGACAAACTACAATCTTACAGGAAAATACTTCTAGCAAATGAACTTTCCTCCTATTTTCCTGGTCAAACTACGTACAAAAATTAAAAATCGATATAGCAATTGTAGGGGATTGCAATGAATATTTTTTTAGATCCAAGGGAAAATAAAGAGCGTTGTATGGAAAAAGAGTAAACTCCCCCCATTGTAATGTTTTGAAATAAAATGAAAAATACCTTGAAGGAAATTTTACGCCCGAAAGGGTGGAATATTTTATTAGAGCTCTCATATGATAGCTGTCAAAAATAAAATGGGACATGAGTTTAAACTTCCTCCATGAAAAGCTGAGAATTTTCCCTATTTATTAGATCCAAAAAAGTACCATGCTATTTAACTATCCCGAGTTGTAGGCACCATGTATTAGTAAATTAAAAATAACCTATATTTATTTACCTTGAAACAAGGTAAGGTATTATATATTCCAAAAAACTTTTGACTAAAATAAAGGAAAAGTTTTAAACGTTCGCTAAATAGAAAAAGGGTGAACCGACATTGCGATATGTTTGAACAAAACTACAAAAGGAGGGTAAAATAAATGTTCTCATGAAAATCGAGAGAAACAGGTGAAATAAATGACAGCTGTCAAAATGAAAATTTTTTCTTTCTGGGATTTTCATACTTTTTCCATTAGTCTAAACATTTTTCCCTTTTTATCGAATTTAAAAAAAAATCCCTAATATCCAGGAATTGCGGGCATCCTGCATTGATGAATTATAATTTTTTCTAATGGGGCAACCTGTGTAATTTATAAACCTTGGATGCATTGAAAAAAAGACATCCAAATAATTAATAAACAGGAAACTTAAAAAGTAATCGAAGGGAATGTAAAACTAAAAAGATTGATTGAATTCAGGGTTCTAGAATTCTCAATGCAAGACATCCGCTATATATTTGACAATTTCCTTCATCTTACTAGAAAAGTTTCCAACAATTGAAGCTTATTTCAAAATAATAACATTGCATGTTTTAAAGAGTAAAATGAAAACCTTAATAGATTAAGGTAGATATATGAATTTACCCCTAAAAATCAGAAGGAAAAGGGTGAAATATTTAAATTTCATCCAAGCTGTCATATGACAACTGTCAAAAAGAAAAATGTGGCATGACCTCAAACTTTTTCCAATGAAATGCTGAATTTTCTCCCTATTTATCAAATCTTAAAATAATTATATATTTTTCCAGGATTAATAAATGAACCGGTTAAAGCCTAAATGGTGTAATATGCAATAACTTTATAGCATTAATAACAGTTATAGAAAGATCCCTCTTAGTAGGGGATGTTTTGACCTATTTACCGGTATAATGCAATTTTAACTAACTTTTCCAATTAACAATTAATTACGCAAAGAATGGTTTCCGCTAATAAAAGCAGAAAAATTATGACTTACACCACTTTGACTTTAAGTGGCTTATTTTACCTTTAAAAAGAATGAAGATATTTATTCCTAAAATAGGAAAATATAAAGCTTTTGATCCATAGAAAAAGCTTTTCAGGAAAAAGCAATCATGAATTCCTGTCATTCATATGACAGCTGTCGAAATAAAACTTTGTGATTCACACTTCTTCCATGGAAGGCTAAACATTTTCCCTTATTTATTAGATCTATAAAAAATCCCTAATTCTCTAGCTTTTTCAAGAATTGTTGGCATCCTGCATTGATAAATTATAAGACATCCCTATGCTAATTTATCTTTTAAAAAAGAAAAACCATTTGTTTTAGGGTTCAAATAGTTCGGAAAGTGCAATAAAACATGTGTGGCAATTGTTGTATTGAACTGCCATCTACCTAACGAAGGGAACACTACCTTTGAATTTCAAAATATGAAATATTTCAATGCTAAAACTTATCCTATAAGAATTTAATCCAATTATAATAGGATTATTTAAAATATTACCTATCAATTATTAACGGAGATTTAATGAAGGGTACATAAAGAACTGAGAATGTCACATTTCAATCTAATTAAAGTAGCTTCATTACCGATTGCCTGGATTCATTAAAAACAAAAATTGCATTGAATAACTTATGTGAGCATCCCATGTTCTTATCTGCATCCTTTATATTCCTATCAAAGACAATATAGAAAATAAGGAACACAACTAGCTAAATATAATTTAATTTTCCCAGAATAAAATTAAAAGGAACCAATGAAGTCTTACCTTCATAAAAAACTTCATGTTAAACCTATGTTGAAATGATTTGGAGGTCTAAATAAAATCTCAAACATTACCTATTCAACATTGTTAAATCAACTATTGCTATTAGTAAAATTGAAGTCATACAATAAATTTTCTCTAGTAAATGTTAAATATATATATATGAAAGTTAGGAAATGTTTGGGATTTTTTTAAATACTTAAAAATTCTTCTGAATTATTGTCGACATAAGTATATGCCTTAAATTTATATGAACCATTGTGAGATATTATCTTGGGGAATTAAATTGAAAAATTTGAAGAAAATATTTAAGGAAAAGCAATATATACGACACTGTGATATTAAAGAATTACTTATGAAATATTTGAAGCTTATAAAACGTAATTATTCTAACAATCTAAAAAAACATTTAAATTTACATCCAAGAAAATTTACAAATCATAAATTTAGTTAATAATTTTTTTAAGTATATTATCTGATGGAATTATCTTTAAAAATGCATTTACTTAGCTTATATTAACAAAACAGTGAAGAATAATGCAATATTCAAAAGCAATTAACAAAAATTTATAAGCTTCACCTTAATAACGACACAATGGCTCATCCTATTCAATATACCACATAATTTTATTGGTACATACCAGTTGAAGATATTAAAACCGTGGATCCTGCGGTACTCCAATTCCTATACCTATAAATGAAGAGAAATAATAACATTTTATTTTACAAATACAATGAATGTAAATATATGTATCAATATTTGTATAAGTATATCTTCTTCTGATATCCGCTGGACTGGGAATATATGGACAAAGACATAAAGTAGATTTTCTTGATGGTAATGGATTACAGTTTTCCGATGATATCATAAAATCATACCTAAAAATTACCATAAATCAATAAAATTCATTATTTCATAACAATTTAAAATGAAATACAAATTAGTTATTGTAAATCAATTACAAAATTATAAAACATTAGGGCTATAAGTATTTAATTAAGTATTGTTAATCGGCTTTAAATATTAATTTTTTTCTATAGTAATATAAATTGAACATTTTACAGTTAGTAGAGTGTGAGGATAGAAATACAATTAGTGAATAAATACTTTCAATGTTATTTTTGTTAATGAATTAAAAAATTATATCTACATAAGTTTAAGATCAAATTTCTAGTATCACCTAGTACTTATATAAACTCTAGTAAATAATTCCAACTTACTTGAATATTATTTCCTTTGTTAATGACATAGTAATTTCTAGATATTTCCTGGATGTGTCCTAGATAGACTGCTGCACTCCGAAAATATTTCTAGATTTAATCGATCAGATTTCTCCTTAGTGTCATACACTTAATGGATGAACTCCAAAATGTTTATCTTACATATATGAGTTGATTTTCTTCAACCTAAAAAAATACGTATAAATATGGAAATCTATTTAATATGTACAGTTAAATGAATTACTAACCACAAATGCCAATTGTCTGGCGTTCATTTACGTTTAGCATTAACGCATTTACAGATGGTACTGGAATTGGAAATACTTTAGGTCGTTTCCCATCATTCTTGTATTTTCCATATTCCACTGACGTACCATAAATTTCAACGAATAGCTTCGAGAAATAGATGAGGACAGCAGCAAGAACCGAAGAAAGTTTGGTCTAATTTCTGAACCAATTTTCATTGTAACGGGCTGAGAAAGTTGCCGTATTGATAAAGCTCCTATTAGTACAGCAGTTTATTGATAAGTCACCGAAGTTGTAGACCAAAAATTGAATAGCCAAGGAGGCAACATTGAAAGTCTTTAAGTTTCGAGAAGTTCTTACTTAGGTCAACCAATAAAAACGTCTGCTTTCGAGGCCGGAAAACGTAGATAATTGGGATAACACTTTTGGGGTTCATGTAGACTTCATCACATCGTGACATCCTTAAAATGAAACAAATATTAATAGTTGCATTCAACATTACATTAAAAACGTATGGCTTACTTCTTTAAAGTAAAAATGCTACTTTACTTCGATCAAAAACGTGCCAAATCCATAAAAAGTTAAAGAACACCCAAATATCTAAAGGCAGCGTTTTCCTGAAAACCGAGTTTTGTAAGACGGTTGGTTCGATCTCTTTTTCTGTAATTTGTATAGTCAGTATAATGGTTAGTTCCAAGTACAATCGTTCTACAAAACTGCAATCAAAAAAAAGTCAAAAATTAAACTTGATTTCTATATAAAAAATAAATTGCAAAATATCAATGACTTTGATGTTTTAGGGACAACCCGGTGTTGTCTTGACATCCACTTAAGTATATCCGTGGTCGAGTGGTTCTGCACAGAAAAAAATGTGATTAATTTTCGTATTCTATTCCACAAAATAATTTAGAAAATATTTAAAATATTAAAGGAAAAATATAGGAAACTTAAAAATAGTCTATCTAAAGTCGAAATTAATTAGCTAAATTATGAGAGCACAAGATTGGTCTTATGTCTCTATATTAACAGTTTCAGTTGTGCAGCAAAAATAATAGTCCCCAAAGAAAAATTAGAATACAAAGGATAAGAGAGGTAAACTGTGTAGGGTAGGTAGGTACTGTTAGGAACGTTAGTAGATAATAGTTGGATTCTTTATGATTTCAATTTTTGTAGATAATATTTTTTTGAACATTTGAGGAGGTGGAGGGTTGCAGGTTTCATAAGTTTCCATATCATGAAAAATCATTCCAAGTTTAGGCTCTCCAAAATCTGCAACCAAAAAAAAAAAATATTAAATTTAATATACAAATGGCATACAGAATTGAAAACTCCAACTTCCACTTCGGCGATCCATTGAATCTGCACAAACAAAGCAATCATTACTTAAAATGAACAATGAAAAATCTTAAATATAAAAATAACTTATAGCTAAATTAAACACAGAATATCTTAGAATTAATCCCCAAAAAATAACAAAAGTGTAAGTAATTTTCATTATAATAACATAATGAAATATAGTTAAACTAAATAACCAAATATTATGCTTTTCTAATAGAAATATTAGAATACTAAGACATTAGAACTGAACTATTCTGGTTAGGTAGAATCTAAGCTAACATATATAGAAATTTTCATTAGTAAAATACAATTATATAATATTCAAGGGGGTGGGTGGTTGTTTTGATTTCCTTTTTCCATAACTTGTACGGTTGGTGTTGTGGTCATTTCCAACATCATTTTCATTGTACAAACCTGTAAAAAAAAACAAATATTAAATTCAGTATAAATAATAGAAACAAAACTTCAAATCCAAGTTCCTTTCAGTCCTTTGGAAATTTTCTCAAACTTGATCACAAATTATTTGATGGAATCATTTCCACGGTCCTTCGCATCTGCACAGAGAAAAGTCATTAATATATACATGATACTAAATATAAGATGAGAAAATTAAAATAAACAATGCAAATACTACAGCAAACATAAAATGTATCAAACATAAATAAGAAATAATCCCCATATAAAATATTCAAATAATAGTTCTATCTTAATTAAAATAGTTAGAGAGAATGAGAAGTCTTATCTTTCAATCTAATTTCAATAGAAGGAAATATATAAAACTAATATGAAGTACAATATTAGGATTTCGCAAATAATAGAGATAAACTATTTGGGGTAGGCAGGCACGAAGAAAGCAATAATTATTTAAAATTAATATAAAAAATTAGATATACATTAACATATAGTTAAATTAAACATAAAATATCTAAAAACTGATCTTCAAAAAATATGACTTTGTAACTAATTTCTATTATAATAATATAAGATAAAGCTTAACTAAATATCTAAATGTTGTGTTAAAGGACTAAACTTTCTGGTTAGGTATTATCTAAGCTAACATATATAAAAAATTCCATTAATGCAATACAATTTAATAATATTCAAAGGGGTGGGTGGTTGTTTTGATTTCCCTTTTCATAACTTGTACAGTTGGTGTTGAGGTCATTTCCAACTTCATTTGCATTGAACAAACCTGAAAAAGAAAAACAAATATTAAATTCAGTACAAATAAGAGAAGTAAAACTTCAAATCCAAGTTTATTTCGGTCCTATGGAAATTTCTTCAAATTTGCCACATATAGTTTGATGGAATCATTTCCACGGTCCTTTGCATCTGCACAGAGAAAAGCCATTAATATATACAGGATACTAAATTTAAGATTGGAAAATTAAAATAAACAATGCAAATACTACAGCGAACATAAAATGTATCAAACATAAATAAGAAATATTCCCCATATAAATTATACAAATAATAGTTCTATCTAAATTAAAATAGTTAAGGAGAGAATAAGAGGTCTTATCTTTGAATCTAATTTCAATAGAAGGAAATATATAAAATTCATATGAAGTAAAATATTAGGATTTCGCAAATAATAGAGATAAACTATGCGGGGTAGGCAGGCACGAAGAAAGCAATAATTATTTAAAATCAATATAAAAAATAGATGAAAAATTAGATATGCATTAACTTATAGTTAAATTAAACATAAAAAATCTAAGAACTGATCTTCAAAAAATATGACTTTGTAACTAATTTCTATTATAATAATATAATAAGATAAAGCTTAACTAAATATCCAAATATTATGCTTAAGAACTGAACTTTCTGGTTAGGTAGAATCTAAGCTAACATTTATAGAAATTTTCGTTAGTTTAATACAATTATATAATATTCAAGGGGGTGGGTGGTTGTTTTGATTTCCTTTTTCCATAACTTGTACGGTTGGTGTTGTGGCCATTTTCAACTTCATTTTCATTGAACAAACCTGAAAAAAAAAACAAATATTAAATTCAGTGTAAATACGAGAAACGAAACTTCAAATCCAAGTTCCTTTCGGTCCTATGGAAATTTCTTCAAACTTGACCACATATTATTTGATGGAATCATTCCCACGATCCTTTGCATCTGCACAGAGAAAAGCCATTAATATATACAGGATACTAAATTTAAGATTGAAAAATTAAAATAAACAATGCAAATACTACAGCAAACATAAAATGTATCAAACATAAATAAGAAATATTCCCCATAAAAAATATTTAAATAATAGTTAATAATAGTAAATTAAAATAGTTAAGGAGAGAATAAGAAGTATTTTCTTTCAATCTAATTTCAATAGAAGGAAATATATAAAATTACTAGAAGTAAAATATTAGGATTTCGCAAATAAAAGAGATAAACTATTTGGGGTAGGCAGGCACGAAGAAAGGAATAACTATTTAAAATCAATTAGATATACATTAACTTATAGTTAAATTAAGTGAAAAATATCTAAGAATTGATCCTCAACAAAATTTGAAATTTGTAACTAATTTCTATTATGATAATATAATAAAATAAAGCTTAACTAAATAATCAAATATTATGTTTAAGAACTAAACTTTCTGGTTAGGTAAAATCTAAGCTAACATATATAGAATTTTCCATTAGTTTAATACAATCATATAATATTCAAGGGGGTTGGTGGTTGTTTTAATTTCCTTTTTCATAACGTGTACGGTTGTTGTTGTGGTCATTTCCAACTTCATTTTCATTGAACCTGAAAAAAAATAATTAAATATTAAATTCAATACAAATAAGAGAAGCAAAACTTCAAATCCAAGTTCCTTTGGTCTTATGGAAATTTCTTCAAACTTGACCACATATTACTGGATGAATTCTTTTCCACGGTCCTTCTCATCTGCACAGAGAAAAGCCATTAATATATACAGGATACTAAATTTAAGATTGGAAAATTAAAATAAACAATGCAAATACTACAGCAAACATAAAATGTATCAAACATAAATAAGAGATATTCCTCATATAAAATATTCAAATAATAGTTTTATCTAAATTAAAATAGTTAAGGAGAGAATGAGAAGTCTTATCTTTCAATCTAATTTCAATAGAAGGAAATATATAAAACTAATATGAAGTACAATATTAGGATTTCGCAAATAATAGAGATAAACTATTTGGGGTAGGCAGGCACGAAGAAAGCAATAATTATTTAAAATCAATATAAAAAATAGATGAAAAATTAGATATGCATTAACTTATAGTTAAATTAAACATAAAATATCTAAGAACTGATCCTCAAAAAATATGACTTTGTAACTAATTTCTATTATAATAATATAATAAGATAAAGCTTAACTAAATATCTAAATATTGTGTTAAAGGACTAAACTTTCTGGTTAGGTATTATCTAAGCTAACATATATAGACATTTTCAGTAGTATAATATAATTATATAATATTCAAGGGGGTGGGTGGTTGTTTCGATTTCCCTTTTTATAACTTGTACAGTTGGTGTTGAGGTCATTTCCAAGTTCAGTTTCGTTGGACAAACCTGAAAAAGAAAAACAAATATTAAATTCAGTATAAATAATAGAAACAAAACTTCAAATCCAAGTTCCTTTCGGTCCTTTGGAAATTTCCTCAAACTTGATCACAAATTATTTGATGGAATCATTTCCACGATCCTTTGCATCTGCACAGAGAAAAGCCATTAATATATACATGATACTAAATATAAGATGAGAAAATTAAAATAAACAATGCAATTACTACAGCAAACATAAAATGTATCAAACATAAATAAACATTATTCCCCATATAAAATATTCAAATAATAGTTCTATCTAAATTAAAATAGTTAAGGAGAGAATAAGAAGTCTTATCTTTCAATCTAATTTCAATAGAAGGTAATATATAAAATTAATATGAAGTAAAATATTAGGAATTTGCAAATAATAAAGATAAACTATTCGGGGTAGGCAGGCACGAAGAAAGGAATAACTATTTAAAATCAATTAGATACACATTAACTTATAGTTAAATTAAACATAAAATATTTAAGAATTGATCCTCAAAAAATATGACTTTGTAACTAATTTCTATTATAATAATATAATAAGATAAAGCTTAACTAAATATTCAAATATTATTTTTAAGAACTAAACTTTCTGGTCAGGTAGAATCTAAGCTAACATATATAAAAATTTCCATTAGTGTAATAATATTTAATAATATTAAAGGGGGTGGGTGGTTGTTTTGATTTCCTTTTTCATAACTTGTACGGTTGGTATTGTGGTCATTTCCAACTTCAGTTTCGTTGAGAAAATCTGTAAAAAAAAAAACAAATATTAAATTCAGCATAAATAAGAGAAAAAAAACTTCAAATCCAAGTTCCTTTCGGTCCTTTGGAAGTTTCCTCAAACTTGATCACAAATTATTTGATGGAATCATTTCCACGGTCCTTCATATCTGCACAGAGAAAAGCCATTAATACATACATAATACTAAATATAAGATGAGAAAATTAAAATAAACAATGCAAATACTACAGCAAACATAAATAAGAAATATTCCCCATATAAAATATTCAAATAATAGTTCTATCTAAATTAAAATAGTTAAGGAGAGAATAAGAGGTCTTATCTTTCAATCTAATTTCAATAGAAGGAAATATATAAAATTAATATGAAGTAAAATATTAGGAATTTGCAAATAATAAAAATAAACTATTCGGGGTAGGCAGGCACGAAGAAAGGAATAACTATTTAAAATCAATTAGATATACATTAACTTATAGTTAAATTAAACATAAAATATCTAAGAACTGATCTTCAACAAATATGACTTTGTAACTAATTTCTATTATAATAATATAATAAGTTAAAGCTAAACTAAATATCCAAATATTATGTTTAAGAACTAAACTTTCTGGTCAGGTAGAATCTTAGCTAACATATATAGATATTTTCAGTAGTATAATGCAATTATATAATATTCAAGGGGGTGGGTGGTTGTTTTGATTTCTTTTTTCATAACTTGTACGGTTCGTGTTGTGGTCATGTCCAGGTTAAGTTTCGTTGAGAAAACCTGAAAAAAAACCAAATATTAGAGAAAAAAATTAAAATCCTAGTTTCAATCGTTGATTTCTTCAAACTTGAGCACATAATATTAGATGGATTCATTTCCACGTTCCTTTGCATCTGCACAGAAAAAAAAAACAATTAATATATATCATACTAAATATAAGATTAGAAAATTAAAATAAACCATGAAAATATAACATAAAAAATCAAATATAAAGATAAAAACATGTAAGAATTAAGTTTCAAATGAGAGATTTAATAAAAGTGCTATCTAAATAGCTACAGAGAAAATAAGATTGGTCTTATGTTTCAATGTAACTTCAATAGATGAAAAGAAAAAACACTGATATAAAATAAAATATTAGGATTTAGTGTATAATAGAGCGGGGTACAATTGAGGTAGGTAGGTAGGCACGGGAGTAAATTGGCTAAGAATAATTATTATTCTTATCAAAAAATAAATTCAATTCATAACCGAAAGTTACAATAAATGGTAAGAATAATATCCATCGAATCTGCAAAGAAAAAAAAACGGTAATTTATTCAATAGAAAATCAAAATATAATATAAAATACATCAATTTGAAATAATACTAAGTCTAAGTACAAAATCGTTAAAATAGAACATTAGATTAATATTATGTTTGAAAATAGTTGCAATTGAATGAAACAAATAAAATATTTTCCTCATACAATATGTAAGAGTAAGGAATGGCCTAAATTCAAGCAATGTTGAATATAATATGTATTATTTAAATCAAAAATTTTTCCACTTCAGTAATAACATATAAGGATATAGATGGTGGTAACATTTCCAAATTGTATGAGGCAAACCCCCAAGTATATAAAAAAATATAAACGATGAACTTCATTATTGTAAATAATTCCAAATTTAGCTTTTTAACAACTCTGCAACAAAAAAAAATGTAATAAAATTATCTAAGTAGTTTGCGCATTACCCATTGACGAATAAACAAAGTTTTGTTTTCCATATTCTATTGGTTATTTCATATGGGAAATTTGATTTTCAATTTACAGCTTCGGAAATATATTAATCACTTTGAAAAGTGATTAAATCAATGGTAAATAATCAAACAATGATAGTTAATACCGTTTTTTAGGGAAAATTGATGAGAAAATTACTATTTCCATGTGAAGAAAACGCCGACGCCATTCACTCGTGCTATATTTATCGGCCGATAATGGGAAAAGTTTACTGAAAAACTAAAAAGTAATTAACCCAGTTGATGCACTAAACACTTAACTAACACTTTTTGTATTAATTTTATAATAATTTAAAAGAATTATTTAATAATGCACAAATTTCCACGACTTGATCACACTTGAAACCATTGCAACTTCTTGAACAAAACACTTTGTTGACAAAAACATCAACGAGCCAATCAGAGGCCAGCATTTGCGACAATAATGAAAATAAGACGGTAGCCCACAGAATTCTATGCAATTAAATAAACTTCTATTCTTCGTTCAGTTTTTGGTATTCAAATTGTAAATTTTTTCTAATTTGCCGAAAAAAATATTTAATTTTATATCTAATTAAATTATAATTTACATTCTTTAATGCCAATTTCTTTACCGTCAGGACTATAAGAATAACTGTGCAAGCAAAATGAGGATTACATTTGCCAATTCAAGTTCACATTATATCAATGAGAAAACTTATTGTTGAATTTAACTAAGAAATTTTAAAATTTAGAATACACAATGAAGGAGACCATTTTTTTAAAGTATATATCCTTCTTTATGGAGTAGAATTCGATGAAACCTAAATTTTCATGTTTGTATGTATATAAAGGATAATATAACATTGTCTTCTTGAGGAAATTGAGGGGAGGTATAAAAATAATAAAATTGCCCTTTGTAATTTATAAATCGTCTTTAATTAAGAAGACTTATATGCCCAACTTAAACTTTGAACATGCTTGTTTTCGCCTAGTTCTTTCCATTTACCAAAAAGCCCCCTTGGGGTGAGAGGGGCGTTGAGAAATATGGATACAAACAGTATATAAAAAAATTAGACCCTAAACTATTAAAAAAAAATTGCAATGATAATTATTTATTTTGATTTTAATCAACATAACAATGAGCCAAAATAAATATAGGTAAACAAATAATTTTGTCCAAATCTTTTTTTTCACCGAAAAAAAATCAATTATATCGAATATTTTAGATAGAAAAAGAGTCAAACTCATTTAATTTAAACATTGTTGAAGCAATTTTACTGAATGTGACCTGAAAAAATAATCCTAAAGTTGATGCATCAAGTGCACGATTCGATAAAAATAAATCAGCGACTTTTACATTAAAAAAATATTAATTGGACCTGAAATTTTGCATTCATTTATCGGTGGAATATCCATAGTATCTTATTTTAATCTTTTAGTGGAAAAAAATTGCTATTTTTTAATAGAAAAAAATGATCAAATTCATAGAACATACTGACATCTATGCAATTGGATTTTCAATGTCTTTATTTTCTTAAAAAACTTTTCATATGCACTAAATTTTTTTTATGGAATTAAAAAATGAAGTTTAAACTTTCATGTAATCAAGTTTTCAAGACCAAATAACAATTAATTTAATAAAAAAAAAATCATAAAACTTATGCTTTGACTCGAACTTGAGACAAGTTATTTTCTAATCACATTTTCCATAAAAAAAAATCATTTTATCCCAATTTTTTTATTACTATCTTAAAGGAAAATAGTTGAAATATTCGGGAATCATGTTTTTAAAGAGAAATTTTACAAATTATTGACGAAAAAAAATCAATGAAAATCACATAGTGGAGGAATGCCAAAGGTAAACAAACTTTTAAGTCAATCTTTACGTAAATGATTTATTAAGGATAACTAAATTTTACATCAATCGACAGAAAAATGATTGAACTAAATGGCAATAAGACTTTTTTTTACCAAATCAACTAATTAACAATGCAAAAAATCTTTCCAAACAATAATTGCAATTACTGACTTAACCGGGAAAGAGGCTAGCCATATATACCAAGTGTTTGTAAAAAATAATCACACCTTCCACTTGCCACAATAAAAATAATTATCCCTCACTAATTATATATCACTTTTATCAAAGTTTCAACCACTTGTTTTTATTATTTTAACACAAATGCAATAATTAATTATACAAATTAATATCAAGTGACATAACCAAACACATGACTATAAATTTCCAATACGCGTGCGCATTTATAATTATGTATAATAATTGCGGTAATTCAAATTTGTTAATTAAGTAATTTGATTTTAAAATTTAGAAGAATAACGGTTGTTTATTCAACTAAAGTCGATTTTATTTAATATTTCCAATTATTTGAAGGATAGAAATGCACTAGGTCTTGTATAAAATTAATGGAAATATGTAAAGTTCCAAAATCAACATTACTTAATCCTTTAAACATGTGTTCATCTAAAAAAGACAAAGATACTAAATTACGTAACTTAGTAGTGTGAAAGGAAACAACTTTCTCACGTTTCTGTTCCTATTCCCCGAGGGTTTATAAAATACACAGGTGGTCTCATGCGCTACGTGACGTGTCCAGAAGAAATTCATACATATCTTCAGACCTTTCAGACTGATTCAAATTTCAAAATTCTTCGTATGACGTCATTGTTTTTTTCTAATGGGGCAACCTGTGTAATTTATAAACTTTGCCAATTCCCTGCTTTGGACGATTCTAACGGTAAAAATGATTATTGTGGCTTTATTTATCAGTTTTCCTCAATAAATGTAATATTAATTTTGATAACATATTGATAACTAATTTAATAAATTATATTGCATACTTTCAGGTTTCAATATTGTAAATGATGGTGGAAATAGCTGGTGATACATTGTAACTTTAACTTTGGGGCTCCCATGTGTTTTCTAACCACCGATTTTTAAGTTGAAATCTCATATTAATATTTCAATCTTTGTCCCGGACTCATTAACTAAGAATCAGCAACTAGAAGATAACTTTTTAAGATTGTTAAACTTGATACATTGCAATGGAATTGATTTAGAAAAAAGAAGAAGTAAGTTGACTATGTGCTTATAATATTTTTATAATTACCTAATTAGTTATTTTTGGATTTAGACAAAAATTTGAAGAAAAATGATATTTTGCAGAAGACAGCATCGAGAAAAAGTGTTGGAATTACCAATTTTTTGTCTGGATAGTTCAATGGGTTGAAAGATAGTTAAGTCTCCAAATTTTTAACAAAAGTTGGAAAAAAAGGGAAAGTTTGATATGAATTAGTCAAGTTTGAGTCTTACCAAAGTTTACGAACGATCTATTACGTTTTTTGTTGTACTATAACCAGGAAAAACTTACTTTACATAAAAGATTTCGTTGCTGTGCCATTCTTTCATTATAAATTCAAATATCAATTCAAATACTTCAAAATACAACTCTTTATGGTAAAGATTGTGGCTTTCGGATCCAAAACCTATGTCGCCAACGTTTCGTAACCTCTCCAGATCGCATCTTCAGGGCGTAATTGCTCCGAAACTAATTGCAGGATACTCCTCAAGCCGTCTTGTACTGAATAATGATTTACAATAAACGAAGGTCAAGTTTTACACTATTATATAAGTGTTCTTGGGGTTCTAATTTATTTTATTATTTATTTTTCCAGTTATGAATTGAAGCATTGGGGGTAACAAGGGCGTTCGGTACCCAAAGCCCGTTTTGATGTTATTACATCAAAACATGCATAAAGCCATCTAGTTTTGTATCCCAAAAACTCGTTTCGATCAGCCATTTCCAGGTGACCTGAGGGTCATTAATTTCGAAGGTGGCGCTACGCCCTTGTTGCATAGATAACAAAATTGTGTTTAAATTCAAACTTAAAAAAGCTTTTGGAGTCAGTTCAGAATAATTCTGACACAGAAACATTTGTATTGGAGTTTGATTATGCTCATAGTTTGCCCATACCAAAACTTAACATAACTTCACAGTTTTATAAAAGATTACTATGGCTTTTCAACTTCAACATTCACTGCCACAATGATGGATCAAGTTCCTTTTATTATTTTATAGAAATTGATTCCAAAAAGGGACCCAACACTGTCTGTTCTTTCATACATCATTTGGTTAAAGAAAAGTTGCAAAATTTACCTAATATTAAGAAGATAGTATTTTTTTCTGATGCTTGTGGAGGCCAAAATAAAAATATAACAGTGGTAATGTTCTCCACATGGCTGGCCAAAAGCTTAAACATGTCAATTGAACATATATTTCCAGTAAGAGGCCACTCTTATAACCAATGTGACAGAAATTTCGGAAGGTATGGCATATTGCAAAAAATCTTTGGAAACTATTGAGTCAGCTGAACAATACTTGAAAGTGATGTCATCAGCAAGAAGCAATCCTAGCCCGTTCAATGCAATGATGGCTAGCTACCTTATTGAAGATTGGAATAATGGTTTAAAGGTCTTTTTGTCTAAGACACTCGCAGCCACTGGAAAAAACAAAGCTCGGTTTGCTATACAGCGATATGTTAAACTAGACTTTAGTCCTGAAGGAGTGATAACGACCTCAAAATTTTATGCATCCCCGGATCTTAATTTTACATTTAAGAAGAATGTTTTGCCAGTAAGCAAACATGATTTGAATTTGCAGCAGGTAGAAAAACCTGAAATAAAAGACATAAAGATTAGGGACGTTTTATTCTTGACACCTTTCATGAAACCTGAAAATGCTGAGTGGTTGAAACAGATCCTGACCTTCCAAGTAGGCCTGAAAGATCAGGCTGAACCGTCCAGGAGGCCAGTTGCAGCTGATTCGGAAGATTCCCTTCAATCTAGTGAATATTTTGATGATTTAAAAACACGAAAACCAAAAAACAATGATTAAGAAAGTTGAATATTTGAACGGTAATTGTTATAAATACACATGTTTAACTTACATTTTAATTAAAAGTAATTATATAAGTATTCAAATTGTTAGTTATTTTCCTTAAAAATCACTAGTAAAATTAACGTCCTATCTGTTTTACCAGTTGGATGCAACAAGGGCGGATAATACAAGTAAAAAAAATAATAATTTTACGATATTTCTGATTGTTTTAAAATAGTTATAATACCTTAATCCTTTTACTAAATCATTGGCCCAATAAATAATAAAGTTAATGTAAGTCAAATTATAAGTATTAAAATAATATAAGACATTAAAACTTTCATTTTCTCGAAACTCTATTTTACATCATACGCCCTTGTTGTACCCAATGCTTCAATTACAATTTGAGGAATCTTGTGTTTTGCATCAAAATATGTATCAGAACCGTCTAAGTTTTAATCTAAAGTCTTCAGTGATGTCAACAACAGCTAAACCTTTAAGTTTTTAACCAACATTAACAAATAAATGGCAAATTTGTAACGTAATTTACCAAGTAGCAGACTTGAAAACGACTTTAACGATTGACTAAGTCTTTTATTGTTTTTAACTGCGGAACAGAACCCAAGTGCAAGGCGAGGATGGTACAAACTTGGCTAAACTAGGACTAACTTCTGGGAAACCAACACTTGGTGCATTAATTACGGCAGTAGTAGAAAAAAACCAAGTACGTAAACGAAAAAATTGCTTATCGTTTCTGGATAATAGTTGTGGATTTTTATCAGTTCCCAAAGTTCCACAAAGGATTTAATCCAGAAGAAATTATAGGAAAGTTTTTGAAAAGCTTCCAACAATAATTAAAAATTGCTTCGCAAATAAGTATACTGTATTCCAATTATTCCAATACACCTGAACTGGAATCCGATTTTTCTTCAATAAATCAAGGGAAAATATAACGTCTTGCATCTTGAGGTACCTAAATTAAAAAAAAATACTAAAATACATTAAGGACAACACAAGAATTTTTCGCCAGAAAATCAGACGAAAAAATGATAATTAATAATCCCCCAAAGATTGATAATTGTGAATTGGTTCTGTGAACTGTTTACGGTATGCACTATTTTTCAAGGGATCTGTCAGTGTAGTAGATATTAAAATATATTAAAAAAATATATCTTTTGCAATTAAATTTATCTAAAATTGCGACAAGAGGCAAAAATGATGAGTTTTAAACAAGAAAAACAATGTTTGATTTGTTCGGAAAAATGCAAAATTTTGATTTCTTTGCGACAACGTTTGACAGATGGAAACGATGGAAACCACCTGTCATTGGCGGAAATTTTAAAAAACTTGTTATTTCTATCTGTAAGTATTGGAAAAATTAATTTTGAGTTATACTCTTCAAAATTTATAAGCAAATTTTAATGTTTAAACGATATTTTTGACGTATTGCTTCTGGATACGTACTTCGGTTGCCGACTTCCAATGAGTTTACACAATATATATTGAACCATTTACGTTGTTCTAAATTACGTAGCAGCTATATCGACGAAAATTTACTACACAATCGAAATACGTATCTAATTTCGGCAATACTCCTTCCTCCAATTTATACATAAAATCTTGACTATAAGTTTAAAAATTTCTTAATTAATCAAAAAAAATATTTAGTTTGCAGATGGTACAATAACTTCTGGCTACTTATGTTTCTTATGTGTAGCAAAAGTTCAAGCATGTTATGATGTGAAAACCAAATGTGTTCAACTAGAAAACAATTTTGAGAATATAAACAACGAAAAACTTTACGCTTGTGATGTTTGTAGTAAGTCCAAAAGATATGCTATTCTTTTACCTGGTAAAATAACCTTTTTTTTAAACGTTTCAGATAAAACATTTAATCAATCTTTTATGTTAATTCGACATAAATTAATCCATACGATTGAAAAGCCTCACGTTTGCGATATTTGTCGTAAGTTTAAAATCATTTTATAAAAATTTAATCAAATTAGGACCAAAAAAATATTTTTTTTTTTAGAAAAATCATTTAACCAATTAAATAATTTAACTGAACATAAAAAGATTCACGACAATTCCGAATCATATGAGTGCGATGTTTGTCGTAAGTCCCAATAAATTGTAATTAATTCGATTCATTTAAGTTTTTTTTTGTTTCAGATAAATTGTTTAAGCAATCAATTGCTTTAGTTAAACACAAAAGAATTCATACGGCTATTAAACGTCACGTGTGCGATGTTTGCAGTAAGTGAAATGCAGTCAAACAAATATATACGATTAATTATCGTTTTTTTTTTTTTTAATTTCAGATAAATCATTTAGACGAAGTTATCGTTTGATGGAACATAAAAGGGTGCACACAAAAGAAAAGCCGTACGTTTGTGACATTTGTAGTAAGTTTTTTTTTAAATTTAAAGTATTTTTCTAAATTTTTTTCACTTTCAGATAAATCATTTACTCGAATGCCGTATTTGGCTAAACATATAGCGACTCACGTGGGAGTGGAACTTTACGTATGCGATGTTTGTAGTAAGTTAAATGAATGTTATTGTTTAAGACATATTGAGTCATTTTTATTTTATTTCAGATAAGTCATTTTCGTTTTCGCATCATTTGGTTGAACATAAAATGATTCATATGGGTTTGAAACCTTTTGCGTGCAATGTTTGTGGTAAATAAAGTAAATATTGTTTCATAAGTGATAAGATTTTAACAGGTGTTTCATGTTTCAGATAAGGCATTTGCTAGATTGTGTAATTTAATTCAACACAAATCGACCCATGCACCGCGGAAGGTACACGTTTGTGATATTTGTAGTAAGTGTTAAATTATTCTTAAGTATTAGAATACATAAAATGAAAACAGAAATCCCAATAGTTATAATTAATTATTTTTTTTTAGATAAATCATTTGCCCGTTCATCTCATTTAGCCAATCATAAAATGATTCATTCGGGTGTCAAACGCTATGCGTGCGATCTTTGTAGTAAGTCCTAATTTTGTGTTTTCTTTTTGAAAAGTTAAAAGTTTTCTTTCTAGGTAAATCATTTTGTCAGCCAAATAATTTAATAAGACATAAGTTAACTCACAATGAGGAAAAGCTTCACGCTTGTGATGTTTGCGGTAAGTTTTGTGTATTGAGTATTATGTTTTTCAATTTATTTATTTTTTTTATTTAGGTAAAACATTTGCTCAAGTGAGTTATTTAACACGACATAAAATGATTCACACAGGAATGAAGCCGTTCGTGTGCGATGTTTGTGGTAACTAGAATGTTTTTATTTTATTTAAATGAAACTATATTCATTTATTTGTTTCAGACAAAGCATTTTTGCGTGCTGATGTATTGAAAAAACACAAAAATGTTCATACAAAAAAATAAAGCATTTATGATACTAAATATTTAGTAAAGTTTACTGTAATTAAAATTTTTATTTCCCTAATTATGCCAAATTCATTACAGCGTTTTTCCTTAAAATTTTTTCATCTGGTTCTTTTTTTTTCTTTGATTTTCCTAGAAGAAAATGTTAATACTAAAACAAAAGAATCTGGAAATTGTTATGGAGTTGTGTGACAAAATAGAACATATCAAAATATTATCCAAATTAAATTATAAGTCTGTGGATTACTATTAATCGATTCAGGTGTCCTCTAGTTTAAAAAATGTGAACTTACAGTGGGTCTTTTTAATTTTTTTTTTGTGTTCTCTGTTTGTCGCATAATTTAATATACAACGATCTCTATATCTATTCTCTGTTTTTAAAATTTGCACCAATAATCACGAGATTTGCATTAACCAATAAGAATTGATATTACACAGTGATTTTGGGAGAAGACGCGAAGCAATTTTTGATTATTAAACGCAGCCGAAAATCACTTCGCTGGTGCTCGTTGGACGCGACTGACATAACAATGGCGGAGGAACCCGACACGTTGCAAGATATTTGCTTCCAGAAAATTTGTGATAATTTCGATGTGGTATTTAAAAAAGTGCATATATCGGAAGTGGATCCTGAAGACGCCGACGCGTTACTATTTGTGGCCGAATGGAATCACATTCCAAAGCTTCTCAGTCGCGAATTCAGCGAAAAATTGTTTCACTTTTTGGTGAAAAATTGCCGGCTGAATGACTCGACCATAAGTGTGTTTCATCCGAAATGCACCGAACTGAAGTATGGTGGCAAATATTTCATATTTTTTTTTTTGGTTTTTTGAAGAAACCCAAACGATATTTGACCATGAATCATTGTGGATCATTTCCAAAAAGTGGCTAATTTCGCCTGGTTGTTTAAAATTTCTCTTGGGACAAAGTAAATCAATCTTGTTTCATTGTCAATTTGGTAAACCATATGAAAGAACCGCTAATTTTTTGGGGTGGGCACTTTTTTAATTCTACCGAATAAAACTCATAACCTATTTGACCTATCGTCTTTTGTTTTTAAGGCAAGCATGCGTAGTATACGTCAGTGTTGGGTCTCCTTCAAGGTTTGTAAATTACACAGGTTGCTCCATTAGAAAAAAAAAATGACGTCATACGAAGAATTTTGAAATTGAATCAGTCTGAAGATATGTACGAATTTCTTCTGGATACGGCACGTAGCCACCATGAGGCCACCTGTGTATTTTATAAACCTTGGGTCTCCTTAGGAGTGTATAGTATGGTAGTTATAACAAGAGATGGCATTGATTTGGTAGTTACGGTGAATATTGTAGTACTATTTAATGGGTTGTGATTCATTTTTAGCATACATTAGTTGCGAAACAGTAAAATGTAAAAAAAATAGTTTAAGACAGAGGTCCTCAACCATTTTGAGTCTTTGAAAGCATATTGGGGAATGTTAGAAAACGGTGTTGTGCCTGCTGGTATCGAGTTGGAATCCTTTGGCCTATAGTATCTTAGAATCCTATCCGAAAAGATCATTCCCTGGGGAATTTTGAATTCCCAAATATTCTAACAGTAACTTGAGCTTCGAATCATCGATCACGGAAATTTGTAGCTAGGAAACTTGCCAAATTTCGCTACAAATTTATTAGTATTGAGATTGGAAACGATGACATCGCCGATTATAAGTATACTATGCTGAGTTTTTGCGTCCAATAATACAATCAATAACTATAAAAAATTACTATTATTTGCCAAATCTTTAACACCAAAGTTGGTAAGTTTCTAGTCGGGAAGTTACTTATAAACAAAACCAGTAAAAACCGCGATTTTTGATATGGAAAGTCAGGGAATTTGTGTTAATGAAATAGCTGGACATCCCTGATATAAATGATGACTACTTCTATGAATCAAGACATAGTAGGATACTATATACCTTTACAGATCTCTGCATTATTCCAGAGTACTTCCTGAAATTGAAACTTGATCTAGAATCCAGAATTTGCATATAAACAACCAACCGGATTACTTCCTTCAGTTCTACAAAGTTGAAACGACCTAATCGGATAAGAATATAGAAATAAGATCACTCCCAAATTGTTTTCACACCAAATTATTGAAAATAAAGGGGTCACAACTCTTAATATCTTATTGGAATCTAAAGTTACGGAGTATTTCTACCCAAAAAGGATATTTGAACGAAAAATAGTCTGATCCATTTCTATAAGCTATATGACCTAGATGAACTCTTTGGTATCGAGGCCTAAGAAATTTATGTAAAAAACAACGAAAATTTGTTAGAAATATGTAACTATCATCCTTCATCACCGTAAAGTTAAGGGGGCTACAGGTCAATATATACAATTTCTTATGAATATAAGTACTTCCACAAATGTTATGAAAACCAGATTAGTTCATAAATAACGAAAAAGAGAGTCAACTGTTAAAGAAGATGACCTGGAAATTAAAGCTCTTTGTAAAATTTTAACAAGTTAAAAAAAACACATAAACTTGTCATAGAAAAATGCAAATTTCATCATAATATTAAGTTTTTCTAAATTTAAATCATTTGAATTCATTACCAATTTCGTAAACCCATCTGGTGACTTAATAGAGCAAATTTCCTGTATGAATCTTTTTTATTTTCTGCTGACACATATACTTATTTGTTGTTATATGATTTCAAAAATAGTATCAAAAGTTTCCAAAGGCCTAGAACTATTGCCTGACATAACATTAAACATTTTCGTTTGGTGGATTTTATTCTAAATTTTGCTATTATGATTCACGATCGAATATCGTTGGTCTCACATTCATTGTATTAGAAGAAAACTATATACCGATTGGTTTTAGGAAAGTGGCTATTAAAGGCTACCAGTCATTGACACCGCAGGGTTTTTCAATTCTTGGTCATCACAAACTTGTCTCGTTTTCATACGAAGGGATAATGCCTTTTGAGAATATAATCGCTGCGTTGGACAAGGAAGCAACAAAAAGCATTACATCCTTCACATTCACCAAGAATACCACGTCTGGGTATGTGACCAAAAACCAGTCAATTCTCCCATATAAAACCTGCAAAAAATTTTTTTTTTTAGATACAGCGATTATAAATCCATCGTCAAATTGACAAACGTAAAAGAACTCAACCTTTACCAAACAAAATTTTCATCGGTAAATCTACAAAGTTTGTGTGTGCATGTGAGAACAATCAATTCATTGAACTTGGCCAATACTTTCATTACTCAAATGCATCCGTTGCTCAACTTTAAGGAACATCTTACAAGTTTAACAGTAGAATTGCGACAAGTACACAAACTATAATCTTCTTAAGAAAAAAAATAAACACTCTTTTTTTGTAGTTTTACAGCACAAAACAAATCATCGATGTTTTTAGCCAGCTTAATAATTTGACCTATTTGGATATTTCCTTCAGTCCGGAATCAAATGAACGTTTCCAAAAACCATTTACAAGAGCGATTAATAGATTGCTGGATCAAACCACTTTGCTGCCTAATTTAGTGCACTTGGATTTGTCAGGTTTAGCAGAAATCTTCAGACTTGATAGATCTGTAATTAATTTACAAAAATTATTTGTAGGAATTCAGGAAATAGTAAATCTCATACCGTTTGTCTTAAGCCATGAACAGTTACAGTTTTTGGGATTGGTAAACACTCAATGGTGTTCCCATGATGTCTTTACAAATCCGGAACACGTAAATTATCTACGAGATTTAGAGGTAAAAGTAAAACTATATATTATAAAATTGTGTATTCAACATATCTAAGACATCCAATCATTTCCCTGATAAATAATTTAGTTTTAAAACCATCCAAAGTTACTCGAAATCACTGCCTCCCGTTTTTTGGATACTAAATCATTTCCATTCACTACTAACTTCCAATTTGGTAACACCACCTCGTGACTTATGATGATATGTTGCAACCCTCAAAATGGTTGGGAGAAATCCAAATTTTAAACAGGGACAAGTTTTCTTTGTTATTTTTGATCAAACGCCATAAAGTTTTCTACAAAAAAGTGCAAGAAAAATAAACACATTTTGGTTGGTAATATCAAGGAATTTTTGTTGAAGAAACAATTAAACACCATAGACGGTATCTGACCTTTCAGTAACTATTATATCCTTTTATTCGAGCACCCAACTCCAAATTATTCTTGTTTTTGGTTATTGCATCGGTAATTTCTTCTCTACCGCATCTTTTGAGGATCTTTTCAAAATTCGCTTATTGAATGTTTCCATTTGGTAACTAGTGGTACATGATATAAATAATTGGGGTCCAGTCTACGAATTTGCCCACCTTATTATACTTCCAATTTTCAATGTGATCTTTTAGTCTTCACCGTATTGTTAAACGAAAGAACATATATCCCATATATTAAATCACATCAACAATAGAGTCTTGTCCTTTTTTCGATGACCACATGATAGTTTCTACTCTGCCTCGATAAATTACATTGTTATTTTTTTAGGTCGCCGGAGATGCCAATCAACGTCAATTGTTAGCATCTTTGCGAATGTATCCGCAAAAATGTAACATGTTGGTTCCATACATGGATCGATTGAAGAGATTATATGTCGAGGAAGGTCATCCATTTCTTCATCCACTGTCAGAAATTCTTGAATTAGTTCTATCAAGTAAAATTGACCTCGTGGACATGAACGTAGCAGAATTTGAGTCAAAAAGGGGAATCTGTATTTCAAAATTATTTGATTAGCAAAATATATATTTTCTTTTGCCATCCTCCAACAACTCAAATTCTGGCTACGTCCATGTACAGAAATCTATATATACTTAAAGTAAATTAATTTTTAGTAATGGAGAATCACCCAAAACATCGATGGGTAGCGAATATGTGCATTGATTTCATAAGTTATTTAATTCTGGAAAAGGCAACTTCGCCTATTTCTACAGGAATACTTTCACGCGTTGTTGATGCCTCAATAAAAGCGGTGGCAATCTTCTACAGTTGCACACATGTAAGAAAAGGATATCTTGCAACTTGACTTCCGAAAAATAATTTGCCTAGAAAATATCTTTGATTACACCGGCACGCAAAAAAAAAGTGCTCTGTACTTTTGACCGGACCTACATAAATCTACGTATTTTGACCCCCTGAACACGAATCCGGGGTCGGTTTGACCCGTACATCCTCAAAAATTCGAGAAAACTTTGAAAAACCGAAAAAAATGGTTAAAATCGGCAGTTTTGGTGACATAAAAATTGTTTTGAACTAAACCGAGCATGATTTTCATGTTTTTCGATCCGCTGAATACAAATTCGAAGTTTATGTAGACCATAAGCCGTTTTTATTGTAAGAAAATTGCCTGCTTTGCGAGCCTGCTTTCTCACTCTGACCAGACGCCGACACTGGGGTTCCGAATCCCTGCATCGTAAAACACTTTTCGCTTGTGCCTGCCATGACGACATATAAGCCTTTAACCCAGGGACTCTGCCAGACGGTTCTGTTGCCCGCCGTCACCACGTGGAGGTGCCCTGGTTATAGACACAAGCGTCCAAACAAGAATTCAAAAATGCTTAAAAACTACTCTTGCATAACTAACCAGCCCTGTACATAAGTCATTTAAAGACAGACGGGTTCGATATAATCAAATGACGAATTGAAATTAAAGCAATTGGCCCATTTGTAATTTTCAGAGATTTTTTGCGGGGAATTTCAATTTCCCTAAAGATTTTGGCCAAATAATCTTCAAAATCATATTCCAGAAATAGAATAATATGCAAAATATCCTTTGTAGAGATTTAAAAGTTTATTTTCATCATATAATCTCGAATTTTAGAACAATAGCCGCAATTTTTTACAATTTTCAAGGGTTTTTTGCAATTTTCTTACAATAAAAACGACTTATGGTCTACATAAACTTCGAATTTGTATTCAACGGATTGAAAAACATAAAAATCATGTTCGGTTTAGTTCAAAAAAAATTTTATGTCACCAAAACTGCCGATTTTAACCATTTTTTTCGGTTTTTTAAAGTTTTCTCAAATTTTTGAGGGTGTACGGGTCAAACCGACCCCGGATTCGTGTTCAGGGGGTCAAAATACGTAGATTTATGTAGGTCCGGTCAAAAGTACAGAGCACTTTTTTTTTTGTGTGCCGGTGTTATTTTTTTAAGTTCAGTTATATCTTCGCAAGTATAAACTTTATCATCAATTTTACTTTATGTAGTTGAACTTCTTTTTCTTTATTTCTCGATTTTCATCAGCTTTTGCTTATAAACCAAAATAACTACGTTTAAACGAGGGAAACTTCTCAGTACATGCACAATATGTACATACATTTTGTAGTTTGAAATATTTCCTGAAAAAATCATTGTATTAAGTAAAAATAACACTAGTTCCTGATGGGATTTAAAAGAATATGATGTGAAGACCTGGAAAAAAATAGACATAGAGCTGTAAATAGTCGTAATTCTTCTCGTTTACCTCCTATTATCAAGAAATAGGTATAAGGCTAAACTTATACCAGTTTCGCTACTATCGCAGCTTTATGTCTAACTTCTCCATGGCCATTAGATACTTACTACAAATTCTAAACATTCTGCTCTAAATAAAATCCAATTTTTGTTAACAGATTTCGGGAACCATGACATTTAATTTTTTACTTTGTTTTAGATTGCACTATGTTCCCTTACGCTTATCAACAGTGAACAAATTTTGCGGCTTAAAAAAATTCGTTTTTCTTTAATTTTATTCGATTCCCTATGCAGCTACTTCATGAAAGTCAATATTAATTGTGTGGAACACAGAGTTCTTACAGATTATGGTAAGGATACTTTCTGTTTAAATAAATTTGATGACCTTTGATTTAAAAAAAAAATTGTTAACCGAAATATTATCAGGAAACCATCAGTTTCGATTCTCCTCTTTTGTGGTCCTTAACACTGCATCCTAGCAGAATAATTATGCCCAGCATTGTTCCTTGTTCGTCTTGGTCATATATGCTTTTGAGATAAAGTTAAACAGGCCGCCAGAATTAGGTTCCTATAGGTACCTCATGAGCTCAATCTTTTGCTAGTTGATATATTTTATTAACGATTATCGAAGTATCACGATACCAAAGTACAAGTATATATTGTAATATTTGTCTTAAGGCTCATTTGGTACCCATTTGCCAAAGATACTCATATAATAATAGATCTTCTTCGAAAATGATCAATTTATAACTGAAATAGTCATAAAAACCATTTAATTCTATGTATACAATATATAAAATATATTGCAGTCCAATTTATGTAGTATAATTTAATATAATAATATATGAAAATCATACCACAAACATAAATTTGAACAGAAGTTCAAACAAAAATATTCGTGACGTATTGCCCAGATACGTATTTCGATTGCCAAGCAATCTTCATCAGTGGTCATCAAGTAGTTTGGATCATTCCGTAACTGCTTTGTGATGATTCACAAAATAATCACCCCTATTTGTCTTCTAGTCTGACCGACATAGCTTTTATCACAGCCCGTGCAAGGGATTTCATAAATTCCTGATTTTTGTATGTCCGGAATTTTATTTTTAGAACCGTTGAAAAATCCACCCAACTTTTTGGTTGTATATCCAGCCTGGTTGTATATTCCAAACTGTTTCCATATCCTCAAAAGACAGAATCCTCAAAAGGGCTCTTTGGAGGAAAAAACTATCAGAAACCACTTTACGAACGATGGAAGGACCAGAAGACCGTTGGTCTGTTTTAACTTATTATCCAGGGATTTCCCAAAAAATCGAAAGGATATGGAAACAGTTTGGAATAACGGCTGGATATACAACCTAAAAGTTGGGTGGATTTTTCAACGGTTCTAAAGATAAAATTCCTGATAAAATAAAATAAGATAAAGATAAAATCAAAAAATGTTATCAGTCCTTTTTTGTAGATAAAAACTGGATAAAATCAGATGAAGTAAAAATAACTTTTCCCATGTTATTCTTATGGGAAATAAAAAAATTTTAAAAAAAATATATTTTTTTATTTTTTCTTGCAAACAGGCTGAAAAGTTTTGTTTTGGCGTAAAAAGACACCAGTTAAAATTTCTGCTCTTAATATTAATATTAAGGTTGTCCTGATCGCATTTTTTTATTTCCCATAAGAATAACATGGGAAAAGTTATTTTTATTTCATCTGATTTTATCCAGTTCAAACGACTATTTAAATAATAATGAATTAAAGAGAATTAAACGCTCTACAAAAAAGGACTGAAAACATTTTTTGATTAGTCCATGTGTTCAAAAGTTATTCAAGATCAAAGTTCAATTCTTTAAAAATTTGATCAAAAAAAAATTAATCATAAAAATCATTTGTTGACATCTCTCACAATTCAAATTCATGTTTGATAAAAAATTTAACCCCTATTTTAACACTAAAACCAACAGTTTTGGTATAATATACAAAATTCGATCAAATTTTTAAAGAATTGAACTTTGATCTTGAATAACTTTTAAACACGTGGACTAATCAAAAAATGTTTTCAGTCCTTTTTTGTAGAGCGTTTAATTCTCTTTAATTCATTATTATTTAAATAGTCGTTTGAACTGGATAAAATCAGATGAAGTAAAAATAACTTTTCCCATGTTATTCTTATGGGAAATAAAAAAATGCGATCAGGACAACCTTAATATTAATATTAAGAGCAGAAATTTTAACTGGTGTCTTTTTACGCCAAAACAAAACTTTTCAGCCTGTTTGCAAGAAAAAATAAAAACATATATTTTTTTTAAATGTTTCGTTAGAAATAGTATGCTGCATATAGATTACGTGATTAGGGATGCAATATTGCTCGTAAAAATATAGATATTGTATACACAGTGAAACATCGAAGTTTCCCTACTTGATGACCACTGAGGAAGATTGCTTGGCAATCGAAATACGTATCTGGGCAATACGTCACGAATATTTTTGTTTGAACTTCTGTTCAAATTTATGTTGGTGGTATGATTTTTATATATTATTATATTAAATTATACTACATAAATTGAACTGCAATATATTTTATATATACACAGTATAACTGTTCAAAGTCAGCGAAAAAATCTTATTTTCATTTTATTCTAATAAGAAATATTTACCAAAACCGAAGTTACTAATTCCCTGGTAAAATTCATTTTCGTTTTTCGCTTTTAATTTCATTTTTTACAGTTTACTATAAATATTTTTATGTCTTTTAGGAAAGAAAGTCAGAGTGGTGATGCCCGATTGTGAATCAAAACTCGTTAACTACATGCTGGACCAATTAAATCAAGAAGATGATAGCTTTGGAAATCGTAAAAAAAGCATGCTTATCTTATTGATTTCCACACGTAATTTAAAAAAATTAATTTCCTTTTGATCACAAAAGAATTCCGGATATAAAAGTTCAAAAAATCTCATAAAATATTCCTTTGGGGAAGAGTATGTTCCCTCGTTAATTGTCCCTTACATACGTGGCTGTTCTTTTGTGATTAAATTACTTTACGCAAAAGTTTTGAATACAAATTAGTTAAATTTAATTGTAGATTGTGTAGGTGCTTTATGTGATCCACATCGTTCGTTTTTGGAACTGGGAGGAATCCAAATTCTTATTCCTTTACTCGATTTTGTCATTCATAAATTTCTATTTTTGAGTCAAGATAACTTATTTATACCATTGTTCTTCAATTTCCTCGAAAAGCTCGCAGAAGACGTTGAGTTGCGTCCCTATATGGTGGTACCAGAATTTCTATTGAATCTAAAGTATATTATGGCAAACAGACTAACTAAAAACGAACAAAAATTAAATGTTTTTAAATCGTAGGCTTTTGCTAGAATCAACTACCGATGAAAGTTTCTACGCGGCGGTGGTTCTCGCTTTTCTGGCCGACGTAAATGAAACCATTTGGAACGATGAAACTTTTCCCAACCATTCTGAAATCAGCCGAACAAATGTTCTGAAACTATTGGTTAGTTGCTCCAACAGTTTAATGATAGTACTAAGTTACTGGAACCATCTTAAATTTTAGCGAAAAACAATCGCCAGGTGGGGAGGATCAATGTTTTCACTAAAAGAACTACAATCATTCAATCCGTTATTGTTAATGACCAACAAAACTGTTTTCCAACTTACATATTTGGCTGTTTGGACTATGTATCAGTGTTGCAAAATTAATACAGGTATGATTCTTAATTGTTTTTTTTTGGTGAAATTTCGTAAATGAAAAATGCATTTTAATTTAATTGTTTCAGCTCGTACATTTCATAGAGCAACATTTTGCCAGGGATGGCTTGACGCATTGAAACAAATTCCGCACTACATGATTGACGACGAACCGGAAATCGGAAGATTGAGATCTGTGATTTTTGGACTTTTAGGACATGATATGTTTGCTATTCATTAAAGTCTTATTATAAATTAGCAGCAAATGTAAAAAACAGACCTAAAAATAATTTCAATTATTACTGAATAAATTTTGAATATTTGGATTTTATACTTACCACAAACGAATGACCTCGTGGGTTGTATGTATCAAAGTATTCGATGAAAATTTTGATCTTGATTTTAATGGAATTTAAATATTTTAAGGTTTATTTTATTTAAATTGGATAAGTTATGCACTTTCCTGTCATTTAATGATCCAAAATTTATCATTGCTTTCATCCTCCTTGTATTAGTACTTCATAGGTGTCTATAATACATGCGTGTATAATTAATTGCCTATACGTTGTAATTGTTATATACCTCTTTGACCTATTGATTGTTATTTACCATCGCTTTATATCTACTAGGGTGATTTTTTTTTTTGGTACCATCGTGGAATTTTGTTGGAAATACCAAAAAAAAATTCTCTGAAAATTTGAGCCCTTAATATTAATTTTAAGTCCTCGACCAAGACGTGTAAAGATTTCCCATTGAAAATACACGGAAACTCTGATTTTTTATTTTTAAATTTCTATATCTCAGCGGCATTTCATGGGGTCGCTTTTACCGAAGATGGTTTTTTCTCAGAATTAAACGCTCTACAAAAGTGCCCATTGCAATAAAGTCGTAACTCACACCGGTGAGGTAATACGGGCAACTGAACCTGATTTTTCCATAAAATTCGCGTTTTTTTTGCATTTATCTCGTAAATAACAAGAGCTACGGAAAAATGAAAAACTTGTAGAGAATTTGATTTCCTACAAAAAAGGTCCTGTAGACCAAATCGCGAAGATCAATATTAAACGAGATATTAAGTTTATATCAATAATTTTTTTTTATATCAATTTATAAATTTAAATCAATGATCGGCAAAAATTTTACAGAAAAATCAGTTCAAGGCTTAATATCTCGTTTAATATTGATCTTCGCGATTTGGTCTACAAGAACTTTTTTGTAGGAAATCAAATTCTCTACAAGTTTTTCATTTATAATTTTTCCGTAGCTCTTGTTATTTACGAGATAAATGCAAAAAAAACGCGATTTTTATGGAAAAATCAGATTCAGTGGCCCATACTACTTCACCGGTGTGAGTTACGACTTTGTCGCAATGGGCACTTTTGTAGAGCGTTTAATTCTGAGAAAAAACCATCTTCGGTAAAAGCGATCCCATGAAATGCCGCTGGGATATAGAAATTTAAAAATAAAAAATCAGAGTTTCCGTGTATTTTCAATGGGAAATCTTTACACGTCTTGGTCGAGGACTTAAAATTAATATTAAGGGCTCAAACTTTCAGAGAATTTTTTTTTGGTATTTCCAAAAAAATTTCACGATGGGACCAAATAAAGTCGAAAAAAAAGTACCCTAATATCTACCAAGATCTTTAGTGACTCTAGGGTTAATAAAATCTGTAAATCGAGAAATATCAACAATTTACACGATACGAGATTTAAGCCCAAAACTTACCAACTTTGGAACGGTCACCTTTACCACGTGGCCACCAGTAACTTATAATTACCTTTATTAAATTTAAAAGTTCCTTTTCTTATTTCAATGACTTAGTCAAAAGAACTATTGAAAGTATCTTCTTCAGCATTATATTGTTTTCTTGTTCCTCTTCAATTTTATCAGTATAAAAGTTTTCAGTAATTTTGTCTTAGAAGGTCTTCCCTTAAAAAAATCGTAGATACACAAAGTTAATATGAAAATAATTTAAACACTTAAAGATATAATATTTCGGCTGCCAAAATGTAAATTTTTCATAGTTTTTACCAAAAAAATGTCAAAAATAATACCATTATAGAAGACAATAATAGACGTCAAAATAACTGCTAAACTTATTTACAAGCACGCATGTGCATTAGAATAAGGAGATGCAAATAAGACAGAGGTGACAAATATGAAACAAGTTTGAGAAAACCCGGAAAAGTATAAAGTTAATCAATGTAAAAGCCATTATGGCTGATTTTTTGTGAATCGAATTCAAAATCAAAGTAAACATTGAGACGTTGGGAAATTGTACCAGTGCCAAATAAAATTGTATAACTCATATTAATTACTAATAAGAAAGAGATGAACTCCGTTGGTGCTCTTGTTCTCTGTTTGTTCCATAATTTAGTCCACAACGTTCTCTATCTCAACGAATAATTAGTTAACAAAGACAAGAAATTAAATATTTCGTGACACAAACAAAGACAAGATGATACTTAGAATGATTCCCAACAATTGTTTTTAAATTTGCACCAATAAAGACGAGACTTTCAAAAATGCATTGATATTTGAACGATATGATCCTTTGTAACCAATAAGAAATGATATTACAGGATAATTTTGGGAGAGGACTCCAAGTCGTGTTTGGACTTGTTTTATGATTTAACCGAAAATCACTTTCTGGTAGTTCGTTTGACCAAGTGGGTGTAACAATAATGGAGGAACTAGAAATGTTGAAAGATATTTGTTTCCAGAAAATTTGTGATAATTTCGATGTGGTATTTAAGAAAGTGCATATATCGGAAGTGGAACGTGAGGACGCTGAAGCATTGCTGTTTACCGCCGAATGGAATTATGTTCCGCAGCTTCTCAGTCGTGAATTCAGCGAAAAATTGTTTCATTTTTTGGTGAAAAATTTAAAGCTGAATGATTCGACCATAAGTGTATTTCATCCGAAATGGACCGAACTGAAGTATGGTGACAAAAATTTCATATTTTTTTTGGCGAGACCGAATGATATTTGATCTTGAATCATTGTGGATCATATGAAATTTTTAATTTTTCTTGGTCGCTTAAAATTTCTGCTTAGGCAATGTAAATCACTCATGTTTAATTATGAATTTAACAAACCGCAAGAAACCAACCCCAAGTTTTTATTTGGGCACTATTTTATTTCTAACGAATAAAACTTGGAAACTTTATGATCTATAGCCTTTGGTTTTTAACACAAGCATGCCTAGTATACGTTAGTCTTCTGTTTTTTAAGAATGTATCATTTATTGTATGGTAGTTATATCAAGAGATGGCATTGATTTGGTAGTTACGGTGAATATTGTAGTACTATTTAATGGGTTATGATTCATTTTTAGCATACTTTAGTTGCGAAACAGTAAAATGTAAAAAAAATAGTTTAAGACAGAGGTCCTCAACCATTTTGAGTCTTTGAAAGCATATTGGGGAATGTTAGAAAACGGTGTTGTGCCCGCTGGTATCGAGTTGGAATCCTTTGGCCTATAGTATCTTAGAATCCTATCCGAAAAGATCATTCCCTGGGGAATTTTTAATTCCCAAATATTCTAACAATAATTTTAGCTTCGAATCATCGATCAGGGAAATTTGTAGCTAGGAAACTTGCCAAATTTCGTTACAAATTTATTAATATTGAGATTGGAAACGATGACATCGCCGTTTATAAGTATACTATGCTGAGTTTTTGCGTCCAATAATACAATCAATAACTATAAAAAATTACTATTATTTGCCAAATCTTTAACACCAAAGTTGGTAAGTTTCTAGTCGGGAAGTTACTTATAAACAAAACCAGTAAAAACCGCGATTTTTGATATGGAATGTCAGGGAATTTGTGTTAATGAAATGGCTGGACATCCCTGATTTAAATGATGACTCTACTTCTATGAATTAAGACACAGTAGGATACCATATACCTTTACAGATCTCTGCATTATGCCCGAGTACTTCCTGAAATTGAAACTTGATCTAGAATCCAGAATTTGCATATAAACAACCAACCGGATTACTTCCTTCAGTCCTACAAAGTTGAAACGATCTATTCGGATAAGAATATAGAAATAGGATCACTCCCAAATTGTTTTCACTCTAAATTATTGGAAATAAAGAGGTCACAACTCTTAATATTTTATTGGAATCTAAAGTTACGGAGTATTTCTACCCAAAAAGGATATTTGAACGCAAAATAGTCTAATCCATTTTTATAAGCTATATGACCTAGATGAACTCTTTGGTATCGAGGCCTAAGAAATCTATGTAAAAAACAACGAAAATTTGTTAGAAATATGTAACTATCATCCTTCATCACCGTAAAGTTAAGGGGGCTACAGGTCAATATATACAATTTCTTATGAATATAAGTACTTCCACTAATGTTATGAAAACCAGATTAGTTCATAAATAACGAAAAAGAGAGTAAACTGTTAAAGAAGATGACCTGGAAATTAAAGCTCTTTGTAAAATTTTAACTAGTTAAAAAAAGCACATAAACTTGTCATAGAAAAGTGCAAATTTCATCATAATATTAAGTTTTTCTAAATTTAAATCAATTGAATTTATTACCAATTTCGTAAACCCATCTGGTGACTTAATAGAGCAAATTTCCTGTATGAATCTTTTTTATTTTCTGCTAACACATATACTTATTTGTTATTATATGATTTCAAAAATAGCATCAAAAGTTTCCAAAGGCCTAGAACTATTGCTTAACACAACATTAAACATTTTCGTTTGGTGGATTTTATCCTAAATTTTGCTATTATGATTCACGATCGAATATCGTTGATCCCACATTCATTATATTAGAAGAAAATTATATACCGATTGGTTTTAGGAAAGTTTATATTACCGACTGCGACCATCTGACATCAAAAGGTTTTTCAATTCTTGGTCATCATAAAATTGAATCGATTGCATACAAAGGAATTATTTCGTTTGATAACATTATCAATGCATTGGACAAGGAGGCAACAAAAACTATTAAATCTTTTACATTCACTGAAAATGCCACTTCTGAGTATGTGAACCAAAATCCAGTCAATTCTCCTATATAAAACCTGAAAAAAAAATTTTTTTTAGAAACAGCGATTATGAATCTATCATCAAACTGATAAATTTAAAAGAACTCAACCTTTTCGAAACAAAATTTTCATCGGTAAATCTACAAAGTTTGAGTATGCATGTAGGAACCATCAATTCTTTGAACTTATCGAATATTTCCATTACCCAAATGCAACCGTTGCTGAACTTCAAGGAACATCTTACAAGTTTAACAGTAGACTTGCGACAAGTACTAAAATAATAATCTTCTGCAAAAAAATAAAATATTAAAAATTTTTTTTTATAGTTAAACAGCTCAAAACAAATCATCGATGTTTTTAACCAGCTTAACAAACTGACCTATCTGGATATATCCTTCTATCCGGAATCAAATAAACGTTTTCAAAATCCAAATAAAAAAGTGATTAATAAAATGCTGGATCAAACCACTTTGCTGCCCAATTTGGAACACTTGGATTTGTCAGGTTTAGCAGAAATGTTCTTACTTGATAAATCTGTAATTAATTTACAAAAATTATTTGTAGGAATTAAGCAAATGGTGAATCTCATACCGTTCGTGTTGAGCCATAAAAAGTTACAGTTTTTGGGATTAGTGAATACTCATTGGTGTTCCAATGATATGTTTTCAAAACCGGAACACGAGAATTATCGACCAGACTTACAGGTAAAAGTAAAACTATATATTTTATAAAATTATGTATACCACATATCTAAGACATCCAATTATTTCCTTGTTAAATAATTTAGTTTTAAAACCATTCAAAGTTACTCTAAATCACTACCTTTCGTTTTTTGGATACTAAATCATTTCCATTCACTACTAACTTCCAATTTGGTAACACCACCTCGTGATTTATGAAGATATGTTGCAACCCTCAAAATGGTTGGGAGAAATCCAAATTTTAAACAGGGACATATTTTCTTTGTTATTTTTGATCAAACGCCATAAAGTTTTCTACAAAAAAGTGCAAGAAAAATAAACAAATTTTGGTTGGTAATATCAAGGAATTTTTGTTGAAGAAACAATTAAACACCATAGACGGTATCTGACCTTTCAGTAACTATTATATCCTTTTATTCGAGCACCCAACTCCAAATTATTCTTGTTTTTGGTTATTGCATCGGTAATTTCTTCTCTACCGCATCTTTTGAGGATCTTTTAAAAATTTGCTTATTGAATGTTTCCATTTGGTAATTAGTGGTACATGATATAAATATTGAGGTCCAGTCTACGAATTTGCCCACCTTATTAGACTTCCAATTTCAATGTGATCTTTTAGTCTTCGCCGTATTGTTAAACGAAAGAACAGATATCCCATATATTAAATCACATCATCAATAGAGTCTTGTCCTTTTTTCGATGACCACATGATAGTTTCTATTCTGCTTCGATAAATTGTATTGTTATTTTTTAGGTCGCCGGAGATGCCACTCAACGTCAATTGGTAACATCTTTGCGAATGTATCCGCAAAAATGTAACATGTTGGTCCCACACATGGATCGATTGAAGAGATCATATATCTGGAAAAATGATCCATCCCTACATCCACTGCTAGAAGTTCTCGAAGTAGTTCTATCAAGTAAAATTGATCACGTGGACATGAACGTAGCAGAATTTGAACCAAAAAGGGGTATCTGTATTTAAAAAGTATTTGGTTAGCAAAATATATCTTTTTTTCCATCCCCCAACAACTCAAATTCTGGCTACGTCTATGCGTTGAAATCTATTTAACATATACTAATTACATGTTAATTTTTAGCATTGGAAAATCATCCAAATCACCGCGAGATAACGAATACTTGTATTGATTTTATAAGTTTCATAATTGTGGACAAGAAAATTGCGCCTATTTCTACAGGAATACTTTTACGTGTTGTTGATGCGGCAATGAATGCGGTGGAAATATTTAATGATTGCGTGATCGTAAGGATATATTCCAATGACTTTAAAAATTAATTAAAGAATATCAATGATTATTTTTAATAGTACAGTAATTTCTTCACAAATATAACATTTATCGTCAATCTTACTTCATGTAACTGAACTTCTTTTTCTTCATTTCACGATTTTCATCAACTTTTGCTTATAAACCAAAATAACTACGTTAAAACGAGGGAAACTTCTCAGTACATGCACAATATGTACATACATTTTGTAGTTCGAAATATTTCCTGAAAAAAAACACTGTATTAAGTAAAAATAACACTAGTACCTGGTGGGATTTAAAAGAATATGATGTGAAGACCTGGAAAAAATAGACATAGAGCTGTAAATAGTCGTAATTCTTCTCGTTTACCTCCTATTATCGAGAAATAGGTATAAGGCTGAACTTATACCAGTTTCGCTACTATCGCAGCTTTATGTCTAACTTCTCCGTGATCATTACATACTTACTACAAATTCTAAACATTCTGCTCCAAATAAAAGTTTATCGGGAAACTATACATTTAATTTTTATACTTTGTTTTAGACTGCACGAAATTCACTTTATATTATGTACAGCGAACAAATTTTGCAGCTTAAAAAAATTCGTTTCTCGTCCATTTTATTTGCTGCACTAAGCAGTTATTACATGACACTGGATATTGAAAACGTGGAAATTGAATTTATTATGGATTATGGTAATAAAATTTTTATTAACAAAATTTCCCAAAATAACAAACTTTTGATTTAAAAAATCCTTAAACCGAAATATATTTTGTATATACAATATATAAAATATATTGCAGTCATATATGCTTTTGAGTTAAAGCTAAACAGGCCGCCAGAATTTAGGTTCCTATAGGTACCTCATGAGCTCAATCTTTTGCTAGTTGATATATTTTATTAACGATTATCGAAGTATCACGATACCAAAGTACAAGTATATATTGTAATATTCGTCTTAAGGCTCATTTGGTACCCATTTGCCAAAGATACTCATATAATAATAGATCTTCTTCGAAAATGATCAATTTATAACTGAAATAGTCATTAAAACCATTTAATTCTATGTATACCATATATAAAATATATTGCAGTCCAATTTATGTAGTATAATTTAATATAATATAGTATAAAATCATACCATAAACATCAATTTGAACAGAAGTTCAAACAAAAATATTCGTGACGTATTGCCCAGATACGTATTTCGATTGCCAAGCAATCTTCATCAGTGATCATCAAGTCGTTTGGATCACTCCGTAACTGCTGAACCATCACAAAGCAGTTACGGAGTGATTTAGCCTACTTGAAGACCACTGAGGAAGATTGCTTGGCAATCGAAATACGTATCTGGGCAATACCGTTACGAATATTTTTGTTTGAACTTCTGTTCAAATTTATGTTGGTGATATGATTTTTATATATTAAATTATACTACATAAATTGGACTGCAGTATATTTCATATATTGTATACACAGTATAACTGTTCAAAGACAGCGAAAAAAAATCTTATTTCGAAATATATTTGATAATCACCAGTTTCGATGCGTTTGATTCCTTTCTCTTTTAAGTTCCTTTGTACTGTATCCTAGCAGGACTATTATTGTTCCAACATTGTTCCTGGTCCCTATAGGTGCCTCAGGAGCTCAATCCTTCACAAGTCGATCTATTTCTTTACTAACGATTATCGAGGTATCCAGAAACCAAAGCACCACTACCTTTCTCCTCTTCCAATTTTATACATTGGATTATTCTTCTTACGTCATCTCCCAGGAATATTCTTACAATGATAGATCTGTTTACTGCCGATGTTTTTTTTTATACAATATACCAAACATTTGACATATCTTTTACGAAAAAGTCCCATTTCTACGTGAAATATTCATTAGAAATATTTCCCTAATCGACATTACTAATCCCTTGGTAAAATTTGTTTTTCGTTTCTTACAGTTGACTGTAAATATTTTTTTTAGGTTTTAAAATCAGACAGACGATTCCCGATTGTGAATCAAAACTCATTAAGTACATGCTGGAGCAATTAAATCGAAGAGATGATAGTTTTGAGAATCGTAGAAAAAGCATGGTTCTCTTATTTATTGCGACACGTAATTTATTTTAATTATTTTTGAAGCATTATACTATATTACTTTAATCACAAAAGAATTGCAGGTGTAAGAGTTACGGGTATAAGATATTCCTTAGGGGAGGATAACTATACTCGTTAACTTTCTCTTATATACGCGGCTGTTCTTTTATGGTTAAGTGACTTATAATATATTATGTTAATTTAATTGTAGATTTCCATGGACTATTTCGTCCGTTTTTCAAACTGGGAGGAATTCAAATTTTTATTTCTTTACTTGATTTTGTGATTCATAAATATCTACTTGTTAATGAGTATAACTTATTTATACTAGCATTCATCTCTGTTCTTGTACAAACAGCACAAGACGCTGAATTACGTTCCTGCATGGTGGTTCAAGCATTGATATTGAAACTAAAGTATATTATGATACACATACTAATTAAAAAACGATGAAAAATAAAATGCTTTCAATTGTAGACTTTTATTAGAATCAACTATCGGAGATAGATTCATTGCGGTTGTGGTTCTCGCTTTTCTGACCGACGTAAATGAAACCATTTGGAACGATGAAACTTTCCCCAACCGTCCAGAAATCAGTCGAACAAATATCCTGGAACTACTGGTTTGTTGCTACAAAAGTTTTATAATAAATAAATAAATAAATATAATACATAACTTACTTGAATACAATCTTGAATTTTAGCGCAAGACCACCACCACTTGGGAAGAACCGATTAGTTCATTTTTTTTAAGTCATCTAAAACCATTCAATCCGTTATTATTGATGACCAACGAAACTAATTCCCAGCTTACATATTTGGCAGTTTGGTCTATGTATCAGAATAGTAAAATTAAAATCGGTAAGATTCTTAATTGATTTTGGTGAAATTGCTAATTGGAATGTTCAATTTATATCGATATTTTTAGCTAGTACGACTCCGAGACCAATAGCCAATACAGCGAATTCCCGAACCGATAGACCAACATCCAGAACCAATAGGGCAACATCTAAAACCAATAGACCAATATTCAGAACCACTAAAGCAACATTTTCTCAGGAATGGCTCAATGCATTGAAACGAATTCCGGACAACTTGATTGAAGACGATCCTGAAATCGGAAGATTAAGAACTTTAATTTTCGAATATTTAGAGAGTGAAATGTTAGTATTAATTTAACATGTTAGTTCGTCTTAATAATACTATTTTTACATAAGAATCACATTATACTTTTTTTATTACTTTCGAATAAATCTTTTATTTTTTTCATTGATTGAAGTCGATTAAAGAAATCCTACTTAATGTGAGTTAATCCACTGAGGTGTTAACAAAAAGTTCAAGAAATTATTATTTTCTGCAAAATTTGATCAGTATATGGATTGAAAAATAAAATATGTAGAAGTCCATATAAATAAACGTAACATTAGGTAAAGAATTTATTCATTGAAAAATAAGTTCAGCAGAGTATATATGAAAAGTTACAGTTAATAAAATGAGGTCAGAGAAAAAATTGAATTTCGAATCTGTTAAAAATTTACAATTACCACCTTTCGTTTTCCTCTTTTTAGTACTTCATAGGTACATGTATGTATAAATAGTTGCCTATACATTGTCATTTTGTTACTGGAGAATAAGAAAACATTAAAATATGTTTATTATCGCTAGGTATTTATTTAATTTTTTAAATAAGTGATTTGCACGCCAGATTTAAACATTTAACTCCAAGATATATTAAATAGACGCATAAATTAAGTTTAAACAACAACAGAAGTGTGAAATGTTTGTTTGTAAAAACATTAAAAATATTATTTAATTGTATATATACAAAAAATTCAAGTATATGCTCAACTGTTGATATAAAATAACATAGTACAAGTTTGAAGGCCAAAATGAGAGAATGGCAGCTTTAAATATGTCGTTTAAGGAATCCGAACCGGTTTAAGGTATTTATTATTTGTTGTCAATTATAAATACATTAACACCTTTCTTCAATTCCATAAATTAGACCCTTGAATCAACCCTTTTTTTATTGTTATATTATTTGTTATCGCCAGTTGAGCTCAGGTAAAATTCTTTTCAATTTCACACCTGTTTGGAATTTATCCGGTTTTGCTCTCATATTGAACATCATGGACCAAAGGTTGATAAAATTGGACTTCAATATTTGTCTACCTGCATTCTATCGTATGATTGAAGAACAGGTTTATCGATTTCGATAATATTTTGTTTTCAGGTACTTCTTAGTGTTTTGCCTAAAAAAAAAGTATAAAGATCACAGACAAGTCTACTCTAAAAAGTTGTACCAATATTTAATTATGATTTCACTTATGGTTCCATCTTAAAGACAGCTTTACTAATTTGATAGAGACTTTGTAATCAAGTCCAACTAATTTTTCTTCAGAAGATAAGTTTGCCTATTTAAGTTTAATTACTAATAATAAAAGTAGCATTCAAAAGTCCGATTGAAATATTTAAATGGACACCCATTAATTGGATATAATTTGGACCCTTTAATTAAATATCTATGTTATTTTTTAAGATATCAAAAAATCAGCATATCTTAAATCAGAGGTGGCCAACCCAAATGATATTGCGGGTCACTTCGGAAATGAATCATAACTCCGTGGGTCTCCATTAAAGTTATATCACAAATTCTCCATACTAAATTTAGATACACTGTAAACATGTTTCTTATATTGATTTTCACCACATTTCGCGGGTTGGCCACCTCTGGCAACCTATGATTTAAATAAATAATGAATAATCTATCTTTTATCTACATATATAGAATTGTTATGTTAGTTTGTGGAGATTTGAAGGAATTTTTTATGTCTTAGAAAAGCGTTTAAGATGGTAGGCAAAAAACTTTTTTTTTGGACCACTCTAATAACCATTGTTGTAATTTTTTTCATACAAAGATGTCCAATATAATATTTTTCTGTACATATTATATAAGAACTATTCCCTCTTATTATCTGGCGTTAAAATACACTTTTTTGACGTAATTTTCACCTTTTTCGGCGTCGCATTTAAGTCGCACTCTGTGTTAATTGCCTTCATTAGATTCAAAAGATTTATTTTTATAATTCCTTTTCCTATTTTAATATCTAAATCGTTGAAGAGAAACTCTCAGAGGATCTCTGTTAAAAAAGGCATTTTAAATGTTCAAAAAACCCATTAGAAGCCACTTAAATTTATTGATTTCAAAATGCCTTTTGTCTACTGTTGGTCGAGTGTTTTGGGTAACCGCTCCAAAACTGGTAGGTTGTGGGCAAGATTTATAAAATACGCAGGTGGCCTCATGCGCTACGTGGCGTATCCAGAAGAAATTCGTATATATCTTCAGACTGATTAAAATTTCAAAATTCTTCATATGACGTCATTTTTTGTTTCTAATGGGGCAATCTGTGTAATTTATGAACCTTGGGTTGTGGGTTTGATTCTCGTATCGTGTATATTTTCAATATTTCTCAATAACGGATTTAATTAACCCTAGAGTCGCTAAAAGACCTTAGTAGTTATAAAGCTACGATAAATAACAATTAAAAAAGTATTTTTTTAGCAGGGATCTAATTCAGTAAAACTTCTGGCTCAAGTGTATTTTAGCACACCCACAATCTGGCAACGTTGCATTTTCGACTTTGTTTTTAATTTAATTCGCGATATTTTTGTTAATTCAATTCAAATATGGTATAATGCTCTCTTTGGTGGCTAAATTTTCATTATGGACCGATTTAATCGCGAATTAAATTAAAAACAAAGTCGAAAATGCAACATTGCCAGATTGTGGGTGTGCTAAAGTACACATGAGCCAAACTTCTATTATCAGTAGAAGATAAGTCTTAACAAAGGTGATGCAACAACTTATATACCTAAGTATCTTGTCCAACATTATATTGTTTTGTCGATCCACGCCAATTTGATCAACATTCATTTTTTTAAATTCATATTTCTTAAGGGTTTCCACATGGTTTTCCCAATGGTCTACTTTTTGAACAGCAAATTCCGACGAAACTGGCATTGTTAACTCTATAACGGCATAATTTATTTAACTACATAATGCTTTGAATTGTTGGGATGCAAACGAAACAAACATTTCGATGATGATTTACCGCATCTGAAATCTTAGGAAATGCTTTTATAAACGCACAAGTTCGATAGAAAATTTCGGTCAAAACTTTTACTTACTTTTAAACGGGGCAAACTTTCCAAAACGTTAACTGGTACTACTGGAATCCCATTAACTTAAGTATTTCTGTACTGAAATCACTGTTTTATAATTTTTCGAGCAGCTAATACATGTTTCGTGAGCATCACCGGCAATGGACATTTTTCAACAATTTCACTTTTGTTTTTATTTTCCATCTTTTCAAAATAGGCTTAGTACAGTGGTGCGATCTAGTGTCATTCTGTAGATTTCATCCGCATTAACAAATATCGGAAATATTCCGTGATATTCCGGACGGGAATATTTCCGAATGAAATTAGGAAACGACAGCCATTTTAAATTGTGTCAAGATAAATTAATTGAACAATATATTTGATATAGGAACGATTTAATTAGTATTTGTTTCATATGATATTGTTGAAATATTTATGATAATTAATAATTTGTAAGATGAATGTGCTATTTCCTATTATTTGAATAACTTTTTCCATTATCCATTCAAGTTTTGACACATTGAAACGTTGACAGTTCGAATTTATTTTCCAGGAAAAAAATGGTTTGTATTATTGGAAATTGATTTTTCCATGGTAATTTGTTGAACAAATGTTTTTTTAGAGCTTTTTCGGTTTTGGTCAATCTGCTGAAATTGATATTGTTCTCGATGGAGCTGATACGCGGAAGACGACCGAGGTGAAAACCGAGGACGGGAAAAAGGAACGTCAATTGCTATACTACGACGGCGAAGATGTCTCCGGCAAAGTCAATATTATGCTTCGGAAACCAGGTTCTAAACTGGAACATCATGGAATCAAAGTCGAATTCGTTGGACAAATTGAATTGTTTTACGATCGGGGCAATCACCATGAGTTTACCAATTTAGTGAAAGAGTTGGCCCGACCTGGTGAAATGACTCAGAACACGACATATCCGTTTGAGTTTCCGCGTGTACAGAAACCATTTGAAGTGTATACGGGTTCAAATGTTCGACTAAGGTTTTATTTGTTTACTGATTTTTTTTCTAACATTTTCTCTACGGTTTTTTTAATTTGCAGGTATTTTTTGAAAGTTACTATTGTTCGCCGTTTAACTGATATTGTCCGGGAGTTAGACATTGCTGTTCATACTTTGTCCTTGTATCCTGAAATGAACAATCCAATTAAAATGGAGGTGGGAATTGAAGACTGTCTTCATATAGAATTTGAGTACAATAAAAGCAAGTACGTGGATTTGATCAATTTTTCTGTAAAGAAATTATATTGCAACCATTTCCTTGTTGTAGGTATCATTTAAAGGACGTGATCGTAGGTAAAATTTACTTTTTATTGGTCCGAATAAAAATAAAGCACATGGAAATTGCAATAATTAAGAGAGAGACCACCGGTTCGGGGCCGAATCAATTTGTGGAGAACGAAACGATTGCCAAATATGAAATAATGGACGGAGCACCTGTTCGAGGTGAAAGCATTCCAATACGTGTGTTCCTCGCCGGCTACGAACTCACACCAACTCTCCGGGAAGTGAACAAGAAATTCTCTGTTCGATACTATTTAAATCTTGTGCTCATGGATACGGAAGATCGTCGCTATTTTAAACAACAAGAAATCACGTTGTGGCGAAAGGGTGATAAGACACGAAAAATATTATCAGGTGGTGGCACCGCAGGTGCCACATCTGCAGGTGCCATGGGTGATGCCGCAGGTCAAAACGAATCACCATCGTCCAACACACCCAACATACCCACTCACTTAGTCGGCGCCGACGGTCAATTCTCACGTCCCCAAAGCAACCATGACGTGCTCAGCGGTGGCAGCGGTGACGAAATATCAGGAATCACCCGCACAAAAGTTCCCAGTCCCGAAGGAGTGCCACTACCGTCCGCAATCGAAAGCATGCAACGTGAAGAAGGCGACGGACAAAATGACAATAGTGACGAAGTGGAAACAAGTCGACCGGAAACGTCGCTGCCGACACCCGAAACTCGAATAGATGGCGTCGGAGGCTCAACTAACAACACCAACGTATCATAATAGTAAAAAAAAACACATTGATCTAACCAGGAAAACATTTGCTAGATTCGTTCAATATCTCCTTCAAATTGAACGCAAAATTACGAAAAAGAATGATAATATAAAAATTATATATATAAAAATACATAGTATGGTAATAAATTTATATTCTAATTATTATTATAAATAAAAAAAATATGAAAATCTCATCAAATTCAGTATTTCATCAATCTATCAACCGCCTCCAAACATCGCCACTTATCGGGCAAGTAGAACGGCTCAAAAATATGAGGGAATGGTGTATCAAATCCGGTGACACGTTCAACCGGTGCTTCCAAATGTAAAAAGCATTCCCGTTGAATTGTTGCAGCAATTTCTGCTCCGAATCCGTTAGTATAGGGCGCCTCGTGCGCCACAACTAATCGACGAGTTTTTTTTACCGAATCAACAACAGTTGGTTTGTCCCACGGTAAAATTGAAACCAGATCAATTACCTCGCAGGATATATTAAATTGTTCTTTGGCTAGCTGAGCAACTTCGCGTAGAACGTGAACTTGCGTTCCCCATCCCAATAATGTGACATCAGATCCTAAAAAAAGTTTCAATAATTTAAAAATCATTCGAAATAGTTAAATTGATGCACAATCACATGTGATAAACAAGGTAAAAGTCGAAGCTAGGACTGTGAAAAATATTTCACTTATACCTTCTAATAAAATATCAGCTTTTCCCAAAGGAAGTTTGTATGGCTCGATCGGCACATCTTCAACAGCGGCTCGATACAATGTTTTCGGTTCAAATATAATACACGGATCTTTATCTTCAATGCATGCCTGTAACAAACCCTTAGCTTTAATAGGACCTCGTGGAATAACAATTTTCAATCCTGGAGTATGAGCGAAATACGCTTCCGGACTTTGCGAGTGGTACAAACCGCCGTGGCCCACCGCTCCGCAAGGGGCGCGAATCGTAAGACTTCCACAATTGAATTGATTTCCACTACGATAACGACATTTTGCCGCTTCATTTACAATCTAAAAAACGATAAGAGGATGAGCGATTTTTCGGCGATAAATCCGTGTGGAAAAAACCTGATCAAACGCCGGGAAGATATAGTCGGCAAATTGAATTTCCGCGATGGCAGTGTTTCCCACATTGGCCAATCCAATGCCGAAACCAACGATCCCCTGTTCGGTAAGTGGCGTGTTGAAAACACGCTCCTTTCCATACTTTTTCTGCAAATCCAAAGAACACCGAAACACGCCACCAAAGCCGACATCTTCCCCAAAAATCATAGCAGTCTCATCATTTTGTAAAGTATGATCCATTGCATTATTAATGGCTTGAAACATATTCATTCGCTTTTTCTCTCCTAAAAATAAAAGTTCCAAAAATTCATAACCCTATTTTAAGTTTGAACATTTTTTACCTGAAATTGGACAAAACTCGTCCGGAGCATATGTGAAATGTGTTCGTTTCGAAAGCAAAGCATTTCGCAAATTTTGCAAACCATTTTGCCTTAAAATTATACTAAATTTGGCCACCATTTTCCTAAAGTTTTTGTTCGAATAATTATAACAGTTTTTTTGTTCATTAATTTTTACATAAATTAAAACGTAGACGTTGACGACATTGACCTTTGATAACCGAAATAATATACAAATATTTCGCTTTATAACTTTAGATAAAAGTCTTATAAACTAAAACGTGTACAAGTTAAAAAGAAAAACTATGTTGAAGAACTAGACGATGGATTCGATTCCGGAGGAATGAGTTTCTTTAAGGTTTTCACCTAAAAGCCATAAATCATAAGAAAAAATCAACAAATAAACTATTCAATATACTTGTTCATCTAAAGCTCGCTCTTTGGCCGCAGCTTTATGCAATAAAATCTTCACTTTTTCCAAAAGTTCATTCTTTTGCGCCAACTGAACTTTCAACTCGTTTAGTTCCGAATTGCTTCGATCGTCTAATTTTTCGGGAACCGAATTACTTTCCTCCAATATTGTTATATGTTTTTTTGCTTCCGTGAGATCTTTTTCCAGTTGATTAATTTTATCCAAACTCGCTTTGTATTGTTCTCGAGTTCGATTTAGTTCCGTCTTTAATTTTTCATGCTCCTGAAAAATGAAAACTTTTTATTATTTTTATCATGTCTAGCTATTAATCCTTAAAAGAAAGATGGAGATGACGATATTATTATAAAATTCAAAAAAAAAATGGGCTCAAGTGTACTTTAGCACACCCACAATCTGGCATTGTTGCATTTTCGACTTTGTTTTTAATTTAATTCGCGATATTTTTGTTTATTCAATTCTAATATGGTATAATTCTCTCTTTTGTAGCTAAATTTTCATTATGGACAGATTTAATCGCGAATTAAATTAAAAACAAAGTCGAAAATGCAACATTGCCAAATTGTGGGTGTGCTAAAGTATATATGAGCCAAAAATGTATCAATCCCATTTACTATAGTCACTATAGCCTTTAGAATTTGGATGGTAGAACTGTTGAAAAAGAAAGCTCCTCTTTTGCTAAGATTTTGATCGAAAAACTGTAAAGGGAAATGAAAGAAATGCTGGATAAGAATTAAACTATCAAAAAAAAAAACGAATTTTAAATTTGTAAAAAAAAATCTTACAGAGATTCTAAAGAATTTTACTTAAACAGGGAAAAAGCACAGAGCTTTATAGTTAATGTTTATAAAGAAAAAGCGACCCCTAGATTGACTTCTTGAAATTTCATTAAATGTATATGCAACCAATGCTGCATCACTGTATGTTTCAAATTATTTTTAGTTTTTAAGATTTCCCTATTAAAAAAAGGTATTTAGAGACATTTTGAAATCATTGAATTTAAAATACCCTTAATAATTTTGGTAATTTTGTCATATGACGAATTTTCTCAAAAAAAAAATCGTAGGTACATAAAATTAGTGTTAAAATGTTCAGAACACTTAAAAATGCAATATTCCGGTGGCGGAACTCTAATTTTCTTCACAATTATTACAAAAAAGCCTAAAAAAGAATACCATTATAGTAGACTTTAATAAACGTCAAAGTAACTACTAAACGCATTTGCTTACAAGTACGCATGTGCAAGAAAAACAAAGAGATGCAAAAATGACAAAGAGAACAAATATGAATTTAATTTGACAAAGCGCCCGGGAAAGTATAAAGTTAAATAATGTTGGGAAAATGATATTTAGATCGATTTATTCGCGAATTGAATTAAAAACAAAATAGAAAATGAGACGTTATCAATTTGTACCGGGTATAAGTTAAACCATGTCAAATAAAATATATGAAATGATAACTTCAAACGTTATACGTGTTAAACTTTTCATGGGAATACCTGAATGCCATAATATCACATAATTTTCTGCATGCATAATTTTCTATTATGGTGAATTTCATATGAGTTCTGCTCAAAACTGAAAGCCTTTTTTGAAAAAAAATCGCAAATTTCCCCTCGATATACGAACTATTTTTTTTATATTATCTTAACGAATTGAAATTAATTGTTTCCAGTCTATATATGTATTAAACGGCGAATTAAAAATTAAATCTGGCGTAAAACAAAAGTCGTGTTTAGTATCACAACGTAATATTATTGGTCTACCTTAAATTACCTTAGATTTAACAATAAAAAGATAAAAGGAACAAAATAAACATGGACTAATTTCAAATACTAAATAGAATTTTTTTCAACTATAAAATTTTTATTAGTAATTTATATACAAATAACTATATGACAACGTCCCATTTTCTGTTGTTTTCAACTCAATTCGCGAATAAATTGGCCCTCATAAAATTTAGTACTAAAGGAGAAATTAGAAGATGTTCGAGGTGAATTAACAAACCAAATATCGAATAAATTCGCGAATTGATTTAAAACACCATACAGTAACGTTAATAAAATATATTTGTACCATAAAATTCTGTAACCTGTTGGTCATTACTTCGTATCAGATATTTTACTGTAATTTGGTTAACTTTTACTTTCCCGGGCTCTTTGTCAAATTAAATTCATATTTGTTCTCTTTGTCATTTTTGCATCTCTTTGTTTTTCTTGCACATGCGTACTTGTAAGCAAATGCGTTTAGCAACTTTGACGTCTATTAAAGTCTACTATAATGGCATTCTTTTTTAGACTTTTTTGTAATAAATGTGAAGAAAATTAGAGTTCCGCCACCGGAATATTGCATTTTTAAGTGTTCTGAACATTTTAACACCAATTTTATGTGCCTACGATTTTTTTTGAGAAAAGCCGTCATATGACAAAATTACCATAACTTTAAACGACTTCTTAAAATGCCTTTAAATGTCTTTTTTAACAGGGTTAAAAGAGAACTAGGGACTTGAAAATAGTGAGTTTAGTGACCCTAGGGACTCATCACACTGGAGTTACGGAAATATCCAATCGATTCAATACTACTTGACGAGCATAGATAAAGAAAAAATTTATCAAAGTTGAGAAGTTTTCTATAAATAAGGTCAGAGACTTTCTGAACTTTTTGGTTTTACCTTTTTATCGGCGACAAGCGTCGTGCACGGTTTTGAACTGAGCAATCGCTTATTTTCGGCCTGTAACTTTTCGACGACTCGCTTCAATATAAATAAGGTTTTTTCCATTTCCACATATCGTTTACTGGTACCATTTGCATGGCTCGACATAGAGCAATTTTCATGCGAACGTTGTTCCGCCTTTAGTACATCGACGTAGCGTTGTAAATGCTCCAATTGATCACGCAATCGTGGCGTCTCCGAGCCCATTTTCTCCACGTCCAGCTTCAATTCCAAATTGGCGGCTTCCAGCCGCATATTCTGCTTTTCCAGAACACTAACCGTCGTCTGCAACCGCTCGATTTCCAGTGCCGCGTTCGACGAACTCGACGCCAGTTCAAGAACGGCAATTTTACGTTCTTGAGCCTCGAGTTTTTCGCGCAGATGTATCGAATGATCGGCCATTTCTAGTTTGACTTGTAGGGAGTCCACGTCCATTTGTAAACGGGCATTTTCGTTCAGTAGCGCTTCCATTTGCCGGTTGGAGTCGACAAACGATGTTTGACTAGTGCTTTGGCTGCCGATGGTGTCGCGGCTCATTTTCAATTTCATTTCGAGAACGTTTTTCTCGCGTTCGAGTCGCGATATGATGCTGCGTGATGTCAACAAGTTTTGTTGCAACTTTTCCACTTCGTCCGTTTTCAGCTTTAGTTTCTCGCGAAATTTCTCGGCCATTTGTTGCCAACGCTTTTGCTTGTCCCACAGAGCGATTTCGTGGGTGTTCTTAGCGCGACGTGACTCGTTCAGCGCTATTTCCCGATCCAATTTCGCTTTGGTCTCGACCAATTCGCTTTCCACTTCGGACAGCTTTTTCTGCAACTTTTGCTCGCGTAATGAATACCGTATACAACTACTGTTGGCTCGGTCGCTTCGCGACGAAAATTTCGGTGGTCGATTCACCAAACGATCGCGCAATGAACGAATTTCTTCTCGAGCCAATTTCTCTTTATTTCTCGCCGTATTTAATTGCTTTTTTAGTTTATCGATTTCAATACGAGTCTGGGTCAGGGAATTTTCTAACGATACAATTCGATCGTGTTTCTCGTCATTTTGTTGACCCAATTTTTGAATTTGGTGCCTGAATTCCATTATTTCTTGGTCTTTTTCGTTTGTTTGTAGTACATGTGGTTCGATTTCTTTCAATGTTTCTTCTTTGTCGTGTTCTATATGATCAATTCGTCGTTTCATTAATTCAGTTTTTACGGTTTCGGCCTCCAATCGCCACCGTTCCCATTCCTTCTTATAAGCCATCAGTTCCGCCTTGTGATGCTCCTCCAAACTAAAATTTAAAAACATTTATTTGGAGATCAAATTTTTTTTATTATCAAGCACAAAGTACTTACGAAGTTTTCAATTGATCCATCGCATGCAATCGATCATCGGCCAAACTTCTCCATCGAGCCGCCTCTTGCCTACAAGAACTTAATTGCGAATCTAAAATTCGCAAAGCCGTATGCAATTCGGCTGTGTGGCCTTCCAATTCTTGAATTTTTTGCACATTCGACAACATATCTTTTTGATCAGCATCGATTACATTAAGGGCTTTACTGATTGGTTCTGAACGACTAACTGGCGATGCCGGTGGCGAAGAAGTATCAGTGCAAGACTTAACAATTTCCGAAGTAATTTCATGGGTCATTTCTTTAGTTTCTGCTACTTTACTATTAGCATCTTTCATTGTCCTAAAAGGAAATACATCAAAGAATATTTTTTACTTATAATTCATGTTCTTATCCATAATTTATATTATATAACAGTAAATGAATCTCTGTTTTTGAATACTAAATACTTAATGTTTTTATTTAATCTTTCTACAACGTTTCACTACTTTCGTAGCTTCAAGTACTACAGCATATAATAACAAGTTAATTGACTGATTAATTGTGAATATTTGTTAGACTGGGCCAAAAGAATCAACCATTTTTTTTTTTTTTTTGAAAAGTATATCGAAAATATTGTTTAAGGTGACAAAAAAAAAATATCGAGAAGGTTTGGGCCGTTAATATTCCTATTTGGGGGCCAACTAACCATGTGGATCCCACTAGAGCCTTTGGTTTACATCCAATGGCTTTACCCATGTATAGATACAAGAAGTCCAAACTATTTTAGTTCTTTTTTCTGTCACTAGCAGCGTAAATATTCAAAACGTACGTATGGTTTTTAACACAGAAGTAGAGCATAAAGAATTTATGTTTAACTTAACATGTTCATTAGACTGGGCCAAAAATATTACTTTTTTTTTAAATTATATCGAAAATATTGTTCAAGGCGACAAAAAAAAATATCGGGAAAATTTGAGCCTTTAATATTAATATTATGAGGTCTATCATCTTTATTTTCGATTTTTTATTTGTGCTTTCATTTTTGCGACAATGCTGTCAAACTATCAAGATAAAAAAAATCAAGTGCACATATATTTATAGTAAAATTAAATTCCCTACAAAAAATGTCTCTTTGAAAATTTTTGCCAGACACGCCGTTTCCGAATAATCAAGCTTCAGACATTGATTTAATTTTTAGATTTATCTTCTTTATTTTGGAGTTTTGTAACTAACGAACAAATAAATATATAGAAATGAACAATATGGATTCATGAAAGGAATTTAATGCTCTACAAAAAAGGTCTCTTAACGTTTTTACATAAAATCACTCTTTCAAAAGTTATTCACAATTAAAGTTGAAGGAAAAATTAAATTATTGTTTTTTCCGTTGTTGAACCAATTTTGAAAGAGTGATTTTATGTAAAAACGTCAACAGACCTTTTTTGTAGAGCTTTAAATTCCTTTCAAGGCTCTATACTGTTCATTTCTATATATTTATTTGTTCGTTAGTTACAAAATTCCAAAATAAAAAAGATAAATCTAAAAATTATATCAATGTCTGAAGCTTGATTATTCGGAAACGGCGTGTCTGGCACAAATTTTCAAAGAGACCTTTTTTGTAGGGAATTTAATTTTCTATAAATATATGTACAGATGATTTTTTTTATCTTGATAGTTTGACAGCATTGTCGCAAAAATTAAAGCACAAATAAAAATCGAAATTAAAGATAATAGACTTCTTAATATTAATATTAAGGGCTCAAATCTTCCCGATAATTTTTGTTTTTGCCACCTTGAATAATATTTTCGATATACTTTAAAAAAAATAGTCGAATTTTTGGGTCCAGTCTAATATTTATATAATTAACTTGTTACTGTATGTTATAGTACCTGATGAAGCTACAAAAGTAGCGAAACGTTGTACGAAGATTAAATAAAAACATCAAGTAATTAGTATCCAAAAAAAGATATTCATTTAATATTATTTTTAACTTATTAAATTATTTGGAATTCATACTGAATTTGCAATTTTTGCTGTTCCAAAAGAGAGTTTTGCAGCCTTTCTACTTGTTCGTGCATTCGAATTTGTGTCTCTTGTAATTGAGTTTCGCAACGAATAATTATGGCATCTTTTTCTTTGATCAATTCTTCCAGTTTAGCAATTATTTCCTAAAAAAAAGAAGTAAACAAGTCAATTGTATACTGGAAACGATATCTATAAAAAAAAACCTACCAAGTGATCAGTTTTGATAGTTTTTTCTTCAATTTTTAATAAATCAGTTTCAACTCCAACCGAAACACAATTACTAGCACTTCTGGCTCTACTTGATTTTTCTTCCAATTCCATGCGTAACTTTTGAACATGATTTTCCAACTCAAATATTTTTCGTTGATTTTCTTGATTGTCAACTTCCAATTCATCGTTGTGACGTTCGGTATTTGTATTTTTATTTAACTTTACAATACTATCAGTTTGTACGGAATTAGAGACCATATCGCACGTCACCACCTTGGAGTTTGAATCGTCTTTCAATAAATTTGCACTTTGTTGTATTATTTCTTCTTCGAGTTTCAAAATTTCCAATTCTTGTTTGTGAATCTTTGCCATTGCGTCCTGTAATTCTCGGTCTTTGTGTTCACAAAGTTTGCGACATTTCAATTCCTTGAAAAAGCAGAGAATCAATTATTACTATATCCGGACAAAACAGAGCATAATTAAACAGAACATCACAGTAATTTAATATTGGAAAAACACAAAAAAAAATTGAATAAAACTATATAAAAATGACGTGTTATGTTTTGTCCTTGTTCTGTTTTGTCACTTCAAACACTTCTCATATACCTTGACAATAATTTCGCTTCGATCCCGCTGCCACTGAATAATCGTCGGTCCTTGATCATCAGAAATTTTCAAGTTTTCAAACAATTCCTCGAGCATTTTAATCTTTTCGTTGTACTCATCTTTCAGAACGCTCAAATCATTCTCCACCGATTTAATTGTGCTTAATTTGTCCCATACGTTTTGCCTTTCTTCGTGCACCATTTTGAGTTTTTCAACGAAACGTTCGGTCGTTGAAAACGAACAACTTCCGGCATATTGTTGACGCAAATATGATATTGTCGTTTGGAAAATTCTGGAAATTATTTTAGTCAACATGAATTCAATAGTTGAAAAGTTTAAATATCTCTACATACCGACATTTACTATTAAGTTCAGTCCATTTTTTTTTATTCTCCAAGTCCATAGACTCGCGTTCGTGTTGAATACGATTGAAATTCTCTTTCAAGTGCTTAATTTCGATTTGATCCAACTTCCATTTGCTCTCAACATGTCCGTGAATTTTGCGAAGATTTTCAACTTCCGAAGCCAATCGCGCAATCGTCATCCTATCATCATTTTCGGCTTGCAAATCGACAATTAAATGTTTCAGTCTTGTATTTTCAGTCAAATTGGAATAGGGGGTAATTCGCCCCTCTTCTTTACCATGCTTCAAAATATCAATAGTTTGCTTCAACGATTCGATTTCAAGCAGCGCCATTTGCAGATCTTTCGCCAAATTTTCCGCACTGGCATTGGTCGTGGAACCCGTGGAGGTTTGTGCAATTGTATCGTGCAATTGCAAAATTTGCGATTGCAATTCAATGTTTTTGAGTTTCAATTGATTGTTTTGGGTTTCGAGGTCGAGACTACGTTGCTCGGATTTGTCCAGTTGTTCTTGCACGAGGGTGTAGAGCTGTTGGAAGTATTGTGCGTTTTGTTGGGATGACGACGATTTGTGCAACATTTGTTCAGCGAAAATTTGCTTTTCCGATTGTAAAAGTTCAAGTTTATGATGCAATCGTTCGATTTGATTGACCTCACTTTTGGTTTCCATCAGCGTGCGATGTTTGAATCGCAAACTTTCAAATTCGTGTTGCAAAACGTTAAACTGATGCAGTGGCACACATTCGCTCATTGCACCTTTTAAAAATCGATTTTCCAAATTCAGCTGATTGATTTTAAACGTGAATTCGTTGATTTTTTCACGAATGAAAATTTCACCCGACCGCCGTTCAGCGTCGTGATATTCCAAGTCTTTACGCAACTGTTCTTCCACCTCCAACAAATACGTTGTTTTCCTCCGCAACTTGACCAATTCATCGGTAATTTCCCTCAATTTTTCCCAATCAGGATTAACCAAATTGGACAGTTGTGCATTCAGTGACTCATTCTCGACGTTAAGTTCGTCCTGAACTTTTTCATAATCGTTACACTTCTCATAAAACTCGGCTTTTTCTCGTTTATAACTGGCATACAATAATCCGATTTGATGCCGCGTTATGTTCATTTCCCGGCGATAATTTTCAAGTTTTTCCTGCAACTTTTGCGAGTTTTCTTTTTCAATATGATACTCATTAAGCACGTGCATTAAATGCACTTGCATTTTCGATACAAGTTCAATACTCGATAAGTTTTCATCGCATATGTCTAACTTGGGAAATTTCGACTCGGAAAAATCAGATTTTTGATCGTATGGAACGTTTTTCACAATTATTTCAGGTCTAAAAAATAAAGTTTAAGAAAAGGCATATGGATGTATTTATGGCGATGTTATGTTACTTATTGGAACGCAATTGGTCGCGTAGTTCCATGTTTTGGGCTTCCAATGAATGAATTTCGGCTTGCAAACGCATCGCAGGATTGTACCATCCGGAAACATAACGTACATCGAGAGCTTTTAGTAGTCGATCGAGAATTTGCGATTTTACTTCAATTTGGCTTTGACCTAAAAAATTAAAAACATATCAATGAGTGGAAAATATTGTCAATATTTTGTGTTGACTTCTAACAAATAGTTTTAAAAAATTTCATAAAAGTTTGAATTTTCTTTTTATGGTTATTTTTCAAGATTTGATTGGTGTATTTTGAAAGGCGATGACTGCGTCATCTGTAGCATTAAGTAGTACTATTTAAAATCTTCCACGAAAATCACAGCAGGAATAACACAGAATAACACGATATGGAAAATGGGAATATTGTCGCATAAGAATAAATATGTATATGATATTTTACTAATTTTTTATGGAAAAACTCAAGGTTTGTAAATTACACAGGTTGCTCCATTAGAAAAAAAAAAATGACGTCATACGAAGAATTTTAAAATTGAATTAGTCTGAAGAAATGTACGAATTTCTTCTGGATACGTCACGTATCCATCACGTAGCCACCATAAGGCCACCTGTATATTTTATAAACCTTGGGAAAAACTAATTTTTAGTTTTAAAAAACTTGTATTTTGGGAAAATATTTTTTTAAATTTTTATGAACAAATAAGAGTCCAACAAACGATAAGTATTCGTATGGGTCTACTGTGACGTCATAGTTCGCATCAGTACACGCATATTGAAATCATTGAGTTGGTAATTACCATAAAAACAGTAATAATTTATACAATTTTTCCCTTAGGACTAGAAGTTGTGTAGATTGTAAATGTTTTAAATCATTAACATAATGTTTAAACGATTTAATCAATTGTTTCCTTTGGGTTTAAGTACATTTGTCATAGGAAAATGTCCATAAGATTTTGAAGTTTCCGTACGGTGACGTCATTTTAATGCTGGACCAATAGGAGCTTGTAAATTTAACGATTGTGACTTAAAATTTTATGAAACGGAAAGCGGCAATAAAAAGAGAAACATATACCTAAATCTATAAGATTTAATATAAAAGAGAATGAGATAGGAAACATTAGTATTTCTTATGGTTATTCACGTCTGCGTATTACGCTACTTGAGAATGGTTTTCATATCGACCAATAACAACCGTGTTAAATTACTTATTATAATTTTAAGCATAAACATTTCATTATTTTAATAAAATCAATTTTAAAGTTTGCCGTAAATGAATACGAATTATTGTCATGATTATCAAAAAAAAAAGGAAAAAAACAAGGCTATAAAGACGTCAAAAGGTTAAACAGAACGTGTTCGTGAATTTCGGACACGCCGAAAAGCATTATTAAATTAAAAAAAGTAATAGTTCTTATACGTTTAATAATGATTCGACTGTGGAAAATAGTAAAAATGATGCTAGTTAGTACTTAAATATTTTCTAATCGCATATTTTGTCCTTAATCACGAAATTTCAATAAAATCAAAGCTAATTTAAAATTAATTCTGATATCACATAATATTACGAACTGTTTTTCAGGTGCTACTCAAATGTATGTACAGCCGATTAGGTACTCGAAATAAAGTTGCTCGTGAAGAATTTCGCTAAAAATTTTTTAACAATATTTTCGGTCATAATATGTGCTCCTTTTGTGAACGATTGTGATTCCAACGAAATATAAAACCCACAAAGTTCAGGACATGAAGATCTTTTATGGATAATAATTAAAAATTCTAATGCAAATGATAATATTTTACTATGCTGCACGTATTTTCAAGCAATCGAGAAAAATGTAATTCCAACGATGTCCAAATACAATATTTTCAAATATTAAACGATACCTGCATCTTTACCACCACTGGATTTATTTCATACTTCCATTATCATAAGTTCTCGTTTTATCGAAAATGTAAATTTTGATTCAGGATAAAATGTAATATATATATTAGGGTGGTCCTTAATAGGGGTGCTTTCGAATTTTTTCGCTCCCAGGGGCTCAAATGCTTCAAAATTGATAGAAAAAAAATCCCGGAAAATTTCAGCTCTTAATATTAACTTTAAGATAGTCCGCTTTCCAACTTAAGTTTCTTATGAAAATAACGTGGGAAAAAAATATTTTTTCTTAAGGATTCCATAACTCAGCGAAAAATAAATCGAAAGTAACCAATCGCGTTATGTTTATTGTAAATTTTATGCTCTACAAAAAAGAGCTCTTATGATTTTTCGCTAAATCTATTGGTTTAGGTGTTATTTGAGCTCATAGTTTAATTATTATATAATAATTAAATTGTGGGCAATAAGGACCAAGCTTCTTGTGGAATATTATTTATTTTATCGCCAACGTTTCGTCCGTCATTTCTGACTTCTTGAGGGCTCTATAATGAAAATACATAACATTTGAAAATAGCGACAACTATTGTCAAAATTATAAATAAATAAATTACAATTCATAAGTCTTAGTCTATATAAATCTTAGTTAATTAATGTGAAATATAACCAAAAAATAATTAAATTTCATTACCATTATTAGTTGTATTTTATTTATTTATAATTTTGACAATAGTCGTTGCAATTTTTAAATGTTATGTATTTTCATTATAGAGTCCTCAAGAAATCAGGAATGACTGACGAAACGTTGGCGATAAAATAAATAATATTCGACAAAAAGCTTCGTCCTTATTGCCCACAATTTAATAATTATATAACAATTAAACTTTGAGCTCAAATAACACTTAAACCAATAGATTTAGCGAAAAATCATAAGAGCTCTTTTTTGTAGAGCATAAAATTTACAATAAACATAACGCGATTGGTTACTTTCGATTTATTTTTCGCTAAGTTATGCAATTCTTAAGAAAAAAATATGTTTTTTCCACGTTATTTCCATCAGAAACTTAAGTAGGAAAGCGGACTGTCTTAAAGTTAATATTTAGAGCTCAAATTTTCAGGGATTTTATTTTTATCAGTTTGGAAGCATTTGAGGCCCTGGGAGCAAAAAAAATCGAAAGCACCGCTATTAAGAACCACCCTAATATATATGTTAACAGATCGTAAAATAAACCCTACAATTATCCTTCTGATAAAATCTTACATTCCTCTCAATATCTTGAAGTTCATCTTTTTTTTAAAGTTTCACTTCTATCGCGAATATTTCTTAAATTTTATCAAGTAAAGTTATAAATTAATATATCAGATATTAGTTTAAACTTTTTGAAATGTTAGAAGCCAACATTAAATACCTAAAATCTCACTAAATAGTGATACAAACCATTTTGTTCACGAATACTTGTGAGCACTTCGTGCAACCCTTTTCTTAGCGCTTCATTTTCCACCACCAATTCTTCAAGTTGCTCTTGATGACAACCGTCACCACGTGCTCGTTGTTCCTTCTTTTCAGATCTGACACTTTTTTCCGATTTCTTTCTCGAACGCAACGCCCGAATTTCCATTTTCATTTGAATTTTTTCGTCCTCCAACGATTCAATTTGTCCTTGCAATTGACCGATCAATTTGCGTTGCTCCTTTTGCTTGAATGCAATTCCGTTGGGACGAATCGAACGTGGCGACTCGGTCACACCTAGTTTCTCCCTAAAATTTTTTATATCATATTAAATTTACAGTTACGATTCATGTTTTATGCATACGTAAGCGTGAGATTTTCTTCTTCCAAAAGTTCTGCATCGGTTTTTAGATCGTTAAGACTTTGCACCAATTCGACAATTTGTTTGTCGCGTATTGATAGTTTTTTGGACATTTCATTGATCGTTGTGACGGCCTCGGACAACCCAAATTCGCCGTGTTCATATTTTTTTACGTAGGCAATCAATTCGGTGATTTCCTGGCCTTTGGCCGCCGCATCTTCTTCGGCTGTTTGCAATAACTTTTTAAGTTCACCGTTGGTTACGTCGGCCTCGTTTAATTTCTTCTTTAAATCGTTAATTATTTTCAGTGATACACTCTCGTCCATGCCATTATTGTTTTTCTTGTCTTGTTCGTGACGTAGTGTTTCAATTAGGCGAACTGTTGAGTTCATTTCTTTCGTCGCTTCTTCCAATTGCAGTTGAAGAGTTTCGATTTTTTCGTCTCTTTCTTCAATCGCTTTTAGAAGATTTTCGATTTTATTTTCATTGACATTGTCGTTGGGTTGGCACGTGTTGATAAGTTCTTCGTAACGAATTTTCCAGTGAGAAATTTCATCATTTTTCTTATCTAAAATGCTCTAAATTCTTTGTTTTAGTTTAATACATAACTTGAATTCTAACTACTAATTAAATGACTACAAGAAAATACCAGTAGGGGACTGGCCTCTAAAAATCCCAACCCGAAAATCGTACTGCAAAATCGTAATACAAATTCCCGATTTCGGTTTGAAATTCTTATCCTCCTATTCCCTACCAAAGAATACCAGGGATAAAATACCTTCCACTCATCAATTCGCTGATCTAAGGCCACACTGAATTCATCAATTTGCCCATCCCGATCGGTTTTTTGGGCGATCAATTCGTCAATTTGCGACAGCAACGATTGGATTTTGTCCTCGTAAATTGCCGAACGTTCGTTGAATTGTTGGCTTTTCTTTTTGTAGAGATTCAACTGCTCGGTCGTTTGGGCCATTTGGGACGTGGCGTCGACGAGTTCGTCGCGAATTTTTTGCAACTTTTTGTTGAGTTCAACGTTTTCTTTTTCCAGCACGTCAATGTCTTCCAGCAATTGGGAGATGTGCTTGTTTTTTTGCTGTAAAGCTTTTTGGAATTCTTTGGTTTTTTCATCCACACCGAATGCGGAACTCCTGGTGCTGCTGGATTCGTCGTCTCGGTCGCGCAACCGAAAAATTTCGTTTTGCATCTCAAATTTGTCGTGTTGTAAATGTTCAACTTCAAGATTTAACTGTAAAATTTAAGACATTTAACTTTGATTTCTGTTTAATAGTTTCATGAAGATTAATACTTTATTCCGTTCTTTTTCAAGTTCATTGTTTTTGCGTTTCAATTCCGAATTTTCATCTTTGATTTCTTCGATTTCTAAAAGCAAATTTCTAAATTAGTGCCAAACTTACAGATTTAATTAAAACTTAAATTACCATCTTCGTTCAAATAAGACATGCGTTCCTTATACTTTTTGGCTTCCTCCTCGCCTTGCTTGGCAGCCAAATCATCCAATTCCGAAATTAATGAGTCCACCTATTAAATGCGTTATTAATTATTTAAATAAAACAACCGTAAGCAGCAAAACGTTTACCTGTTGGCCTTTGTATTTCAAAAGTTCTTGGCTAATTTTAAATATGTGTTTGACTTGATTCAAATCCGCATCGATCCCGTAATCCAAATCGAACCATACAATTGTGGAAAATAATTCATCTTTTTCCTGGTCGGATAAATCTTCGGCGGAAATTTTCAATAGTTCAATTAACTCCATGTTTTTTTCGTTAATATCTTCTCTACAATTTCGCAAAGTTTTGATTTCTTTAATGAATCATTTTGTTGTTAAAGATTGTTGCCATAACAATCTGACAATGGACGTTTAAAATGCCGGTAATGTTTGAATCTGTTCCGCATGAAGAGGGATTGCGCGATCTAACGGTATTGTCTTGAACTATAATTCAAAACATTAATGTCATCGACCTGTCATTTCAAAAGTTTGCTTTTATCTGTCGAAATATTTTTAATTTAAATAAACAATAAACAAATTAGTTATATTCTGAATTTAAATTCATTTTTAGTTAAAAAATTAGCGTAATTTTTATATTCTAAAAGGGTATATAAGGGATAGAAGAGGAGATAATATAAGGGAGATGTTTGTAATTAACTTGAAAAACATTGGATTGTAATTAAATTTTAATAAAAACCAATTTTATCATTAGAAAATTATTGCATGATTCTTTCAGTAATAAAGAAGAGTTTTTAACAGTAAACACTCTTCGTTTGTAGTGAAGATAAAGAATAAATGGTTGATACATAACCAAAATGTTTCCCCATTCTTCTTCAACATTCCATTTTAAAGTTTTTCAAGTACTTCTTTGTTTCATAAAAACCGCCGAACTTCATACACAACACTTTAGTGCCAGCAGAAGAAATTTTGTCGCTTTTTAATCTAAAAACAATATAAAATTCATTTTTTTTTTGTTGTAAGGAAAATCTACGATTTAATACTCACAAATTTAAGGTTTATCACCCGAATGAGTTAATTTATGTTTCTTTAAGCCATCGGAAAAATAAAATCCTTATCTGAAGAATAAAATCAGCGATGGTATATGGAAAAAACATAGAAAACCATTTATATACTTACTACACAAAAGTATGATCTCTGACCAGTATAAACTACCTCATGGTTTTTCAAACTATTACAACGATTATATGATTTATCTAAAAAAAAAAATCCATTAATTGATTTTCTAAATCTTTTAACTATAATAAAAGGTAACAGTGAAATTTAATGTAAGACCTTAAAACTATTACAGTTTGAAAACTTTGAATCAATTTTCCTTTTTGGGAAATCCTTTCCCTCCGATGTCCCACTATGAAACATTTTTGGAACCCTCTTCCTTTCAGCTCATGGCTGATGTCTTTTATGGACGTCGTTAATTCGTTGCAACATTAAAACAGTGGTTCCCAATGGGGATGATATTGCCCCTAGTAGGCACAAGCGGTTGTCAAAAAGCGGACGTAAAAACTTACTACACAATTTGCATGCATAAGGTTTCTCGCCAGTGTGCATTAACTCATGTTGGGCCAAATCACCGGATTGAGTAAAGGACTTATCTAAAAAAAAATCAAATAAATAAAGTAATAATTAAACAAACCATGTTTAAAAAAAAGCATTTTGAAGTTATTACATTTAAAATGCCTTTAATATCTTAATGGAGAAAATGCAACTGTAATATTGATTGAACGCTAAGAAATCATGAGATAGAGGTATATGCTGTCTTTGTTATACTCTATGAAAAACTGTTGATTTGCTTCTTTAATGGCGGCAAAATACAAATTTAATTAGGATCCTTTTTATATACTGAAAATTCACTAAGTGTACACACGTCCTGTTGCAAAAATTATATAAAATATGGCTCAAGTGTACTTTAGCACACCCACAATCTGGCAACGTTGCATTTTCGACTTTGTTTTCGATTTAATTCGCGATTTTTTTGATGATTTAATTCTAATATGGTATAATTCTCTCTTTTGTGGCTAAATTTTTATTATGGACCGACTCAATCACGAATTAAATTAAAAACAAAGTGGAAAATGTAACGTTGCCAGATTGGGGGTGTGCTAAAGTACACATGAGCCTAAAATATTTTCAAATAATTTAATTCTTAAGCTAATCAAAGTTATTTGAAGTAAATAAAAGGCGTTTATCAACAACTAAATAAATTGATGCTAGGAAATCACTATCACCATCTGGTGAGTTTTGAAAAGAACATAACCAAATCAATTCGAAGGAGGAGTCGTAAGATCAGCTGTGGTATTAAACGCGGCAAAAATACAAATTCATTTGAGATCTATTGTTAAAACTTAAAAAATTATTACTAAATATTCTCAGTTCTTAGCTGTTTTGAATTTAATAGAATCTTAGTTACGTTATTATTTATAGATACATTTATAAAATTGTATTTTTGATGTTGTAGCGAAATAAAAGACTTAAATATATGCTATGAAATAGAAGAGATTAATATTTTTAATTTGTGCTAAAAAAATTATAAATCGCACCAGAAATTTTACCTAATTTGATAGATTAATGATTGTATTAGGTCATTATAAAGTTTTTAGAGTATTTTTTTCCATTTAATTAAGGAAAGAAAATTCATTAACTTAATGGACCATTGCTACGTCAGGTGAAAGTTTTTTCCAAACATTGTTTTTACGAAAATAAATATCAATTTTGCCTAAACCTTTATTAAATCCAATAGAAAACTCATTAAACTAAGTTATAATAGAGTTTTTATATTAATTTTTTTGAATTAATTAGTATAAAAAAATCCATAAAGTACATCAACCAAAGTCACATTAGAGAAGCCTAGTTTATATGAAAATATTTTCTTAAACAAATATAAATTTTACCTAAAACTTTATTAAAATCCGATAGAAGAATGCTTAAACTAAAGGGCAATAAAATTTTTATGCTAAAATTTTCTTATTAATTAATAAATAAAAATCCCCAAAGTTCATCCACCAAAGTCAAATTAGCGAAGACTAATTTTTCAGTGGATTTTTACTTAAACAAATATAAATTTTAACTGAAACTTTATTAAATCCGATAGAAAAGTTCTTAAACTAAGTGGCAATAATGTTTTAATGTCAAAATTTTCTTATTAATTAATAAATAAAAATCCCCAAAGTTCATCAACCAAAGTCAAATTAGTGAAGACATTTTTTCAAGAGGATTTCGCTTAAAACAATTAATCAATTTGTCTGAAACTTATACAAATTGATAGAAAAATGTTTAAAGTAAATTGTAAAAGAGTTTTCATACCAAACTTTATGGTTTTATCATTGGAAAAAAATCTTAAAACTTCCCATACCGAAGCCGCAGTAGCAGAGGGATTGTTTTTCATCGATTTTTTCGTAAAAAACGCCAATTTTGACTGAAGTTTTATACAATTCGATAGAAAAATATTCAAAGTAAATCACTATACCATTTTTAAAGTCTAACTTTCCCCGTAAATGTCTTAAAATCTTCCGAGAAGTTGCATAGAAACAACCGGGTATGACCTATATACAACGTGAAGTCCATGAACTCATTTTTCCAATACATACCCAAATTGACGACTTAATTTGCTCAAAATAATTTCCATTATCAATTTTAAATACTTTCAACCACTATTTCAGGCCTTTTTTTCGTAAAAAACGTAAATATTAATTTTGACAAAACCGTTTGAAACAATTGCATCTCAAATATCATTTTTCACGCATGTGCATTATGACAAAATAAAATGGAGGTAATTCAAAATTGAATCAAATGTACCACCTTGATGAAAGTTTTTAATTGCTATTTCTGGTGATTTTAGGGGGAAACTTAAACTTTTAGTTTTATAATTGAAATCGACTTCGAAACAAAGCAAAAAAAAATACGGACTAATCATTATCGAATTTTCACAAAAATCATCAAAGTTCAAGGATGATTTTTTATGATAGAAATCGAAAGTATAAGTCCACCCGAATATGCTGTTCAAATTTTTCCGAAAACAGACCAGAAATAGGGGATGAAATCAACCATCAAAGTACCAGAAAACACCCCAACTTCAAGTGCTTGTAATGTCATTAAAAAAGGGATGATATGTGAACCACGCACCGATTCATGACCGTTGAAAAGTCCCAAATGTAAATATTGTAAAAGATTTCAAATTCCAAAGTTAGAAGTTTAGTCACCAATGGATGGAGTCATTATTGGCGGCAAAGTACAAATTCAACTAGCATCAATTTTATATATTGAAAATTCGTTAAGTGGTACACGTCCTGTAGCAAATAAGAATATGATTTACCTAAAACATATGTTTTTCTTTAATTGAAATATTTAAAATATATAATTTGTTACCACTTACTACAAACATCACACACAAAAGGTTTTTCACCCGGATGTGTTTGCAGAGAATGTTCTTGTAAATTTTTTTGTCGTCCAAAGCATGCATTACAAATTGAACAATTAAATGACTTCTTTGGCAGTTTTTTCCTTTTATGTTTTCCATCGGCATTGCTTTGCAATTAAAAATTTAATTCTGTAAATTAAATGAGAATAAATATTTTTTTTTCTTTTCCTAGTTGAAAAATCGTACCTCTTTTAATTCCATTAATTTCTTCGCTAGTTTCAATTTCCGGTTTAATAGATGAAGTAATCGGCGTCAATGCTTTTCTTATTAGACCACATTTCATTTTAAAATCGTAAGAAGATTGAATTTTTGCTACACAAGGTTTTGTAAAGTTTTACGGCATCGGGAATCTGAAAAAAAATATGATCAGGGGTCATCCGGATCATCCATATATTAATTCAATTTTAAATGGTCCCAACTAAAAATTACTAGATATCTATTGACTATCAAATCTCAAAGTGCTTTATGATTAAAAATTCGTTGTCTAAGAATATAAGTATTATATAGCTCCCCAAACTTGGACCCTAAGACCCGAAGGGTCTTAGAGAATTAATAGACCGCTTTGCCCTCTTTTGGCATACGTGAAAATTATAAAGCCAAAATAAATAATATCTCTTTAATCAGATATTTCATACTTTAACATACTTTTCATATTTACACTTAAAAAGTTTAAATTTTGTAATACTTGTGTTACCGACAATGCACCACATTCATTCAATGATTGTTGCAAGGGAACCATTACATTGTTGGATTCCAAACAAATCAAGCATTCTTGCACTTGATTTAATTGTGACATTTTTCTTTGATTTTTTCGAAATTTTATTTCAATTTAATTCCATAGAAAACAGAAAATAATTTGAAAAAAAGAGACAACCGAATGACAGCTTTTCTGATAAAAATTGAATCCCTGACTTACCGACCAAATGCTGGCCAATGTATTTTTAATTGTTCATCAACTTCTTCAAGTTCCTCAATATTTAATAAACTTCGCTAATTTGGAATAAATCCAACAGAAACCAAAAAAAGATTGCCTTTAAATTTATAACAAGTTTTTTTTAGGTAAATGTGTCAGTGAAATAAGCCATGTAAAGGTTAAATTGATCTCCAACTGTGTCACTAATTAATTCAATTTTCCTACACATAAGACGCATTGAAACAATTAATTGGATTAAATTATAAAGAATTCGATAAATTTATAACAAGTTTTTTTTTTAACTAGTAAGTGTCTCAGTGAAATAAGCCATGTAAAGGTTAAATTGATCTCCAACTGTGTCACTAATTAATTCAATTTTCCTACACATAAGACGCATTGAAACAAGTAATTGGATTAAATTATAAAGAATTCGACTTGTTTTGCGTTTAATCTTCATTATTTAACAATAATTCAATTAAAATGAACAATATTGTTGTTTAATGGTGCATGATAGGCAACCACGTTTACACGACGGAGTACGAATAGCCTAATTGTTAGTTGGTCTGCTACATAAGACATGAGGTTGACTTCAAAAAAAAAGTTAAATTTTATTTAGTTTGCCCAATTATTTAATGAATAATGAAGGTGAAAGTGATAAGTCGTAATCCCGATAATTATTTAAGACAAACCAAAACAGAAATCCATCGAGGTAAGTCGATTAATTGGAGATAAACAAAACTATAACCTTACTTTTTTTAGTTCCACGCAACTACGATCCGAAACTCCATCCCCTGGAAGCACCACGTGAATATACCCGAGCCCTAAATGCTGTAAAGCTTGACCGGGTCTTCGCCAAACCTTTTATAGCCAATTTGGATGGCCACAAAGACGGCGTGTCTTGTATTGTTAAACATTTGAAAAGTTTATCGACTTTGATCAGTGCTGCATATGATGGGGAAATTTGTGTATGGAATATTCCTAGTCGAAAACGGCTCAGTTCTTTTGTGGCACATGAAGGAATTGTACGTGGACTTGCATTCACGGCTGATGGAGATAAGTTAATATCGATCGGCGATGATAAAACCATCAAGTTTTGGAATTGTGCGTTGGAAGCGGATAATGATTCGGAAGTAGAACCGTTGGAAGTTATTCTTTCGAGTAAAATCATCAGTGGAATTAGTCATCACAGAAGCGATCCAATCTATGCGACATGCGGAGAAATTTGCCAATTGTGGGAGGAAAGTAGAAATGAGCCGATTCGAACATTTCAATGGGGCGTCGATAGTTTACATGACGTGCAATTTAATCCGGTGCAAAAGAATTTGTTGGCCACGTGCGCCAGTGATCGTAGTATAATTTTGTATGACATCCGCGAGTCCCGAGGTCCTGTTCGGAAAATTGTAATGCAATTACGCACGAATCGATTGTGTTGGAATCCAATGGAGGCTTATATCTTCACGTGTGCCAACGAGGATAACAATCTTTATACATTTGATTCGCGACGTTTACGTTATCCTATCAATGTCCACAAAGATCATGTGGGTGCCGTAACCGACTTGGACTATTCGCCTACCGGAAAAGAATTCGTCACGGGTAGTTACGATAAAACCATAAGAATTTTCGAGACCGGAAAAGGACATTCCCGAGAAATATATCACACAAAACGAATGCAACGCTTAACATGCGTCCAATGGTCTTTGGATAGTAAATACATATTTAGCGGTTCCGACGAAATGAATATACGCATTTGGAAAGCTCGAGCCTCAGAAAAATTAGGAGCGGTATGAAAAAATTTCCATTTTTTTTCCGTTAAACCTAAATTTCTTTTTTTATTTTAGTTAAAACCTCGAGAACGAACGGCACTTAACTATAGTGAAGCACTTCGACAAAAGTTCGCAGCTCATCCACAAATCAAACGAATCGCCCGACATCGTCAAGTACCCAAACACATACACAACGCTCAAAACGAAATGCGAGCAATGCGCGACAAGCGGTTGCAAAAGGAGAAGAATCGCCGTTCCCATTCCAAACCTGGAACGGTTCCGTTCGTTCCCGAACGGCGAAAACATACTGTTAAAGAAGAAGTATAAGTCCAAAGAACGAACCAAATACAATTTGCGTGACTTTTATTTTCATACAATATAATAAAAATAGTTATCACTGTTCAATTCGTTCACATATTTACACCTAAAACTCGACCCATTTCAACCATTCTTTTCGATGATCATACTTTAAATTAAATCACTAATTATTAGAATTGGATAGGTCGTAGTAGCATAAGATTATGTCTAAAAGGATAAGGCCGGATTTATATGAGCAACTTTTTGCGCAACTGTTACATAAAAATATCAGTTTGTCAATATTTGTACCTTTATAAAAGGTATAGATACAAAAGTCCAAAGATAATGTTAAAAAAATGAAATCAATTTTAGGTCCAGAATCGCGCTATATTCATCACACGTTTAAATCTTATTAATAATTGTGTGAAAAAGAACATTAATTTGAGTTTGTTATTATGTACATTAGACTGAGCCAAAAAAACTCAACTATTTTTTTTTTTGAAAAGTATATCAAAAATATTGTTCAAGGTGACAAAAAAAAATATCGGAAAGGTTTGAGCCCTTAATATTATTATTAAGAGGTCTATCATTTTTAATTTTGATTTTTTATTTGTGCTTTCATTTTTGCGTTAATGCTGCCAAACTATCAAAGTAAAAAAAAATTAATCTGCACATATATTTATAGAAAATTAAATTCCCTACAAAAAAGGTCTCTTTGAAAATTTTTGCCAGACACGCCGTTTCAGAATAATCAAGCTTCAGACATTGATATAATTTTTAGATTTATCTTCTTTATTTTGGAATTTTGTAACTAACGAACAAATAAATATATAGAAATTAACAATATAGATTCTTGCAGGGAATTTAATGCTCTACAAAAAAGTTCTCTTAACGTTTTTACATAAAATCACTCTTTCAAAATTGGTTCAACAACGAAAAAAACAATAATTTAGTTTTTCCTTCAACTTTAATTGTGAATAACTTTTCAAAAAGTGTTTTTCTGTAAAAACGTTAAGAAACCTTTTTTGTAGAGCATTAAATTCCTTTCAAGAATCTATATTGTTCATTTCTATATATTTATTTGTTCGTTAGTTATAAAATTCCAAAATAAATAAGATAAATCTAAAAATTATATCAATGTCTGAAGCTTGATTATTCAAAAACGGCGTGTCTGGCAAAAATTTTCAAAGAGACATTTTTTGTAGGGAATTTAATTTTCTATAAATATATGTGCACATGATTTTTTTTTCTTGATAGTTTGACAGCATTGACGCAAAAATGAAAGCACAAATAAAAAATCGAAATTAAAGATGATAGACCTCAGACTTTTGGTTCAAACTTTCCCGATATTTTTTTTTTTGTCACCTTGAACAATATTTTCGATATACTTTAAAAAAAAAGTCTTTTTTTTTGGCCCAGTCTAATGTACATGTTAAGTTAAACATAAAACCTCTATGCTCTACTTCTGTATCAAAAACTATACGTACGTTTTGAATATTTGCGCTGCTAGTGATAGAAAAAAGAACTAAAACAGTTTGGACTTCTTGTATTTATACATGGGTATAGCCATTGGATTTAAACCAAAGGGTCTAGTGGGATCCACATGGTGAGTTTGCCCCCAAATAGGAACCTATATAGAAACTTATATTACAATATCGGCTTAATATACTAACACAATTTATATAAATCTAAATTATAATAGTGACGATATTAAACACTAGTTGGTTTTTCTTTTCTTTTGGGATAATTATTTCGACTCTTGAAAGTAATTATCTTCAGACTAAATATAGAAAAACAAAAAAACTAATAAAATTTTTTTTTATGTTTCCTGTGACTTAAAATTATGAAAATAATATGTTTTGCTCCTATATGTGGCCTATTGTTTATTGAAGCTTTGTGAAAAAAAAGTTGGTGCAACACTTCGAAAAAAAATAAAACCATGGTATACTATTAAGAATAAATCACATTTTATTTTTTTTTCAGGGTGTTGCACCAACTATTTTTTCACGCAATTTTTAAGAGTTATAGTACTCATTTGGAAGCATAAAATATATTTTTTTCGTGATTGTCATTTTCAGAGAACACATGAAAAAAATTATTTCTTTTGTTTTTTGGATTTTTTTTTGTATAATTTTTTTTCTAAAAATTTCAAAAAAATATATGATACACTCTGTAAAATAATCTAAAGCCTCGCGTTGGTTTCACATCTCTAGCTTAATTAGTTTTTGAGATATATAACTTTGAAAAAATAGCCATGCGGGCGGACATTTTTGCTCATATCTTAAAGTTAAAGAGGAATTTGGTCGCGAAAAGTTTATAAAATGTGGTTGAATATCAAGCCGATATTTTAACATAAGTTTTGATATAGATCGCTATTTGGGGGCCAATTCGCCATGTGGATCCTGCTAGACTAGACCCTTAATATATAACTATCGGATAAATTGTGGAATTTGTACAAAACAGTTGCGTAAGCAATAAGTTGCCAGCTCTAAAACTAACATCTACTCTAAAAATAATTTACCTAAAATTAAATATATATAATAAATATTATTTGTTTTGTAAATATTCTCAAATATATACCGAAGGAATTTCTCTTATTGCTAATGTGTTTTCATGTGATGCGAAAGCGGTCCGGTTTGCGAGAAGGATCTTTCACAAACGTGACACGTGTATGGTTTTTCACCGGTGTGTATTCTCATATGAACTTTAAGCGTTGATTTTTGATAGAAACCCTTATTGCAAATGGAGCACACGTGGTTGCGGTCTCCCGTGTGCGTTTTAATATGGATTTTTAAATCTTCGGAACGGGAAAACGCTTTGGGGCATAGCGTGCATGTGTACGGTTTTTCTCCGGTATGGATTCGAATGTGTTTTTTTAGTTGGGAACTAGAAACGCATCCACGTCCGCATACGGAACATACGTAGGGTTTTTCACCACTATGCGATCGCATATGAACTGTAAGTCTTGATGGATCGGGAAAACCTTTGGAGCAGACTGTACAAACGTAGGGCCGTTCTCCGGTGTGAGTTCGGTTGTGGATGATTAAATTGCTTGGAGTTGTGAAACCTTTGCCGCAGTACGAACAAATGTGATCTTTTAGGCCTGTGTGGGTTTTCATGTGCATCGCTAGGGAACCAGAACCGCATAATCTTTTTCCACAAACATCGCAACGATGCGTTTTGATCCCACTGTGCGTTTTCATATGAGCCGCCAGGCTCGTGTATCGACTAAAAGCTTTTCCACACGTGGAACAGACGAAAGCTTTTTCGCCAGCGTGCGCCCTCTTGTGTTCCAACAAGCGGAAAGATTGAGCAAAAGCTTTGTTGCATAGAAGACAACGAAATGGTTTTTCTCCGGTATGAATACGAAGATGCCGTTTTAAGTCATCCGAACGTGAAAAACCTTTCCCACATTCCGAGCATAGGTGTCGTTTGGCTCCATCATGCACTTTCATGTGTCGACATAAAGTACTTGCACTTGCAAACTTTTGATCACAAACTTTACATATATGTTTGGTTCCTTTCCGATGCAATTTCGTGTGTATCTACAACAAAAATTCAATTATAAATTGAACAAAATTAAATTAAAATACTACTTTTAAATCAGTCATTGTCGTAAAACATTCGGTACAATTTTCGCATGGATATATTGGTTGTTCGGTGTCGTCCTTAACTTTACTTGGCCGTTTTGTATTTGTTAAATTTTCTACATTTTCTATATTAACAATAAGGGAGATAGACGAAGGATGGTTACTGTAATTTTTTCCTTCTTCTCGAATTTCTATTTTGGGTTCCATGATTTGACCATCGCTGCCATTTGTGGTATAGAGGGAATTTAAGGTAATGTTATCACATTTGGGTAAGGAATTGGCGTCGGTGCTGATGAAAGAATTATCGGTATGGTCCAAACTAGACGTGGGAATTACAAATTCTAATTGATTTGTTGGAGATGATAAAGAGTATTCAACAATGTGAGCTTTTAGTTCTTCGGATGTTAAGGTTTTTGGTTCCAAAGAGTTTCCCATTGGTTCCAATAGGGAAACCATTGTTTTGCCAAGGATTTGTCGTAAAGTCGAATCAGAACGTTCGCAAAGCTGTTTAAACGATATTGCACGTTGAATACAAATCATACACTCGGAGCATATTTGCGTAGGAAGGCCATCACCCTCTAAAACCTAAAAAAATTGGCATATTATTCACTAATTTTTTGGCCCAAAAAAAAAAACTTACCTGAACTGAAGCACATAACATTAGCAATTCACTGAATCGAGTCGGCTCCACCATTGTGTGATCCAAATCGAATATGGATTTCAGGGCTCCGTCTTTCGTTAAACATGTGCGACAAATATTTTCACTTTCGAGCGATTTAAAACTGATTTCCATTTTTTGTGATCGATTTTTTTTTTTTGAAAATAAATACAGGAAAGGCACGCGAGAGAAATGTCAAAATTTTTGGTGGATTTCGCGGTGCCAACCGTTGCAAAATTAAAGTCACCGGGGTCGGTGACGCATTCTGTAACTATATTCCTGGTGTTTTGATAAATTTAAATTTTTTAACAAAGATAGAAAAAGGGTATGATGAAAACATTAGACAAAGACACAATTATTGAACTGTCGGAATGTGGTTAACAATGAAAAATGGCGCAAATTTAAAATTAGTTTATAAATTATAAATAATTAGATTTTTGGTGATTCAATAGCAAATCGCGACTCAAAAATATTGTAATTATTCTATGGAAACACGATAATTGGACCAATAAAAAAAATGGATGTTCCCATTTGACATTTTCATTCATTTGAATATTATAAAACGGGGAAATGTTGGATATGTGAAAATTGCATCGTTTAAAAATTGTAGTTTTACATAGAAAAGAAATTGTAGTTTAACATAGAAATTCGCCAGTTATAATTTCACATATTTTTTTTTATGTTAAATGTATTAAATTTTCGTTGTTTAGTAAACAGAAATCAAGATTAGTAATGATGTCCCAGAAAGGTAATTACACAACGTCCGATTGTACCACATTGGAGAAAAAGAAAATAATTGATTTGATTGTATTATTAACGAAAACCAATGAGGAAAAAGAAATGTTAAGCAAAGAATTGTCGAAGCAAAAGTCCGAAATTGATTCGTTTGATGTGAAAATAAATAAAATGCAGGCATCCCACCAAAAAGATATTCAAAAGCTCAACAAACAGGTAACGAAACACATCCAATTCGGGCTTGTTCCACATCAATCACTTATAATTCGCCGGGGTCGGAAAAATCTTTTGTTGTCCTCGAAACTCCCTAATAAATTTTCCGTTGTAGATCACCGAACTGAAAAGTTTCACCACCCGAACACAACAATGCAAAGAAGCGGAAATCACCATTCTGAAAACGGAAAAGGAAATCGAATTGAAGAAGCTCAAATATGATCATCAACTCAAACTACAGGAAATGGATATGCGCGCGAAACAAGAGTTTCAAACGTATCGTAACGAAAAGGAATCGGAAGTGTTGAATTTGCAAAATCAAATCAAAGCCTTAATGGGCGAAATTGACTCGAAAGTGGCGCCGTTGATAGAAAAAGATAAACTATCGAAACGGATTATTGAAATGTTGCGCAAAGAAAAGACAGAACACGAAGTGAAAATTCTCAGTTGCAAGAACAAGTTGCGATTGGCCATCGATGCAATTCAACAATTGAAACAGAAATTGGATGTGTTGGAAAGCAAATGTAGACCCAGCAAAAATCAAGAAACGCAAACCGAAATGTAAACTTATACTCCCTGAATAAATTTCCACATTTTTTTTCCAATTTATTTCGTTTTAGATTGGGCTTGGAGCACTGTAAGACCCACAAACAACGGCCAAGCATTTCGGATGGCAGATATTTTAAGCAATCAAACCAAGATCAAGCAGTGATGTCGGAGTTGTTTTTCACAGCCGATCCATTGCCAGCGATTTTAGATCCAATTTTTTTCAACAATTCGCCATTTGATAACAATGAAGTTAATACAAATATGATATAATAAGTTTTTTTTACATTTCCACTTCGTCTAGCAATGAACGTTAAACGTCTTGATTGAAATTTGTTCAACATTTCCGCATAAAATTATCGATGTCATTAGTTTTTAGCAAATTGTTGTATCATACTATGGACATTTATAGAAAATAAATATTGAATTATTAAATTGAGGTATTTTTAAATGGTCACCAATTAGTTGAATAGAAATTAAAGGTCAACAATTATGTCAAACAATGTTTGCTTCTATTTTCCAGTAAAAAAAAAAATACCAGTTCATGGTTCAAATTCAAAGTTGTTACAATGATTAAGACAAATTTTTGGTAAAAAAAACGGTTTTAACCGAGAAATTATTTCCTAGTAATGTGCCACGGTGAATTATAAACTTTATACTAAGAAAAAAATATAATTATAAATATTCATATTTATTTTTTTCATATATTCCTGCAAGTAAACTTCTTGAATGGACTTTAATAACTTTATGCGTTGTGTAGGCAATACGGTATACATATTTGTACATATATATGCCTACATACAATATCTATAAATGTTTATCTATTTGAGGGCCAACTCGCCATGTGGATCCTGCTAGACCCTTTAATATTAATCGGAAAGTTTAGAAACATTGATTTTCAATCCATGTTGTGTTTAAGTCTTTGTCTTTTTAAATATAATAATTAAATTGTGGGCAATAAAACATAAATGGTATCAATACCAAATTGTATTCTTGGTCTGTTGTTCTACCAGTTGGGTCATTTTACAGCATATTTTTATGACATTTGTGGAGTAATTTTTAAATTTTGAGGCCTGAAGAAGTCAGGAATAACTGACGAAACGTTGGCGATAAAATAAATAAGATTCCACGAGAAGATTTGTACTTATTGCCCACAATTTAATTATTATATTTAAAAAGACAAAGACTTAAACAACCTGGATTGAAAATCAATGTTTCTAAACTTTCCGATTAATATTAAAGGGTCTAGCACAGTGATTCCCAAAGTGGTCTATATCGACCCCTAGGGGTCTATGACAATTTGCAAGGGGTCTACGTCAGCGAAAAAAAATTTGGGGGTTCATGAAATGAAAATGGGGGTCCACAATAGTGGATCTCAACACATACACTGATAGTACCTATTTACTTACATCATACTATCTTATAATATCAAGACATTGATTTTGAAAATTTTATTTTGAGTAGTTTTAATTTAAATTCAATTAATAAATGTATAAATTAACATGTGTTTTTACTTTAAGTTTTTAACACTAAACTTCACTACAGTTAGAAATTTACAGGAAATCAATATCAGGTAAGTAGGGGGGTCTACCCAACACGGAAAAACATGGCAAGAGGTCTACGACACAAAAAAGTTTGGGGAACTCTGGTCTAGCAGGATCCACATGGCGAGTTGACCCTCAAATAGATAAACATTTATATATATTGTATGTAGGCATATATACGTACATATATGTATACCGTATTGCCTACACAACGCATAAAGTCCATTCAAGAAGTTTACTTGCAGGAATATATGAAAAAAATAAATATGAATATTTCATAAATTAAAAAAATTGGGAATTAAAGGATAATAGAAAAAAATAGATTGGTAAAAATTAAAAAAAAACATCAACGCAAGGGGAAGAGAAAGAAAAAAAATACGTTTCGCGAATAATAATTAAATATTTATAGTCGTTAGTTAAAAAATAAAAATTAAAAAAAAAATTAAGTCAACGCTACGCGGTGTTCCCAAGCGGTCACCCATCCAAGTACTGACCGCGCCCTATGTTGCTTAGCTTCAGTGATCGGACGAGAACTGGCGTTTTCAACATGGTATGAGCGTTGACGTGGATTTAGAAAAAAAATTATCAATATAAACTATTTAAGATTATTATTGTTAATGATTTAAAAGATTTTTATGATTTAATAACGTTTTACTTCGTAAATTCATTTGTAATTGTAGGAAAAACATTTAGTTAAATTTACTAACATACATGCAAGTCATAAGATTGTCATTTACTCTAAATACTATATAAATATATAATACAATCTTACAACCTTTTTGGTAATGATACCATTAGCAAAAAAAGCAATATTTATGATTAATAATTTACAGTGGTAATGAAAAAATGTGATAGTAAATTTAATTTGATCAAGTATTTAGTGAATCGCTATTCATTGAACTATAATTGGTTTTGCCATTATTGCACCGCGGGATGCACTTATCGGATTATTAAGAGGTTTCAATTGAATTCAAAATAACAAGTTGGAGATGTTTTGATGGAAAGCCACAGGTGGTCAAACCGGTGGTAGGTAATCAATACGTAAATCTTTCAATTTTATTACCTGTTAACACTTCCATATTACAATAATATTTATACAATAAGAAATAGAAGAATGCAGTTTGGCGGCCACCTGTGGCTTTCCATTAAATCGTCGCCAATTTGTTATTGTTTAATCCAATTGAATTTTAATTCAATTAACAGAAAATTATAAACATTGATAAAAAACAAGTTTTACCAATATTCTTCTAAGCCGGCGTAAATTGCCATTAGCTTTTAATGGGACGGTTTATGTTATGTAGAAACACTTAAGTTTGGAAAAACATTTATGGAAATCAATTTGTGCCAATTATTAAGCATTGAAATTATTTTTGTCCAGAAAAAGAAAACATTCTACAAAGGTAAATACAAATAAACACTGATAAACAATTTGAGAAATTCCTATGGATCTTTGCCTTTTTTTAGGTACAAAAATGATCTAATTTTTATGGAGTAATAAAAGTTTTAATGTCATACTACAAAATATCTCTTCGTGGTTGTATTGGTTCTGGGCGTTGGAATATAAAGCTAGAAAATGAACTTAAACCAGTTGAGATATTTGCATATAAAATAATTTTCACAGTTTATCAAATGACAAAAATATCCGAACAAAAATATTATCTATTATAGACTTTTCGGTATTCAAATAAATCTCAATTTAAATAATGAAATTAAGAGTTTAAGTTTCCAACTAAAGTCATCGGAAATATCAATTGTGAACTTTTATTTGTACATTTGATTTAATTTGAAATTGCCTCTATTTTTATTTTGGACATAGTTGGTCATAGTCAGTGCACATGCGTGATGAATGACATTTGACTAAATTATTCCAATTTGTTTTGTCAAAATTAATATTTGCGTTCTTTACGAAAAAAACACTCAAAAATTGTAATTGAAGACATTTAGAATTGATAATGAATATTATTTTGAGCAAATCAAGTCGTCAATTGGGCTATGTATTAGAAAAATATGGTCATGGACTTGCCGTTGTATATGGGTCATACCCGGTTTTTCCTGTACAACTTCCAGGAAGATTTTGAGATATTTAAATGTAAAATTTCACTTTAAAAACATTATAATGATTTACTTTGATTATTTTTCTATCGAATTGAACCAAAATTTAGGCAAAATTGGTATTTTTTTAAGTAAATAATCACATAAAAACAATCCCTCCCGATTGTGGCGTCGCAATGGGAATTTTAAAGATTCTTTTTCCAATAGTAAAACCGAAAAGTTTACCATAAAAACTCTTTTGTGACGTACAAGATTCATTTAACTATCAGACTTCATAAGTTTCAGCCAAAATAGTTTACTTGTTTTAAGTAGAATCCACTTAAAAACAAGTCGGTGCTAATTGAACTTTGGCTGATGAACTTTGAGGATTTTTATTTATTAATTAATTTGAAAATTTTGGCATAAAAATATTATTGCCACTTAGTTGAAGGACTTTTCTATCAGCTTCAAAAAAGTTTTAGGTGAAATTAATATTTGTTTAAGAAATAATCCATATAAAAGTTAGTCTTCGCTAATGTGACTTTGGTTGATGAACTTTGGGTAATTTTTTTTATTAATTAATTCAAAAATTTTGGCCTAAAAACTCGATTGTAATTTAGCCTGATGAGTTTCCTAATGGATTTTATAAAGTTTCTGGCAAAATTTCTATTATTTTAGGAAAATAATGATTAAAAATAAAGCTTTCACTGACATAACATTGGTTCATAAAGTTTATAGATTTTTCATACTTGGACAATGGAAAAAGTTTTCTCGAAAACTTTTTAGCGACTTAGTATAAACATTAATCTATCAAACTAATGAAAATTTTAGATGAAATTTTCAATAATTTTACAAAAAATCTTTGGAAATAATGTATGCTCCAACTTGGATTGGACCTATTTAGGTTATGATAGTTTTTATTAATAAACTTTTGAAAAAATGCCTCTAAAACTTTGTAACTCGTAAACGAAAATATTTCACTATCGTATTGTGTAAAATTTCAAGTTAAATTACAATTATTTGTTAGGCAAAAGTCGTTTACTTAGCTTCGACTTGTGGGATTTATGATATTATTTTTTCCAATTTTTACGTTAATCCTTTTTTACGATCGAAATATTCGAAAAAAAATTATGTATATAAATTCTTTCAATATATCTTCTATAAAACTTAATAATTTTATTAATGTTTTTGAATTTCAGCTTTAGTTCTACCATAAGTTCAACTATACTTCCTCCGGGACCTACAAGCTTTGGTTTCCCGGAAGTTACTCGCCGAATCCTCGGAGGAATGTCATTGGACAATTAGCTGAATAGGGGTTTGAACACAATCGATATGGAATTATTTTGTACAGAAAATATATTCACACAATTATACCTTTGGGAAAAAGAAATCAAAACCATATTCATATATTAATAAAGATGATAATGAATTTAATTTGTTAAACTATAAAATATATAACTTTTAGTTGATGTAATTGAATGGTAATTATTGCATCCGGGGATGCATTTATTGAATTATAATTCAATTGGATTAAAAGATAACAAATTTACGACAGTTTAATGGAAAACCACGGGGTTTTATATTTATGTATTTTAAATTTTCCAGTGATCCCTACATAACTAAAATAAAAATATGGGCCCTTGTGTACTTTAGCACACCCACAATTTGACAATGTTGCAGTTTCGACTTTGTTTTTAATTTAATTCGCGATTAAATCGGTCCAAAAAGAAAATTTAGCCCTAAAAGAGAGAATTATACCATATTAGAATTGAATAAACAAAAATATCGCGAATGCAAAAAAAAAGTCGAAAATGCAACGCTGCCAGATTGTGGGTGTGCTAAAGTACAATAAGAATATTTAAAATATTTCGTATAAGTTTAAAAATTCAAATCTTCTAATTTCTTCAACTTTTATAATAAGCGCCAGCTTAATAAAGCATGCGCAGTTCTTTGAAAAATTTGAGCCGTGTTTTTACCACCTCGACTACAGATGGCCACGGAGATCTATGCTTTTGGCGGCAATTTTGACATTATGCATTGGCCCTCTGTTTAGTGCAATGCTAGTGGTGCTTTTTGTTTAATTACCATGAATTTTAATTTATCAGAAGAAAAATTAACTGAAATCCTCGCGATTGCGAGGTGTGCATCGATTCAGTGCAGTATATGGTAATAATTGAAAACAAAAAAAAAAGATAACCTATTCCATATTAAAATGAATTATTTTCAGCAAAAATAATGTGAAAAATCCTTTTTTCTTGTCATGCAAACATTACTTTTGTGGTTGCTGCTTAAAATCGTATTTGGATCCAGCAGGACAAACGACTCGTAAATGTCCCAATTGCTTAACACCAATAAGACCGAGGTCTTACTATGAATGTCCGGAATTGGAAAATCTCTTCGCCGATTTGATCGATATGATCGAAAAAAAATCACTCATAAGCCGTGAGTATTATTCATCGACAATCTTCAGATTTAATTAATTTGTTGTATTAATGTTTTAGTGCCATTGGAGCATAGAATGCCTCTTAAATTGATCAACTATCCAAAGAGTCGGTATAAATGTTCAAATATAAAAGTCCGTGAGAAAAAAAAGCCAAAAGAGATTATTTCAAATGAAATATCAGCGAAAGAAGTCAAAGATTCGGATAACCTTTTAGAAAATAGTAAAGAAAATGTTCCACTTAATAGAAATATTCAATTACCGAAACGCAATCGATCAAGATCTAGAACCAAAGCAAAGATTTCTGAATCAAATTTGAATTCATCAAAAAGAATTACTGGAAAATCCAAATTACAAATTGAAATCACTTCCCCTAAGAAAGATGACGTGGTTAAGAACCGGAAGGGACGACCGAAAAAATCTGTTGTGGATTTAAAAGATAATATTAAAATTGGAGAATCGCAGAATAGTGCGAATGCTTTTGAGCCCAGCGTTTGTACAGAAAGTCGTTCTAGAAGAAGTCTTCGCGTTAAGAAGCAAGTTAAGAATAAATCGCCGACAAACGTTAATCCCGGAAAAATAAAATCAATCACCCATAGCAAATCGAGCGATGACCTTTTCCAAAACAATTCTGACCAATCAAACCTATCGGATCTGTACTCTTTGGCCAGCTATCGCTTCCCGGAGTTCAAACCACCAACATCTAGTTCCACTAAAATGAAAAAAGCGCCCACATTGGCCAGTCTGGACATCGAAGAAGATGCCATCCAGAAAGTGAACCAATGGATGAGCCGCGATGACTGTGATTTCAAAAACATTACCTCCATCACTATACGTGACCACAATGGTCAAAGAAAACGTGTAAAAAAATCCAAATCATTCCAGGAGGGCTCTAAGTCCAATAAACGAACCCGAATCTCTAGAATAGCCAAGAAAAAACGGAGATCTTATGGTTCGGATGATTCTCGTTTTGGTGGCGTGTCCGGTTTGGTTCAGTTGAACGTTCAAATCGAGCAAAATCCACGAAGAAGTAAAACTCCGAAAAAGGATGACGAAAAAATGATTGACGTTGAACTTAAATCCAAGAATGTTGTTGTTCCGGTTAAAAGTAATATCGACTTGGAATTATTCAGTGCCACTCCAACTGTCATGCTTGATAAAGTAGAACCTGAACAATTCATTCCTGCCAAAGACCAACACATATCCAATTCTTGTCCCAATATGAACAACGAAAAATTAACCAATCCTCTGTTCAATATTTCCGATACAATCATTCCCATGGTTGAGTTGATGGAACGTGCAGCACAGACTCTTTCCAAAGCAAAATACACCAAATCTAAACAACAAATTTTACAAGAAATGTTCGACTTTTCAAAGGAAATTCGCGACAAGTTGGACTTGGAAAAAGCTCGGGAAATTCAAGCACCTGCTTGCGTTAAATGTCCTAATTGTAGCTACATTTTTCCTGTCAGTAACACAGTTGCAGTGGATTCAAGTGGGGTGGAAAATTCGATGGTTCAAGAGGTTCTCGGGAGTGCAAAGAATCAACGAAAGAGAAATCAACCGTCTACTCTTCAACATAAAGATTCAAAGAAAATTTGTCTGGAAGAAAATGTTGAGGAATATGACGCCGAAGGCCAGGACGTGAGAACTCCGTCGCGCCACTCTTCAGCGTCTTCGGATGTGGTCGAAAGTACTCCTGGCGAACGAAAGACAGCACTTCATCACTCGTCGGTTTTTTCGAGTAGAAAATCACTTGAACATGGATTTAAGGGTTTTAATGTCACAGAAATCGATCTACCCTCCAGTATTATTCCAGGTTTGTAATAAAATTACAATTCGTTACACCTTTGTAGCTTACTAGTTGATCCCCACGACTTCGTCTGCGTAACGTATTTTTTTTTCTTATTCTTTTACGAAAAATATAATCACACTACATCATACATCAAATAAAAAATATCGCCAAGTTCAATAAATTCGGTCTTAATTATGACTAAAATAGGTCGAAATTTATCAAAATACTCGCTTCAAAGTAATGAATGAATGAACCTTTTTCCAAAAACTATTACACTATTGCACTGTACAACACAACCGCGAAATTGAAATTTGTACAATTGCACGAAACCCAGTTCTTCCATAATCATTAGGGTGATTTTTTTTTTGACTTTTTTTGGTCCCATCGTGAAATTTTGTTGGAAATACCAAAAAAAAAAAAATCCCTGAAAGTTTGAGCCCTTAATATTAATTTTAAGTCCTCGATCAAGACGTGTAAAGATTTCCCATTGAAAATACACGGAAACTCTGATTTTTTATTTTTAAATTTCTATATCTCAGCGGCATTTCATGGGATCGCTTTTACCGAAGATGGTTTTTTTCTCAGAATTAAACGCTCTACAAAAGTGCCCATTGCGACAAAGTCGTAACTCACACCGGTGAGGTAGTACGGGCCACTGAACCTGATTTTTCCATAAAATTCGCGTTTTTTTTTGCATTTATCTCGTAAATAACAAGAGTTACGGAAAAATTATAAATGAAAAACTTGTAGAGAATTTGATTTCCTACAAAAAAGTTCCTGTAGACCAAATCGCTAAGATCAATATTAAACGAGATATTATGCCTTGAATCATTGGTCATTGATTTAAAGTTTAAATCAATGATCGGCAAAAATTTCACAGAAAAATCAATTCAAGGCTTAATATCTCCTTTAAAATTGATCTTAGTGATTTGGTCTACAGGACCTTTTTTGTAGGAAATCAAATTCTCTACAAGTTTTTCATTTATAATTTTTCCGTAGCTTTTGTTATTTATAAGATAAATGCAAAAAAAAACGCGAATTTTATGGAAAAATCAGGTTCAGTGGCCCGTACTACCACACCGGTGTGAGTTACGACTTTGTCGCAATGGGCACTTTTGTAGAGCGTTTAATTCTGAGAAAAAACCATCTTCGGTAAAAGCGATCCCATGAAATGCCGCTGAGATATAGAAATTTAAAAATAAAAAGTCAGAGTTTCCGTGTATTTTCAATGGGAAATCTTTACACGTCTTGGTCGAGGACTTAAAATTAATATTAAGGGCTCAGACTTTCAGAGAATTTTTTTTTTTGGTATTTCCAACAAAATTTCACGATGGGACCAAAAAAAAAATAAACCTAATAATCATGTATAACCGTTATGTATCTTTAAACTTATTATTAAAACATCTGAACTTCAACTATATAATTAAACCATATTGGATAGTCCAGAGTTCACCATACACGATTTGGCGTACGACTTTTGCTCTGGAAGAGGATTTTAAATTTCTTTTATCATTATGATGATATGATTATTTATTATTTATCATTATGATGATTTCTGGCTGGAATTGCGAACTTTTTTCGTGATCCCTTTCACGTACTTGCAAATAAAAGATATTGTCCCCCCCCAAGAAAAAAATTCTGAATCCACCCTTGTTCGTTAGGGTAAGAATTTTCAAAAAAAAATCTTATCACACGCCTACTTCCTATAAGGAATACACCGAATATTAAAATTTCATCAGTCAGAGGAGAATATAAATACTTCATATTATATATGCACGGTTTTAAAAACGTTTTTATTTTAAGCTTTATTACTATTATTATTATTATTAGTATTACTATTACATATTTTTTGTTAATATTTCCTTACTAAGCAACTCTAAGGATCTATTTACAACAACTTTGTAAAAAAAAAGTTTACTGTCAGATTATTATCTATAAAAACATTTATATTTCAAAAAGGCAATTTTTTGTACTTTAAATTAAATTACTGTGCTTTTTAATAGTTCAACTGAAAATATTAATACAGATCATTTTTTAACTTTTAAATACCTTTTCAATGATATATAACTCGCAAACCTAAAGTATTTTTTTTCATCCCTCAGTTTTTACGTAGGGGGTACATTCCCTTATTATTTTTAAGGAATGATAAGTAGCCTAACGTGCGTGGGTAATTGTGTTGTATCTTAGTATAAAGTTTCATTAAATTCGGTTGTTCCGTTCCTTAGTTAAATCACTAGCGCACGCGATGTAAGAAAGTTTTTTGGTAATTTTTTCACACATTATTGGAGTTTTAGTGTGGATCGCTAACTTTTTTGGAAATTTAATATAGCCTATGTTCACCGGAAATAGTGTAGCTTCCCAACAGTGAAAGAATTTTTCAAATCGGTCAAGTAGTTTTGGAGCCTATTCAAAGCAAACAAACAAGATTTTTCCACTTGTGGAAAAAAATAATAAGAAACCACTGTCTAAATTTTAGCCAAATCAGCCTGCAATTTATGAGTAATATTGGCAACTAATAATCAATAATTTTAGGTACGGAAAGTGCAGATTATGCCGAATCGAGACTAATCGCAGTATTGCCTCCACCGCCCGAATTCGGTGATCCAGTCGAAGAAAACGAACCGGAAGACCAAACGTCCATATTACCCAACGTAACTGAACTCCAAAACTATAAAACGTTAACTCCTCCCGTTAAAATCGATCAACTAAAAGACGCCTCGATCATTGACGCGACTCCAATGTCTCCGAAAAATGTAAACGATATACACAAGACATCTTCGGCGGTGGAATCTCCGGCCAGGTCCCACCAAGAAACCGAAAAAGATATATTTAAAACTCCGGAACGAACAAACGATAATCAACCGTCGAAAATCGTCAAAAATATGGCGCTAAATTCGCCAACAACTAGTAAACAAAAAAACTTTTCTAGTGCCAATTTTTCTCCGAAAATAAAGAATGTGGCTAGTTCTTTATCGCCATCGACTCTTCCAAATACTCAACAATTTTTCAATCAGTTAAAGGTTGCATCTACTCCGAAAACCCGAAGCCAAACTAAGTTGATTAATCGACAAAACATTTGTGTAGCCACTTCTCGATTATCGCTCGAAGATTCGTTGAAAGTAAAGCAATTTTGTGGCAAATTTGGTACGGAATTCACCACTGAATTTATGGGTATGACTCATTTGGTGGCGCATACCAGGAAAAATAATGCTATCGCTAATCATACTGTCAAATATTTGTATGCAGTATCGCATCATCTTTGGGTCGTTAATATCAATTGGATAATGGAATCATTGAAAAATGATAAACTACTTCCGGAAGTAATATTTTCATGAAAATATAAATGAAATATGTTTTTAATTTTTGCTGTTTTTTTTAGAGTAATTATGAGTGTTTAGACCACTCAAGTCTTCCAGGACCTCGTAGCAGTCGATTACTTGGAAACAATTCTCTAATCTTTCAAAATTTTGCATTTTATCTCGGAACATTAAATCAATGTATACCTCCTGATATTTTAACCGTAAGTTTCCGTAAAGGACTTTAATATGGGTCCAAAGCATCTAGCAAGATCCACATGGCGAGTTGGCCCCCAAATGGGAACCTATATCGAAACTTATGTTAAAATATCGGCTTGATATACAAACGCATTTCATATACTTTTCGCGACCAAATTCCTCTTTGACCTGGAGATATGAGCAAAAATGTCCGACCCCCGCATGGCTATTTTTCAAAGTTATATATCTCAAAAACTAATTGAGCTAGAGATGTGAAACCAACGCGAGGCTGTAGATTATTTTACAGAGTATCACATATATTTTTTTGAAATTTTTAGAAAAAAAAATTATACAAAAAAAAAACTAAAAAACAAATGAAATATTTTTTTTATGTGTTCTCTGAAAATGACAATCACGAAAAAAAGATATTTTATGCTTCCACATGAGCACTATAACTCATAAAAATTGCGTGAAAAAATTGTTGGTGCAACACCTTGAAAAAAAATAAAATGTGATTTACGCCTAATAGTATACCTCGGTTTTATTTTTTTTCGAAGTGTTTCACCAACTTTTTTTTCACAAAACTTCATTAAAAAATAGGCCACATATAGGAGCAAAACATTTATTATTTTCATAATTGTAGGTCTAAGGAAACATAAAAAAAAATTTTTTCATTAGTTTTTTTGTTTTTCTATTTTTACTCTTAAGGTGATTTCTTTCAAAATCAAAATAATTGTCCCCAAAAGAAAAAAACACAGCTAGGGTTCAATTTTTATTAAAATAAGAATGAAAAAAATTATCGTCACTGCTATAATTTATTGCAATTGGAATATTATGAACCTAAAATAATTTAGTTTGCATCTCGTTGGACGCAGAATTTTGGATAGTTATTGTACATATGAAAAATAACAAATAAAAGTTGTTGCATGAGAACAATATCCCACTGTAAAGTTTCTATTGGAGAATCACAGGAATAACAGAAAATCCTGTTGCAATCTTTACCATTCGAAATATAACAATGTATATTAGGGTGTCCGTTATTTCCCAAATTGATTTTTTTACATCGATCGCCCCCTGAATTTTTAGTTTAAGATATAAAAAAAATTATCCAATGCAGTTAAGCTCTTAATTTCTTGATTAAACCGTGCCGGAATCATGTTACTTCTACCATTTAAATATCATGGGATTATTTGACTTTTTACTTTTAATTTTTTTTCTCAGAAACAAATGTATGAAGAGATTTAAGGTCACATTATTCTGACGTAAATTTTAACGCTCTACAACAAAGGTCTTTTATGAATTTTCGATTAAATCACTCCATTAAAAGTTATTCAACATTTAACTTGTGCCTAATATAAATCTTGCAATATTTTCAACTTTTTGCACATTTTTACTTTTTTTAACTATAAAATCATTGGAAGAGAAGTTAAAAATTATTATCATTAGAGCGCAAGTGATTATTTGTGTTAATTTTATGGCTTGAACTGAAAATTAAACAAACAAAAAATTATTTTTTGACAATTAAAACCGGTGAACCGGTAAACCATCTATAAAAAATTTCTTAGAACTTGTAGTCAACATCATTTTTATTGAGCCTATAGTCGATTGATTTGTCGTTAAAAAGTTAAATGTTGAATAACTTTTAATGGAGTGATTTAATCGAAAATTCATAAGAGACCTTTTTTGTAGAGCGTTAAATTTTACGTCAGAATAATTTGACCTTAAATCTTTTCATACATTTGTTTCTGAGAAAAAAAAAATAAAAGTAAAAAGTCAAATAGTAAAAGTAACATGATTCCGGCACGGTTTAATCAAGAAATTAAGAGCTTAATTGAGTTGAATAATTTTTTTTATATCTTAAACTAAAAATTCAGGGAGCGATCGCTGTAAAAAAATCAATTTACTACGAGATACTAACTAAATTATTTTAGGTTCATAATATTCCAATTGTATAAATTATAGCAGTGATGATAATTTTTTTTTATTCTTATTTTAATAAAAATTGAACACTAGTTAGATTTTTTTTCTTTTGGGATCAATTATTTTGATCTTTAAAATAATCATCTTAAGAATAAATATAGAAAAACAAAAAAACTAATAATTTTTTTTTGTGTTTCCTGTGACTTACAATTATGAAAATAATATATGTTTTGCTCCTTTATGTGGCCTATTGCTTATTGAAGTTTTGTAAAAAAAAAGTTGGTGAAACACTTCGAAAAAAAATAAAACCGAGGTATACTATTGACGTAAATCACATTTTATTTTTTTTCAAAGTGTTGCACCAACTATTTTTTCACGCAATTTTTATGAGTTATAGTGCTCATGTAGACGCATAAAATATATTTTTTTCGTGATTGTCATTTTCAGAGAACACATAGAAAAAAATTATTTCATTTGTTTTTTGGATTTTTTTTTTTAATTTTTTTTTTCTAAAAATTTCAAAAAAATATATGTGATACTCTGTAAAATAATCTAAAGCCTCGCGTTGGTTTCACTTCTCTAGCTTAATTAGTTTTTGAGATATATAACTTTGAAAAATTGTCATGCGGGGGGACATTTTTGCCCATATCTCCAGGTGAAAGAGGAATTTGGTCGCGAAAAGTATATAAAATGTGTTTGTATATCAAGTCGATATTTTGACATAAGTTTCGATATAGGTTCCTATTCGGGGGCCAACTTGCCATGTGGATCCTGCTAGACTAGACCCTTTGATTCGAAAATTAATCTGCTTACAGAAATGTCTCACGAAATGCGGTGGTAAAGTTTCCGCAACTTTCGAAGAACTAATTGAGCAACCGGAATCTCTCGTTAAAATGGTAATTAGTGAAATTGAAAACACTGATTCTTTAATTAAATGTGCCAGTAGTTACCAAGGTATCAGTAGAATTAATTAAAGTTTTTTATAAGTTAGTCAATTTTTTTGAAATGATTTTTTTTTAGAATGGTATGATAAGTATAAAATAGTTACGGTGGATGTCATATGGATATGTAAAGCAGTTGGAAGAAATCAATTGATCGCCTTGGAAAGTATTGCAGGATGTGAATATAGCGAACGGATAGAAGGATATCCCTCAGAACTGTTTGCCACATTGGAATCAGAAGCTTCCGATGATTCTTCTTCACAAGAGGACGAATAAATCGTTATGGAAATTTTAAAATCACAGAAAATATTAATTGTTATGTTTCTAGTTTTTAAATCGTATATATTGTTGTTGGAAATATAAAGAATATGATTTTTTTTTATCAAAATATATTTTAAACAGCAAAACAGTTCCTTATAAATTTAATTTTTCTATACTTGGATATTTTTTTGGGCTAAAAGAACACCTGAAAAGATATTACAACTCTATTGGATAAAAAATATGCTTCGTATACGTAGTATGCTACGTTTTCCTGGGTTTTGAAATAAAAGATATCTTTTTGTAATCGTTTTCAATGGAAGATCATTCTGCAGAATAAATGAAAGATCAAATTATTGCTCTCTAAAGAATCAAATTGATAAATGTTTCACTACAAAATATTTCAGTCTTTGTTCTTAAGTTAAGGTAGTAGTCTGGTAACTTGGGTTCAAAAAATCGAAAATTTTTTTTTTTGCTTAACTTGGAAGTACTTGAAAGTCTTGAGAATATATTGTGAAAATTTCAGACAGAAATTCGAAATATTTCGGGAGTTATAACGAGTTTCCTAGAGCGCCTCGGAGTCCAACGTAAGTATAAGTTTACTTATGAAAATTTGTTGTTGAACTTTAAACGCGTTTTTCTCAAAACATTGTTTTTCTGGTCGGCCCGGGTCCTAACTTTTTTTCTACTGAACCGATTGCTTTCACATTTTAACAGGCTGTTCTACACACTTATAGTTCTCGTCGGTACTAACGAGAATTTTTTGCACCCCTAACTTTTTATTTTACAACCCTTTCTTTGCTAAAATAAAAGGACTTTTTTTTCAAAGTCCGTCATTTTGTTATTTACCCTTGAAATTTAACTTCAGTAGTTCCGACCAGAATGACATGTCTATAGATTAAGAATAATCAAGAATATTTGATTTCAGATAACATCAAGGGCCAAAATCACCCGGGCCACCCACGTACATTTTTTTTTTTTGAGGTTCCAACTTCGAGTGACAATAATAATAGTAATAAACTATTAATTTTTTTCAAATAATTTTTTTTTTATATTTTCAATATGTAAATAAAAACACTCTAAATATTCAAGATAATTCATTTTTATTTTCCTATAAAAACCACCCTCCAAAGAAGTCATGAAAATAGGCATAAGTTACCAGACTACTACCTTAAAAAAGTCCTTGTCTTTTTAATTGAAGACTAATTCCACTAAAAAACCGGAAGAATCGTCTTACACATTGGGTGAAGTCCAAGTCCACGATTCCTCTACAATGTTATTGGCATTCTTGTGGATCTCTATTCCTTCTGGATGCTTTCTTTTGAAAAAGCCAGAAACGCGAAGAAACTTGACCAAATTTGACATTGTTCTGATGCTCCTCTAAGACCTGTATTTTCAATTTGACCTGTATTTCGTACAATCATTTTTAATATAAATTTAGTTAATATCTATTGCATTAAAGCCAAATCTGGTTACATAAATACAATTAAACGGCCCTTTTTCGAGAAATTAGCGATTATTATAATTTTTTAGACGATTTTCTGAAAAATAAACGATGGTTAGTTTAAGTGTTTTTTTCATGTAAAAAGTTTCCTATAAGAAAATGTTGTAACTACCTTTGGGGCATAGACCTAAAGAATATTAAGTTTAAATTTCATCAAAAAATCGTTCCTATTCATAGTACTATTCCGTTTTCATCGGAAAATATGCTGATTTCTGCCACTATCCGGAATGATTTACCGTACGACTATGGTGGAACCGAAAGTTCTGAATTCGATTGGCGAATGAAGTCATTATGGTTTTCTACCATAATGTTTGCTTATTGATCCTTTTAGCTTCCATTGATCTATACTATGACTTAATTACATTAACCTTCGTTTCCGAATTTTAGGACCATGTATTCAATCGACCAAAGATAGTCTTCGACATCTGGAAATGATTTATCGATGATTTATATGTTTCCTCAACTAAATCTAAGTACATAATTGCGATTAAACGTCTAATTTTCGAAAAATTAGCTTCTTCAGGGACCTGTAATATGCGTCATTTTTTTCAACTTTTCTTCAACCCTATTTGTTTTTGTAGGCTCTTAATGTATATTTCTTTTACAGATTTCGTTTTCTCATTTTGAGGGGTACAAATGTAGCAGACCTCCTCGGGATGTACCTCGGAAATCAAAGAACCATGAAAACATAACACTTTCTCGCCTAAAACACCAAATTAAAAAAAGCAAATGCTAAGAAATTGTTTGGTAATGAAAAAACTGTTTATTTTACCTTCGGCGAACTTAAGTTTTGGAGGCATTTTCCTAATAGCTTAATTTTAAACCATTCAGCAATATCTAAATTTAAAAAATTGTTTTGACATAAAGTTTTGATGTAAATGGAATTGGCGTAAAAAATAGTTTAAAAATCGTACACCTTGTGCCATCTAGAGGAAATGAGCTGAACTATTTGTTTTGATGCTAGCCGAACGGTTCCGAAGGGGTGCTTCGGAAGAGCTCGGAAATTCAAATTTGGCCGGCAATTAGGAAATTTTAACGGGTGATTTTCGCCCTTAATTCTTTAAATCCAATAATCATTGGGATATCAGATGAAAGCTATTGAATTATTCTATCGATTGATACCAAAAAATCACCTACATCTCAAAGCAATTACTTTGAAAATTGATTTTCCTTAGGTGACTCTTAACCTATATAAAATTGAACCGAAATCATGTAATTTCGTGTACAATGTAATTAAAAACATTAAACTTATATAAAATTAATAGTTTACAACTAAATTTGACACTTAATTGCTAATTAAAGGTCTACTTTTCGAGATATAAGCGTCTAAAGCAGTCTGTCATTATCTTCATTTAGGGCCAAAAATATATTTATTTCTTCACTCCTATCACTATAAATCGATCATTTATTAGTTAAGAATTCAAAATATAACATTTTTTCCACTCGAACATCATTGAAAATTGCATTTTTAACCAATTTAAATTGCATGTTTAGCTGCTGTCACAGTTGTTTATGTTTGGCTTTATAGGCAACCCGGCGAGCATCAAAAAAACAAAATTCGACGATTTGCCTATTTTGAACTTGTCAATATTCAGTACTTCAATTCGAATTTCAAACTATTAAGGGTGATTTTCTTTGAGTACAACAATGATTGGGATGTCAATTGAACGCTAATGATTTTTTCTATTGATTCATATAAAAAAATAACCAATATGTTTAAGCGATGACATGAAAATTTCATTATCCGTAAGCGACTACTTCCCTTTCTGACATTTAAGGGTGGTTTGCCCCCCTTATTTGATTGAATCTGATTATGTTTGGGGTATCACTTGAAAGCTATTAAATTATTCTATCGATTGATGTCAAAAAATAATCAATATCTTTAAGCAATTACTTTTAAAATTGATTTTCCCATATCGACTCTTGGCCTTAATAAAATGCCACTTAAATCATATGATTTCACCTAAAAAGTAACTAAGAACATTACATTCATATATAATTGATGGTTTACAGCTAAATTTGACAATTAAATGCTAATTAAAGGTCTAAATTTCGAGATATAAGCGTTTAAAGGGGGTCTATCATTATCTTCATTTAGGGTTAAAAGTATCTTTATTTCTTCACTCCTATCGCTATAAATCGATCAATTATTATCAAAGAATTCCAAATATAACATTTTTTCTACTCGAACATCATTTAAAATTGTATTTTTAACCAATTTAAATTGCATGTTTAGCTGCTGTCACATTTGTTTATGTTTCGGCTTATAGGCAACCCGGTGAGCATCAAAAAAACAAAATTCGACGATTTGCCTATTTTGAACATGTCCATATTCAGTACTCTAACTCAAATTTCAGACATTTAAGGGTGATTTTCGTTATGTCAAATTATGATTGAGATATCAAATGAAAGCTAATGAATTACTCTATCGATTTATATAAAAAAACAACCAATATGTCTAAACAATGACATGAAAATTTCATTATTTGGAAGCGACTACTTCCCTTTCTGACATTTAAGGGTGGTTTACCCCCCTTATTTTATTGAATTCAAATATGATTGGGGTATTATTTGAAAGCTATTGAATTATTCTATCGATTGATATCAAAAAATAATCAATATCTCCAAGCAATTACTTTGAAAATTGATTTTCCCTAGATGAACCTTAACCTATATAAAATTGAACCGAAATCATGTAATTTCACGTAAAATGTAATTAAAAACATTAAACTTATATAAAATTGATGGTTTACAGCTAAATTTGACACTTAAATGCTGATTAAAGGTCTATTTTTCGAGATATTAGCGTTTAAAGGGGGTCTATCATTATCTTCATTTAAGGCCAAAAATATCTTTATTTCTTCCCTTCTATCCCTATAAATCGATCAATTATTATCAAAGAATTCCAAATATAACATTTTTTCTACTCGAACATCATTTAAAATTGTATTTTTAACCAATTTAAATTGCATGTTTAGCTGCTGTCACATTTGTTTATGTTTGGCTTTATAGGCAACCCGGTGAGCATCAAAAAAACAAAATTCGGCGATTTGCCCATTTTGAACATGTCAATATTCAGTACTCTAACTCAAATTTCAGAGATTTAAGGGTGATTTTCTTTATGTCCAACAAAGATTGGGATATCAAATGAAAGCTAATAAAATACTCTATTGATTTATATAAAAAAACAACCAATATGTTTAAACGATGACATGGAAATTTAGTTATCCGTAGGCGACTACTTCCCTTTCTGACATTTAAGGGTGGTTTGCCCCCCTTATTTTATTGAATCTGATTATGTTTGGGATATCATTTGAAAGCTATTGAATTATTCTATCGATTGATATCAAAAAATTACCAAAATCTTCAATCAATTACTTTGAAAATTGATTTTCCGTAGGTGACACTTAACCTATATAAAATTGAACCGAAATCATGTGATTTCACGTAAAATGTAATTAAAAACATTACACTCATATAATATTGATGGTTTACAGCTAAATTTGGCACTTAAATGCTGATTAAAGGTCTATTTTTTGAGATATAAGCGTCTAAAAGGGGTCTGTCATTATCATCATTTAGGGACAAAAATATGTTTATTTCTTTACTACTTTTGCTTTAAATCGATCAATTATTAGTAAAGAATTCCAAATATAACATTTTTTCCACTCGAACATCATTTAAAATGGTATTTTTAACCAATTTAAATTGCATGTTTAGCTGCTGTCACAGTTGTTTATGTTTGGCTTTATAGGCAACCCGGTGAGCATCAAAAAAACAAAATTCGACGATTTGCCCATTTTGAACAAGTCAATATTCAGTACTCTAACTCGAATTTCAAACTATTAAGGGTGATTTTCTTTGAGTACAACAATGATTGGGGTGTCAATTAAAAGCTAATGATTTTTTCTATTGATTTATATAGAAAAATAACCAATATGTTTAAGCGATGACATGAAAATTTTATTATCCGTAAGCGACTACTTCACTTTCTGACATTTAAGGGTGGTTTGCCCCCCTTATGTGATTGAATCTGATTATGTTTGGGGTATCATTTGAAAGCTATTAAATTATTCTATCGATTGATGTCAAAAAATAATCAATATCTTTAAGCAATTACTTTTAAAATTGATTTTCCCATATCGACTCTTGGCCTTAATAAAATGCCACTTAAATCATATGATTTCACCTAAAAAGTAACTAAGAACATTACATTCATATAAAATTGATGGTTTACAGCTAAATTTGACACTTAAATGCTGATTAAAGGTCTATTTTTCGAGATATAAGAGTCTAAAGGGGTCTGTCATTATCTTCATTTAGGGACAAAAATATCTTTATTTCCTCACTCCTATCGCCTTAAATCGATCAATTAGTATCAAAGAATTCAAAATATAACATTTTTTCCAACCGAACATCATTTAAAATTGTATTTTTAACCAATTTAAATTGTATGTTTAGCTGCTGTCATAGTTGTTTATGTTGTGCTTTATAGGCAACCCGGTGAACATCAAAAAAACAAAATTCGACGATTTGCCCATTTTGAACATGTCCATATTCAGTACTCTAACTCAAATTTCAGACATTTAAGGGTGATTTTCTTTATGTCCAATAATGATTGGGATATCAAATGAAAGCTAATGAATTACTCTATCGATTTATATAAAAAAATAACCAATATGTTTAAGCAATGACATGAAAATTTCATTCTCCGTAAGCGACTACTTCCCTTTCTGACATTTAAAGGTGGTTTGCCCCCCTTATTTGATTGAATCTGATTATGATTGGGGTATCATTTGAAAGCTATTGAATTATTCTATCGATTGATATCAAAAAATTACCAATATCTCCAAGCAATTACTTTGAAAATTGATTTTCCCTAGATGAACCTTAACCTATATAAAGTTGAACCGAAATCATATAATTTCACGTAAAATGTAATTAAAAACATTAAACTTATATAAAATTGATGGTTTACAGCTAAATTTGACACTTAAATGCTGATTAAAGGTCTACTTTTCGAATTATAAGCGTCTAAAGTGGTCTGTCATTATCTTTATTTAGAGCCAAAAATATCTTTATTTCTTCACTCCTGACACTATAAATCGATCAATTATTATCAAAGAATTCCAAATATAACATTTTTTTTGCTCGAACATCATTTAAAATTGTATTTTTAACCAATTTAATTTGCATGTTTTGTCGCTGTCACAGTTGTTTATGTTGTGCTTTATAGGCAACCCGGTGATCATCAATAAAACAAAATTCGACGATTTGCCCATTTTGAACAAGTCAAAATTCAGTACTCTAACTCAAATTTCAGACATTTAAGGGTGATTTTCTTTATGTCCAACAAAGATTGGGATATCAAATGAAAGCTAATGAATTATTCTATTGATTTATATAAAAAAATAACCAATGTGTTTAAGCGATGACATGAAAATTTCATTATCCGTAAGCGACTACTTCGCTTTCTGACATTTAAGGGTGGTTTGCCCCCTTTATTTGATTAAATCTGATTATGATTGGGGTATCATTTGAAAGCTTATGATTTACTCTATCGACTGATATAAAAAAATTACCAATATCTTCAAAGAATTACTTTGAAAATTGATTTTCCCATATCGACTCTTGGTCTTTATAAAATTGTACTGAAATCATGTGATTTCACAAAAACAGTAATTAAAAACTTTATTGTCAATCAAAATAAATAACATACAGCTAAATTTGACATTAAAATTGTGCTTAAAGGTCTACTTTCTGAGAAATTAGCGTTTAAAGGGGTCTAAACAGTCATCTAGGGAAAATCTAATTTTAAAGTAAATGCTTATCGATATTGGTAATTTTTTGATATCAATCGATAGAGTAATTCAATAGCTTTCAAATGATACCCCAAACATAATCAGATTTAATCAAATAAGGGGAGCAAACCACCCTTAAATGTCAGAAAGGGAAGTAGTTGCTTACCGATAATGAAATTTTCATGTCATCGCTTAAACATATTGTTTATTTTTTTATATAAATCAATAGAGTAATTCATTAGCTTTCATTTTTTACCCCAATCTTTGTTGGACATAAAGAAAATCACCCTTAAATGTCAGAAATTTGAGTTAGAGTACTGAATATTGACTTATTCAAAATGGGCAAATCGTCGAATTTTGTTTTTTTGATGCTCACCGGGTTGCCTATAAAGCCAAACATAAACAAATGTGACAGCAGCTAAACATGCAATTTAAATTGGTTAAAAATACAATTTTAACTGATGTTCGAGTAGAAAAAATGTTATATTTGGAATTCTTTGATAATAATTGGTCGATTTATAGAGATAGGAGTGAAGAAATAAAGATATTTTTGGCCCTAAATAAAGATAATGACAGACTGCTTTAGACGCTTATATCTCGAAAAGTAGACCTTTAATCAGCATTTAAGTGTCAAATTTAGCTGTAAACCATCAATTTTATATAATTGTAATATTTTTAATTACATTTTACGTGAAATCACATGATTTCGGTTCAACTTTATAGAGGTTAAGAGTCATCTAGGAAAATCAATTTTCAAAGTAATTGCTTGGAGATATTGGTTGTTTTTTTACATCAATCGATAGAATAATTCAATAGCTTTCATTTGATATCCCAATGATTATTGGATTTAAAGAATTAAGGGCGAAAATCACCCGTTCAAATTTCCTAATTGCCGGCCAAATTTGAATTTTCGAGCTCTTCCGAAGCACCCCTTCGGAACCGTTCGGCTAGCATCAAAACAAATAGTTCAGCTCATTTCCTCTAGATGGCACAAGGTGTACGATTTTTAAACTATTTTTTACGCCAAATCCATTAACGTCAAAACTTTATGTCAAAACAATTTTTTAAATTTAAATATTGCTGAATGCTTTAAAATTTAAGCTATTAGGAAAATGTATCCAAAACTTAAGTTCGCCGAAGGTTTTATTTAGGAAAATTTTATTTTTCTTATTTCTTTTATGAAAAACATAATCATACCTGAAAACACTATTTCGTCAACTTTAAAAAGACACATTGAATAAACTGTTGCAAAGAATAAAATTGTTTTATGTAATAATCAATTAATTTTCAAAAAATATTTATTAATATCTAAAAAGAGTATGTCTTTAGCGTATAGCTACGGTAGGTATACCTACCGTAGACCAAATAATCTGTAAATCAATCAGCATTTATACATAAATAAAAAATATCGCCAAGTTCAATAAAGTTGGTCTTAATTATAAGCAAAATGCGGTGACCATGCGACATTTTTCAAATAACTTACATTTTTAAACTTGTGATATCTTTCGAATGGAATGTTCAAATTTAATAACTCAAAAAGTTATATAATGGTATTGAAGCAAACTTAAATATGAAGTCATTTATTTTGATAAGGATTAATCCTAAATTATAAATAAAAGAGCTTTTATAGCGGTGGCATTTATATATATTTTTTAAAATGAAAAAAACACTTATTGTGAGATAACTATAATAGTTAAACATATGCTGTCGCTCTATTTTTTGTAGATAATTATATGTTCTACAAAATCGTACTGCATTATTTTGTTCTATAACCAATAGTTTTCGCAGCGCACGCGATAAAAGAATGTTTTTTGATAATTTTTTCAGACCTTGGGTTACATTATTGGAGTTTTAGTATAGATCCCTAACTTTTTTGAAAATTTAATATAGCCTATGTTCACCGGAAATAGTGTAGCTTCCCAACAATGAAAGAATTTTTCAAATCGGTCAAGTAGTTTCGGAGCCTATTCAAAGCAAACAAACAATCAAATCTTTCCTCTTTTTAATAATTGATTATCCATTAAGATTTGGATAATTTGTGGAGGTGATTCCTGCAAAATAATGATTACTTAGAAAATTTATATCAAATAGCCACAAGTGCCAATTTTAACTAAGCCTTAGCTCCTTAGGAGCACCCAAGGTTTGTAAATTACACAGGTTGCTCCATTAGAAAAGAAAAATGACGTCATACGAAGAATTTTGAAATTTGAATCAGTCTGAAGAATTGTACGAATTTCTTCTGGATACGTCACGTAGCCACCATGAGGCCACCTGTGTATTTTATAAACCTTGAGGAGCACCTGGATATAAGCTGGGGACCATCCATAGAAATCCAGGTCTGGCCAGAAAGGAATTAGGAACACTGGGTCACAAATAATAGCAATAATTATTGCATCATCTTTTCCTTAATTTCTGTAAAAAAAATGACTTTTATAGCCGAAAATTTATAAACAAATCAAGTTTTAGATAATGCTATAATTTGTAATGTATCTATGAAATGTATGTAGCGTAAACCGTCCTAAGTAAACATCCAATACTTTAGACTGTTTACGTTATGCATCAATTCCCAAATGTCATAACTTTGATATATTTTTTTGAAATCATCAATTTATATAAACTTTTAATTATAAAATACATACTTTTTTAGTAAAATTGATGGAAAAAAGGCAATGTCGAACTTAAATCAATCAAAAAATTGTTTAATTTGTTCGGAAAGTTACAAAATGATGATTTTTCCGGATCAAATTTTCAGCGAATGTGGAATGTTTATGGTGGAACAGGTTTTACAAAATTTACATTTCTTTGATGTAAGTGTAATATAACTTTGAATAAAACATAATCTTTTCTTTTTGGCACTATAACCCCAGCGAATTCCAAAAGATCCACCGTTAGTTTAGGGCTTATAATCCAGCATTTGTACAGGGAGTAAAGTAGAAGTTTTCTGGTGAAAAGATTTCAAAATTGGAAATAAATAATTTCTATAATATTGATATCCTAACTAGGTATAGTTAGGAGATATATAGCTAAATTCTTAGAAGAATTTTTCTTAGTAGAACTGTTATAAGCTTTTGAGTTACGTATATGAAGTTTCGTATATTAAAATAGTTGATTTAGGATTTTGCTACTGAAATACGTTTAGGTTTCAGATATCGGAAAGCTGTGCCGATTTTTATGTTTTATTTGCGCGGCCAAAGTTCAAACTTGTCACCAACTAAAAAAGAAATGTGATCAAATGGACCAGCAATTGGAAATCGTAAAAATCAGTAGTGATAGTAAAAAGAAAAGTTTGAAATTACAAAAAAAAACCTTCATTTGTCCAATTTGCCAACAATGTTTTGCATCAAAACGCATTTTACGTCAACATTCAACCACCAGTCACACGTGTAAACGTTCACACGTTTGTGATGTTTGTAGTAAGTCATAAGAAATTTAATGTTAATAAAATGAGATCAATTATTACTTTATTTCTGAACAGATAAATCATTTGGTCGATTAAGTAATTTGGTGTCACATAAGCGGATACATACGGGGGAAAAACCGCATGTTTGTGATATTTGTAGTAAGTGATTAATTTTTTTTTAAGTTACCAGAAAAAATGTTACACCTTTAATTAATTTTAGACAAATCATTTACTCAATTGGGTCATTTGGTTACACACAAATTGCTTCATACCGGTGAAAAAAAATACGTTTGTGATGTTTGTAGTAAGTTGTAAAAATGGTTTTCTAAAGTTTTTTTCTTAAAATTTAAAACTTATTAACTTTTCAGATAAATCATTTACTTTTTCCGGTAATCTAACACAACATAAACTAATTCACACTGGAGAAAAACCGCATAGTTGTGACATTTGTAGTGAGTAAAAAATTTTTTACTTCTTATTTCGACTTGGGTATATAAAATTTATATATTTTGTTCAGATAAAACATTTACAACTGTCAGTCAATTGAAGAATCATAAATTGATTCACAGCGGACAAAAACCTTATGTTTGTGATGTTTGTTGTAAGTATTAAAGTTTACATACTTGGGAAAACTATTTCCGTTTTTTTTTTTACTTTCCAGCTAGAGCATTTGCTCAATTGAGTGGTTTAGTCTCGCACAAGTTAATACATACAGGTGTTAAACATCACGTTTGTGATGTTTGCAGTAAGTGATTGATTTGACTTTTTTGTTAGTAAAAAAGTAAAAAATATATTTTTCAGATAAATCATTTGCTCGATTTAGTAGCTTGTCCTCGCATAAACTTATACATACCGGTGAATCACCACATGTTTGTGATGTTTGTAGTAAGTGATGCAAATATTGCTTTGATTTTGATAGGAAAAAAATGATTTTTTTTTTCAGATAAATCATTTACCACGTCATCCATTCTTACAACCCATAAATTATTGCACAGTGATGGCAGAACTTACGTTTGTAATGTGTGTGGTAGGTAATGAAAGATATTTTTTTTTACTCAGTAAATAAAACACAGGAAAATATTTCAGATAAAACACTTCCATCGTTGTACTATCTCACCAAACATAAAGAAGTTCACGTTGGTAATAAATCACATTTATGTGATTTTTGTGGCAAGTAAATTTTTATTAAAATTGAATTTTTCTTTAAATTTTAATCTTTATGTTTCAGATAAATCATTTGTTCACTTGAGTAAGTTAGTTTCGCACAAGCGGATTCATACGGGAGAAAAACCATACGTTTGTGATGTTTGTAGTGAGTAATTTGGACTTTTTGCTTTGTACAATTGATTGGAAGAAAATTTTATTTGTTGCAGATAAAGCATTTGTTACTCTTAGTAATTTAAAGAAACATAAATTGATTCATACGGGTGAAAAACCATATGATTGTGATGTGTGTAGTAAGTAACATAAGATGTTTTCATTCGTGGAAGTGATAAAAAAATATATATATATTAGGATGATTTTTTTTTTTGGGTTCCATCGTGAAATTTTGTTGGAAATACCAAAAAAAAAAATTCTCTGAAAGTTTGAGCCCTTAATATTAACTTTAAGTCCTCGACCAAGACGTGTAAAGATTTCCCATTGAAAATACACGGAAACTCTGATTTTTTATTTTTAAATTTCTATATCTCAGCGGCATTTCATGGGATCGCTTTTACTGAAGATGGTTTTTTCTCAGCATTAAACGCTCTACAAAAGTGCCCATTGCGATAAAGTCGTAACTCACACCGGTGAGGTAGTACGGACCACTGAACCTGATTTTTCCATAAAATTCGCGTTTTTTTTGCATTTATCTCGTAAATAACAAGAGCTACGGAAAAATTATAAATGAAAAACTTGTAGAGAATTTGATTTCCTACAAAAAAATTCCTGTAGACCAAATCGCGAAAATCAATATTGAACGAGATATTAAGCCTTGAATTTTATGGAAAAATCAGGTTCAGTGGCCCGTACTACCTCACCGGTGTGAGTTACGACTTTGTCGCAATGGGCACTTTTGTAGAGCGTTTAATTCTGAGAAAAAACCATCTTCGGTAAAAGCGATCCCATGAAATGCCGCTGGGATATAGAAATTTAAAAATAAAAAATCAGAGTTTCCGTGTTTTTTCAATGGGAAATCTTTACACGTCTTGGTCGAGGACTTAAAATTAATATTAAAGGCTCAAACTTTCAGAGAATTTTTTTTTTTGGTATTTCCAACAAAATTTCACGATGGGACCAAAAAAAAAAATCACCCTAATATATATATACATATATATATATTTCTTTTATTATTGTTTCAGATAAGTCATTTATTGCTTCTAGTGATTTAAAACGGCATAAAATAACTCACATCGACAAAAATGGTTCTTTAAATACGTCAGTCAAGATCTCCGAATGTAATTTTAAATGATCCTTTTGGATTGGAACCTTGTGGTTTTGTGTGGTGGTGTACCATCCTGCCTATCAATAATTTTCATGTTACCAAGACCTGAAGATACGAAGCAGGCCCTGCTCTAGCAAATTTGCCGCCCTGGGCAAGATGAAAAAATGCCGCCCCTTCAGGGTTGAAAAAACACAGAGTTTTAATATCACAAAATTTTTAATTTTTTGGAAAAATATTTTTTTAACTAAAAACTAATTTTTTCACATTTTTGTTCATATTGTATATCAAATATGACAAAATGCCGCCCCTGAAGTTTTCTGCCCCGGGCGACCGCCCGGGTTGCCCACCCCTAAAGCGGGGGCTGATACAAAGTCTCAGAAGCTGGCAACGTTGCAATTTTTTAATTTTATCAATTACTTTGATTTTAACATAATTCGCGAATAAATCGGCTCATGTGTACTTTAGCACACCCACAATCTGGCAACGTTGCATTTTCGACTTTGTTTTTAATTTAATTCGCGATATTTTTGATGATTTAATTCTAATATGGTATAATTCTCTCTTTTGTGGCTAAATTTTCATTATAGACCGATTTAATCGCGAATTAAATTAAAAACAAAGTCGAAAATGCAACATTGCCAGATTGTGGGTGTGCTAAAGTACACATGAGCCCAATTACACCATAGTAGAATTGAATTAACGTTGTAAAATGAACGTTGCCAGATTTAACCGACCTAAGCCGATGTTATTATTGATAGGCAAGGTGGTACACCACCAAACACCACGGCTTCCAATCTAAAAGCCACTAATAATCGGGTGAATACCAAAAGTAGCAATAAATCTTTCAAATTTTCTTCTTTATAAAAAAATTAATACCAAACATTCCATTTGTTTTAAACATTAAAAACCATTGAGCTTATTTCAAGTAATTCATCATTTTGTAACAATTATATTACAACTTTTAATCGAATCATTAATTACGGGAGCGCATATTCAAATTTCAATGGAACTAGATGAATCATCTGCAATGGATTCATCGTCACTATCAATTAAACTTTGAGACGCCAATTCATCCTCGTACTGTAACAATTCGTCGTCACTAATATGCGAGCTGCCCTCCATAAATGATGCAAACCTAAAAATAAAGTTTATTATATTATTTCCAAAAAAAAAAAAAAACTTTTTTTCTTTACCTTTTAACATTTTTTAACTTTAAAACAGTCCGCCATTGATTACATTCGGGACTGGAGCAATATGTGCGCAATTCATCCAGCGCTCTTGTGGTTTCCTTAACACCTTCGGCATAATACTCATCGTTGGTAATTAGTCGTTTTTTCGGTGGAAATCGTTGCTTCCTTTAAACAATTCATTGATAACATTCTTCCTACGACAATGCGCTACAAATTTACCAAAACATTTTCGTTTTTAAGATCCACGACTTTGGTGTGTTGTAACATATGACTAAGACAATAATAATTGCCGTAGCCGCCTCCTGGAATTGGCTACTGTTGAAGATGAGGACAAGACCGGCCGACATTAGTGACCACTTGATGATGTTTTTGCTTCGCGGATTACTCGGTGGTCCCATGCGATAACATATTATAAAACTTATCAATCCTGAGCCTAATATATAATAAATAACGTAGGTCTGATAGTTTAAGGTAATAGTTCGGATATTTTCCCATAGCAGTTGGAAGAAGTATACGGTAACGGCCCAACCTCCCACTACAAACCCATACATGACCGGCTTCTAAAAATACAATTATAAACTTTAATTAATCAATAACTAAACAATAATTAAGTACAATACCCGTGGAAACATTCGACTTAGAAAGTAAATTAATATTAAAAATGACGCACATATTCCCAAAACAATTCCACAAATATAATAAAACAGGGAATTGTTGCTAAGTTTTGGTGCTGATAGGAACAAGAAGAGGCCACATAAAAGGTATAAGACTTTCCAATAATCAATTCCTAAAATTAAATAATTAGGTGAAATATATTATAACATAACTTAACATTTTCTTACGGATTAGTTGCAATGTTACTGTGTATTTTGCAGAGGCATCAATTCCCAAGCAACTCGTACTAAATGGATCCAATTTGGTCACTTTTGATTTCAAAGAAAATATGTTTTTCCACGACCAAATTGAATGGTGGTTTTGGTATTCTTTTTCCACGTCTTCAGTAGTGCTTCCTGCATATTGATAAAAGTTGTTGGAATCGATGTCCAAGTTTAACTAAAATGTGATATTTTTAATGTTTGGTCCTTTTTCCTGAATGAAATTCTTACTAAAATAGTTTGCCATATGTGAATTAGATACTTGGGTCGACCTTCATAACAGAATATTTGAAAATTGTCCACCAATCTATTGGGAGTGAATTCCACTCGACTGCCAGGTTGAAGATGGTGGACTGTAAAGAAAATAAATTGTTAGATATGGGTCTATGTGATTATTTGGTTAATTTTAATAATTGCTGCGGTAATTTATTACTTGAAATGTTACCAAAGATGGGTTTTCAACTTTTGAAATCAAGGACTACTTCGATTAAAAATTGAGAATAAATCTATTACCACCTGGAGGACCTCATCAGAGGTTGAGGCTGGAGGTAAAAAGTGCAAATATTAGATAGACTAAATATGTCGTAAAACCCAATAAAATTTAATATTTCTAGTTAATATTTAAAATAATCATTAATCGCAACCGGCAAATATTAAAAATAACCAACAGGTAATCAAAGATTTCTAACCATTTTTTGAATTAACTGCTGTTGAAATACCGATGAGTATAATTAAGGCTATGGTCTTCCAAAATTGGATCATCGTAATGAAATTATAAATTAAATAAAAATCCTAATTTTAATTAATCAAGTTTCACGACATTTGAATATACAACCGATATAACCTTACTATACGAAAAATAACCGTTTACAAACACATTCCACATAATTAACCTAGTTCAGTTACCTCAAACATGGCATCTCTTTCTACCATTTGTATCAATATATCTCCCATTACTTTTGTTTACCGTAATACGGTCAAACAATTTTTTGTAAAAGTTTTTGGACCGCAGCTTTTAAAAGTGTAATTAAATACGTTTCCGTGCAATCCAGTGCGTGTTTTGTACACTTGAGGGCACCAAATTCAAAAAATGAGGGAATTTTAATTTGTGACCATCCAAATCATTTTTATTTCAATTATAAGATTCTGGTTTTAAAAAAATGAGGAAGTGATAAAAAAATTAATTTATTAAAACATTAAGATTCATAAAAAATAAATTATTACTTTTGTTAATATTTTAAAATATACATTAAAATCGATTAATAAAATTAATATAAGGCAACAACGATACAATATATAGACATTACTTTTTGTTATATTCGTAAAGGCACTTTTGTTAAAAACTAAGATCTCATTCGGGAGATTTTCTTCGTTTTATCAATACAACTTGGAGGTGGTTGCGGTTTTGCCGACATATGGCGATTGTAAACTCTACAAAATAATTTCAAAACATTAAAAGTTTCCTCATGTTTTAGCATATACTTACATTCGATAAGTTTCGGTTTTTAGATAATCCATTACGTGTGTGATTCCCAGTTGTAATTGATCGGCGATTGGTTGCACCCATTCGTTTCCCTCCATTTTAAACACCGATTTGTAACTGACCATATCCAAATTGCCGATTTCGGGTGGTAAAATTGTGAGGCGATTGCCTTGAATATTTAATTCGCGTAAACGTTGCAAATCGCCAATTTCCTTGGGCAATTCGATCAGATCGTTTTCCCGAAGCACCAACTAGAATTAAGCAATAAAAATGTTAAAATTTTACAATAAAACATAAGTGGAATAAGATATTACGATTTGTAAATTTTTGAGATTTCCAATATCCGGGGGTAAGTACTCGAATTCATTGTCACCCAAGTACAACGCCCGTAAAGTTTCTGAAAATAATAAAAGAAAAAACTGTTATAGATCACAACTGTTATATGCATTATGTTTTGTATTAGACAAGGAAAAAAAAGGGTGAAACCCTTAGGAATTGCAGTAAGTAATTAATTAAATCTGATGGCCTTATGAACGGAATGGGATATTCCCAAATTGTTTAAGTTAGTGGCTTTTTGTCATTTCACAAATCTTAAGGAATTCGTGCCAAAAAAGCGTTACAATCTTTTTAAAATCAATATAAAAGGGCGCCAATTTGTTCGGGATATCTAGACGATAAAGGTCAATCCCGATTCTGAAGTTAGATTTGGAAAAAATCAATCAAATTTAATAATATTGGAAAATTTTGGTCAAAATTAATTTGGCTAAATTTGGTCAAAAGCCACCGTTAAACTTTGCTATTTTCATCAAATATATTATCTTGAATACCACCAAAACGTACCCATCATGAAGAAATTTCCTGGAAGATTCTTTTCATTTAAATTATTGTAAGTCAAATCCAAAACTTCCAACACTGGAAAAGCACCGAATCCTCGCGGTAAAGCATACAATCTATTGAATGACAAATTCAAAATTCGCAATTTGGGCATTGAAGACAACGATAAAGGTAATTCCTCCACATGATTATTGGCCAAATTTAAGATTTCCAAGTTCAACAAATTTGCCAATCCTGGCGGAACAACTACAAAAAAAATATAATTTTAATTATTTTTTGGAAGAGATATAATTTAAATTAAGTAGTTACCTTTAATTTTATTGTGGCTTAACGTCAATCGAGTAATATTATGCATATTTACTAAAAAAGAAAAAAAATAATCATTCCAGTTTTGGGTGTATTCCCATCCGAAATTGTTAGAAAAGGTTGCAAGATATATGATGGATGTGCAAGACAAAGACATGCATATTGTTGTGTTTCAATGTTGCACGACAAGTTACCAAAAAAGGGTATGAATCCGATGGTACAAAAAACTTACACAGGCCAGGCATTTCTTCGAACGTAACAATGCCTTTGTCGGCCAAATCCAGTTCAGGATTGTTCAATTCCTTGGCTTCTTCCAGCACTTTTTTCGCCTTTGACATTTTGCTGGCGTTGGGAATACAGGATACGGGCGCCTCGTTCATATTGCGCAAGACCAAAATCACACAACACGCAGATGGCGGAAAATTTAAATTGATTTCAATATGTCAAATTTTCATGGAGTTATTACGACAGGTTTTGCTTCGCTGACCATCGATATCGAGTGACCGTTAACGAATGCGAATAAAGATGCGATAAAGCAGCAGCTGGCGACAATCTTGAGTAACAACTGTGTGCGATGGGCGCAGCGCTGAATGGACCAATTTTTTTATGCCCACTCTTTTCACGTAGGAGTCGCAAAAGTGGAAGGAACAGATAATTAAGAGTCGATTTAATTACACGTACGGCATTCGTATGTTGCGTAAAGTCAATATGGCAAATTTCCAACACAAATCTTTCACGTTGAAAATGTTTAGGTACATTGAAATGTTTGGATAGTTTTCGAGAGGAAAAAAAAGTGTAGTAAACATCTTCGTTTAATGTATTTGCAACTTTTAAACAGTAACAGAAAAATCACTAGAAACAGTAGTGGATCCAGGATTTTAGTTTGGAAAGGGCTTGACCCTGGGACCTTGGTAGTGTATAACTTCCTAGACAAGCATAGTTTAATTTAAGATTTTCCTCGAGAAGGGACTTTAGTTTCCTGCTCTCCTTTCCTAAATCCGCTAATGACTAGAGATTTTCTTAATTGTTACCCAAGATAACATTGTTAGAGAAAACGAGTTTTAAAATTCTACCTAAAGTTTTTTGAATTCATCCTTTTTAAAAGAGATGATACGTTAGACTGATTCAAAAAAAATTAAGAATTTTTTTTCTTTAATTATATCGAAAATATTGTTGGGAATGACAAAAAAAAATCCTGTGAAAGTTTTAGCTCTTAATATTAATATTAAGAGGTACCGCATCGCAAATTTCGATTTTCCATTTAAATAATATGGGAACAATATTCTCTTGCACTTGGGAATTTTATAGCTCACGTTGGTGACAATATTTCGGAATGATCCAGATATATTCTTGTAGAAAATTGAACGATCTACAAAAAAGGTCTCGGACAAGTTTTTGATATATTTATTCCTTCAAAAGTTATTCGAGGTCAAAGTTGAATTAAAGAGAAATTTTAATATTTTTTCAATTTTTTGACGCAACCATCAATTTTAAGAGAAAATTTTATAGGACATTTTTTGTAGAGCACTTTTTTTTCTATAACTTATCTCCATAAAAGTTTTGGATATTTTTCACAGGTCCTAAGTTACTTAAATAAAATAAAAAAAAATGTTAAAAATATAATAATTCAGGGAATTTTCAGTTTAATGCAAATAACTTAGGACCTGTGAAAAATATCAAAAACTTTCATAGAGATAAGTTTTAGGAAAAAAAGTGCTCTACAAAAAATGTCCTATAAAATATTCTCATAAAATTTATGGTTGCGTCAAAAAATTTAAAAAATATTAAAATTTCTCTTTAGTTCAACTTTGACCTCGAATAACTTTTGAAGGAATAAATATATCAAAAACTTGTTCGAGACCTTTTTGGTAGATCGTTCAATTTTCTACAAGAATATACCTTAGTCATTCCGAAATATTGTCACCAACGTGATCTATAAAATTCCAAAGTGCAAGAGAATATTGTTCCCATGTTATTGAAATGAAAAATTGAAATTTGCGATGGGGCATCTCTTAATATTAATATTAAGAGCTTCAACTTTCACAGGATTTTTTTTTGTCATTCCCAAGAATATTTTCGATATAATTAAGAACAAAAAAAGTCATCATTTCTTTTGAATCAGTCTAATGTCCAACTTTAACTTTTAACATATTTCTTTTGCCTAGTTCTTTCCATCTACCAAAAAACCCCTTGGGATGAGGGGGGACAATATTTCGGAATGAACAAGATATATTCTTGTAGAAAATTAAACGATCAACAAAAAAGGTCTCATACAAGTTTTTGATATATTTATTACTTCAATAGTTATTCGAGGTCAAAGTTGAATTTAAGAGAATTTTTTTCATTTTTTTGACGCAAACATCAATTTTAGGAGAAAATTTTATAGTACATTTTTTGTAGAGCACTTTTTTTTCTATAACTTATCTCTATAAAAGTTTTTAATATTTTTCACAGGTCCTAAGTTATTTAATTAAAATAAAAAAGATATGTTAAAAATATAATAATTCAGGGAATTTTCAGTTTAATGCAAATAATTTAGGACCTTTGAAAAATATCAAAAACTTTTATAGAGATAAGTTATAGGAAAAAAAGTGTTCTACACAAAATGTTCTATAAAATTTTCTCATAAAATTGATGATTGCGTCAAAATATTGAAAAAATATTAAAATTTCTCATTAGTTCAACTTTGATCTCGAATAACTTTTGAAGGAATAAATATATCAAAAACTTCTTCTAGACCTTTTTTGTAGATCGTTCAATTTTCTACAAGAATATATCTTGATCATTCCGAAATATTGTCACCAACGTGAGCTATAAAATTCCAAAGTGCAAAAGAATATTGTTCCCATGTTATTTAAATGGAAAATCGAAATTTGCGATGCGGCACCTCTTAATATTAATATTAAGAGCTTAAACTTTCACAGGATTTTTTGTGCCATTCCCAACAATATTTTCGATATAATTAAGAAAAAAAAAATCTTCTTTTTTGTTGAATCAGTCTAATGATACATAACGTCCTGGAAAAGATATGGATATATGATCTTCTGTAATTTTTCGGTAATATTATACAAAATTACGGTGAAATATTTAATTGATTTTTGTAATCACTAATAAGATTTCACCGGTAGGTGAGGGAACCTAATGAATTTCACATTTGTAAGAGATTTAATCAATATATTCCGTGCATATGTCTTGAATCGATTTTTGCGAAATTTAAGTACTTCCCGGGTACTTCGGGAAATCGGGAAAAGCGACCGCAAAACCCCCAACTAGTTTGAGATTTATTTTTTGTAATTTAAGTCATTTTATTTGAGTTTTCCAATTGTACGATTCGCTGCAATAACTACGGCGAAGAAATTGATTTATATAATGTAATAAGATAATTTCAAAACTCAAAGAAATTTACATATGTGTTTAAAAGAGACACATTTTGGCAGTTGCAATTCTGGATTTATTCGTAATCGGGCGCTTTTTTTTGAAACCTGTCCTCATTCGCATGTGGGGAAGACCACGTGGTCTGTGACGTTTCTTCCCTAACGTATATACATATATATATATATGTAATAAATAAAAATCGGGATAATTTATTTGAGAACTTTTGTCAGCAACTGGAAAACAATTGTCCCGTATGTGTATGGATTACGTAATCGTGTGAGTTTATCGGTTAGAAATACGTGAAATAAGCGATCGCCATGAGTTTGCAATCGATCAAGTACGAACGTGGAAAGTTGGAAATTCTGGATCAACTGCTGTTGCCGCTGCAAACGAAATACATCCGCGTCAACGGCGTCGAAGACGGATGGAAGGTTATCAATAAGATGCAGGTAGTTACACAACGGTTCGGTGACCTCTTCGGCGGGTTTAACCTTAGATTTGCATGCTGCAGGTCCGCGGAGCGCCGGCTATTGCCATTGTCGGATCGCTGAGCTTGGCTGTGGAACTATATAAGGAACAGTTTTCCGACAAGAAAATCTTGCGCCAAGAAGTCGAGGGTAAATTGAACTATCTGGTTTCGGCCAGACCGACGGCTGTGAACATGAAAATCGCCGCCGACGAGCTCCTCGTGCTGGCCAACAGTTTGAGCAAATCAGAGGCGGTGGAAACGGCCGAAGATATGAAAATGAAGTAAGATAAACACTTCGTTGGAGTACTTTTACCATTTAGATTTTTAAACATTTTTCGGTTTGTAGATTTGTTGAGGCGGTGGAAGCGATGCTTGCTAAAGACATAAGTGATAACACAGCCATTGGCGAGGCTGGAGCCAAAGCAATTTTGGCTAACGTTTCCGGTGATAATTTAGTACGAATTTTGACGCATTGTAATACAGGATCGTTAGCGACTGCTGGATATGGAACCGCGTTGGGCGTAATTCGTAGTTTGCACAAATTAAAACGACTAGGTTGGTAATAGCACCTACAACGAACCTACAACAAAATTCTTTTGATATTCAAGAAAAAGAAGATATCCCTGAGGCCAATTTCACGCCAAATGACTGATAACTAATCGAAAGTTGAAGTTTTTGTTGGTCTTTCCAACGTTTTGTAAATCAGCTCTCCTTTCTCATAAAAGCTTGTTATACCAATTTATTAAAAAGGACACTTTCTTTACAAAACCCCTTTTCATTTATTTGGAAAATGCTTGGGTCCCTAGCAAATTCCAGTAGCCATGAGGGGGTGAAAGACCTTTACCTTCCTATTTGGATAACACCTACAACGAACCTATAACAAAATTCTTTTGATATTCAAGAAAAAGAAGATATCCCTTAGGCCAAATTCACGCCAAATGACTGATAACTAATCGGATACCAATTTATTAAAAAGGGCACTTTCTTTACAAAACCCCTTTTCATTTATTTGGAAAAATGCTTGGGTCCCAGCAAATTCCAGTGGTCCTGAAAGGGTGAAAAACCTTTACCTTCCTATTTGGGAACTTCTCTTTCAAGGGATCTGTAATATTTAAAATACTAGTTTGGTCTTCGCTGGTATTTTAATCATTAGGGCAAGAATAGAAAAGGAATAATGTATTCTTTTTTAATATTAAAAGAGTCTTTGGAAACTGTAGGCTTATTTTTATCACTCGACCACTAGTAGTCTTTCCAAAGACTTGAAAGAAAGTTTAAATATTTTTGCATATTCTATCACTCATAAAATATGCTCGGACATCTTTTATTTTATTCTATTTTTATTGTTTCAAATTTTAAATGCCCTAAGTATGCAATTAATTCTAATTTCATACAATTTTTAAGGAAAAATTCCTTTTCACTACAGGCATAAGTGTCGTAATTATTTTCGATAACTGATCCGATTTCTTCTGAATGTCGATAGGTTTGTGGGTGAAAAATTTAAAGAAAATTTACTATACACTGATCGAATTTACATTGGTTTATCTCTTCATTTTTATAATCATTATTATTATGGAAATATCGGGGGACATTTTAATTTCGCCCTGTAACATAAAAACAAAAACATATACTATTTTAATATATTGGCAACCCATAAACATATACGAAGGAAATTTAAAAAATTTCTAGTAAATACCGAAAACAAGGTATATACTTCTGAATATCAGTTTTACAAAGTTGTACAAATGTATAAAAATACCTACTTAAAATACTTATACCGTACAGTACATGAGCTGCTTATAAGCATGGGGGAATCATTGAAATCTAAACGACCATAAATAATATCGACATACTTAAAATATTTTTTTTTAAATTATTTTTTAGAACATGTGTACTGTACTGAAACTAGACCATACAACCAAGGAGCCCGATTAACTGCCTATGAACTTGTCCACGAAAAAATCCCGTCGACCTTAATCGTGGATAGTATGGTAGCAGCGTTGATGAGAATCCGAAATATATCTGCTGTTGTAGTTGGAGCTGACCGAGTATAATCAAATTATCTTAAACTTTCAACGTTTTACTATTTTAATTTTGATTTGTAGGTTGCCGCCAATGGGGATACAGCCAATAAAATCGGAACATATCAAATAGCAGTTTTGTCCCGGTTTCACAACGTCCCCTTTTACGTTTGTGCTCCATTTACGTCCATCGATTTTAAAATATCCAGCGGCGATCATATTGTGATTGAAGAACGTCCCGATCGGGAAATGACGCATGTAGGAGACCTTAGAATCGCGGCTCCAGGTTTGAACCACTCGAATCTATTCACCTCCAGCTATCAATCCCTAAATATTTTTTTTTCAGGCATTAACTGCTGGAATCCTGCTTTTGATGTGACACCAAATAATTTGATAACGGCCATTATCACAGAAAAAGGCGTCTTTACACCGGCCGAGCTTAATAAAGTTGCGAAAAACTCCATTTGAAACCAAAAAAAAAAAACCTTTTTTTCATTCCTTTTTTTAAATGCGACTATAAGTTATTATTTAGCTTGATAAGAACTGTCTATGACGTGATCAGGTTTAAAATAATCCAAAATGTAAATATCTTTTAGTTTGTAATATCCTTTTTTTATATAATATATAAAATTTGTAGCTTTTATACTAAATAAATTTTGCATTTGAATTTTTGTTGTTTTATAAAAATGCCATTTTCTGGTCAAACGTACTGGCGACATCTTTGCTTGAAACGTTGAACTACAATAGATGGTCGCTTGAATTAGTATCACAAAAATGTTAAAGATTTAATAAATTAAATTATGAAACGATTCAATTGAATAGAAACTAGAAGAAATATCAGATTGCGATGACTAGGCCGATTTTCCCAAACCAATATTGAAAAAAACGTCAAACTCCTCTCGACTTAATAATGCAGCTTTAACATCTTCCAAATTGATATCCGATCTACAATTAATTTATTTATTTTAATAACCGATTGATTTAGATTAAGTTACGTACGATTTTGTAAAACGATTACTGTTTAATACGGCTCTTCGTAGAACATCTTCAACGAAGTATTTGGTTGCGGCTGTTATACACATTTCGGCCGAGCAACACCAAACGTTATCGACAATTTTTTCAGGGACCAAAGATATTCCAAGTTCCGCTGCCATTTCCTTCACATGCAAATTCGGTAAATCGGTCACGTCCGTATCAGTGAAATCTATAATATTTTCACAAGTTACATCCACTTTGTCTTCTTTTATCGATTCTGCAAACATATAAAATTTAAAAGTAAATGTATACAACAACAAAAAATCGAAAGAAAATACTTTTTTCCGTTTCATTTATATTAATCACATCAATTTCTTCATCGTCTGATAGTTCATCTTTTCTTTTATCAAGACAATAGGTGTTCAAGAATCGTTCCAGCTCGGGAAGTTTTGTATGGGAATTAAATTGTAATGGGGCACTTAGGATCTTCTCCGTTTTTTCCAACTCGTTTTCCGGAACGTCAACTCCAAATTTTGTCAAACGGGAAAATTTTAAAATTGATCTAATCGACCATTGCTCAATCTCGGGAATGTTGAAATGCAATAATACTGATTTGATTAGTTTTGCTCGATACCACTGTAAAATTAATTAAATAAATTTAGAACTTTTTGCACCTTTAGGTCATCCATATAATATGTGGTCCTTACCTCGGCACAAAACTGTTTTGTTTTATTCCACGACAAAAATTCTTCTCGGGATTGAGCAATAAAAGGAAATGTACTTGAAAACAATTCATCCGCAGCCCGAGACGACACCAACGGTAATTGCCTCAAAAAATACACCAAAGCGGTTGAAATACTCTTCAATTTGATTTTAGAAATATCAAATATTGAATTAAAAATATCGAAATTGGCCTCCGTGTTGGACGGACATTCATTCGGTTCACAATAATCATGCATTTGTAAACTAATGTTTAAATTAGACGTAGTTGAAATAGTTTCATTCCCTTTCGACGGAACTTTATCAAAAGTGGTTTCTTTTGGTTTTTTATTTGACGTTAAAAATTGTAAGGCCAAAGAACTGCTTTGGAGCGATTCTTGTATTGATTGCTGCATATTTTCTTCTTTTATATTTGTAGCAATTGCGTCGATTGATTCCATAGTGCATTCGGTGTCTAACATTTCACTATCGTCTTCGGATTCATAAGTGGACTCAGTTGGATTTAATTTGATTTGTTTAATTTTTTTCAAATTATTTATTGGTTCCTTGTACAACCAAACATTCACGTATGTTTCACTTCCTAAGAAAATTATTTTTTGATAATTATATTTTAAAATTATTTAGAAAAACTGACCTAAAGTTTGTAGACCACTGTGAGTGTGGTCAAGTTTAATGTTATGGATTACATCGATTGGTTTATTTATGTTATTAACGAAGTGGATTTGAACTCGTAATGGAAACTCTCCCCAACCTCTTCGGGATAAATGAAACGGATATTCTCTGGAAAAACAAAAATGTTAAAAGAGTTGATATTAGTCTTAAGATATCCACTAACTCAACATCGATAATATCATTAGGTCTGTAAGAGGGATGCAAAAAAAATCGAACTTTTTTAACAATGTGTGTTATATTTGGGTTTTCTTTTGGTCCTCGAACATAAACCATCCATTTGTGCGTTGATTTATCTTGCGAGTTTTCCGTCTCGAGCCATTTAGATATATTTCCAATAATGATTCGATACTTTTGCTTGAATCTTTCATTTCGAAGTCCTACATCATCTGATGTGTCATTGGATTCTTCGGGTTTGGCTTCCACCGGGATTGCAATGCCTTCGGGTTTTTTCTTGGTCGGTCCATGAATGATTTCCAGTTCTTTTTTCAGATCAATACAGCTAGATAGTTCTTTAAGTCGAGATCGAGAAGGCAATTCGCATTTCATTGGGGCTTTCCCGAGGCATTTTTTTATTGCCGGATGAACTTTTGATTGAGAATCGACCACCACATTAACGTTGGGATCTAGCGTTTGTGAGTTAACATCGATGTTTTGAGTATTTAAAATTAAATTTTCTTGGTTGTAGTATGATGTGATTACTACGGATCGGAGAAGTTGTAGGGTTTTCATTGCGATTTTTAAACGATCTTCAATTTCTTTCAACTCTTTTTCTTTGTAGTCCGTTTCGGTTTGGAATTCCTTTCTTATTATTGACATTATACGACTATTGTCCTTGTCAGAGGATGAAACTGAAAAAGAGATATAAATTAATTTGTTATAAGGATATTGTCTTCGATTTAAAATACGTTTCATTTTTTTATTTTCTGTAAAAATATAATCCGGATCAACAGTTTCGAGTGGCCTCTTCGAATTCTCCATGCTGCCTTATTTTATAATTAAATAAAAATTATAACAATCAAGTTAACTTAAATTATTACATCTTAAAGCAATTTTATAAATAATAAATAAAATTAAGGTTAAAGATAATAATGTCCATCTTTATCGACTTTGACAGTTGCGCAATGCGCACTGTCACGTAATTGATTCGTTGCCATCTAGCGATTAAAATATAAAATTATTAATTTAAATGTTGGTACGAAAGGATTGAAAATACAAAAACTGTCGAGCACATTTTAAAAATTTTTTATTTTCTCTCATCTTTAATTTATTGATAATAAAAATGGAAAAATAATTAATTTAATAAGAATAATTATTATAAGTAGAAAATAAAAAAATCGTAATGTTTAATGAGGTAGATACAAATAGGTGTGTATGTGTTTTTCTTATTCTCCGTTTTTTTTTTTTTTTTTTTGCATATTTTTCTCAAATATTTCTTATAAATTTCACACATGCACTAAATGAAATCAATTATTATTAAAATAAATAATAAAATAAACATATTTATAAAATCTTATCACTATTGTTTTAATCAATATTTATCCCTAACGTTAATATTAATTTATAATTATTATTAATAATTAATTATTATTATCTTCATCATCAACAATATATTTTTTTTTTAAATTCTTACTTCTTAATTCAGGCGCCCTACACAGGAAAAAGGAATCATTTCCAAAAATTTTAAAAACGTTCTCGGATGAAAATTCTTACAAAAAAAACAAAACAATATTATAGTGAATATATTCGTCTATATAAAAATTCATTTTTCTTTCAATAAAATAATTTGAACAAATTAAAAACACAAAAGCGAGGTGTGGAGAGATTTTCACGACTAAATGTGAAAAAAAAATAATAAACTAAAATAGATTCATATCCAGCTCAATATTGGGATGAGGAAAAAATCACTGATAACTTCACACTCTATTTGATGTTCTTTTCTATTTCGTTTGATCAGAAAAGGAAAGACACATTAACGTGAAATTGACTCTTAGTAAACATGTATAAAATTGATTTTCATAAACTATAATGTTGTGGTCTTTTTAAACGTACTGAGCTAAAATATGAACCAAATTAAGTGTTAACAATAAAAAATTAGGCGGTTTTTTCGAAAATAAAAAGATTTGTCAAGTTTTCGTTAAATATTTATAAAATATTGTGTATAAAATAAAAAAAAAAAAAACTCTTGTAGGAATGTATTGTTATTACTATTTATATAGGAGGTAGCTGCTGTAGGTTTTCTGTATGTTTTATTTTCTATCATAAGAAAATATCAATGGAATTATGATTTTCTTTAAGCGTCAGAGTTATGGATTTATACAATTTTTGCAACTTGACAATTTTTTTAAGTTTCACAATAAACAAACGAAATTTCAATAAACTTTATCAACTAAATATATCATTTTTAAACCGAAAAAAAAGAAAAATATTCGAGTTTTTTTTTTTTTTTTAACTTTCATTTTCCAGCTATCATTGCCAATAATATTACAAAAATAATAACTGTTTCTGTTTTTATTCGTTTTAAGTTTTATGCAAAAATTTTTCTTTTTTTTATCATTTTTAAACTTTATCTTATTAAATTGTTAATAACGTTATTATATGTTCAGGTACTAGTAGTATTTTTTTTTCTTTTTGTATTTCAATATTTTATTTTTTTTCCATATAAAAAAAATCAATCTAAATTGGAACGACATTTCACCACCATCGTCCAACTTATATTTTTCTTTATATTTTATATTTTAAGAAACGTGTAAAAATTCAACAGATAAATTTTAGGTAAAAAATTCACATATAAAAAGCTCGTAAGATATTCCAGGGCTTTATGTCCAAAATTTGTGCGACTTTACCTGTTCAATCTTTACAGTCACCTGCAATGTTCTGACTCCTTAGACCAACTTATATTTATTATAATATAACTACACTTATTTTTCAAAGAACATTTTTAAGCAGCAGAGAAGTATGTCTAGAAATTTATCCAAAAAAAAAAAAGAAAAAGAAAAAAAATGTAACAAAAAGGTCTGCTTCAAGTTCCCGTTGAATAAGTCTTCTTTGTCTTTTATGTACTCTCAGTTTTTGTTATAATCTTAAATAGAAATTTCACGAAAACAATGGTTGTAAGAAGGACATCTGATAAGCGTGTCTGTTCACCCCCCTTATTTTAAGAGTAACATACTTTTTACACTTATCAAGTGTCCCTCCTTCTATACAAATTTCTACTTCAGAAAAACCTTATTACCAACGAGAAACAAGTACAGACCAATGATCAATAATAAAAAATATTCTTTCAATAAAGAAAATAAATAATAAAACAACGGTTAATCAATAAAAATGTAAATAGAAAAAAAAATGAGGTATTCATAAAAATATATTATTTGATTTGATTTTTAAATTTAAACGAGGTAACATTAAGTTCTTATCCCATAATGTGGGAAAATTTCCATGGACATAATTATGAAATAGGCCATTTTTTTCACTTATCATCAAATAATAATAAAAAAAAACCTCTGATAAAAATAGTTGTATTTTTTTTTTAATTAGGAACTTAACTTTTTTTTTCAATAAAAATCTGAGAAAATAAGCTGCCTTATCTGTTAACTATTTAAATTCGCAAGAAATTAAATCCGATACTAATATGTATATATAGAAGATTTCGGATCCTGAGAAAAAAACTCACCTTCTTAAAATTACGAGAAATGTTAATATGTATGGTGTTAATCAGGGGGCGTTTCGCCCCAAATTATTTCAATTTTTGATTTCCATGATTTTTTTATCGTAAATAAAATGTCGGTCCATCAAAGAACGTAGCCAGAGTTTTCATAATATGCCTTTTTTATAGTATTTACTGAAACTATATTCAGGGGTGGATTTAGGGTGGCCAGATTTTAAAGATGGTAAATATGAGAAAAGTTTCTAAGTTTCTAACTATATTTCTATTGACGTTAAACATTTCTACTGAGGAGAAATGGGTAGATGTTCCCCTTGTCTATACCATGAGTTACTCCTAAAATTATACAACACATATTTAAAGACCATTGTTTGCTTGCCACTCATTAAAGCAATGATAATGACGTTATATAGCGACTACTCTATATATCTTCAATCGTAACACTTATTTGAGGATATAAATATCGGAGGAACCGTTAATAATATCACCAATTTACCTACTGTAAAGTCTCAAGCAGTGATTCCTAATTGGGGCTTTCGCCCCCCACAAATGGCTAAATTTTGGTCACAAATAACTTTGTGTAACCCTAGTGTAAGGGCTACGCCCTTACTTAAAGGTTCGTTTAGATATAAAGATGATCGAGAACCCTACACTTTCTAAGCATATAATTAAGAAAAAATTATAGTTTCGAAATTTTTGGTTCTCTAATCTGCTTCCATTGGTCGAATCTTTAGAGTTTATAATAGGTGAACTGCTTTAAAGTCGCAATACATAAGAACAGTACTGGATAGAATTTCAGCTAATGCTAAGCAATGTCCAGCATTTAAGGTTTAATCTGTGGCAACCAATATTTTAATAATTGGCAAGATTTAAGTGCAGTTCACGTATTGCATCATCTAAAATTGAATATCTCGAAAAAACGGAATTGCCCGTCTTTTCCCCTCTCTTTATCTATAACATTATACAGACATTTAAAAAAAAATCTATTAAGTTATTTAAAAAAATCGAAGGTGTGGAAATTATTAGACTCAAAAGAAGATTTTTACTTTCTTCCAGCAATGTATCGCCCAGACTGTAAAACATCCAACATCAATTATGGTTTGGGACTGCATGTCAGCCAAGAGTACTGGTAGGATATACATTGTGGAAGGTACTTTAAGGCAAGACCAATATACTCTTGGAAACGAGGTTATTGCCTCAAACTAAAGAGTAGTTTCCGGAAGAAAATTTTATCTTTATGCAGAATGGAGCTCCTTGCCATTAAGCTAAAAAAGTTATGGATTTCCTCAAAAGTTCTAACATTAAAGTGCCATCTTGGCCAGGAAATAGTCCTGATGCTAATCTCACAGAAAATTTTTAGGCCATTGTGAAGAAAAAAAACTAAACTATTACAATACAGGTGGATCTGATTACCGAACTTATTAAGATTTGGCATCATAATAAAATATAAATGAAAAAAATAATATAGAGCATGCCATTAGATGAGTGAAATTATCTTGAGTCTATATCTTTGTCCCGAGTCTAACAATTTTCACACCTCTGCAATAAACATTAACAGTTATGAACTTTGGACCTCAATATTTCTAAACTAAAAAAAAAAATCAGGAAACCAAAAACTAAAACTTGACGATTTAGCGAAGCGCCACCCCTTATGTACTTTCATAATACATAACAGTGTTTATTTTAGGTGAAACGTAGAAAAACATATTTCTATACTTAAAAAATAAAAAAAATACCCGCATTTATCCGATGCTATTGTACAAGAAATGTTAAAATGGTACCGGTAGCCCATTTCAGTGAAGAACAAAAAAAAAAGTCGTAAACTAAGAAAACGGAACCGGATAGTATACAACGGAAATTCATTGTAAATTAAAATGAAAGAACAAAAATACAAATAAACAATGAATTTCAGACATAATCCTCAATCAAACACATTCTTACTGACAAATTTGTCGTTACACTTACATAAAACATTTTTTTTTTTTTTTTAATACTATTTACTAATTCGCCCCGTTTTCTGCTCGTTGTAGTTGGGAGCATTCTCGTCTCGTTTCTAGGACTTTCTGCTATACAATCACCTCGTTCATTCCATCCCTTTCACTCACTTATTTTATTTACACACATTAAACAATTATTTAATCAACCCCCCCGCAAAATAACAGCCCTATCAATCGACATAATTGTTTGTGTGATTGATCTAATCAACCATTAGGCCCTAATAAAGGTGGTGCTAATTTTCTAGGTACGGACGCTGACGTGGACGTCGACGATGTCAATGAATTGTCTAGTTGTGTTAGTTTAGTCGAATTTAACGGACTGGTGTAATCCATTGAATCATCGTCGTCGAAATATTCCTCGTCATCGTCGTTAAGTGATTCGAGTGTGTGATTGTTTAGTAACGACGATTTTAGACTGTCGTCGTCAATGTCGCCGTTACTTTTTTCGTCCAAATGACGTCGATTAATTACGTCTATTCGACAATTATCGGCTTTATCACAGTTGTTGTTTCCATTAACCGACATTTGATTTGCTTTTTTCCCATTTCCATAACTGATCGAATCGTATTGAGGATTTTCAGTTATACGCACAACTCCATTCACAATTCGTCCATTTCCCATCAGTGGATATTTGAAACCATTTAAATGTCCATTTAAACACGTTGAACCACCCTGCAAGTATTAAAAAAGGTAAGTCATCAATTAAAATCATTAAAAACGTATACCTTTGTATCGAGATGTGTCACTTCTGTAACAGGTGGAATATGAGGTGGCAACGATTCATTCAACGCATGGACAAGACATTGCATTTCATGAGATTCCCCAATATCATTTGTTCCGCTTCCGCTCAAATTTATCGTTCCCACCGTGCGATCATCGCTGCTAGCAGCGCTGCCACTTCCCCTGGGAATACCACTGTTGTTGTTAAACATTGGCGGTAACGAACATTGCGAATCAGTTTCCGACAATCCCGGATTCAGCGGGGACGTTGTAATACTGTCGCCTCGACCAGTGGGAATCGCTCCGCCACTGTTGGCCGAAACTTGATGCTCATTGTTCGAATGCAATCTGCCACGTGACGAGCCAATTGCAGCGTTGTAATTACGACGTGGAGAATTCATATTGCGCTTGGAACAGTGCCGATAGATCATCAGGTATAAAAAGGAAATGACTATCGTGCCGACAGCGATTAATAATCCAATTGCGATTGCTAGAACAATTTTTTTAACTCAGTTAAGATGTTATGGAGGTATGGTCAAAATGCTACTAGACAACTAAAAATTTAGAAGAATCATCCTTATTCAATGCTAAAGCACCTGTGAAAATTTTAAAGAAATTCACCAAGTTGGTAAAAAGTTATTACAATTTAAAAAACACTATGATTTTACACGAGATTTGGTAGTCGAACAGACTAAAATATGTAGTTTAAACTTTAAGGAACTAATTTTGCATTAGTTTATTTGAATTCACTATTCGGGTTTTAAGAAACAAATTATAAATAATTTTAGATTTAAGACTTTCACGGTCGGTCTTATGCAAAATACAACTCTTTATTGAAAAAGTTGTGGCCTTCGGATCCAAAGCCGTGTCAAAAGATTGACTATGTCGCCCACGTTTCTTCAGGGCGTAATTGCTCCGAAACTAATCGCAGGATGGTCCTCAAGCCGTCTTATATATCATTCATTGTGGGTGGAAAATAAAGTTTAAAGCAGAAGAGCAGGTCAACCAATAAGAGAAGAAGAGGATAATCCTTCTCTTTTTAGTTGAAGAGCTATTCAACTAAAAAACCGGGAGAATCGCTTTCCAAGTAGGGTGAAGTTTGAGACCACTATCCCTGGTGATGTTATTGGGATTCTTGTGGATCTCTATTCCTTTTCGGTGCTTTTTCTTGAAAAAGCCACGAGAAGAAAAGAGAATTTCGGTCTCGTCGAATCGCATAGAATGTCCAGTATCCATTTCCACGTAACGCCCTAACGATGTGATTAATCTCCGAATCAAGCGACGAAGTTTCTGAGATGGATAAAGCTCGATGAACTAGGAAGCTGATCATGGAACGTTTTTGGGATGAATGGTGGTGTGAAGAGGAATGTAGGTATCGGTCGGTGTGGGTGGGTTTTCTGTAAATACAATGACCCAAAGAGCCATCATCCATACGTCGAACCAGGACATCAAGGAAGAGTAATTGTTGATCCCTTTCAATCTCCATAGTGAAGTCAATGGCAGGATGTTGTGAGTTGAGCAAAGAGAGGAATTGATGGAGGTTATTTTTCCCATGGCTCCAGATTACAAAAGTGTCGTCTACATACCTAAACCAGGTACTGGGCTTCAATGGAGCAACCCGAAGAACTCGAGTTTCAAAATCCTCCATGAAGATGTTTGCAATTATGGGCGAGATGGGAGAGCCCATAGCGGCACCTGATTTTGTTTGTAAAACTCATCTTGGAATCTGAAGTACGTGGAGGTAAGGCAATTAGTGTTCAATTAGTGAGAAAAGGTTAGACGGGATTTTATCGGATTTATGGATAATTGACAAGGTATCTTGGATTGGAACGTTCGTGAACAAAGAAACGACATCAAAGCTGACCAGGAGGTCATCTGGACCAACCCTGATGATTGCTTATCTGTCCACGAAATCCCTGGAATTCACTATATGAGTTTGACTGAGACCAACCAGTTTTTGGAGTGGTTTTGGTCGTTAATTGGTTGAAAGCACGAGATGGCTCGCGACCTCCGGACGAAGTTGAGAATTTGAATCGTCTCCCGTATCTTCGAGGTGTATCTGACCATATTGGAAGAGTGCTCAGGAAATATAATTTCAGGGTGGTGTTCAAGCCTCCTACGAAAATATCTTGTATACTTCCGTCCCCAAAGGACAAGACCCCAGTTCTGGACAGGCCTGGAGTATACAAAATCCTCTGTTCATGTGGAAAGATATACATTGGTGAAACCGGGAGATTCGTGAATACACGATTGAAGGAACATCGTAGGAATATAAAGTTTCGTCAAACTGACTCTCAGCAATGGTTGAGCATTGTTTGGCTACTGGAAATTCTATGCAATTCGACAAAACCAAAATTCTTTCTTCTTCTCGTGGCTTTTTCAAGAAAAAGCACCGAAAAGGAATAGAGATCCACAAGAATCCCAATAACATCACCAGGGATAGTGGGCTCAAACTTCACCCTACTTGGAAAGCGATTCTCCCGGTTTTTTAGTTGAATAGCTCTTCAACTAAAAAAGGAAGGATTATCCCTTTCTTCTCTTATTGGTTGACCTGCTCTTCTGCTTTAAACTTTATTTTTCACCCACAATGGATGATATATAAGACGACTTGAGGACCATTCTGCGATTAGTTTCGAAGCAATTACGCCCTGAAGATGCGACCCGGAGAAGTTGCGAAACGTTGGCCACATTGTCAATATGGATCCGAAAGCCACAACTTTTTCAATAAAGAATTGTATTTTGCAAATTATAAACAAACCGAAAATATGGTTTTTACTTGATAAATGAATAAGTGTATAAGAACAATTAAACAAGTACATAGAATAAATCACAATCTTACCAATAATTTGATCGTTTGACGCCTCATACAAATTGGACTGTCGATTTAGTTGTTCGTCACGTGGTCCTGGCGTACCAATTATATACGGAGGATGAAACGTTAAAATTGTTAAATTCGCTGCCTTTCCCCGACCAGCATTCGTTTCGCCCACAACAATCACATGATAATCAGCGCCTGGCCTCAGTCCCGCCAACTCGGCATAGTATTTATTTGGAGCCACTGTTACATTATTCCACTGATGCAACGGCAAGTGTTCGTCATCCGTATAGAAAACCGTAAAGTTACGCAAAATCCCATTCTTCTGCGACGGTGGTTGCCATTCAATTTTCTTCGTAGTACCATTCACGTGTTTGTAGCCCAAATTTCTGACAGAATTTGGCGTGCCTTCAAACGTGCGACATTCCACTAGTCGTGAATATCCGTTGGTGTCTTCATCGTCATATTCGACATTACTTTCGGTGGTATTTCCATCGGGATGAGCTTGAACTAAAAATTTGTATAGTGTAAAAGGACGCAGGCCTGTTACTGTAACACTATTAGTTGTTGTTTTAATGTAAGATGTTTTTCGATGAATTTCTTGATCGATATCATCGTCGTCTTCGTTTTCAACTTCATCATCCCCTTCCACGTCTAGACTATCCAATATTTTTCTTTTGTTCAAATCTTCTTGATCTAGTGTTACGTCTTTAAATTTTTTTATCATTCCGCAATTGTGTTTTGATGTTTCTTCTGTGTAGCAAACCGTGAAATAGCCTTTGAATTTTTGTGAGTGATTTGTGAAGCTGTGCCACGAAACATTAATGCTGGATGGCGAAAGTGGCACTGCTTCCAAATGAGACAATAAAGAAATTTTCGTGCGAGTATGTGACTCGTTGATTTGATTGGCCGGCATTTGAATGTTAATCCACGGGATTAAGTCGTCGTTAAACGAGGATGTACTCAACACTCGAATTTGATAAGTTTGGGCCGGAATTAGATCCGTGATTCGATAGTGATATTGATCGTTAGTGATAATTTTAACGCTATTGCTTGGATGACCACTGCGGCGCCATTGGATTTTATATTGGGCCACACTTCCGCAAGGGGCGTCATTCGTTAGCGGTTGCCACCGCACAACAATTGCGTCAGGACTTTCTGGTTCGACTTGCACTGGACGACGATGGTTTTCATCCGAATAGCGTGTCCCACTTCTGCACACGATGGGCACGGATTGTTCACTAGCTGCCTCCCGGATGTATGCTCGTAAATAAAACGAATAGTTTGTATCCGGTATGAGCGACTCAACAAGCCAATGTGTTTCATTGGTGGCGTTTTGTTGTTCGGTACCGCCGGATGATGGCATGTAGTGAATTGTATACGCTTGTATTTTGGTTACATAGGGCGGAGGTGGATCCCAGATCAGACAAATACTGTGAGGACTGTATGGACGACATGAAACACCGCTAGGAGGAGGTAACGGCGGTAATTTCTGGTGCAAGGCCTTAATTAAAACCCGAGCAACGCTGCGACGTTCACCGACTGAATTTCTTGCAATACATTCATAAAAACCCGAGTCACTTGTAACAGTATCTAAAAAAATAATATTTATGATAATAACACAAGTATTCACTCTACTACTATCAAAATAAGATTGTTAGTAGCTGGAGCTAGTATAAAAAACTCCAACTCTAATGTAAACTATTGTTAAAATAATAGACATACCAGCCACAACCAGCATATCGGACTTAATTGTAATTCGACCATTAATAAAGTGCTCCTTGCCATCTTTTACATATTTAATAGGAGCCCCGTCTTTCAACCACACAATTTCCGGTTGAGGCCAACCACTAGCCGTACAATTTAAACGTACAGTTTTTGCCGGTGGTACATGAATTGATTTTGGTACTTCAACAAAATATGGTTCCATTTGTACACTCCAAACCTACAAAAAACATTGATATTAAAAAATTCCATTTCAATAAAACTAGAGTCTCACTTGTGTGTCGTTTCCATGTTGATTGTAGACGACGCAAGTGTAATCTCGAGCATCGTCACCCGTAATATTTTGTAAAAAAAGCGTATTTGAGTAACTAATATTAAGGTTCAATGTACCTAAAACAAATAATGATATGTTTACAAATAAATTGAATAATAATTTGGTCGAATTGGTTTCGTCATACTCACTGTTATAAGGAACTTGCCACCGCACTGCCGTATCTGCCTGCGTTTTTCCAACGCAAAACAATGTTAAATTTTGTCCCAGATGTGTAATGATCGTTTGGGTTTTATTTCCCGTGAGAATTTCTGGTTTTTGCGTGCTACTTGATTTAAAACTTGGAACATTCGCCGGCAATACTGTCAGTTTACCTGAATTACTTTTACGTGATTTCCTTTGAAATGTATTTGTAGCGACGCAACTGGAAATCCAGATAAACAGATATAAGTGGTTTTATTTTCTTGATTATCGTTTTGTCAATATACCTGTACAAGCCTTCGTCTGCCACCCCGACTCCATAAATCATTAGTGCCCCATTTGGTAATTGGAGAGCCCTGATAATGAAAAAAATTAGGTTTACAATTGAAATCTTACTACCATGAAGAATAGAACACAATCCAAAACTATACAGTACAAGGACCCTTAAATATTTCCCTCAAAAATTACATGATTCCCCATATTAACTTTGTGTCTTTTCCTGATAGGCTTCTTAAACATAAATCTTAAAAACAATTAACTAGTACTGGCGATTTATCAACCTAAGATTCTAATACATACAATCAAGTTTACAGACTATCGAAAAATACCTAACTAAACTATTGCAATAAAAGTATATCTCATACATCAAAAATGCCTTTTCAATAATCTTAATTAAACTCTAGGGCAGATTTAAGAGGAGGCAAGGGGGCACGTGCCCCCCAGGGTATTTTTGTGTACTGTAGAGATTCCACAACAGTATATACTTAGAAGCAAATCAAATTATTAAATTTGTGAAAATATATGCATAAAATAACAGAAAGAATATTAGTGAAACTTTGGTCTATTTCTGGCTGGAATTGTGAATTTTTTTCATGATCCCTTTCACGCACTTGCAAATGAAAGATTATATTGTGCCCCCCCAAGAAAAAAATCCTGAATCCGCCCTTGATTAAACTAATACACCTACTTATTTAAGTAGCAAACAGTTAGTAAATTTTAATATTATCGACTCCAAATCGAATAAGTATAAAGTAGAGATTGCAATACCGGACCAAAAGTTCAATACTGGTATTCGGTATTTTTTAGATCTTAATACCGGAATACCGGTTTTAATATAAGTAGTAGGAATTTTCTAGTTTAATTAGAAAGAGTAAATATCACAAAAATCATTAGTAACTTATAAATAATAACAATAAAAGTATAAAGAATCATAAAAAAAGTAAAGGAACAACGAACAATGTATTTCTTTAAATCAAAAAAAAGTGTAAATATTACTATTCAATCTACCTATGATATTATTACAAATTTTTTATGTGATTTTAATAATTATAATGCATCAATTGTACTGTCATTAAGCCTAAGACCTAATTTTTATTATATAAACAGTAGACTGATTCAAAAAAAATTATGATTTTTTTTTCTTAATTATATCGAAAATATTGTTGGGAATGACAAAAAAAATGTGTGAAAGTTTAAGCTCTTAATATTAATATTAAGAGGTGCCGCATCGCAAATTTCGATTTTCCATTTAAACAACATGGGAACCATATTCTCTGGCACTTTGCAATTTTATAGCTCACGTTGGTGACAATATTTCGGAATGACCAAGGTATATTCTTGTAGAATATTGAACGATCTACAAAAAAGGTGTCTTACAAGTTTTTGATATATTTATTCCTTCAAAAGTTATTCGAGGTCAAAGTTAAACTAAAGAGAAATTTTAATATTTTTTCAATATTTTGACGCAATCATCAATTTTATGAGAAAATTTTATAGGACATTTTTTGTAGAGTACTTTTTTTCCTATAACTTATCTCTATAAAATTTTTTGATATTTTTCACAGGTCCTAAGTTATTTAATTAAATTACAAAAAATAATTTTTATGTTAAAATATAATAATTCAGGGAAATTTCAGTTTAATGCAAATAACTTAGGACCTATGAAAAATATCAAAAACTTTTATGGAGATAAGTTATAGAAAAAAAAGTACTCTACAAAAAATGTCCTATAAGAAATTGTCATAAAATTGATGGTGGCGTCAAAAACTAGAAAAAATATTAAAATTTCTCTTTAGTTCAACTTTGACCTCGAATAAGTTTTGAAGGATTAAATATATCAAAAACTTGTCAGAGACCTTTTTTGTAGATCGTTCAATTTTCTACAAGAATATACCTTGGTCATTCCGAAAAATTGTCACCAACGTGAGCTATAAAATTCCAAAGTGCAAGAGAATATTGTTCCCATGGTGTTTAAATGGAAAATCGAATTTTGCTATGCGGCACCTCTTAATATTAATGTCAAGAGCTTAAACTTGCACAGGATTTTTTTTTGTCATTCCCAATAATATCTTCGATATAATTAAGAAAAAAAAATCATCATTTTTTTTGAATCAGTCTAGTGAATATCATTACAAAATTGTACAAATTGGCTCAAAACACCAATATTCGGTATTCCGGTATTGCAATCCTTCGTATAAAGTGATTCTAACTTGCTAGAGTTAACTATAACGATTTAAGGATTATTAATTTACAAAAAGAATTGTTAAATAATTCCAGCTTGTTTCTAGTTCAGATTTTTTGTTTCTATTCTTCGTGGTAACACCAAAACGAACCGTAGTGAGGTAATTGGAGCCGAATCACGTTCCCAATGGATTTTTGCGTCCGGAACTGAGGCAATTCGACAATTAAAAACTACGTTCCCTCCTTCAGGTACAATTGTGTCTGTTGGTTGCGCGAAAAACGATCGTGCAATCACTAAAAAACAAAGAATTAAATTACTAGAATGTGCAAAAATAAGTAAACCATTGGTAATAAATACTTGGTAGTTTAACGAGAATTTTTTCGCCAATAACTGTGCCGACTGCGTTGGCAAAGACACAGGTATACTCGCCCTCGAGACTCGCGGTCGCTGTTGCTGCCGACTTCTTCGACACAAACTTTGGAATGGTAAGAGTGCCGGTGTGCGGCGATAATTTTCGATTTGTCTCATTGGCAAAGTCGATCGGGTGCCCGTTGTGCAGCCACATGAACGTGTAAGCGCCGCCATTCTCGCTTGCACCGTTCTTTTTCGTTTTGTGGTTGCCGTTGCTGTTGCTGCCGCCATTGTCGACCGGACCCACAGGACACTCAAGTTTGACGTCCGATTGGCCGCGGGAAACGATTCGCACATTGGAATGCGAATGAGTGTAAGCGTTGCGCGTCGACGAGGTGCTCGTCTGAGGGGGCCGCCACAATCGCACTGTTAATGGCGGTGCGTCCAGAGACGGCCCCGCTGACGACGATTCGGTTGTATTATCTATAACAAAGAAAAAACAAACATTAATTTCAGAATTTAAGACATTTTTATTAAATTCCCTGACTTTTCCCTGACCCAATGACATTTTAGCTGCTCCTCGAGCAGTGTCACACAACTATGGCAATTTTTTTCTTAGGATTACTCAATGTCATGGCTGGTCATGCCTTAGGTAAGGGTAGAAATATGTTCAAGTTTAATCTAATCTTAAAATAATTTAAGGAAAATCGATTGATACATTAAATTTTTGCTATATTTTAATTAAAAATCAGTCCGAATATAGTTCAGGTACTACCGGAAGAGGGTACGGCAGTAGTTTGAAAACATATTTTTAATTATATCAAAAAAGTATAACTTCACATCCGTGTGCATAAGTATATACATTATACACCATTTTTTTTTGAAGGGAAAACTTCTTTAGCATCGTTGTGACTTGAAATTTTATGAAACGGAAAGCGGCAATAAAAAGAGAAACGTATACATAAATCTATAAGATTTAACATAAAAGAGAATGAGATAGGAAACATTAGTATTTCTTATGGTTGTTCACGTCTGCGTATTACGCTACTTGAGAATGGTTTTCATAGCGACCAATAACAACCGTGTTAAATTACTTATTATAATTTTAAGCATAAACATTTCATTATTTTAATAAAACCAATTTTAAAGTTTGCCGTAAATCAATACGGATTATTGTCATGATTATCAAAAAAAAGTAAAGAAAACAAGGCTATAAAGACGTCAAAAGGTTCAACAGAACGTTTTCGTCAATTTCGGGCACGCCGAAAAGCATTATTAAATAAGAAAAACAATAGTTCTTATACGTTTAATAATGTTTTCACAAATTACTGATTTCATTTTAGTTGTTTAACAAAAACGCCAATTATTCCCTCCTCCTTAGTGTACTTTATGTTCCTATGGTTAAAAATGATAATACTATAGGGATTCATCGTGAATCATCACAAAGCAGTTACGGAGTGATCCAAACTACTTGATGACCACTGATGAAGATTGCTTGGCAATCGAAATACATACTTAGGCAATACGTCACGAATATTTTTGTTTGAACTTCTGTTCAAATTTATGTTGGTGGTATGATTTTTATATATTATTATATTAAGTTTATATATTATTATATTAAATTTGTATATTATTATGTTAAATTATACTATATAAATTGGACTGCAATATATTTTATATATTGTATACACAGTATAACTGCTCAAAGTCAACGAAAAAAATCTTATTTTGATAACTTTATTGTTATTTTAAAGACATTCTGAAGTACCCAATTTTATAAAAAAAAAAAAAAAAAAATCATACATGACCGTCGGCCGCACGTTTGGGCTTCGCGGGCCGCATGCGGCCCTTGAACCGCGGATTAGCCAGGGCTGATCTAGATCCTTAATCCAACGATTCAATTTAATTATTTCCATATTTTAAGTTTTGAATCGTAAATAATTTCAATTCAATTCTACAATTTAACAAAGAGCAGCTTTACAATAATGTTACAACCAAACAACCCTTAAGATTAACCCATTTTTCTTTTTTTAATTCAAAGAAACCAATTGTCTCAATCTCCCCTAACTACTTCGAAACCAGAACTGACCAAAACAATCTTTTCCAGTGCAGATTTGTAACGATTGCAAATTGTTACCAAAGAAATCCCTAAAATATTCTTTTATCCATAAATTCTTAAAACTTTTATGTATCAAAAAAAAAAAAAACTTTAGTTTCCGGTTCGATAGGGTGATATATAATCGTTAGTTGTTGCATAACATTTCCAACCCAACTGAGCGATAAAAATTAGAAACTTTTCTTATTAAATATAGTGACTAATTAATTAAATGATAAATATTTTTCATAGAATTCATTAAAAGAATATATGATGTTTTCGTGTGGCAAGGTGTTACTGATATATCTGGATGATACTATGGACTCTTACGCACATACTACTACGTATGCAAAATGCGAACCAATTATTGTGGCCAATAAAAGAATCGGCTGTTGATGGATCTCGATTAGAAACTCTGATATCCAAAGCGAATCTGAGCGGATTCGATGGAATCTAGAACAGGCCTATGGGCGAAAGTGTGGTGTGGAATATCTTGGCCAATTGGCGGATACTCTCTCAATGGCCAAATACCTCTGGCCTGTCCATGTGGATGCCAATGTATGGGTGCGTATCTTCCGTATTTTGCTTTCGATGTGTGGATCTAAAACGTAAGCAAACTTCAGTGTTTGCAAAACCGCCAGGCTGCTGCTGTTTGTGTTATTTCTTTCTTTGCTTCTACCGGTGATGCTGCTGCTGCTGCTTTACATGACGATGGCCGGTCATTCGATTCTACATACAGCATGATTCAAAATTCACTTTACATATTTCAGAAGACGTAACCAAGGTTTATAAAATACACAGGTGGTCTCATGGTGGCTACGTGATGGATACGTGACGTATCCAGAAGAAATTCGTACATAACTTTAGACTGATTCAATTTCAAAATTCTTCGTATGACATCATTTTTCTTTCTAATGGAGTAACCTGTGTAATTTACAAACCTTGAGACGTAACCACGTTATAGTGCAATCATGCATCAAAATGGCTGAAGAATTTGAATCCAAAAATCGGTTTAGTTTCGTACGGTCTTATTCCATTTATAGGAAAATCTTGTAGAACTAAATCTACTAGAAAACCAATGCTTTCTTCATGGCCTATGGGATCACATCAAATTCTGGAAATCCTATATCTGTCTTCCTATATGAATCATACGCATATAGAATGCACATTTCTTCAATGGTGCCCTCTAAAGTGAAATTACAGTGACAGATAGGATCTCCGAATCACTTAATGGATTTGGCTAACTGGATCTTTTTGTTTTGCTTGAAATATTGAAGTGTTTTCATATTATCCCTTTCAATTAGGTGATCTCAAAAAAATATCACCACTCAATTGACATTCTACAATGTACTCTAGAGTGGGTCAAAAAAATCAATTATTTTTTTTTACAAGTGACACGGAAAAATGGGTTGCTAGACACCTTAAAAAAATTCTCACCAAGTATGAGCTCTTAATTTCAATAGGAAGATCCTCCGCATCGCAGTTTTCTATTTTTTTCTCAGTCCAATAGAAAAAAATTCATACCTCATCATTTATCGATTGTACAGAAAAATGTTCTGAAAGAATTTTTTAGGAAATTTAATGCTCTACAAAAAAGGTATTCTATATTTTTTCCGTAAGCCTCACCATTTGAAAGATATTAAGGATTTAATTTTGATTATTTTAAGACAAATTTCATTTTTGTTTATGAATTTTATAACTCGACAATAAATGACTCTTATACAATGCGCAATACAAATTTTTGTAGGAAATTAACTGCCCTATAAAAATGGTTTCTTATGTTTTAGCGATTAAATTAACCCTTCAAAAGATATTCATCATCAAACTTTCATGTGTACGGGTTTTAAAAGTTTTTGATGAGATATTCGAATAATTTCAATTTAATTTATAATTTTCATATAAATTTCATTTTTTGTCATTAATATAAGGATTATTTGAGTTATATTTTCAAAATTTTGAAAATTTTTCTTCAATTATTCGAAGCATTTCATTTTTAACCATTAGAAATCACAATCCTAGGGAAAATTTCAATTTTAATTGCAAATTGTCAAAGAGCATCGAAAAAATTACTCAACTTGCAACAAAAAGTTGTCTGAAAATTGAAATAAAAAACTTTTTTATAACTAATTGGATATTTTTTTTCTCTAATACTGAAATATATCATAATATATGTATAATGAAAACTTTACTTTTTTTATTAATACATATTTAACTAAGCGATAAATAATGTACAATTTATTTTTTTTAAATGGAGGCAAATATACTTAAGCATAAAAAAAAACTTGAAAAATATTTTGAAGTTTCTCAGTTGATAAAAACTTAAATTCGTGTAAATTTTCTCAAAAAATTTAAATTAAATTGAAATTTTTCGAATATCTCATCAAAAACTTTTAAAACCCATACACATGAAAGTTTGATGATGAATATATTTTGAACGGTTAATTTAATCGCCAAAACATAAGAAACCATTTTTATAGAACAGTTAATTTCCAACAAAAATTTGTATTGCGCATTGTATAAGAGTCATTTATTGTCAAGTTATAAAATTCATAAACAAAATCGAAATTTGTCTTAAAATAATCAAAATTAAATCCTTAATATCTTTCAAATGGTGAAGCTTACGGAAAAAATATAGAATACCTTTTTTGTAGAGCATTAAATTTCCTAAAAAATTCTTTCAGAACATTTTTCTGTGCAATCGATAAATGTTGCGGTATGAATTTTTTTCTATTGGACTGAGAAAAAAATACAAAACTGCGATGCGGAGGATCTTCCTATTAAAATTAAGAGCTCATACTTGGTGAGAATTTTTTTAAGGTGTCTAGAAACCTATATTTTCGCGCCACTTGTAAAAAAAAAATAATCGATTTTTTTGACCCATCCTAGTAACCACGCATCAAAATGGCTGACAAATTTGAATCCAAAAATCGGTTTAGTTTCTTACGGTATTATTCCATCTAAGGAAAAATCTTGTAGAACTAAATCTACTAGAAAACCAATGCTTTCTTCATGGCCTAGTGGATCACATCAAATTAGGAAATTCTATATTAATCATACGCATATAGAATGCACATTTCTTTACTGGTGCCCTCTAAAGTGAAATTACAGTGACAGATAGGATCTCCGAATCACTTAATGGATTAGGCTAACTGGATCTTTTTGTTATGCTTGAAATATTAAAGTTTTTTCAATTAGGTGATCTCAAAAAAACATCACCACTCAATTGACATTCCACAATGTACTCGTAGACTCAACAAGTGTAGGTACCCCGGAATCACAGGTAATCCACTTCATCTGAACTTCCTCCCATAATACGTGCAACAAATTTCAAATCACCTCTACACATTATACGATTCCGAAGGTATTTTCGTTAGTATGTGCGTATCTTGAACATTGTATGTTTGTAGCCCCAAAATTTGTGTAGCGGGCCTCTTTTATTATATTAAATACAAGGCCACTTCTACTATATCTCTTTATAACGCACACATACACAAACACTTAGCAGAATTCGCCAAAAAAATCATCACTTTGTTGCTCGGCTTATACCCTCTCGCTCTCCCATTTGCTGCTCTCTTCCTTGTTTCTTGTATTTGCAAAGAACGCAATTTTTAGCGGAGAGGCCCACCGAAGGGTTGTGGACGTGCGGAGGGCATTTTTTTTCGTGTGGGAATTTGCATTTTCTCGAAAAACGGTTTTAACCGAATTTTTGGCCGACCGGCTTGACTGGCCAGTGGCATTTGTCAATGGCAAGGGTTACATTTTTTTTTTTGCATTTGTGCACATGAATTACCTACATCCTGAATGGAACTTCCTTTATCCCCTTTCACATCACTGCACCGCCGAATTAATTTCGACCGAATCTCAAAATTTAAGAGGAAAAAAAAAAACGTTGCTACCATGAAATTCGATGAAATCATTTAAATAAAATTCATCTTATTTTTCGTTTCTTCCAACTTAATGACGTCATAGGTCTTCATGGGAAATCATCTCTTTAATGAATACACTATCTTTTTGGTATTAATTTAAAGATCCATTTGAAATGTGAATCATGTCTTGAGAGCCTATATCGACATCAATTGAAAAACAATATTTTTCCTTAAAATAAATGCACTAATTTGAGTAAAAACTTACTCTTATGATATCTACCATTTCAATAGAACTGAAAAGAAATTGGAAGATTTTTTGAAGAATCAAAGTCCTTTAATTCCTTGTTTTCCACATAATGATAAAAGAAATATAACTGAAAGGCTCGAAGAAAAAAGGAAGAAGAAGATTTAAAATCTAAAATCTGAGCTTTATATCAACGGAAAACTTATCCAATTACTACTATGAAAGTAGTTCATAAACGTACAATGTTTATAAAGATTTGAAAATTACAATGTAATGTGGAACTTTGAAGAACACCAACGAGCAAAAGTAAATCATCCCTAAATCTAACAATTGAGATCTTACAACAAATTAGAATAATAACGGGTTTACTGTAATAACTAACTGTATATACTTGGAGATACAATGGATATTAATAATTTCTTACGTTTAATCATGGATGGCCGCGGAGGAAGGGGCAGCCCCCCCCTGAATCGATTGAAAATAGTCAAATAATGTTACTTTTACTTTAAATCACTTTGTGTTAGCATAAAGAAAGTATGGAGAAACAGAACGTTGGCCAGCCTGGAACACCATCGCCAGGTTTAAAAAAACTACATTAAAGTATTACTTCACCTCCCCCCCCTTCAGAAAATTTTCTACGGACGCCCATGCGTTCGACGGTAATCAATGAAGACATAAGAAATTAGGGATAACACAATAGTCGAAAAAGTATTCCGGTTGCTAAGGTTTGTCCAGGTATTTGGTTTCAACTAGGTGAAATAGGGACTCAGGAGGGTCCCCTTTCTACGGACGCCGATACGTTCGACGGTAATCAATGAAGACATAAGAAATTAGGGATAACACAATAATCGAAAAAGAATTCCGGTTGCTAAGGTTTGTCCAGGTACTTGATTTCAACTAGGTGAAATATGGGATGCTGAATATGGGACCCAGTAGGGTCCCTATTTCAGGAGGTTCCTATGGGGACTCCAGCAAATAATTTTCTCACCTCCAAAAACCGCTTAAAATTCTGGCAATCCCATATTCAGATAATATCAAGTAGCCAGATAGTAGGGTCAATATATTCGAAACAATTTTATCCTCATAAATCAAGTGATAGTGCAATGAAGTTATAAGTATTGGCTTCTCTATAAAAAATTCACCCCTTTTTAATTGGTACTCCAATACGTTTAACAGGAATCTACTTTACAATGCCATCTTTCTATTAAATCAGAGCTTATCAAATTAAATTTAAGATTTTTTTCCCCAACGGGTTTAAAGAAAATGTCTAAATGGTAAAGCAATAAAAATAATTATAACATTAACAAGTTGGCGGACCGGACAAAGAAACTTTGTACACTGGTGACCCACGGGTCGTACATTAGAAATGCCTGGTCTAAAGTATACTCTTGCCCATTTTAAATTTTTCAATGATCTTTTAACAACCTAATGAGGTCCTTACTACTATTTCAGAAACCAGGAGAATAAGAGCAACAGCCAACCCTGTTTACCAGGGCAAAACCCAGAAAAGTTTTAAAAGTTCCATCAAAATAAAATTTTTTCGCTGACTTTAAACAGTTATACTGTATATACAATGTATAGAATAAATTTCGATCCAATTTATGGAGTATAATTTAATATAATAGTATATAAAAATCATACCATATACATAAAATTGAACAGAAGTTCAAACCAAAAGATTCATGTCGTTTTGCCCAGATACGTATTTCGATTGCCAAGCAATTTTCCTCAGTGGTCATCACAAAGCAGTTACGGAGTGATCCAAACTACTTGATGACCACCCGGACATGAGCTGGGGAACATACACAGAGATCCAGTTGACTGTCTGCTGAGATTTATATCAGAGGCAGACCTGGCCAACTGGAACTGAAATTAAACTGGGGCGCAATAGTCCTTTTAGGAGGAACTCGCAGGAGAGGCCCCCAGATCAAAGGAAAAAAAAAACTTGATGACCACGGAGGAAGATTGCTTGGCAATCGAAATACGTATTTGGGCAATACGTCACGAATATTTTTGTTTGAACTTCTGTTCAAATTTATGTTTATGGTATGATTTTTATATATTATAATATTAAATTATACTACATAAATTGGACCGCAATATATTTTAAAAGTCCCGCCATCAAATGCATTTAGCACGCCGTTTGACAAACTGTCAAACCAACTTCATGGTATTTATCGTTTCCATAGAAACGACAAATTTCCCCCCAATTATATATCAATTGATTGGAAATATATAAATTAATCGAATTTCTATGTTCTAATTTCGTAGCGAATATTTTCATGAATTATCGGTCAAACGAATGGGTCACACGTGTGCCTCATTAACCTCTGTATGTAACGATAAAAATGCCTAATAAAATTATAATAAACCACAAATAATAATAATGTGCAATAAAAATTTCTTTAGAATTAAGGAAATTTATAGTAATTAAAAGATTTCATGTAAAAAAGTTTAACTTACGATTTCATTACACAAAAAAGAAAAAAAATACAGTGATAATAACAATAATTAATTCGGAAAAGAAAAAGAAACCGGATATATTATCGTGGTGTGTTTGTAAAAAAAAGGAAACAATTATCGATGATTGTATTGTGGAAACAAAGATGACATATGTCGCTTATTTTATGAATGAACTGTACTTATACAACACACTACACTCATACATATGACATCATCATTCACATATACATAATATTGTCATAATTATTATATACACATAAAAAAAAAACACGTACGAACGCCACTCGTACAAGTGCAACAAAGACAACACATGGTGCTACAAAACCAGTGGAACAAAGATGCCAATATAAAAACCCAACCTCTAAGAATAGGACATAGTAATATGCTAGATTATTATTTTTTTTCTTAACATACAAGATATAAATAAATGTAAATAGTAAAGATGAACTGCTATTTTAAACTTTTTAAATATTTATATAAATACACGATATGATCCAGAAATGAAAATAAACGTTGGGATAAAAAAAAATGGCGCGCAATTTAAAAATTTAATATTTATCTTATAAAAATATATACACATAATATGTATATATATATTGTGGAATGGCCTCGAAATTGTGGAATGGAGGGAAAATGAGCAAGTACTTCGTATGCTGATAGGTTCACCTGTTAGAGAAATGTTTTATGTCGATGTAGGATGAATTGGAATTTATACCATTTCCGGTCGCTCCAAGTACAGGCGAAGAAAAAGAACGTACACATTAACGTACGATTATACCTTCGAGATTTAAGCAAATAAATTTTCTAAATTGAAAATATTTTTTTTTTCAAGTCCATCAACCTTTTTCGTGCTAATGGACGAGGTGTTTGCCTCTTTATGTCCTTCGTGATTAACCACAATTAAATTATTTATTTCAAACAAAATAGTTGAAATTAAAAAAAAATAAATATATTATATATATAACTAAAATAATTAAAGCAAACAACTAATTATAAAATTATAGCCATCACTAAGGTTCAGTAAAAGCATTCGGAATAACCGTAATCCTGCAAAACGGGCATTTAAGTATGTAGTGATTGATTAGGTATAGTCAAAATAAGATTTTTTCGCTGACTTTGAACAGTTATACTGTGTATACAATATATAGAATATATTGCGGTCCAATTTATATAATATAATAATGATATATAAACATAGATTTGAACAGAAATTCAAACAAAAATATTCGTGACGTATTGCCCAGATACGTATTTCGATTGCCAAGCAATCTTCCTCAGTCAAGAATCATCACAAAGCAGTTACGGAGTGATCCAAACTACTTGATGACCACTGAAGAAAATTGCTTGGCAATCGAAATACGTATCTGGGCAATACGTCACGAATATTTTTGTTTGGACTTCTGTTCAAATTTATGTTTATGGTATGATTTTTATATATTATTATATTATATAAATTGGACCGCAATATATTCTATATATTGTATACACAGATTGATTAGGCTTTTTATGTCTTCTAAGGTAGTTAATTTTTCCACCAAAATTTCTTATGTTCTTATGGTTCTTTGGATGTTTATAAATCATTGAGTTGACAAGCAAATCGACAATCAGGGTAGGGAAAGTTTGACTAAGTCAAAATAATTGAGTCAAATCTAAAGTATGATTGAAGAACCACTAAAATTTATATAGGTTCCAGCTTTAGACGATCTTATGTTCAGTACAATACAGTAAATACGATTTTAGATCCCAATTGTTCCACCTTTAATAGCCAAGTGGATCTAAGGATTCTTGAGTACACTACAAACACCAGAAACTAGACGATCATTGACTTTTCGTAAACAAATTGGCTTCTATAATAAAATCTCGGGAATCATAGATTTGAACCACAATCCCCCAAAAAAAACGGGCATACCTTATCACTTCTTTATTTTCGATTCTTCTAAAGCAGTTTCCTAACCAGGGGTCCGCGGTCTCATTTGAAAAAGTTTGTTTTTTGTTTTTTAATTTAATAAAGGAATACTAAAATATAATAATGTCCGAAAATTGCGCCTTTTTTTCACTCTGGGGTCCTTGGAATTATGCTTGATTTTTTTAGGGGTCCGCGGCTGAAAAAGGTTAGGAGCCGCTGCTCTAAAGCACTGCCGAGTAATTTGAATGGGAAAACGAATATTCGCAATCATCTGTCTTCAAGAAATCATGTAAAGGAATTATCAGTGATCGAATCTTACCAGCTGGAAACCCAAAAAATACCAGAATATACAATGTAATTGACCATCCGAACTTCTGGATGATACAAGACTACATGAAAACCAAATTTAGTTAGAGATAAATCAAATAGACAATTGGCAGAAGAAAAACAAAATAAATCCAAAAGACATAGTATGGTTCACTGACGGATCAAAGACAGGGATGATGGCGTAGACGCTGGAGTATGGGAGGCAACTCCCAGGAGACGAATATTCGCAGCCCTGGGTAAAATGCCCGCAATATTCCAAGCAGAAGTCTACGCCGTAATCATCTCTCTTCAAGAAAACATGAGAAGGAATTATCTCAATAAAACTATAAGAAACTTCTCAGACAGCCAAACGGGAATTAAAGAGATCTAATCTTACCAGACTAGCTTTAAGCTGGTCTGGGAATGTAAATCACTCCTCACCCAATTGGCGATATTCAACAAGGTTACACTTGCTTGGATACCGGGGCACTCTGGAATCAGAGGCAACGAGGGAGCAGACGTACTCCCAAGGGCGGATTCAAGAATCTCATTTATGAGTCCAGAGCCGGCTATAGACCTACCAAAGTACATAACACTGAATCGAATAGCCGAATGGACGCAGAATGACCAAATCCTGGAATAACTATACCGGAGGCAAATTGTCAAAGGTTATGATAAAGAAACCTCTGAAAGACTTCTAAATCTAAGAAGGAAGGACATCAAAATCAAAACGCTGGTAAGCCTATTAGCAGGACACTAAATTGGAGAAAACATCTCAAAACTATAGGGAAGAATAAAGAGTCATGCTTGCAGGAAATGTGGTGAGGGAAATGAGACTGTCTTCCACGTACTATTTGACTGCCCAAAGCCGTCTCAACTCGCTTGGCCCACCCGGACATGAGCTGGAAAACATCCAGAACAAAGATCCAGTTGACTATCTGCTGAGGTTCATATCTGAGGCAGACCTGACCAATTGGAACTGAAACCAAACCGGGTCACGATAGAAACTCTCAGAAGAGGTCCCCAGAAGAAAGATAAAAAAAAGTTTTTTTATTCGTGTGGAGGATTTTTCTCTGCTATATTTGCCTTCCACTTCTCTAGTTCTTCTATTTGAACTCTGGCAAGGTTCTTGAAATCATTTCCAGTATGGTGATTAATATGGCTGTCACTCGGGGTATTCCGAAATTTTCAGGACCTGCTAGATACTTCTCCGAATTTTGAATTTTTGAATTCAAAATTCGGCACTTTTCGGGTTGCTTACGAAGGATTCGGAGAAAGTAAAGAAATTTAGGAACACCCCCCCCCCATAACCACATCGCAAAAAGAGAAAGGCACGACTTATAAATTGAGGTCAATCCGTGATTATTTTGTGAATCATCACCAAACAGTTACGGAGTGATCCAAACTACTTGATGACCACTGAGGAAGATTGCTTGGCAATCGAAATACGTATATTTGAACTTCTGTACAAAATTTTTGTTTATGGTATGATTTTTATATATTATTATATTAAATTATACTACATAAATTGGACCGCAATATATTCTATATATTGTATACACAGTACAACTGTTCAAAGTCAGCGAATAAATCTTATTTTGGAGGAATTATATTTATGATTTCCAAGACGTTGAAAGAATTCTTTTATGAAAAAGTCGTTCAAAGATTTGAGACCACAATAGTTATTTCCTTCTTCAGTATGGAACCCTAAAAAAAAAAAAAAAATGAATGACGACCACAATTAGCCCACTATATGGAGTCAATGGATCAAAGTTTTGACAGCGAAGTAAAGGTTTTAATTTGAAGATAAAGTCTTTCTACGTAAACTATCTAATTAAAATAATTAAACTTAATTAAATTTATTAGGATTTAATTAGTTATAAAAATACGAGAGATAAAAAAAATGAATTAAATTCTCATTTAATTTACTTATCGGTCGCTTATGTGGGTTTCTACCATTATTTCATACCATAATTTAAGCAAAATCAGATTGAACAAAATTAACTTATTAATAAATAACATTTTAGAATATAATATTCTTTCAAGATAGTTCGCTTTTAATAGAGCAATAAATCTAAAAACCGGAAGCGGGAAAAATTTAAAATTCAAATTCTTTTGCCATTTTTTGATATAATTTTTAATGATTGTCGATAGCTTAGAAAAAAAAAAAATTTTTTCCACAAACTTGAGAATATTGTTTGAAATATTGGGGAAGATTTAAATTAGTGGAATTACGTCAAAGCCAGACTAAATCCAAAAAGAATACGACATACAATTCAATCATAAGATAAATAAGGATGGAATAACATTTTTTTTTGTCTAGAAAATCTAAAATCTAAATTTTGTCCAAATGAAATTCAAAACATTTCAAATCAAATCGAATATAGAAACACTAAAATTTTAAATAGAAAAAAAAAAAAATTTATCGAATGGCCGATGAGGTTGTTGCTACGATCACCGTATTGTAAAAATTTAAATATATTTTTTCCCATCTAACGTGGACATACGTGGGACTAATATCCAGGGAAATAAACAAAATTTGTTTGAAACAACTGAAAAAAAAAACAAATTTCACCCAAAGGATCAAGCAAGCCATAACTGGAAAGATATATTATATTTTTTTAAATTAATTAAAAAGATACATTAACATTTTTACTTTGCAAAAATTACGTTTTTTTTTTAATTTTTAAGAAATTCAATGCCAACTATTTGCGTGTTGGAGATAGTAAGTGGGCTATGAAATGAACAACTTGTTGGTCAACTACCAACGGAAACTCGCAACTTCATTTGCATGGTACTTAAACATGTGTCACCAATATGGGATATTGTTATGATTTACACGAAAATTAATGAATCATTGTTATTTTTCCAAATTAGTGCCATATCCTTAACTAGAATGATTCGACAATCTGCATTTAGAGAAGATAGTTTATACAATATATAAAATATATTATATTGTTATATATATTGTGATAATAAAATATTTTGTGATCATATTTATGTAATATGATTTACCAAATAAAATTTAAAGTTCAAACAAGCGTATTACTTATGTATTGCTCATATACGTATTTCGATTGCCAAGCAATCTTCCTCAATGGTCATCAAGAAGTATTGGATTGCTCCATAACTGCTATGTGATGAGCCATCTTAATTTATAAGTCGAGGGGGGAAGGTTCTATCTTTCCTAAACTATATTACATTAGACTGATTCAAAAAAATTGAAAAAATATTAAAATTTCTCTTTAGTTCAACTTTGACCCCCCGAATAACTTTTGAAGGAATAAATATATCAAAAATTTGTCCAAGACCTTTTTTGTAGATCGTTCAATTTTCTACAAGAATATACCTTGGTCATTTTCAACTTGACTATTTTCAAGATCAAATCCAGTCTTAGGAGCAAATTAGCCAAACGAAAAATTTAATTTCAAGGGACCCAAATATTCAAAAACAAAATGTGTTAAAAATATCTACTATAAATGTCTAAAAACTCATGATTAAGGGAGATTTTATGAACTTCTGTATTAGACCCGAACTTTCCGGGTCTTCTAGTTCAATATAAAGTTCTTACACGGAAACCATTAAATTTGATATCTTTTACTCTTCTTTAACTATTAGAAAAGCTAAAATTTTTATCAATTAATTCGACTATTTTCAAGATCAACTCCAATCTTAGGTGTACACAATATATAAGATATATTGCAGTCCAATTTATGTAGTATAATTTAATTTAATAATATATATAAAATCGTACCACAAACATAAATTTGAACAGAAGTTCAAACAAAAATATTCGTGACGTATTACCCAGATACGTATTTCGATTGCCAAGCAATCCTCATCAGTGGTCATCAAGTAGTTTGGATCACTCCCTAACTGCTTTGTGATGATTCACGAAGAATCCCTATAGTATTTTCATTTTTAACCATAGGAACAGAAGATACACTAAGGAGAAGGGAATAATTGGGATTTTTATTAAAAACAACTAAAATGAAATCAGTAATTTGTGAAAACTTGGCAGTTAAATAATTAACATACTTTGTTCTAGTTATTAGAAGAAGAAGCACCATATAGAGCGTCCTTGAAATGGACTTATGTCACTTTCAAAATAAACGAGTCATATATTAATGAATCATTCTATTAGTAGATTGACTTAATTATTTATGTAGTATAATTTAATATAATAATATATAAAAATCATACCATACACATAAATTTGAACAGAAGTTCAAACCAAAAAATTCGTGACGTATTGCCCAGATATGTATTTCGATTGCCAAGCAATCTTCCTCAGTGGTCATCAAGTGATGATTCATGTAAAGCAGTTACGGAGTGATCCAAACTACTTGATGACCACTGATGAATATTGCTTGGCAATCGAAATACGTATCTGGGCAATACGTTACGAATAATTTTGTTTGAACTTCTGTTCAAATTTATGTTTATGATATAATTTTTATATATTCTTATATTAAACTATACTACATAAATTGGATCGCAATATATTCTATTTATTGTATACACAGTATAACTGTTCAAGTCAGCGAAAAAATCTTATTTTGATCTAATCTTAGGAAGGAATAATATAATTTGAAGGGACCCAAATACTCAAAAACAAAAATGAGTTAAAATATCTATAAATGTCTGGAAACTCATGATTAAGGGAGATTTTATGAATTTCTGTATTAGACCCGAACTTTCTCGGGTCTTCTAGGTCATTATATAAAGTTCTTGCACGGAAATCATTAAATTTGATATCTTTTGCTGTTCTTTAACTATTAGAAAAGCTAAAACTTTTATCAATTAATTAGATTATTTTCAAGATCAACTCCTATCTTAGGATCAAATTGGTCAAAGGAATAATATAATTTCAAGGGACCCAAATAGTCAAAAACAAAATGTGTTAAAAAATATCTTCTATAAATGTCTAAAAACTCATGATTAAGGGAAATTTTATGAATTTCTGTATTGGACCCGAACTTTCCCAGGTCTTCTAGTTCCATATAAAGTTCTTGCACGGAAATTGTTAAATTTGATATCTTTTGCTATCCTTTAACTCTTAGAAAAGCTAAAACTTTTATCAATTAATTCGATTATTTTCAAGATCAATTCTAATCTTAGGATCAAACTGGTCAAAGGAATAATAGAATTTCAAGGGACCCAAATAGTCAAAAACAAAAATATGTTAAAATATCTATAAGTGTCTGAAAACTCATGATTAAAGGAAATTTTTTGAATTTCTGTATTAGACCCGAACTTTCCCGGATCTTCTAGTTCCACATAAAGTTCTTGCACGGAAATCATTAAATTTGATATCTTTTGCTGTTCTTTAACTATTAGAAAAGCTAAAACTTTTATCAATTAATTAGATAATTTTCAAGGTCAACGATTTGCTCTTCACAATTGTTCCTTTTCAGTGACTTTTGAATCATTTATTGTGTTTGTAATTATTAAAAATTCATTACAGGAAGCAAATTAAACCTGGCGCCATGTTTAGTTTAAAAAAAAAAACAATAAAAACAAACTACGCGAATATATCAAACAAGGATCAAGGCATGTAAAATTTGTAGAAAAAAGGAAGATAACCAATGTGAATATCACATTGGATATTTTAAAAGTTTTGTTTAAATAAGTTACCGGGGAAACTATTATTTTGTTTGTAAATTAGAATAAAATCTGGAGGTTTTTGTTTAAATAAATTGGATTGGTGGGTTTGAAATGGTGAAATGTTTATGTATTTGGCTTTATGTGGTTATATAGTTGTATGTATATATATTAATATAAATCAATAACCTCATTCACTTACAACCTCCGTATGTGCGTGTCATGGTACTCATGCCTTTTTATTTTTATTCAAATTCTTCCCTTGTTGGCTCGGACAAAATCCGCGGCCATGACAATAAAACCGATCGGTGGATAAAATATGATAAGGAAATATTTGCAAAACGATTAAAACTCACCAGATTTGGTTGCCGTAAGCAATAATCCTATTGTAAACACAACGCAGAATTGAAATGATGTTCGCACCGCCATAAATACGTACTCATTTGGACGACGATACTAATTGTTGGACGTTATTTTATAAGTTTTTTTTTTTCTTCCTTTTACAAATTGATGAAAAATTGATCCGATTTCACAAATTTCACATATACACTGAACAGTATAGGGTTCACTGTAAATAAAAACAAAACCAACTTTATAAACACTGAGTATAACAATAAGTAAAAATTACTATCACAGAATTGAATTGAAAAAAAATTTTTTTTAACGATTTGAATTGGGCAATTGGGAAGAAAAAAAAATCTTTCATTCGATTATTACAAATATGTATTATGTCAAACATAAGATTAGTTTACAATAAACGCACGCATACCACAAACCATTCGTGCACACACACGCGCATACATACATAACCTGACTCACTCATACACACGTTTTTTTCCATCCATAATTCGCCACTCGTGTCGATCACGATACACTATCATTACACTTTACGGCTATTAACGTGTAATGATTACACCGAAAAAAAAATTGAAAATCATTTGAAAAAATCAAATATCAATTCCTATTCCCTAACGCTATACACACGTGCCCTTCGTTACCATTTATTTACACCAACACATTCACATTCTCACCACACCACGCAATTCCACATTTACCCAAAAAAAAAAAATTAACAAATCCAACATTTAACCATTCCCCACGTAAAAATGCCAACAATTACAAATCCCTTAAAACTATACAACAACGCATTAACACACACTCGGCAAGCAGAAAATATTATTCTCCAATTTCATATCCGAGTTATCTCGAATCGATTCCCATTTACGTTTCATAGAAAATATCAAATGAAAGATATGAGCCAAACACACGACATTTGTTCAATATTATGCATAATTGTTATAAATATAAAAAGTATATTTTATAAATATCTAATAATAATAATAATAAATACACGCACACAACATGTTTTTGCAATGCGAAAAAGCTTCACACTCTTCTGCCCGTCGTACGTTGCGTATTATTTGTGAAGCGTGTACGTATGTCGTTTTATAATATATAATAACTACAAACACCACACATACACACCAACACATACATACTTCCCCTATAAACACCACCCAACACCACAACCTTTTCCTACCCAACCCCCCATTTTTTCAATCCCCACAAAAAATTTCCCCAAAAAAAATCTAACTTTTCCAAATCCCTTTTTCCACCCGTTCATTAAATTTAAATTCTTATCCAATAAGTTTAATAACACAAAATGAACGGTTTGAGTCTCGACTAAAAAAATAATAACAAAGCGTTTATTTGTCTCTGTCATTTTTATAAGGCTGATGTGATTGTAAAACAAAGAACGCTACCACCAGATATGTAGTGTAATAGCAAACCAAACACACACTTATCAAATTTTTAAATTTTATTTCCGCATAGCTTGTCCTTGTCGCACGCATGCTCAATCAACTAGTTGGCTTTGTCTTTAAATATTTTAATTATTTGATGGGAATTTAATCATTTTTTCAATCGAAAATAAGCAATTAAAAAGATGAGATAATTTTTGGGATTTACATTTAAATTTTTGTCTCAATTGAAAAAAGAAAGGGGGTGGTGCCCAGCGCTGGGGAGTCGGAGTTGGACCCGGAAAATTTTTAAGGACCCAGAACTAAAACGTAGTTTAGCCGAGGCGGAGCCCTTAAAATTTATACTAGAGATGCCACGAATATTCGGCTACTTTTTTTTTAATATTCGGCCGAATACCGAATACCAAATCATCAAAAAGCATATTTTACTCAAAAATGTATATAGAAAATCGGAAAGCAATGTCGTTTTCTTTACATTTTATTTTTAGTCAAAATTTAAAAAAAAAAAAAATAATGAATGGGGGTGGTCTCCAACGCTGAGGAATCGGAGCTGGAACCAGAAAATTTTCAAGGACCCAGAGCTAAAACGTAGTTTAGCCAAGGCGGAGCCCTTAAAATTTATACCGATTCCATCTCCTAACTTTATTTTTCATGCCATAAAATTGCATATAACTTGATATTTGATGTAGCGATTTATAATCCAAATCGATTCAAAGATCCGGAGTTTATATTAATTTAGTTCAGCTCCTGGTAACTGGAAGAAGCTTGACTTCACTAAGGGTAGATTTATCAAATTAAACACTAAAAAAGCATCAAAATGTAATTTGTCACAGGAGAATTCAGATGCCATTTGGTAGCGAAAAACTTTGTCCTCTTTTTCTCCATAAACTTGGTTCGTAGAATCTTTTATCAATTATCCAGGGACAATATCTTTTTCTACAGTAATTAAAACTTACAACTCTGTTTTATTTTTCCTATACTTTTGAGGATTTTTTTTTTTTTTTGAAAAGGATAAATCCATCGGAAGGAGGTGGTCCCTAGCGCTGGGAAGTCGGAGCTAGAACCCGAAAAAACCTGGACCTAGAACTAAGACGTAGTTTAGCCAAGGCGGAGCCCTTAAAATTTGCCACGAATATTCGGCCACTATTCGACCGAATACCAAATCATCAAAAAAAAAGCATATTTTACTCAAAAATGTATATAAGAAATGGGAAAGCAATGTCGTTTTCTTAACATAAAATTTTTACACAAACTTTAATTTTGAAGCATATAATACCGAGTTTGTATTCCTTTGGAAATTTATTTAATCATTTGAGTATAGAACCTAGAATAATAAATATTTTTAATCTTTTGGGAGTTAACTAGTCACGTTAATCAGGAAATGTCTTTAGGTATGACTTTGAAATTACTTATAAACCGATAAATGGCAATTCAATGTCGATAGGTTCAGTAATGATATTACTTTCCGATCCTCTTAATATTTATTTTAATCATAAATTTCTACACTTATAACAAAATAAAAATCAATCTATGATACGTTGTGATGGGTAAAAATTAGAAATGAAACTAATATTCGAAATCTATTCGGTGTTCGGCTATTCACATCGAACATTAAATTAGGAAAAAATGCAGAATATTATTCAGGAAGGCTTTTATTTCACCAATAGCTTTTAACTTATAAATTTATTTTACCATAGTATATTAATGCTTAAAATCTATCAGTGGTAAGTTATGATGAATGAAAACAAGTTTTTTCCAGCGTTTATTGATAGCAAACGATTTCGCTTTTCCTCATACCTCCCTACACCTATACATTTGAGTAAAATATGTTTTTTTGATAATTTGGTATTCGACCGAATACCAAATTTTAAAAACAGCAGCCAAATATTCGTGGCATCTCTAATTCAGATGCTATTTGGAAACGAAAAGCTTCATACTCTTTTTCCCTATAAACTTGGTTCGTAGAATCTTTTATCAATCCAGGGACAATACCTTTTTCTACAATAATTAAAAGTTTAAACTCTATTTTATTATTCCTATACTTTTGAGGATTTTTTTTTGAAAAGGATAAATCCATCAGAACTAATTTTCCTCTTACCTGAAATTTTTAAAGTTCAATTTATCCAAATCTGTGGTGGAGGATTAGGAAAGGTAGTTTCTTCCAGGAATTCGATCAATAATACAAAAACAATCCAGGTTTCACACAAAAGTTAATACCCTTTTGGCATGCTCCACGAAGGGATTCACCTTGACCCTGCATTATTCACACATAAAATTAAGTCAAGTACCAATTTTTAAATGAAAATAATACACACACTATCATTGTTCTTCTTTCGTTGTTTCTATTATGCCCAATGAAATCATCGACCTTTATCGTTTAAGTTTGTCTACTAATTTATCAAGACTTCCATTCCATAAGAATAGCTAAGATTTATCTCAAAAGCAATTTAAATCAATTAAGACCAGGAGTAGTGCTTGGAGCGTTATTAATCCTTCTAGGGACGCAGGAATTCGTCACAAAGGCCTGCATATATCGGAATTAAATTCAATTTTTCAACATCCATAATAATTTTCTGGGGATACGCTAGTTCATTTAACCCACTCGTGGTACCGTTAATTTTTAATTTAAAAGGGGGAAATTAAGTTAAATCCTTTCTATTTGTGAGATAATATGTATAATCATAGGGTAGGATTTCGGTATGTTGATATAAGGTTCATTGTACTGTGATTGATGCGCGTACATTAAACATTAAAAAAAAATCTTTTAGAATAATAACTTTCGTATTATGTTTTAGTTCTCAAATTTTGTGCAGGTATTTTAGTCCACTTCGGTACCTACTGCGTAGCCGATTTTACAATAAAACTACGGTTTTTTCAAATATTTCCGACTAATAGTTAAAAGTTATTTGTGATTAGCCAATTTTTCGGTAAAATAAAACAATTCGTATGCTACTACATTGGATAACGGAAGCAGGATTCTGCTGGAAATTTTTCACATGCTTCAATAGTAAATCTTCAACCGCAAACGGAATTTTTTGAATATTGACAATCCGAATCTTCATCAAAAATTCGCGTATTCTTGCCTTAAAAAAATTGAACAAAGACCAATTAAAACAATTAGCAAATGACGTGATAAGTTATTCATTACTTTTACTATTAATCAATCAAAATAGCCTCTTTCTCTTTGTTATAAATTTTATAGTATTAAACTTTTATTGGTTTCATAAATAACAAAATTGATGAAAAGAACAGTTTTATTATAAAATTCCTATAGTACTTGTGTTAAGTAAATGCAAAGGGAGGCATTATGTAATTAATTAATTAATTAAAAGTGGTGTACGTTTAGCTAAAGCAACAAAGTGATTAATAGCGATAGAAAAAAAAAGATGTTATAATTAATTTAGCAATGCCCTCGATCTTCGGTACGCCGACGTGGCGCTGCCTTAATAATATTATCGACACGTAATATCATTTCAGCTGCTTCTGATGCAGACAATAATACTTGACGTTTTACCACAAAAGATTCGGTGATTCCTAATTCCTTCATGCATCCTAGTTTTCCAATGTTCATGTCTAAAAAAGAAAAATTGAAATTAGATAAAACCATGGAACAATAAGAACAAGTTTAATTTAACTATTGGTAGTCAAAATAAGAGTAATTCCTGTGTAAAGAAATTCTAGTTTCTTGACTGCCTTTTGGCTGTATAAAGTCAAACTTTTACAACTACTTACTTAGACCCATTGTGTTATTTCCTTGGACATGAGCCGCCCGTAACTCGCTAATCAACTGAGCAGAATCATATCCAGCATTATCCGCAATAGTTGTCGGCAATTGTTGCAAGGCTCTCGCAAAAGCTTCCATAGCGACCGCTTCTTTTCCGGGCGTTTTTGACGCTTCTTCATTGACGGCACATGCCATCAACATTTCACTGCAACCACCACCGTGGACAACCCGCGACTCTTTTACCGTGGCGGCCAACACACATAGTGCATCGTGCAGAGATCTCTCGGCCTCGTCAATAATTTGTTGTGTCGCTCCTCGAATAACGACCGTGCACGCCTCACCCAAAGGCACTCCGCCGAAACGTAACAATGTGTCCTCTCCGATCATAATTCTTTCAATCACGTCGCATTGTCCCAACTTAACCAAATCAGGATTATCGAATGTCGAGACAATTTCACCACCTGTTACTAAGGCTAAACGTTCAATTCCATCGAAATCTGCGTGTTCGATGGCCATAACTCCAGCATCGGCGAATAGTTGTTCTGGATAGTTGTAAATTAATTGCCTGTTAATAAAAACATTACAATTGTGCTTTAAAATCTTATTGACTTTATCCTTCATTTTTTCTTTTTCTGCCACTTCGAGCTCGGCGATTTTTGCCATTGAATCGACTTTGATGTGCGAACCGAATACTTTGATTTTATCTGTGTCCATGGGGGTGTTGGCTATGAGGATTTTAGCATTTTCGACACGTTTCGGCTGGTAAAGACCTGGTTGTTTATCGAGCAAAAATCCTGAATCTAAGAAGGACTCTTCCAGAGTTCCACCCCTTTTTTTGATGATTTGTATAGCTGAAAGGTTTCCGGAGCCTTTTAAACGCAACACCGCGTCGACTGCAAGTTTCGCGAAATATTCCTTGTGTTGTGATAGGATTTTGGAGCTGAGCGTCGTACGTGCAATGTTGAGAAGATCTTCGCGGAACGTGTCACTGTTACCACTGTTGTCGATAGCAGCAGCCCGTAAAGCATTGCGGGCCACATCCGTGGCTTTTCGCCAACCGGCGATTATCGTTTGTGGATGAATTTTCTGGTCGATTAATTTCTCAGCCTCGCGAAGCAATTCGGCCGCGAAAACGGTGACGGAGGTGGTGCCATCGCCGACTTCGTCGTCTTGAACTTTGGACATGTCGACGAGAATTTTAGCTGCCGGATTATCAACGCCGACGCTTTTTAAAATTGTCGCACCGTCGTTGGTCACCTGCACCTGGCCAGCGTTTCGGCCACTTGAGACCAAAATTTTGTCCATTCCTTTGGGCCCCAAAGTGCTTTTGACCAAATCGCCGATCGCTATCGCTCCAATGAAACTGGAAAGTCGAGCGATTTCGGCCTTCTCCTCCTCGGCTTCATGCTTTAGCACACGTACAGGATTTAGCGAAACCTATCAAACAATAAAAGTTATCAATCAAATTGTATTTTCATAATTAAAAAAAATCATGCGGAAAATGCACGTGTGTTACAAAAGGATGGGCCTCCATTATTCGTTTGTCATCTGTTTTATTTTTATCCAAATTAGGGTGAAATATACAATAATTTTGAAAAATTCTTTAAGATTTTCACTTAAGAGTAACTAAATTATATCTGATTTACCATTTTTTTGTTGTGAAAGCTATTTTAATCACAGAAAATACTGAAACACGGACCAAGTTTAACCTCACAACTACAACTTCACAATGATCAAATGGATCACATTAAATCACGCCACCAGACGTCAGCACTGTACGGAAGTTTGTCAACAATAATTTCAAATTCAATATAAATATGGTTGATTTGTGACAAAATCTTTTTCGCTGGTGGTTGCTTAAATTTTGGATTTATTAATTAACCAAAATAATAATCAAATTTAAACGAAATAAATCAACTACTTCATCAACTTTACGGGTAAGATGAATATCTGTATTATCGCCTACATTAAATCATAATCATCATAATAGTTTTAGTTTTTCCTGGAGTGCATGCAGAGCATCGCTGCATTGAATGTAAATATTCATTTTAATTACTCATCACATGATTGATAACGAATATAAATAACACAAAATTGCTTTAAATTGTTCAGATACAATTACTATAATTGCAATCATGAAGAAATTTTTATATTTCGCCTACGGAAGCAATTTATTAAAAAAACGTATCCACATCAACAATCCAAGTGCTATTCGTAAAGGATATGGACAGTTGAAAGATTTCCGATTGGATTTCATCACTTATTCGAAACGATGGCAAGGGGCTTCAGCGACCATTGTCCCAACACCAGGTGCTAGTGTATGGGGTGCCGTATGGGAAATGGACATGGAAGACCTTGCGCACTTGGACCGTCAAGAAGGTGTTCACGACAACATGTACTTTCCTCTGAACGTAAAAATTTTCCTGCCCTCCGAGGAAACGATCGAATGTCGCGTCTACCAACAAACGGCAACCCCTGAAGAACTAAAAGAAGGCGAAACCCTCCCCGTAGAGCGACGACCATCCGAAATTTATCACCAATACATCGTGGAAGGTGCCATCGAAACTGGTCTTCCACAATTTTATATTGATAACCTCAAATCAATTCCTAGCGTTCCGTTCAAGGGAGAAATTGATTTGACGATTAATTTAAAAGATTAGAACATATTAAATAAATGTAATCATGTAAATAAATGATAATTTTTATTATAAAAAAAATACATTAGTAATTTAATATTGAATTATTTTAAATTGTTCACCATCCTTTTCCCATTCTTTATGATGGATCACAATATCTAGTTGGTATTCTTGCTGGTAATCATCAATGGTAAGAATTGTTCCATTATGGACTCCAAGTTCCAGAAGAAGTTTATGGGAATTAATCGATTCCTCTTCCGATGAAATTACAATGGTAGACGTGGCTGCAATCGTTGCATCGGGGGCGATGAAATTAAGGGTGTTTTTCAAAAAGCCCTCTTCAAATGCTTTGACCGTAGTACGGTTTATGTCAAGTTCAACATCGATTTGTCGTTTTGAACAAACATAACAGTTGGCTCTTGGTGGCACTAATTTCTTTTCTGGACGAAACAGAATGTTGAAATCGTTCGGGTGTTTGCGTAGGTAAATGGTTGTATTGGATTCGGGAGTTTCTTTGAGAATGTTTTCAGACCAGGCCACAGCAAAACCGGCGATTATCGCGTTAGCTGTAGCAATCGCGGGGATTATATTACCGGCCATGGCTTTGACATTAAATTGCGATTGCACTGGAATGCTATAATTGTACGAACGCAGGGCAGCACATGCTGTGACAAAATCCAAAGCGATATCATCGTCTTTGTCCCACGTGAGAAAATCGCCTGGCGGTAAAGTGGCAGCACGTTTGGCTAATACTTGTAGGGATTTGATGAAGACTTTGACACACATTTTTTCCGTCCAAACCTTCATTTTGCGTTCAAGTCCAGGATATTTGGCTTCTTCGTGTTGCTTGTCGGCCAGGCTTACCAATTCAAATTCAAGAGGCGTAGGTGCACGCCGTTTTTTCCACAGGGTTTCCATACGCAAAAGGTAGTTGATATCATCGATGAAGATTTTTTTGAATAGATTTTCGTGGCTGTAGTTGACAGAACGTGCCCAATCGCGCGTGGACTTGGCCACTTCGGTAGGTTTAACATTTTCGGAGAGTTTGATTCGTTTCGCTTTGGGACCGTCATTGGAGCTGGTTGATGCTATCGGTTCGGAGTCTTCATTTTGAAGTTCTGGATCGTCATAGTCGGGTGAAACATCATTATCGGCGTCTTCTTCTCCGAATAATTGGTTGAAGAGATGTTTGGCCCAAACGATACAATGTATTGGTTCGGATGGAGTGTTTCGAATTGTGCATCCAGGAAAACTTTTGGCGGTTGGTTTCGGATCGCATTCGTAACATTGAGTCTTTCCTTTGACAATCATTTCAACTTGTCCAACATATCCAGCCGTTCCTGTCTCGATTAGAGGAACATCAGCCGCTAAACACATTCGATTCACGTGATTTCGCGCGGCTCTATTATCCAAAGCGTTAATTACTAATGTAAACTCCTTAAAATATCCAACTCCGAAATCAGGATTGAAAATCGTATCGTGATGAGCTTTAATTTCGACGTTGGGGTTGAACTTGAGAGCGGTTTCACGAGCAACGGTGGCCTTGGCTTGGGACACATGTTTGCGATTGAATAAGAATTGACGATTCAAATTGCTGACGTCGATGGTGTCCAAATCGATTATTTCAATGTACGGAAAGTTTTCCATGACCAAATTCTTAAGCACCTCACATCCTATACCCCCGGCACCGACCAGTAAAATTTTCGAAGATTTTTTATTCTCTTCTAACTTGCGAAGATTTAAGATGTCCTCGTTTAAGTCAATATTATTATCGGCCGCATTAAGTAAATCTTCTTTGGATAAGTCTAAAATTGGTTTGTTTGAAAGAGTAGCGGCGTCCAGCTCCTTCAGAAAACTAGGACCAGCTTCCATTTGTTCCGGAATTTCTTTCAACATTCTAATACTTTTATGTAAAATCTATGGAAATTTAAATAAGTTTAATGTATTTGTTTGTGTTTATAAACTTAATAAATGTCTTTTTTAAACAATAAAACCAAAAATTATACCTAAAGCGGCTCCCACCACGGCTTCAGATGTTTTAGGTTAATAACTTATGTTGTTGCATGTATAGGACTTGAGAGGGCATTACTTTACGTGCCTTCTATTGGCTACCTACCATACCTTATCTACAATTGGCTGCTTTTTTGAAATAGTGCGCTTTTATATTTTTTCAAATAAAAAAATATTTTTTTTAATTTTCTTATTTGAAAGTTAATATAAGTACTCGAATCAAAAAGCGTGCCATTTTTTCTGGTTGAATTATTTCTATTTTTTTAAGATTTTTTTCTTAATCTCATGTAATTTAAGTTCTCTGAAGCTGAAAAGCTGGAATTGCTAAAACCGTAAAACACTCAATACTTTTGGACTCTACTTATAATTTTATCATTATATCACATAAATATGACATTTTATATGATTAAATGTTAAAAAAATTTGATCATTTTTTATGTATAATTTGATTTACAACAAAATATTTTTCAAGTAATATTTTATGCAGATTAAATGAGTTAATAGTCATTTTTTGGTTTAACTCGTTTCATAAGTTATTTATAGATAGTTTTCCAGAGCATTCATGTTTTTCTAACTCTTTAAAATAAAAAATTCGAGATTTTAAAATCGTTGACACAGATAACAAAGAAAAAATTGGCTCTTTTTTTTATTGAAACAAGAATAAGTAAACATAACAATGGTTCTAGTAATCTAGTAATTTTCCATAGTTCATTAAGAATATATTACAACGAAAATAGTTTTTAAATTCATGCAAATGAAGTTTTTGCTTTGAATTAAAAAATTTAAATGCGCGCTATTTAATTAAATGGCATCACTATGCCGAAATTAACCGATCATAGCCGAACACACTATGAATATTACATTTTTCTACTTTACCAACACTGCTAAAAATAAATTGGGATAAACATGTCTGCCAATTAAGTAAAACACACATATAGTCTTTAAAAAAAAAACGTTCAAAATTAATTACGTGTATATAAATTATCCATTAATGTACATATTTGTGTAAAAAATTGTTATTAGTTATTAATTTTTAGTCCCTAATATCACGTTTTTGTCGTCCGAGTGAGAAAATCCAAAGAAAGTAAGTTCAATGTTGACATTTCTTTGTTTGTTATTGTTGTTGAAAAATCAGCTGTCAGACCAGGAAAATATTTTCAAGATATCAAAAAAAATCAATTTTATTTTATCGATTCAACAATGAAATAATGAAAATCCATATAGTTATTCAAGTTTTTTGAGAGGAAAAAATTTTTAAAAAATTAAAAAATCAACTAGAAAAAAATTATGTAAGATCAAAAATTGCAAACTAATCCATTGCGTTTTTTTTTCTTTCTTTCAGCTTTAGAGAGTCTATTTTAAGTGAATTTACAAAATATATTGAAAAAAATAATAATTATTTTATGTATAAATTTATGTATACAAACGTTTAACGATAACGATTCTAACAAAAATAGTAATACTACCATATAAGGAATGAGAGAATTTTATTTATTTATTTATGAATAATTAAGAAGAAAATACTATAACAAATCATGTCATCGCCGTTCAAATTGAATAACCCAAGCTACCAACGTTTCGATGGAGGTGATTTGCCGCGTACGTTGCAAGAAAGTGATAAAAATTGTCGAAAACATGAAGAAGTGGACGATGACTCGTCACCACCAGGATATCACAACCTTGACTTTGAAGAAACACCCAATGAAGGTGGTGTTATGATTCATGTCGTTGATACAAATACAGGTAACAACAATATAAAACATACTACCAAGTGTACAACAATTTTTATCTGCTTACTTTTGAGGGATAAAACTTCTAACTTCATTTTTAGACTTAATGGCTTTCGACGGTTCCTGTGAAAACTTTCTTCCTCCTAAGTAATTCTTAAACAATATTTTAGTTTGGCCTTAGTCTCTTTAAGGTCTATTTCTCACTATAAGTTTGTGATTCGATTACTATTGAGAAAATATTCTCGTTTGAACATGTGGCTTACAACGAATTACAGCGAAAATTTTTCCAATAGAAATTGAATATCAAATTTATTAATTGTTCAACGAAAAATTCGAAAGCTATTACCATCCTGATTTACAATATATAAAAATTGTTGTCACCTTTTGTACTATAATCGCTGTAATATTCAAATTTTAACATGAACTTTTTTTGTAGAAACCCGAATGAATCCTATCAAAGATCTTGATTCGTTTTGTCTTAGAGCTTACCAATATCACCAACAACATGGATTTCTTAGTATAATATTAAATGAAAACTTCGGCCTTATACAATTTGTTTTTATCATATTCCTAGTTTTAACAGTAACGTACGGAGTGGATTACTCCAAACTATTTGAGTATGCATTTCTCAATTTATTACTATAATTGAATTTATATTAATGATTGTTTTTTTTTTTTAGAAATAACACTACAGATGGTCATAGAATTGCCTTGTCTGAGGTGTTTTTTCCCATCACCGATTGGTTGAATAAATTCAATGTAATTACCTGGATTTGTTTGATATTAGCCTTTTTTTATTGGATATTGAGAGCAGTTCGTGTCATTTACCGAATATTTCAATACTGGGAAATCAAATACTTCTATAATTATGTTTTAAAAATTGACGATGTAAATTTTGAATGAAATATTTGCCATTTTTTTTTTCACTAACAATGTTAATTTGTAGAATGATTTGGATAATTTAACCTGGTCTGAAGTACAAAATCGCATTCGTGAAGTGCAACGAATTCATCAACTATGCATACATAAACCGGATCTCACCGAGCTGGACATTTACCATCGAATTTTACGATTTCAAAACTATTTGATTGCCATGATTAACAAGAATTTGTTACCGATTAAATTAGACATTCCGTTTGTCGGGAAGGACACGGTGTTTTTCACGCGATTCCTTCGCTATAATTTAGAGTTTCTTTTATTTTGTATGTGTGGCCCAAAGTTGAAGTTGGTTTTTATGAGTGGGAAATTGGATTGAAATGGTTGTTGTTTTAGGGGGACCATGGTCGCCGTTTGAAAACAGTTGGCATTTACGGGAGGATTACAAGAAAATAGCCAAGCGACACGAACTAGCTGCATCATTGTCGCGTCATATTTTATGGGTCGGAGTCGCAAATTTGATATTTTGTCCTCTGATTTTGCTGTGGCAAATTTTACATTTATTTTTTAATCATGCCGAGGTATGAATTTGGTATCAAGAAATAATATTAGTTATCTATCCCCGCAAATATTTATAATTTCTCCTCTTTGAAGGCTTTCTATATAATAGATCTTGGCCTATACCTTACATATAGTTATAGTTTAAAAGGGAATACAATCATACTGGTTTCAAACTTTTAAAATTTATAAATATAAGAAATTTAGATCTTCCACATCATAATGGCTCATATTTAATTGTATATTGGCTACTCTATACCCAAGCCAATATGTTGGTCAAGATTTTTTAAACAAATATTTCCACCAGGAAATCAAAGGTTGATAAAAAAGGTAGCCTTGCTATCTAAACTCTAATCACAATATGTGACTAATTTCATACATGTCTAATCCCATATATACATCGATGCATGTGAAGAGAAGTCCTCTTTAAAGAAGCCATAATCAACCATTGTATACACCACGTGCACGATTAACATAACCTCAACAATTACCAAAATTGAATCCCTGTCCTTTATCTCTTTTAACTTTTCCTAGCCCAAATTCAATTTATTAATCAGTAAATATTTACTTTTTCAGATAATCAAACGAGAACCAGGAACACTAGGTACTTATCGATGGTCGTTTTATGCTCGATTCTATCTACGCCATTTTAACGAGCTGGACCATGAAATCGACGCCAGATTGAATCGAGCGTATCGTCCTGCGTCAAAATATATGCGGAGTTTTATTTCGCCAATTTTAACGTCGATCGCTAAGTAAATGTTTTTACAAGAAAATATAACCTCAATTTTTAACATAACCCCACTTTTTTGCAGACAAATTGCATTTTTCTGTGGTTCGTTATTGGCGTTGATAATAGTTTTAACGTTGTACGATGAGGATGTCTTGTTGGGAGTGGAATATATGCTTACTATTGCTACGGTTCTAAGTGTGATGTTGGCAATTTGCCGAGCTTTGATTCCGGATGAAAATATGGTTCGGTGCCCGGAAACACTACTGAAAGCGGTTTTGGCGCATGTGCAATATTTTCCAGATTCGTGGCATGGACAGGCACATACTCAGCGAGTTCGCAACGAGTTTTCGCAACTTTTTCAATATCAAGCGGTATAAATAACTTTTATTACTTAATTTACCTCTTCAACTTTGCTTCCTAAAGTTTGTGGAATACTTTATCTATTTTTTGCTATTAACGTCCCCTCCTGCGTTAGAACTTTTCCTACTACTTTCCTCAGTCATAGCTGAAGAAGGAGGCACTTTGCTCTATTTCAAAATACCAGTATTCCACCTTAAAAATGCTATCAACTTAGATTAGTAGTTCTTAACCTTATTGGAGATATTGACCTCCACCGATTTCATACATGCATTCACCAAAATCTTCTTAATTGAAAAAATAAAATATAGTTTTGTCAAATTCATAACATAGGTATAAATTATATATATTGGTCATGTGAGTCGGAGGTGATTTTTGACCTCTGCCAAACCCGTGAGACTGACTCACCGAACTCTCGAGGTTACCCTGATTAAGAACCACTGGCTTAGATAAAACGCCAAATAAACTGGTAGTCTATAAAATTTGACGAAAAAATACCCTCCCCACTTGTCTCTCCTCCCCATCATTGTTCAGGGCGATATCGCCCCCGTTGAGATTAACTATTTTAAATGAAAATTGAACATTTTAGGTTTACTTAATGGAGTTGCTGTTATCACCGTTAGCGACTCCGTACATTTTAATTTTCAAACTTAGAAACCGAGCACTAGACATCGTAGATTTTTATCGAAATTTCACCGTCGCTGTGGTTGGAGTCGGCGACGTTTGCAGTTTCGCATTGATGGATGTGAAAAAACATGGACATCCAGATTGGCGCATTGGTTCAGGTAAAACTATAAAAATAGAAAAAAAAAAGATCGACACTAATGTTTCCCAATTGTTTATTGTAGCGGGTGATCCAATTACGACGAACCAATACACTCAAGCGGAAGACGGCAAAACCGAACTCTCATTAATTCACTTTACAATTACAAATCCTCGATGGAAAATGCCAGAAAATGCGGAAAATTTCGTTGAAACACTCAAGCGCAACGCCAAGAGGGATTTGACAGCACCGCTTCCTAGTTTCATAAACGAAGAAGTTGGAACTCATATAATTGATAATCCGATGTATCAATCTATTCATTCAGTGTCAAGTCTAGGAGGAGGGGTAATTTATTTGTAATTTTTGTATAACTTTTGTGCCGATTTTATTGATTTATTTTTTTTAGTATCAGAGTTTAATGCAGGGCATTTTTAACAATACAATGTTGAGTAATTATCGAGAAGGCAGCAATGATATAATCGACAATTCGAGGGTAACAGGGATTCAAAATCCCAATGTAACGTCCGCGACTATTTCGGAGAATATTGGTGGAGGAGCCAGTGGGGTGATTTTCCGCGGAGGAGGTGTTACAAGGGCCGAAGGCCCATTGTTTTCGGAACGTGGATTGTTATATAGGTGAAATTTTAAAATTTCATATACAAAAATTGGGTTTTTAATGTTTATATATTTTAGTTTACATCATAATGGGGGAACTTTACCGAGTATGGGAGCATCAATGTTTGGAACTCACGCCCCATCAGGTCTGGTCGATCATATCAATGATAATCCATTTCAAGAATTTACGGCAGCTGATATGAGTCTGAGTACAATGTATTTGCACGAGTTGCATAATCGACAGGTGTGAAAAAACAATAATTACCAATAGCGATAATATAATATTGTTGTTTTATATAATCACAAATCACGACACATATTATCAATTCTACGCTTTTATTTCGTGTCACCACTATATAAAACTATTTAATTTTAACCATTCGCAGGTCTGTTCTTAAATAGAAAAGCAAAATATCAAAAAAATCACACAAAAAAAACCACATCGTTTGGTAAATACAAATGATTTTTGACAATGTCAAGTAATAAAATATGAAATACGTTTGATTATGATTTACTCTTTTATTTCTAAATCGAGATAATAATAAAATGGAAAAAATAGAGCCCAGATTTACAAATTACAAACGAAAATATCTGCTTGCAGTAATTATCTCGAACTTGAATTTTTTTCTGTTCATATTTTCTTGCTTGTAAATAGCAAAGTATTGTTTTAAATAATTAATGCAGTAATTTGGAAACAATCGTATTTCCTTTACGTAAAAGAGAAAAATATGTTAATACAGTTTTTGAATGATTACAAAATTAGTAAATACTATGGTTTCTGAATTGTGATCTTTGAACTATTGAAGTTTTCTTTTATCTGGAAAAAGGAAAACTAGTATTTAAGTATTTGTGAAAATTTCGACAAACTTGTTGAAGTTTTTTTTTTATTATTTGCAATACTTAAATAATTATATAACAAACACTAATCTTTTATCATTATAATCATTTCACATTATTATCATAATATTACAATCAGTATTTACAGGCTATAAACTTCCGTGCAATATTGACCTTATTTTCATTGATATCGAATTATTACTCCCATTTCAAATGGAGTTATTAGAGTATTTGCTTTTAATTAAGTTTTTATAAATTTTACTGCTTTAATCAAAACGCAGGATGGAAGGGATTTAATCAGTCCACCTGGTGGTCAATTCCGGCTTTCCTCTTACGAAAGATCAACAAGACAATCTTATGGATCTTACCTATCTACAATAATATCCCAATCTATTTGCGATAGGTTAACAGTAAACATTTTTTTCTGTATTCTGTCTATCAGCAGAATTACTTTGTCCTTAGTTAAACTTATCTTGTCCGTGGTTTAAGTCCCCCACGAACTTCTTCACGTCGCAATAGTCCTTTTCTAAATTTAACAGTTCTCGAATTCACTTTGACTATTACTTGAAGCTCACTGAGTATATCTTTAAATTAAGATTTTTTTTCAAATTAAAAGGAATAGTTAGTATAGCGACTGTAGAACTTCTAAATATTCAGTAAACCGAGAACTAAATTCTTTACTCGTCTCGGACTTTGATTCTCATACTAGAGAACTAGAGGGTTATGAAATAGATTTAGGCAGTTCAATAGGTCAGATAGAATAGGCGCTAAAATTTATTCCCGTAGGTTGGAGATGTTTCTTTAGATAAATGCTGTAGCCAATAAATACGGCGATAGTATAGAAGGAAGGTTTGTGGATATCCTGGTAGATATTGGAGTTTTGGGCCAATTTTGGATAGGACTTTAGTGGAATGTGTAAAATGAGATCCCATTTTAAAATGATGCTCCAATGGGGAAAACTTCATAATTGTCTGGATCAATATGTGTACTATAACATTGGTTAATAAGGCTCAAATAGTAGGAACTACGTTCTTACGTAATTTGTAACTATTTACATTTATGATCGTAAATCGAGGACATAGGTCTTTTTAAAACGTAAACCTTGCTTTTTTTATAAATAAACCATTATTTTTTGTATTATTTAAATCAAAATTTTGAAATTGATAGAAGAAATTAAGTGAGGTATTGAAACATTAAATTTGGTCTCTATTTTTCATGAAACATAACGCATAAATTGCCTGAGGAAAAAAATTCATTTGATGCATGTGAAAGAAAAATGAATTATTTGCTTGTTAATTTCTTTTTTATAAATTGATTTGTTCGATTGGCAAATTTGAGAAATGAAACATTGATGTATGTCGGTTTTAGATTCGACGACGAGGCGGTGGTGTGCAGCCGGATGTAACACAACGGTCTCTTTGGCAACGGCCACATCAAAACGACGACACCGCCAATGTACTGTCACGGGCCAATTTCACGGTTTCGGAATCGCCTGCAGGAGTGCGGACCTTGGAGGCGGTCGTCCCGTCGTCGTCGAGCCAACAGCCGCCGGTGGCTGCACCCACGTCTTCGACGGCTGCCGCCGAAAACACTCCGTTGCTAACGAAACAAACGCAACAGCACCACAGATGATGACGACTGCCACAAACGGGACATCAACGTGACAATATTGTCTAGTTTTCTCATTTTTCTTTTCATTGATTGTAAAAACAAGATCGAAATGGCAAGCGGGTGGAACTTTCCAACTTATCAACGGGAATTCCATCCGAGCGCCTTTCTCTCTAGTCATTTCACAGTGAAAATTTTAAGAATGTCTTTCTTTTCTTTTTTAGGAAATAATTTTAAAATTTTAAAAATGTTTATTCAATACATTGAATAAAGAGAATTAATTCAAATGCATTTTGTTTTCAATGCCAATTATGTAACTCCAAAGTCCACTGAAACGGCAGAATTCAATAGACAGGGCTGTGAATTATGCATTTATGTTTCATTTGAAGAAATTAAATAACAGGTAAAACTTTTTATTGTCATTTTTCTTTGTGGTGTAAAAATATACGGAAAAATTTATAAGTAGGAACGGTAAAAACAAAGTTTAAAGCATTTAAATTGAATAAAAACAGGTTGGATTGCATCGTATATCAATGAAGAGTAATTTATGTATTACGTAAGGCAAATTAAGTTATATTTAAAACTTTTCTCTTTTCCTCAGTAAAGTCAACAAGTATACAAATATAGATGTAAATAGATAAAACATCAAGGTTTTGTGAATTTGGGAAGTTCAACCTATTTGCCAAGAAGTTATTTATTCCATATAAAATTCAAATGATTTGTAATTCTTTAAATTCCCTGGTTTTCCATGTTGTCCTGGTCATCACTTCTGTAGATGCTGTAGTATAGTTACCATGTCCGAAACGTTACATACGTAAAGATAAAGCACATTTTTTTTACTTTCCACCTCTTCCCCTACAAAATTCCTACCTCAGAAAAGATATTACATCCTTTCCAGACAATTGAGTAGCAGCCAATATTTAGTATTAGGGATTATTGAACATACTGCAATATTATTACAGACTACAGTTAGACATCAAAAATTTAAATTTCGCGCTGTGTTAATTTAAAATTACTAATAAAATAAATAAAACAAATAATATGATTATAAATTTGATGGACCAATACTGACCTAACGATAAAACATGCAAAAACATCAAAATAAATAAGTTTCCTCTTAAATGAGGTGCTAACATGCAAATTTTTTTATGCAAAATTTCAACAATTATTTATAAAAAAAACTATAGGGGATCAAACGAAACTCTCAGCACGATAGATTTACCCCCCCCCCATTATTAAAATACTACTTTCATGAGTTATTGCATCAATAGCATAGCGATATCTATCTACTTTATATATGATAGACTGATTAAAAAAAAATTATGATTTTTTTATTCTAAATAATATCGAAAATATTGTTGGGAATGACAAAAAAATATCCTGTGAAAGTTTAAGCTTTTAATGTTAATATTAAGAGGTGCCGCATCGCAAATTTCGATTTTCCATTAAAAATAACATGTGAACAATATTCTCTTGCACATTGGAATTTTATAGCTCACGTTGGTGACAATATTTCGGAATGACCACGGTATATTCTTGTAGAAAATTGAACGATCTACAAAAAAGGTCTCTGTACAAGTTTTTGATATATTTATTCCTTCAAAAGTTATTCGAGGTCAAAGTTGAACTAAAGAGAATTTTTAATATTTTTTCAAGTTTCTGACGCAACCATCAATTTTATGAGAAAATTTTATAGGACATTTTTTGTAGAGCACTTTTTTTCCTATAACTTATCTCCATAAAAGTTTTTGATATTTTTGACAGGTCCTAAGTTATTTAATGAAAATAAAAAAAAAATATGTTAAAAATATAATAATTCAGGGAATATTATTAATTTAAAACAATAAAATTACGAGTATTTTCAGTTTAATGCAAATAACTTAGGACCTGTGAAAAATTTCAAAAACTTTTATAAAAATAAGTTTTAGGAAAAAAAGTGCTCTACAAAAAATGTCCTATAAAATTTTCTCATAAAATTGATGGTTGCGTCAAAAAATTGAAAAAATATTAAAATTTCTTTAGTTCAACTTTGACCTCGAATAACTTTTGAAGGAATAAATATATCAAAAACTTGTACAAGACCTTTTTTGTATATTATTTAATTATCTACAAGAATATACCTTGGTCATTCCGGAATACTGTCACCAACGTGAGCTATAAAATTCTAAAGTGCAAGAGAATATTGTTCCCATGTTATTTAAATGGAAAATCGAAATTTGCGATGCGGCACCTCTTAATATTAAGAGCTCAAACTTTCACAGGATTTTTTTTTGTCATTCCCAACAATATTTGCGATATAATTATGAAAAAAAAATCATAAATTTTTTGAATCAATCTATTGTATAAGCTAATTTAATTTTTGTATATTTTATCGTAAATCAACTAAGTATGACCTAATGAATTAAGCGGATAGTATATTAAATCCCATTAAAAAGAATTGGAGAAGTGTTTACGAAAAAGCGGACGTCTTAGAAACCAACAATCAGATAAAATGTATTATGAAAATTAAAAATAAATAGATAAGATTTTAAAATAAGTAATTCGTAGCCCTAACAATAGAATTGTGGTCTGATAAACGTACAAAACAAAGTTATACTGAAACATCATAAAGATAAAAGTTTATCCAAGTGTTGATGCATTTTATTTAAATTCCTTTGGTCGATTGCAGCTATTAATTCACTCCAATAACATGTTCGGTTATTTCCAATCAGTCCCCACTCTTTCAGTATTTAGGCCATAAAAAGAAGTAAACAGATTACTTTTAAAAGCATTCGCTTCTGCCCGTCTCCTTTTGTCTTCGCCGGCCAGTGAAACGGGTCCCAGCATTTGCGTCACTCTTCCCAAACATTGTTATCGAGTGATTAACGAGGAGCACGGGTCAGTGTCAAGGTCAAATCGATTTATCGAATCAAAATTCTCTTGAAACTTCATTGGAAAGTTATGGAGGTGACGAGGGTATTTATTGCGGATGCCGTCGACGCGGCCTGCGTCCAATTGTTGAACGAAAACGGCATCGAAACCACGTGCAAATATAAATTGGCCAAGGCGGATTTGATTCGTGAACTGCAAAGTTATCATGGCTTAATTGTGCGCTCCGACACCAAAGTGACGGCGGATGTTATCGAGGCGTGCAAAAGTTTACGGGTAATCGGTCGAGCTGGAGCCGGCGTCGATAATATTGATATCGAGGCGGCGACCAAAAACAATGTGCTGGTAATCAAGTAAGTTTTAGTAACCAAATTATGGATTTATTGTAACAAGAGTTCAATTTTTAGTACACCCGGAGGAAATTCGATCAGCGCTTGTGAACTGACCTGTGGATTGATTTTGGCGTTGGCTCGGAATGTGGCGCAAGCCAATGCATCGCTGCGCGATGGACGCTGGGACCGAAAACTCTATTCTGGATTTGAGGTGTACGGAAAAACTTTGGCTATCATCGGCTTGGGGCGAATTGGACGCGAAGTGGCCACTCGAATGCAATCTTTCGGAATGACAACAATTGGATTCGACCCAATTGTTACGGCCGAGGAAGCCAAAACGTTTAACGTTGAGAAATTGGAGCTGGACGAAATTTTTCCGCAAGCCGATTACATTACGGTCCACACTCCGTTAATTCCGCAAACACGAAGTAACATTTGTTAAGAGTAAAGATATAGGGATGGAAAAACGGTGATTATTTTTTTTATCAATTGTGGAGAGTAAACCAAATTCGATAGATATTTTTTCGGCTTTTTATAAAATTCTAACACCAGTGAAATTATGAAAATGAACATTCTCGACATAAAAACAAGAAAATCCCCAAAAAATCTATTAACGACAGTCAAATCACCGTTTCTATATCCCAATATCTGTCACAAAAAATCGAAAATAATTAAAAACTAATTTACAGATTTAATTGGTGAAAAAGTATTTCGTGTTTCAAAGCCAAATTTGAAGATTATAAACGTAGCTCGCGGTGGAATTGTTGACGAAGTCGCCCTGCTTAAGGCTTTAAATGAAAATCGTTGTGGTGGTGCGGCTTTGGATGTTTACGAAGAAGAACCTCCAAAAGATGAAACCACATTGAAACTTATTCAACATCCCAAAGTTATAGCAACACCCCACTTGGGTAGTTATTAAATATATAATTTTAAATAGAACCAAATGAATTTTTCTTAATTTTTAAGGGGCAAGTACTGCTGAGGCTCAAGTCCGTGTAGCTGTCGAAGTGGCTGAACAATTTATTGCTTTGACGAAAAAATCTCAAAAGTATACGAAAGTCGACGGTGTCGTCAACCGTTCCGTTTATAAACCATAATTTTTGTTGAAACAACAATCGATTAATAAACAAAATTTAATGATAAACATAAAATTATTGTCCCTTGGAACCCACAAAAGTTTGGAATTTTCTAATGGATCTTGAGAGAATTATTTGTTAAGAATATTGTAAGAAATTACCTCCTAAAGTTTGAAGAAAATTTAACCGTAATCCATTTCAGACTTTCCTTACGGACCTTCCTCTGTATTTCCATTTTCTCCCATGATTAACCACACAATCCAATACGTACGGCTATAGTGTATAGAAGAAAACTTTGATGTATGGATCCAATTTTTACCGAAAATTCAAGGAGCTTGTTTCAAAGGAATTTGGGTGGAGCATTTGTGGAATAAGCCTCCGGATTATGTTAGGAAGTTATACTTTAATCACTAGAATTTGTGTAAGTAATTGCATTGGTCCATTTGTAAAGATATGGAAACTTAAGTCTATAGTATAATCTACATTATTTTGGACTTCCCGTCTCCGATTTTTCTCTTCTTTACTATCACCAAAAAAAAAATCTTTTGAACTATCTTCTTTAATAATTTGCAAGTATTTTTACAAAGATCCCAACTATACACATTCCAAAAGAAAACAGTAATTAATTGACTAATGATTAATATAACATTATTTATAACAATATTAATAAAAAGTATCAAATTTTTAAATTACAATGAGTGTCATTTACATGGCCCAAAAAAGGTGCCTAAACTTACCACAAACATCACAAACCTACGATTTGCCGCTAGTATGAGTCAAATTATGTCTCAGAAAACTCCTGTGATGTATAAACGTTTTAACTAAAAATAAATTGAAAATCCATTTTTAACAAAATGTTTTCCGACACAAAAGAAATAAACTTACAACAAACTTCGCAAACATAAATTTTATTATTAGAATGTATCGATTTATGTTTCGTTAAATAGGTAGCCGAATGGAATGCTTTATCTACAATATTAATAAAATTGAGATTACTTTTTTTCAGATGAAATTTATTATAAATACTTACCGCAAACATCACACACGTGTGTTTTTTCCGGAGGATCGGAAGTATGCTTCATTTTGTGTTTCATTAAATCACTGGGACGATAAAATGCTTTACCTAAAACCCAAAAATTCTTAGTTGAAAATTGAAGAGAATGAAAAACTATGCAATGAAAAATGAGAACTCTTAGAATGATGGCAAATAGGATTGCCTTTATGAAGAGGGCGACCAAAGTATGCTGGACTGTATACTCAATTAGACTGATTCAAAAAAAATAAGAATTTTTTTTCCTTAATTATATCGAAAATATTATTGGGAATGACAAAAAAAATCTTGTGAAAGTTTAAGCTCTTTATATTAATATTAAGAGGTGCCGCATCGCAAATTTCGATTTTCCATTTAAATATCATGGGAACAATATTGTCTTGGACTTTGGAATTTTATAGCTCACGTTTGTGACAATATTTCGGAATGACCAAGGTATATCCTTGTAGAAAATTGAACGATCTACAAAAAAGGTCTCGGACAAGATTTTAATATATTTGTTCCTTCAAAAGTTATTCGAGGTCAAAGTTGAACTAAAGAGAAATTTTAATATTTTTTCAAGGTTTTGACGCAACCATCAAATTTATGAGAAAATTTTATAAGACATTTTTTATAGAGCACTTTTTTTCCTATAACTTATCTCCATAAAAGTTTTTGAGATTTTTCATAGGTCCTAAGTTATTTGCCTTAAACTGAAAATTCCCTGAATTATTATATTTTTAACATAAAAATTATTTTTTTTATTTTAATTAAATAACTTAGGACCTGTGAAAAATATCAAAAACTTTTATAGAGATAAGTTATAGGAAAAATAGTGCTCTACAAAAAAAATCCTATAGAATTTTCTCATAAAATTGATGGTTGTGTCAAACAGTTGAAAAAATATTAAAATTTCTCTTTAGTTCAACTTTAACCTAGAATAACTTTTGAAGGAATAAATATATCAAAAACTTGTAAGACTACCTTTTTTGTAGATCATTCAATTTTCTACAAGAATATACCTGGGTCATTCCGAAATATTGTCACCAACGTGAGCTATAAAATTCCAAAGTGCAAGAGAATATTGTTCCCATGTTATTTAAATGGAAAATCGAAATTTGCGATGCGGCACCTCTTAATATTAATATTAAGAGCTTAAACTTTCACAGGATTTTTTTTTGTCATTTCCAATAATATTTTCGATATAACTAAGAAAAAAAAATCATTTTTTTTTTTGAATCAGTCTAAATTGTACATTGTTCAGATAATGAATAGGTAAAATATTTTACTATAGTAATGATAACCGTAGATTAATGATACAACCAAATAAACGATCTAACATTGTACGTATGACAAGGATTGAAAAACAGATAAACGAAAAAAACGATCCCATTCCTATTAGGATGCAAGAAATTTTTGGCGATTACAAAGGTATGCAAAAGTTTGTATCATATTCAACAGAAAAAAAATTATCCATCTGATATTTCTGGAATAGAAATCTCGGACTACCCTAACTTTTGTTTTTGTATTGCAGTCCATAGAATGCATCATTTTTTCACGGCTTATCGTTATCAATCGTAATGCAAATTCCACAATAAAGGGTAATGACTGATCCAGATTTAACACTGAAGGAGTTCCCAGAAGACCTATTTTAATCAGTAAATCCAGGCTTTAGTGAAAAAAGATAATTTTCTGATACCTACCACAAACATCGCAACCAAAAGGCTTTTCACCGGAATGGAATCGAACATGTTCATTCAAATGGCCTTTTTGTTTAAAAGACTTCTGGCAAACTGGACAATTAAAAACGGTTTGAGACGACTTTTTTCCTTCACGTTTTCGTTCCTCATTGGTTTCACATGGCAAATAAATTGCTACAAATTTAGATATTCATTAAAGAGGAAACTAAACAAAAATCAGAAGAAAAATTACTTTCCCTAACTACAAATTTTTGCTTATCACTATCAATTTTCAAGTGATTTTCTGAAGTATTAATAGAATTGGCTGTTCGTACGATAATTTTCGTTGTCGTAGATTTATTTTCAACTTTGATTTCGTCCTCATTTTTATAAATTTCCCGTCTTCTGTAGCTACTTTCTGTAAATGTTATTACAAGTTAATTTCTCGGATTAGGGTTGATAGTGAAATCCTTACCCTTGGGGATTTCAAAGGGTTCCTCTTGTTCTTCAAGAATTTCAATCTTTGTTGTCATTAGAGAAATGGTCGAAAGTGGTGCATCTTCCACATAAGTTTCTGCATGGGGTGGATTAGGTATTAATATTTTTTCTATTTGGTGACATTGCATTTTAAATTCATAACAAGATTGCACTTTTGCAATGCAAATACAGCATACGGTTCGACGAAATTTAATGAAATCTGAAATCTATAACGATATATGTTTATAAAGTTGGAAATAAAACAAGTGACGGCGATGGAAGTAACCTCAAATTTTATTTTTTCCTTTTCAAGTACAATATTTGTTTTTTCTTTAGTACAAAATTAAGAAAATCACTTATTGTGCAATACTTACAAGATTTTCCGTGAAGAAATTTAAATTTTCCAAAACTTGTGACACTGACAGTTCTATACCATCGATCAATGGATGCAATAATTGTTGCAAGGGAATCATAATTTTGAACTTTTCTCCACAAATCAAACACTTTTCAAACTGGTTCCAGTCTGACATTTTTTTTTTCTCTTAATAATATTAATTATTATATAAATTAACAATCAGCTCAAACTACTTGTTATTATTTTAAGGAAAATTGTACAACATAAACAGTTCAAAACTTATGGTATTTTAAACATTAAAGTTCTGTAGTAAATTTGAAAAATTTATGCTAGTTATTCTTCATAGATAGTTAATTAATTTCCTCCTCCCCCGGCTACGGTCATGCCTCAATATTGTCATCAAAACATTGTAATACTAGTATCCGAAATATTTAGATTCCATAATGATAAATGCCAGGACATCTAAGCTCGGTACTTAATAAATTGTATCAAGCAATTATTTGAATATTTGTAAAAATAGAAAAAAAATCATTTAAAAAAACAATTTCGTAGGTTTTAGGTCGATTTCTGGATATGTTTTTGTTTATGTTTCGAAAAAGAGAAATACGTAGTGTATGTTTTATCTAAAACAATAAAAATTAATAATTTCATTGTTTAACTGCAACAAAAACGTTGATTTTCCATAAACTTACTACAAACATCGCAAACGTACGTATTTTTACTGTGGATTGTCCTATGTCTTATTAGATACTTGCGTTGTGCAAATGCTTTACCTGAAACAAAAATACCTCAATTATATTTTTTTCAAATAAAACACTGAAAAAACTTACAACAAACATCACAAACATAGCCTTTGTTCCTCAAATGAATCAATTTGTGTTGATTTAAATTACTGACGACATTGAATGCTTTATCTGAAACATTAATTTATCATTAGGAGCTTTCCATATTTATAAAAGCTAAAAAAATGTTTTGAAATCTTATACATTTAGTAAAGTTTAAATTAATTTAACTAATAATTTCCAGCTCTGATTTAAATGTCTTAAGTTGCATTTAAATTGTGGTGGTAACTACTTATAATGACAAAGGAGCCAAAGTTAAATCAGCTCCATACCTTTGATGTACACACTTACCACAAACATCACAAACGTGAGGTTTTTCGCCAGTGTGGATAAATTTATGCTTCTTTAAACTACCATACTGAGAAAATGTTTTACCTAAAATTAAAAAAAAAATATTTTCTTTCTTCATCACATCCTATTTCCATGATACTCACTACAAACATCACACGCAAAAGGTCTTTCGCCTGTATGAATTCGAAAATGTACTTGCAAATAATCTTTATATTTGAAAACTTTTTGGCAAATTGGACAAGCGAAAGGGTTTTGTGATAATTTTTGGTCGTTGGACTCCAATTTTTCATTTTCTTGATTCGGTTCATCAACTTCTGCAAATCGTACTAGCTAATGTAGATGATTGGAAAACCAAAAATGAAAATAATCCACAAAAAATACCTTCTTCGGTTGTATAATTTCCCTGGACTGATCCAAGTATAATAGAAGGGCCGTCTTCCTGACTTCTTTGTTGCATATGATCTAAATTGTCTTCATTGATTTCTGTAATTGTTAACAAATTATTGTTGATAGTGGTTTAGATTAATATGCTCACCCTTGTGGATTCCAAAAGGTTCTATTGATTCTTCAATAACTTCAATCTTTGTTTTAATAACCGGACAATTTGTTGAAAGGGATTTATTTGGGGGTGAGATTTCTGGGTCATTTTGCAATACTTTTTCTGCAAGACCACATTGTCTTTTAAATTCATAATAGGAATGCAATTTTGCAATGCACATGCAGCACAAGGCCCGACAAAACTTATTGGAATCTGAAATCTTTATACATATTTTAATAAATGAAATATTTAGTTATCCTATGATAAGTTAACATTTTCTCATACGTACAGTTAAGAAATGCAAGTTTTCCAAAACTTGCCAAACTGGCAATTCTTCACAATCGTCCAGTGATTGTTGCAAAGGAATCATAACTTTAAAGTTTTCCATACAAATCAAACATTTTTCCACTTGGTTTAAGTCTGACATTCTATTTTTATTTCAATAAATTAATCAACTGACAATAAGCACAAATTGCTTGGATTGTTTTGATGATGATTATACCTTATAAACAGTCCAGAATATTACTTCAAATGTAAAATAAAACAAAACAGGGAATCAACGGGAAATAGGAGGACTCCAAAGGTTTAAGTCCCTTTTTTGACATTGGGATTGATAATAATTTGAATTTTCATGTAGTTCAAAGTGCGCATGTGTCTATTACAAATTGAGGTCAAATGAGCGTGGGTTGTTAACGATATTCTTTTGTTTTCGATATCGTTATGTCAAAATGAAATTTTCGATTATTTTCGTAATTTTATGATTAAATTCTTGAAAAATAGGTTTAAATTATGTACAAATTCGTCTATAATTGATGTGGCCAATATTTACTTCATTATTTTTGTTCAAATGATAAATTTGGGTGAGTTTACACTTGGTGTTGTACCAAAATCTTACTTTGGGTTTCGAAGGGATTTTTTGTAATTATTTGAAAAAAAATGTCTTAAAAACATTATTGCAATTTAATTTGAATATTTCTCTGTAGATTGATATAAAAATTTTGGGGAAATTATGATTATTTCTGTGAAAATTACTTGAAAAAAACAATCAAGTGTTGATATAGGGTTTCACTATGAACTTTTAACAATTTTTTTTTTGTACTTAATCGTAAAATTTGATCATAAAAATTGTATTGCTAATTAATTTGAGTGTTTTTCTATAGATTGATATAAATTTTTTGGGATAATTGTAAGTATTTATCTGTAATAAAGGTGAAAAAAAAAACTGGCCTCCATTTAGGATTATAGTGTGAAATTTGAACAAATTTTTTTTGGTAATTAATCAAAAAATTTTGCCATACAAAGTATATTACCGATTAATATAAACATTTTACTGTAAGTTTATAAAAACATTTTGGGAAAATTTTGAGAATTTTTGTGAAAAATGGAGAAAAAAACATCTGACATCGATTTATGGTTTCACTATGAACTTTTGGTAAATTTTTTTAGCACTTAATCGGGAAATTTCTTTTATAAAAACTTTATTGTCGATTAATTTGAATATATTTTTAAATGTTTATGAAAAAATTTTAAAAAAATTTCAATTTTTTTTGACAAAAAAAGACGTTATAAACTAGTCTGTCAGATATGGATTGCAAGTATGCAACTTGCATGATTTTTTTTTATTTATTAAAAAGAAAATTTCGCTAAAAAAAGTTTATATTGCGATTGTTTGTACATTTTTCTAGAGATCTACAATTTTATTTAGTGGAAATTAAGTTATTTTTGAGAAAAAATCTAAAAAAAACTTCTAGCATCCATTCATTTAGTTTCACCATGAACTTTTAACAATTTTTTTTCCATTATTTAGTACAAAATTTTGTCAACAAAACTTTATTGAGAAGTCATTTGAACATTTGTCTAAAAGTTTATAAAAAAAATTTGGAAAATTTTTCTATATTTACGAGAAAAAAGGTCTGAAATAAAATCGGTGTTGCGTAGATTGGAGGTAAATTATTTGCGTCCTTTTTTTTCGTTTCTCTGTTAAAAAATTTGAATTTAAAAATTTAAATAGTTTATGATTAGTTAGTTTGAGCTTATTCCATAAATAAAAATCATTGTTTTTCTATATCGCTTTTCTTTTGTAGGACACTGCGTTGTATCCAGCACAAAGGAGGCAGACCTTGGAGATATTGATCCGGAAAATTTTAAAAGACCTATAGCCGAAATTGGAATCATCAAAATGTACACTGGGTTCAGCTGCAAACAATTTTATGTGAAAATTAGAAGAAAAAAAACTTTTGAAACCGCATATATTTGGAAAGTTTCATTGCTATAACTTACACCAGAACTGGAGCCGGAGATTAAGCTAGAGCCAAACATTGATGCCGGAATCAAAGCGAGAGCTTAAAGCGGAGCTGGATTCTAAAATCAATGAATTCATCGTCCTGGCCAAATTGTACTTGTACCTAGCACAAAAATTCATTTGGGAATTAAATGTGGAACAATTGGACCTAGTGGGATGTCTACTTATATTTATTTCATAAGTAAGTTAACCGACTTAAATTAGAAACAACGGCGGAATAGTCTAGAAATTATACTTAAGAACAAAATATTGTAACAATCTGTAAACCAGTTCTTGAATGATAAGAAGTCAAAATTCATGAAATTTACGCATAAGTATACTGCTTTTAACACTTCGTATCCGTAATAGCCTTGTGTGCTAGACTTGTCAAATTCCAAGCTGGTCTGAGAATGTAAACACATTATCTCCCAACGGGTGGTAAGATAGTTAAAGCTTGGGTGTTGGAATGTATACGTTTAACGATAAGTGGGTGAGAAAAGACAGATTTAAATATGCCATTCATTGTAGACCATTGTACGATTGTATTGGTATATATATGACCTTCCTTTACCTACCTGCCAATCTCTACGCATAAACATTTCAACTCTCAAGTATCTATATTAGGGTGGGTCAAGAAAATCGATTACTTTTTTTTTACAAGTGACACGGAAAAATGGGTTGCTAGACACCTTAAAAAAATTCTCACCAAGTATGAGCTCTTAATTTTAATAGGAAGATCCTTCGCATCGCAGTTTTGTATTTTTTTCTCAGTCCAATAGAAAAAAATTCATACCTCATCATTTATCGATTGTACAGAAAAATGTTCTGAAAGAATTTTTTATGAAATTTAATGCTCTACAAAAAAGGTATTCTATATTTTTTCCGTAAGCCTCATTTGAAAGATATTAAGGATTTAATTTTGATTATTTTAAGACAAATTTCATTTTTATTTATGAATTTTATAACTCGACAATAAATGACTCTTATACAATGCGCAATACAAATTTTTGTTGGAAATTAACTGCTCTATAAAAATGGTTTCTTATGTTTTGGCGATTAAATTAACCGTTCAAAAGATATTCATCATCAAACATTCATGTGTACGGGTTTTAAAAGTTTTTGATAAGATATTCGAAAAATTTCAATTTATAATTTTTGAGAAAATTTACACGAATTTTAGTTTTTATCAACTGAGAAACTTCAAAATATTTTTCAAGTTTTTTTTTATGTTTAAGTATATTTGTCTCCATTTAAAAAAAAATAAATTGTACATTATTTATCGCTTAGTTAAATATTTATTAATAAAAAAAGTAAAGTTTTCATTATACATATAGTATGATATATTTCAGTATTAGAGAAAAATAATGTCCAATTATAAAAAAGTTTTTTATTTCAATTTTCAAACAAGTTTTTGTTGCAAGTTGAGTAATTTTTTCGATGCTCTTTGACAATTTGCAATTAAAATTGAAATTTTCCGTAGGATTGTGATTTCTAATGGTTAAAAATGAAATGCTTAGAATAATTGAAGAAAAAATTTCAAAATTTTGAAAATATAACTCAAATAATCCTTATATTAATGACAAAAAATGAAATTTATATGAAAATTATAAATAAAATTGAAATTATTCGAATATCTAATCAAAAACTTTTAAAACCCGTACACATGAAAGTTTGATGATGAATATCTTTTGAAGGGTTAATTTAATCGCCAAAACATAAGAAACCATTTTTATAGAGCAGTTAATTTCCAACAAAAATTTCTATTGCGCATTGTATAAGAGTCATTTATTGTCGAGTTATAAAACTCACAATCAAAAATGAAATTTGTCTTAAAATAATCAAAATTAAATCCTTAATATCTTTCAAATGGTGAGGCTTACGGAAAAAATATAAGATACCTTTTTTGTAGAGCATTAAATTTCCTAAAAAATTCTTTCAGAACATTTTTCTGTACAATCGATAAATGATGAGGTATGAATTTTTTTCTATTGGACTGAGAAAAAAATACAAAACTGCGATGCGGAGGATCTTCCTATTAAAATTAAGAGCTCACACTTGGTGAGAATTTTTTTAAGGTGTCTAGCAACCCATTTTTCCGCCACTTGTAAAAAATATAATTGATTTTTTTGACCCACACTAATCTACCCCAATCAAGTCTATCCCAATGTATAAAATGCCGAATATAGGCAACCCAAATAACATCATTGGTTGGCATCGGCATCAATCTCCATAGTAACGTTGATTTATTTATTTAAACACAATTCTTTTGTGCCATTTTTTTACGTTTTTATATTAAAGATTTTACTATTTTATATATTTCTTATAAGTAATTGATTGATTATTTGATATTATAGACTCGTTTGCAATCAAAATGATTGAAAATATCAATAACGATATGAATGACTACATCGATACATTGATCAAAATAAACGATACTTCCATAAACACCAAACGAATTTCTTCATGTCTACGAGTTGCCGTTAACATGAACGATTTAAAAAATGTTCCCAATCCTCGCGGATATTTGCAACGTTTCAACAAAAACACGAACAAATCCAAACACATACCTGTGCTGAGTCCAATCAAGAAAAGTCCATCTTTGTCTTCCGCAACCAAACATGCCAATGTACTAGAAGAAAAAAAATGCACCGATACTAAAGCCAGTGCAAATGCATCGTACAATCCTCACACCGATACCCTTACAAAATATTTCCACCAATGGAAAATGGAAATTACCAAAATCAAACAAAAACGCCAAATCGATACCGAGCACGAACAATACCAAAGTCGTTTCGAACACTTTCTCGAAAATCTCAAGAACAACAAAACCAACATTTCCATAGAAAATGACCGGAACAAAGTGAAGAAAGTTAACTTTAAATCGCCGAATAACACCAAACGAAAACCTGTACTGCAACCAACGGAAGACCTAAACGACTTGAATCGAATCGATCGGGAATTGAAGCAATCAATGGCCGACACCCGCGAGTCCAAGAAAAGCCTATTGCCTTCGAAACCGGTCGCACTTCTTCGCCAACCGTTAACCATCTTAAAATCATCTCAAATGGCTCTGCAACGCCAGCAACAACACTCCCAAATTCTCGAACGAAAACGCATCTTGCAAGAACAACGCCAACATCAGCTGCTCGAGGAAGAAAAACGGCAAAAAATTTTGTTGATTCGCCAAAAACAAGAACAAGCCGACGCACTACGCGAAAAACGTCGTCTCGAACACGAACACGAGTTGTACCTGAACGTGGTGCGTGCTCAAAATGTTCAATTAAACTTAAAAGCTCGCCACCATTACGAAAGAAAATTGAAAACTTTGGTTTTCGTACAATGGAAATTGGTGTGCGAAAACAGTAATAATCAGATGAAAATAGCTGCAGAGTATTGTCAAGTTAATATCCTACGAAAAACTTTCGAGGCTTTTCGAAAATTTACGAGGGAGTCGTCAGAAAATAAATTGAAAAAGGCTGATAATTTTTATAACACCAATATCTTGCGAGTAGTAATGTCTAGTTGGAAAGATGTGAGTATTTTCTTTACTTAACAAAAGGTAACTCTTCTGAGATTTCATTGAAATCTTAATATATTATATAATATTAATATTTCATTGAAACTTTCCACTCAAATTTCGTGGCCGTATACTTAACAATTTTTGGAGAGGTTGATGATAATTACCACGGAGTATAGATACAAGGAGCCTGAATGTAATGTTGAAAAAAAATTTGTTGTTATTAGAAACAATAAATTCCAATCTTTGCAAGATGGGAAATGTGTCAAGATATGGCGTTACCATATGTGTGTCTGGAGTACTAATTTATGTTACCAGTTACCTTACAGGAAGTACATAGTTTAGTACTGCAAATACACTAATAACGGTGCCACATCTTGACACATTTCCTTTGGATCAGTTCAATCCAGTCGGTCCAGCACTGGTCGCTTGACTATTTTTTTTAATTCTGATTTTTTTTTTTTGCTATCACCCCAACATATTGGTAGTTCAAATTCATCATTATTTTAATTTTATTGTTTTTAGTTTTCCGGTGGAGGCCATATTAATTATACTAGGCGCAGACATTTTCGCACTTTTAAGGGTTTCCGGAAACTTGATTATCTCAGGCCCTATTTGTCCTATCAAAATTAAAATAAAAGCAGTGGGTTCATGAAAATATAAGCTATAAGGTTGTAATAAGACGTTTTCCCCTAAATGTAATTCTAAGGGGTGAAATTTCAGCCTAAATTTTTAGCTCTCATTTGTAAAAACTCCAATTTTCACGGAAAGATTGTGAAGGAAAGGGAAGAGTTTATAAGTTAAAACTTTTTTTACAAACAATTAGGTACTAGTTGTATTCAAAAACAAAATTTGAAGTCTGAGACTTTAAGCCTTTTTAAAATAAAAAATAACAAAATTTGTAAATTTTTCAAATTTGTAAATTTTTCAAATTTGTAATTTTCTGAGCTCAATATCTCTGGTGGGGGACCAGATAAAAATCTGAAATTTCACACCATTATAGTACTGTATGATAGAATTATGCATATAAAATTTGGAGTTTGAGATTTGACTAGGAGCAGAGGTATTGCAAGCACAAAATGTCAAAATAATGCATACTTCATTAGGTGAATATAATGTATTTAACCATTTAAAATGTCACATATACTTGGCAAAAAGGGCATTTTACACAAAACAACATATACTCTGGGCTAACTGTTATTCATATCTTAAATTTAAAACATATACTTCTCTCTGAAAGCTAATAATGTAGATACATTATTTACAGTATTACATTATTATTATTACATACATTATATATATTAAATGGTTAAATACATTATATTCACCTACTGAAGAATGCATTATTTTGACATTTTGTGCTTGCAATACCTCTGCTCATAGTCAAATCTCAAACTCCAAATTTTAGGTGCATAATACTATCATATAGTACTATAATGGGGTGATATTTCAGATTTCATAATTGGTGAACTTTCAACTGAATTTCCAAAAGTTCAGTTCAATCCAGATTTCTGGTAAGGATTCGAGGGCCCCCTGAGCTTGAGGGCCCCGGGGCACTGCCCCGCCTAGCCCCTAGGTAGCTACGCCACTGCTTTCTGCACTCAAGAAAAGGATTACAGATTTTTATAATATTTATTATTTAGGTACAACTTCTTCTGATTTCTAGACTATTGCGCCTCAACGTTGTTTCTAATTTTATTTATTTACCTAACATAATTTTGCACAATGATCACTAAAATGGTATCTACGAGTATGTCAGGGAATCTAATGAATCTCATATTCGAAATTAGTGATCCAAAATAACCCTTTCGGTGTGTTGCAAACCTTTTTTCACAAAATTTAACAAAAAACCTCCAGAAGATGAGGTCTATAACAAGCTGCAGGTACTTCGGTCAACCTTATGACTCTTATATTAGTTTCTCACGGTTGACCCACGAAAAACCAACCAATTTATTGAATGCAAACCCTCTTAAAAGGGGGTTTAAGTTAATTTTCGGTTTTTAAGATCCTTTTTAAGTTACAAGATACTTCGTTTTTAAAAAATATATAAAATACTAGTTACTTTTTGGTAAAAAGTAAAGGAACTAAGATATAGTATCTTCAATACTTAAGTAACAAACAAAGTTACTTTAAAGTAACTAAGATCTTTTTTCTGACAGCTCTGGTTGTGGTATTATTAATAGTCTTTTTAATAGGGGAGGAATTTGCGGGACAATTTAGTCATTTATCAGGGATGATCAAACTAAATGCTAGTATGATCGACAGTATGTTTTTTTTATTTATAGATGACCGACTTCGATAAATAGGATAAATTAAAGACAAATAAAAATTTAAAGAGAGAATGAATATAAACTATTAGAGCACTTTGGAAATCGATAATATCCGTTGTAGAATAGATGCATGCTTAATTTTAAATTCAAGTTTCATTGTTTTCTAAATTTTCATTGTCTGCTGAAATTTATCTAAAAACCTATTCAAAATTCCTGCGATCAACCGTTTGCCCACCCCTGGTCTAGATAATCCTAGTAAATTATACCGTTATGTTTTTTTTTTATTAAATTTACTATACTATTTACTAATTTAAACATTTTTTTTAGGTACATCAGGAAATGAGAGAATGCCAACAAGTCGCTGAGGACTACTACGATTATCAACTCTGTTCCCGAACTTTCAACGCGTGGTTTCGGTACACGGAAGATAGTTTGGTTTTCAATGAGAAATTAATGTTCAAAGCAGCCAAATATCATAATAGGTATATTTTTGAAGTTATACTTCTTTATCGGCCTTTTGAAAAACAAAGCATAGTAGTAAGACGATTAAAACACTATCGCATCGATCAAGTTAAGCTAGCACTGGCATGTGTTTTTCGTTTATTCGAAGAGGACTTGATCATCCGGGACAATCCCGAATCAAATACGAAGTTGTATAGCTAGCGAACAGTTAGAAACAATCAGATTGGTTAGAACTTTTAGGCGGCTACTACACGGTTCAATATTATTATGCAATGTGGATTGCACAATGCATATTGTAATTGACGAAATTACATTTTCACACTATGTAGGAATGTGTCCGATTTTATGCGTTTCGGTATTCAAGGTTTTATTACCTGATTTTAACCCTTGAAAGATATGTTAATGCATTTTCACACTATGTTGGAATGTGTCCATTTATATGCTTTTCGGTACTCAAGGTTTTATTACCTGATGTTAACCCTCGAAAGATGTGTTAATTGCATTTTCACACTTTGTTGGAATTTGTCCAATTTTATGCATTTCGGTATTCAAGGTCTTATTACCTGATTTTAACCCTCGAAAGATGTGTTAATTGCATTTTCACACTAGGCTGGAATTTGGCCGGTTTAATATATTCTGGTATTCAAGATTTTATTACCTGTTGTTAACCCTCGAAAGATATGTTAATTGCATTTTCACACTAGATTGGAATGCGACTGGTTTTTACACAAAACGAAGTTTGATGCATAATACAAACTGATGAAAGTTTTGCAATTGTACTTTGTAGAAGGTCACGAAGAGATCAGTCTACGACAGTGGTTCTTAACTTTGTTGGAGGTATAGATCAAAACTAGTTCCATATGCGCATTCACCGATCTTTTCTGAATTGGAAAAATATTTTTTATATATTGGATACATTGAGACACAATATTGATAAAAGCATTAAGAATTCACCGAACCCGCGAGACTGACTTATCGAACCTCTGGTGTTCGATTGAACCCAGGATAAGAACCACTAGTCTAAGACCCTCTGATTCGTTGCGAAGGCTCCATGGTTTGTCACAAACCAGGACATTCACAAAAACTTTCAGATGGCCTCTGTAAGGGAGGAAGTCGCCAAACATAGTACAAAACATCAAAATATATTAAGCTATAATGTCAATTTTCTGGAAATTAACCCATAGATAAATACGCATTCCATTCCTGGAATGGCCATACCGAAAATAAAAACACCAAATTCACTACTCTTAAGTAATGAGCAGGCGTGATTTGTCGTTTAACGGATTTCCTTGTTATCCAAGGATAAATTAACAAAACAAAATACAACAATTTAAAGAAATGCTGTTGAGGATGAAGTGTTACTTTAAATTGAAACAATTCAATACATTGATATAATTGAGTAAATAAAATATACAATCACTATTGTATGAATATAATTTTAGGACCTCGTTATTTAGGATTGTTTATACATATCTATACATGATATTTTATGGCAACAATCTACTTTTATATAGTAAAGGCTTTTGATAAGTATTTCTCAAACATGTTATCCAATCTGTTAATTCGGTTAAACGTTTTTTTTTTCCTTTGATCTGGGGGCCTCTCATGAGAGTTCCTCTGCGCTGCCTCCTAAAAGGACTATTGCGCCCCAGTTTACTTTCACTTCCAGTTGGTCAGGTCTGCTTCTGATATGAATCTCAGCAGACAGTCAACTGGATCTCTGTGTATGTTTCCCAGCTCATGTCCGGGTGGACCAAGCGAGTTGAGACGACTTTGAGTCATGGCTGGGCAGTCAAATAGTACATGGGAGGTAGTTTCATCTTCTACGCCACATTTTCTGCAAGCTGCTGACTCTGTGTTCTTTCCTATAGTTTGGAGATGTTTCCTCAAATTGCAGTGTCCTGTTAATAGGCCTACCAGCGTTTTGATGTCCTTCCTTCTTAGATTTAGAAGTCTTTTGTTATGTTCTTTCAAAGGTTTCTTTATCATGACCTTTGAGAACTTGCCTCCTGCATAGTTATTCCAGGATTTTATTCCAGGCTATTCTACTCAGTGTTATGCACTTTGGTAGGCCTATAGCCGGCTCTGGACCCATGAATGACATTCTTGAATCCGCCTTTGTGAGTTCGTCTGCCTCTTCGTTGCCTTCGATACCAGAGTGCCCCGGCACCCAAGCAAGTGTAACCCTGTTGGATGTCTCCAACTGGATGCGGTTAAACGGTTATTTCATATAATATGTAATATACATTTTGTATAAGTAACCAAATGTGTAAACGTATAGTGTCTATGTATAAATAGCCAATTTAATATTTTCTTTGAAACTCGGTTAATTTGTCGCTGGGATTGAAAAAATGCATAGAGCAATGTCAACATTAGGGCACACATCTCGAAGATTCCGTGATGATATTCCATATATTTTCGGATATCTTCAGTATTGAATCTTTTAGGAAGATAATTTAAGGGAATACATACGAAGGTCTCTTTCAAATCATAAGCATACTTGATTGACTTAGATAAGAACGATGTATTTCGACTACTAGGATTTTAGGACTAGTAGGAAAGGATTGAATTTAGTTTTTCAAAAAATTGCCCTTAAGAGAATCTCCAATTTGTTCTGAAAGTTCCTGGAATGGCAGTTCTCTAATTTCCGGTGGTTTGACAACTGAAAAATGTGATGTGATATAAATTGGAAAGTAAATTATATAAAAAATATTTTATTTTACTTTACTGAAGATAATCGATATATTCATAGTGAAACTTACTCATATCACTTTTTGAATTTGAATTTGTTCGTACATTCTTGACCTTTAAAATGTTGACATTGTGAAAATTGTGCCGCCCTAGGCCCAGATCTCACGGGCCTAGGCGTAAATCCATCACTGCTTGTTATGATAGTTTTTCTAGGTGTGCACTATAATATGTAATTCTCAATCAACTAATCAGCATTATATTAGACCACACTTCACAATTATGAAACAACGTAAAAAGATCCTTTTTTGAATCCTAAATTTAATTTAACTTGATCTATTTTGTGATTTTACGTTCAAATTCTTACGTACAGACGACCCTCGACTTTTGCTCATTTTTAAAGATTCAACTATTTAATTGTTGGATAGTTATGTTATCAAATAATTAATCATATAGTAAACATCCAAAAGCACTTAACACGTCTTTTTAGCTTCATTATGGTTACATATTATTGATAAATATTTTAAGATAGCTTTTTGTGCATATTTTTTTAACATTTCTCTATTTTCTTCTTCTTTTTCTAATTATGTGCGATAGTCGAGAGCCTACAATGTGTTTATTAACGATGATGTCTATATCTTTTTCGGTTTCTAAATACCTGTACTTTTATATTAAACCTTCCGTTTTTTTTGCAGACAACTTCTGTGTAAATATTTTGGAATCTGGATAGAACTACCGATCATAATGAAAGCGCTACGGGAAAAGGAGGTGCGCAAGGAGAAGTGGGTGAAACGGGTGCAGGATATTTTGCCAAATTTTCATCTAACGAAGAAAGACAATTCGATTAATAACTAATTGTAGAATTATATTTTATATAAATAACATACCCTATATGTCAATTATAACAAATAGTTCAAAGTTGTTTTTTTCTGGTTCATTTACAATTTGCATGGCCGAGTAAGTGATGGCTTTCACCTCTGTGCCTTGGGGATGTTTCCCGATTTGAAATTCTTCGCCGAAACAGCGACACTTGATTGTGAATTCTTCGGTGTTGAATTCGTCGATGGTTAGTTTGCGACATATTAAGAAAGGTTCGGCGCTGAAGAGGAATAGTAATTCGTCGAGGAATTGGAACAGGAGGCTTTCCAAGTCGTGGCCGGAAGCTTCGATGGTGTGGCACTGGCGGATTTCAACGTACGCCAATTCTGTCATATATCCAAACATTGCGACTCCGCATTGTTCGAAGGCTTCTTTTAATGAATTGCCCCATGAGTGTAGTCTGGAACATTGACAAACCATAGAAACAAGAATTGTTTTATTTTATTTTTTTATTTGTTTTGTGTTGAAAGTATTGAAATGGCTCCGGACAAGGAGCTGCCGCGGCGGTTTAGGAACCCGGAGTGGTTTCAGGGATATATAACGCAACAACGGCCGAGAGAGAATCCTTTGTATCGGTCGACGACGCAGGAATATGGAAAATATCCGCCAAATGTCAATACGATACAAACGAAATTCTTTCCCCTGGTCTCCCGGTTTAGCAACGACTTGTTTAAATCGGGAATGTATCGCAATGGTTCATTGACCATTTCTGTGGATAAGCGGAATGTTTAATCAATACAACTGGTTACCCCGATAAAGTACAAGTACTTTTTGCATTACAGTTATTTACGTTTTAAATTTGAGTGGTTTTATTTTAGATTTTACGGTTAACGAAAGGCTGATTTTCATGGATTCAAACACAAATCGAGATTGGGAAAGTTGCGACGATAAATCGCCGGAAAATGCACCAAATTCCCGTGGAAATTTGACTTATCTTTACGGAAAACAACATCCATTGTATCGGTCCACCTACAGTGACTATGGACGTATCGCGCCTAATATTCACACAAAATCCAACAGGAATTTTCCGCTAAGCGGAAAATTCAGCGAACGTTTAGCCGCTGCCGGTCATTGGCGAAATTTTTCCCTTAATACTGTCCTAGATAAAAGTTTCATCTCATAACATAACATGTAATTTGTAATATTTACGAGGAAAAATAAAGAAAATTGAATGCATTTCCGTGTTGCAAATACTTACTGCACATCTGCTGTGTGATCTAGATCTGCAACAATAAGAGTCGTCGTAAGTTTGGTGTTTACGGAAAACAAAAATGTGAGGTTATGTATGTTAGGAATGTGTTATGATGAAAAAGTAATTAAAAATTGTTAATTCTTACATTCGTATTTGATCGGAGGGAATTGAAAGTCTTCCTCTTTAAATTCATAGTCATTAGACATTTTATTTTATTATAAAATACATAAAAATAAATGTTTTATCTTAACATGTAAAACGCCATTGAATCAATTGTTAAACTTAGTTCATGGAAACAAATATTTACGAAAAACAAAATTTAAGCCAACTTAAAATTTTAAAATCTGCTATTAAGTATTCCTTTCATCCCTTTATAGCCTCAATACCGATATAATAAGTTTAAGGTACTTCTTCAGGTTCTTCAGCAATGCTGCTTAAAAGTCGGAGGATCATATTGGGCGTTGATTTTCTCAAATTTGTATTTTACGTTAAAAATAATTGATGACAATTGTACTTAAGATGATTAATTACTCCCTAGTCAAATATAATTTAAGATTTTTCACAGGAAGAAGTTTTAGTCCATTCAATCCGCTACTAATACTGAATACAACTTCCAGATCATTGCAGAAGTTTGTGATCCAATATTTGGATTTAATTTAAAGATATAATCCAAATAAGATTTTTTCGCTGATTTTGAACAGTTATACTGTGTATACAATATATAAAATATATTGCAGTCCAATTTATGTAGTATAATTTAACACAATAATATACAAAATCAATACAATAATAAACAAATTTAATATAATAATATATAAACTTAATATAATAATATATAAAAAAATCATACCTCCAACATAAATTTGAACAGAAGTTCAAACAAAAATAATCGTGACGTATTACCCAGATACGTATTTCGATTGCCAAGTAATCTTCATCAGTGGTCATCCACATCGCAAAAAGAGAAAGGCACGACAGTGAATCATCACATAGAAGTTACGGAGTGATCCAAGCTACTTGATGACCACTGATGAAGATTGCTTGGCAATCGAAATACGTATCTGGGTAATACGTCACGAATATTTTTGTTTGAACTTCTGTTCAAATTTATGTTGGAGGTATGATTTTTTTATATATTATTATATTAAGTTTATATATTATTATATTAAATTTGTATATTATTATATTAAATTTGTATATTATTGTATTGATTTTGTATATTATTGTGTTAAATTATACTACATAAATTGGACTGCAATATATTTTATATATTGTATACACAGTTTAAAGATATACTTTCATAAAAGCTAAGGACAAATCGCCAAAGGGTCTAGCAGGATCCACATGGCGAGTTGGCCGCCAAATAGGAACCTATGTCGAAATTTATGTTAAAATATTGGCTTGATATGTAAACACATTTTATATACTTTTCGCGACCAAATTTCTCTTTGAACTTGAGATATGGGCGAAAATGTCCTCCCGCATGACTATTTTTCAAAGTTATATATCTCAAAAACTAATTAAGCTAGACAAGTGAAACTAATGTGAGGCTTTAGATTATTCTACAGAATATATCATATATTTTTTTAAATTTTTAGAAAAAAAAATTATACAAAAAAAATCCAAAAAACAAATGAAATAATTTTTTTATGTGTTCTCTGAAAATGACAATCACGAAAAAAATATATTTTATGCTTCCACATGAGCACTATAACTCATAAAAACTGCGTGAAAAAATAGTTGGTGCAACACCTTCAAAAAAAATGAAATGTGATTTACGCCTAATAGTATACCTCGGTTTTATTTTTTTTTCGAAGTGTTTCACCAACTTTTTTTTCAAAAAACTTTAATAAAAAATAGGCCACATATAGGAGCAAAACATATATTATTTTCATAATTGTAAGTCTAAGGAAACATAAAAAAAATTTTTTTTTATTAGTTTTTTTTGTTTGTCTATATTTACTCCTAAGATGATTAATTTCAAGATCAAAATAATTGATCCCAAAAGAAAAGAAAACAACTAGTATTCAGTTTTTATTAAAATAAGAATAAAAAAAAAATTATCGTCAGTTATAATTTATTACAACTGGAATACTATGTGTCTCCAATTAATTCTGGGTACATATTGATGGCATCTGAATTACTTGGTTTTCTTCGTTTAGCTTAGGATATTATTCACTGGCTCAAACCAAAATTTTTACAGGTTCTATCTAAAGTGGGCGAATAAATGAACTATCAAATAATATTTTAAAACAATGTGTAAAATAAATACCTAATAACATTAGGATAGAAGTAAAATCAAGACATATGTATGTATAATAGGATGATTTTTTTTTGGTCCTATCGTGAAATTTTGTTGGAAATACCAAAAAAAAAATTCTCTGAAAGTGTGAGCCCTTAATATTAATTTTAAGTCCTCGACCAAGACGTGTAAAGATTTCCCATTGAAAATACACGGAAACTCTGATTTTTATTTTTTTAATTTCTATATCTCAGCGGCATTTCATGGGATCGCTTTTACCGAAGATGGTTTTTTCTCAGAATTAAATGCTCTACAAAAGTGCCCACTGCGACAAAGTCGTAACTCACACTGGTGAGGTAATACGGGCCACTGAACCTGATTTTTCCATAAAACTCACGTTTTTTTTGGATTTATCTCGTAAATAACAAGAGCTACGGAAAAAATTATAAATAAAAAACTTGTAGAGAATTTGATTTCCTACAAAAAAGGTCCTGTAGACCAAATCGCGAAGATCAATATTAAACGAGATATTAAGCCTTGAATTTCATGGAAAAATCAGGTTCGGTGGCCCGTACTACCTCACCGGTGTGAGTTACGACTTTGTCGCAATGGGCACTTTTGTAGAGCGTTTAAATCTGAGAAAAAACCATTTTCGGTAAAAGCGATCCCATAAAATGCCGCTGAGATATAGAAATTTAAAAATAAAAAATCAGAGTTTCCGTGTATTTTCAATGGGAAATCTTTACACGTCTTGGTCGAGGACTTAAAATTAATATTAAGGGCTCAAACTTTCAGAGAACTTTTTTTTTGGTATTTCCAACAAAATTTCACGATGGGACCAAAAAAAATCAAAAAAAGTAAAAAAAAAATCACCCTTATGTATAAATACCAAAGACGGTCGTATATATAATGATTATACTTCGAATTGTAAAGATTGCAATAGTATTTTCCGTTATTCCTGTGATTCTCCAATAGAAACTTTACAGTGGGATATTGTTCTCATCCAACAGCTTTTATTTGTTATTTTTCATATGAACAATAATTATCCAGAATTCTACATATTACGAAATACTAACTAAATTATTTTGGGTTCATAATATTCCAGTTGTAATAAATTATAACAATGACGAAAAATTTTTTTTTTCTTATTTTAATAAAAATTGAACAATAGTTGTTTTTTTTTCTTTAGGATCAATTATTTTGACCTTGAAAGTATTCATCTTAAGAGTAAATAATGAAAAACAAAAAAACTAATGAACAATTTTTTTATGTTTCCTTAGACTTATAATTATGAAAATAATTTATGTTTTTCTCCTATATGTGGCCAGTATATAAAATGTGTTTGTATATCAAGCCGATATTTTAACATAAGTTTCGACATAGGTTCCTATTTGGGGGCCAACTCGCCATGTGGATCCTGCTAAACCCTTTAACTCAGTATTTGTTATTTTCCCAATTCTATAATTACGAGTTCCTTATAGATAAACAGTCCCAAAAAACTATAAGAAAAACATTAGTAAGCTATAGTTTTCGTGAATGCCATTTTTAATGTGGTGATTGAACAAATTTTGAAAAAGGAGGCCTACGAAAAGTTTAATTGTCAAGCTATTTTTAAAGACATCAGAATAATTAAAAAACCAATATGTTCCCTGTTAAAAAGGCATACCGTATTTGACGGCATATAAGACGCGCCCTTATTTAGAAGACCACACACAAGAAAAAAAAGTTAATTTGTATCCTTCACGTATAAGACGCAGGTAACTTTTTTGAGACCAAATTTAGGAAAAAGTGCATCTTATAAGCCGTTAAATACGGTAATTTAAATTTAATGGCTTCAAATTGACCTTAATATTGTCCGAACTTCTAAAACTATAGCTTAATATTTTTTTTTCAAATGCGTTCTTGTGATTGTCTATCTATAAGAGATATTTTTCTGGGAACTAATGGCGCTTTAATTCAATCACGATTTACAACTACCAATCTAATCATCATCTAATCTTTGCCGCATATTCCTCTTTTGTACTGAATTGAATTTCCGTTTTTTAAAATTTGTCGCCGACGCAAGTTTAACATCATCCTCATCATCCGACGGCAACTTTGTAAAGGTCTTTTCCTTGAAAACACGTGGAGCCGGCTCACTAGCGGCCGGCACATGAATCGCCACATACTCTTGTTTCGGCAATTGTAAATCGACCACCTTTTGCGGTTTCACTTCGACAGCCTTCCACCGGCCGTACGGTATGGCCGGATTGTCTTCTTCGACGACTTCCGTGTAAAACGGAGGCGGCTCCGCTGGGCCTTGCACCCGATACGATTTGAGCTTTTCCCGTTCGGCAGCCGCCCGCGCTTCCTCATCCGCCTCGCGTTGTTCCTGCATCTTTAATTGTGTCTCCAATTTTTTTTGCATATCGATTTCTTTTAGTTGTAGTTTGGCTTGTTTATCGGCCAATTCTTGTTGCTCGGCCATTGTGAGAAACCCGTCCGGAGGAACATCCCATATGGATTCTAGTGAAGAACAAAAAATGAATGAAATGTTTAAGGAATATGTTTAAGTCTTACGGTTGGTTTCTACGTTCCAGTAGTAGATTTCGCCTTCGCCGGTTTTCGCTTCATACCATGGAGTTTTCGGTTTTATTGTTGGTAAAGGTTTGGCGTTGGGAACCAACGCTTGTGAGGACATGTCGGATACATTGTTGGCCACGTCTAAACGATATGCTTCGAGAGCTGCTTGCTCCATACGGGAAATTGCTTCGTCAACTTTAACCGCATCTTTTTGGTCTTTTATACTCTTTTTTGTTATATTTCTTAAGCGTTTTTTTACATTTTCTTTGTGTCGCCGACCATTTTCGTGAAACTCAATGCTCTACAAATGTTTTTATTAATAACTTTGTATACAAAAACGGGAACCAAAATAATATCTTTTACAAACTTACAGCTTTATTATCCGATAACCAACATTGACAAAAATCACAAAATTTCCGATCTTGACTCTTCCAATAATCCGTCCTGTAATTAACATCAAAAATTTTCATTTCATCATCATATTTTATTCTAATTTTTGTACAATTTTCTTTAATCATTAAACAATTGTCCTCTTAAATTACTTAATTTTGGCACATTTACTAATTCGGATTGTAAATAAGTCAATTGACTAGATATTATTAATCACAAAAAAGAAAAGTTTTGACTTTTCTCCTGGTTTTTTTAGACTAGGAACATAGAGGTCAAATTTTTCAATTTGATCGATTGGCGTTGATGTCTTTTCGCAAATAAATCAATAGGGGAAAGTGAACATTTTCGTGATAGTCCGGATTTTCCAACAACGAAACGTGTCGATCCCACACATTCTTATTGTAGTAAATCATTTTACGGCACACAAATCCATGCAGTTTGGCCTGAATGATGAACTCCTGTAAAGTGTTGCCCCGTTTCGGGGCCATTATTAGCGCCAACCCGTTGACACTCAATCGATTCCAAATGCATTGGATCAAATCCTCGCGAGATTCATCAAAAAAACAACAGTCGGCACATAAGATCACATCATACTTTTCAATCGCATCATTTTCCACTTCTTTACGATCCCATTTTAGAACCGAACAAGTGGTGGTGGTTTCTTGATGGGAAAAGTTGGCTTTTAATGATCGATATACATTTTTTATGGCGTTTACATTTCCGTCGGTCAAATGCACGTGGTTGGGGTGCAAATGTCGTGCGATCATTAATCCAGCAAGACATGACATTCCTCCACCTAATTCCAACACGTTTTTGTTGATAAACAACTGTGGATTTGAGAGGGCATAGTAGGCAAGAATCTCTTCGGAAGGCCATACGCAAATGTTGCCAGTATTATTAAATCCTGTTAGATCAGTCGGGGTGAGAATCAATTGTGGATGGCTTATTACTATCCAATAATTTCTTCGATCAATTCGAGCAGTATATTTGAACCATTCCTCACCATCGATATTACATCTTTCGCATTCAATTAACGTATAGGAAGAAAATCGTCGAAGGGACACACAATCTAGGTGCTTATCCAATTGAGATGGACTCTAGAAAAAAAGGAAAATTAAAACCCCGTTTCCAATAGTTTTTAAATGGACTTACTTGCAAGGCCTTGGCTAAGAGTCCCCACCGTTTTTTGGCCACTGACTCTTTATTATTGTTGATATGATTGTCTTCATTTTTGTCCAACATTCCCTTCGATATAAATGTTGATTCTAAACCATTGATAGAATCTTTGCGGAGAAAAACTATGAATAAAATGCCAAATATCTATTTTGGGCCAGTGGGAACGATTTAATCATAATTATCAATGCGTGTCGGATGTGCCCCCAAAGACGAGATATACTTAAATCCTTTAAATATCACTGGGATATTTTTTTTTATAAAATAAACTTCGCTTCGCCTAGGCTCGCATTTGACGATGTCGACGTCATATTATCTAATAGCCACAACGATAAATGTCCCACATTTTATTAATTATTCCAAGTATCATTTTTGCACCTTGGATTTACGTCATCCGGGGGGGGAAAAGGAAAATATTTTTAGACGTGTGCCAAATCGTGGACTAATTGACGAGAACTTAACGAAAGCACTTGCGAAAATTGATTTTTTTTTTGTTAAACCAACCGAGTACTCTTATATACAACGTTTCTACAACAAAGCTTTTCTGTGTTTATTTTTAGAAAGGCACGATTTTGAAAATTGTACAAAAATATTTACATGTTTATAAATAGTGTTAAGGCAATGCCAAATTATTTTTTTTTTTGTTGTTGCTATAACCTAATAAATCACAATTTACACCTGTAACGTATTTCGATTTATCAATTATAAATTTAATTGCATACTTACATCGTTAGCTAATTAATAATTTTGTAGAAAATTATTTTTAAATCAATTTAAATCATGGAACTTTTAAATGTCAAAATCATTCGAAGGTTGTCAAAAATCATAGACTTACCATAGTGATTTGGTAAAAAAAATAGACTTACATGACTTACATTTTTTACATGAAAAAAAGAAATAATTTTTTGTAAGACCACCAAATAACTATACAACGTGAAATTAAATTTATTAAATCCATTGAAAATATAAAAAAAAAAATGTTTTGAAGACTTAAAAATATTTTCTACTTGGCGGTCAAATTTAAATTCTCCAAGTCCAACACACAACAAAGATGACAAATACAACAATAGCACAACAAACAAAGATGCAATCCACCTCCGTCAACCTCCGTTATTTGACTAAAAGGTTGGTAAATCTGTTCAAAACATTCGACAATCGGGAAGATTTACGACGATGAACTTGAACCAATCGAACCCGGATTTACAAAACATAAAACTATACTTCCAAGAATCCGATGCCAAAGCACCCGAAAATGCCACGGCCTCCGCCGAGGAGCCAGTCATTTGTCGGATTTTCGCCGATTCCGATCCCAACCCAGTGCTGACATCCTCGGTGGAGACGGCCTCCAACTTCTTCTTCATGATGCCCTCCGATCGCAGCAACTCCGATGAACAGGACGACCTCAATAATATCACGGCCGAAAATTCCATTCCAGTGGCGATCGGATCGGAGGCCGATCGACGAAAAGACGCCTGGATCCCGAATCCAAGTACACGACAAGCTTTGATCACAACCGCCACATCGGCACCAGGTACTTACTTCCCCGAACGAGAACTCTTAACAATGCCCGGCCTAATTCTCGACGAAGAACTTGTACGTCCATTTGTTTATTCTTGTAATTCTCCACTAATTTTTATATGATTTTAGAATGATATGCTCTACGAAGTGGTTAGCACGTATATTGGGGAAACAGAGGCGGCACAACGTAATGTTTTATCGGCAAAAGATGTAACGCAAGATGAACGCGGGGTGCGTGAACTTATTGAAACGGGGTCATATCGGGCGGCTATCAATTTAACAGGACTTCTACTTACAACCCACGGACAAGGTCTCGGAAAGATGGGACATCCAAGCAAAAATACACCGTATACTCTACAACTGTGGTTCACCCGTTTGGCTCTTCTTGTGAAACTCAAAATGTTTAAAATCGCAGAACAAGAAGCTGAACCTTTTGGCAATTTGGATAGACCTGATTTGTTTTATCAAGTAAATATTAAACTACACTAATACCCCGTCCTCTACGATGACGGAATTTTTGGTTGAGGTCATTTTTGGGACCTAATCTATCGATAAATAAAAAAAAATTCTTCTACGTACTCTTTGGGTAAGGTTTATAAAATACACAGGTGACCTCATGGTGGCTACGTGACGTATCCAGAAGAAATTCGTACATATCTTTAGACTGATTCAAATTTCAAAATTCTTCGTATGACGTCATTTTTTTTTTTAATGAAGCAACCTGTGTAATTTACAAACCTTACTCTTTGGGGACTTCACTTCCACGATTGTACTAAAAAATAACAATGCCTTTATCAATCTATCTATTTATTGTCGCTCCTCAAACCAACAGTAAAATAATATTTGATTGTTTTTTTAGTTTTATCCGGACAAATTTGGAGGTCGACCCGGATCTTTCGTTCCATTTGCATTTCGAGTGTTGCTAGCGGAGTTGCCGATGTATTGCGAGAGGGCTCGCGAAGCTTACGAGAAACTATTTAAAATATTATCAGTGGTTCGGCATGTGATAAAAAACTTAAATGACGGACTCGCCGAAGATGGTAGTCCCATGGAACTAAATGAAACAGATCGTCGCGAATCTCTTACACTATGGACCAATCGAATGCTTCGCATTCAACATTCCATTGTCAACTGTTCGTTGCTGCAGAAGAACTATTCAATGGCCCTGCAACTCTTGCAACAAATCGCAGTCAATCCTCAACTAACAACAAACCAAAAAGCAACATTAGCTTCGGTAACGGGCCGAGTTCATCTACAACTCGGTGATGTTTTTGGCGCCGATCGTTATTTTATCGAAGCGCGTAAACTTACCAGTGGAACAAATGTGCGAGATATTGTCGATCGCTCACTGTTGGCGTTGGCGCAAAATAACTTTTCTGAAGCCTATCGATTGTTGGTGGAAGCCAACGGATATGATTCAACTAATGTTATGATTTTAAATAATATGGGAGTGTGTTTGTTGTATTTAGGTCAAATGAAGGAATCTATTTCGTTGTTAGAGAATGCAATCACCGCAAATCCTAGTCGAGGGTTGCACGATGCGCTTTTATTAAATATATGTGGTCTATATGAATTAGAATCGTCTCATAGTCGAAATAAAAAGTTGATGCTTCTTCGGCAACTGGCCAGGTATAAGGCGGATGTGGGAGAAAATGTACAACATTGTCTTAAATTAAGTATGGTAAAATAAATGGAAATTATATAATTTATATGGTTTTAAAGATTGTGACATTCCATGCTCTAATTTCCTTCATTTTTATCGTAGAAATTCCAATTAATGTAGAGTAACCGGTGAAAATATGAACCAAATTTAGCAAAAATTTAATTATATTCGATTCAGGTAAATTCTATAGAAAGCATATATATAAGACTGATTCAAAAAAAAATTATGAATTATTTTTTCTTAATTATATCGAAAATATTTTTGGGAATGACAAATGAAAATCCTGTGACAGTTTAAGCTCTTAATATTAATATTAAGAGGTGCCGCATCGCAAATTCCGATTTTCCTTTTAAATAACATGGGAACAATATTCTCTGGCACTTTGGAATTTTATAGCTCACGTTGGTGACAATATTTCGGAATGACCAAGGTATATTCTTGTATAAAATTGAACGATCTACAAAAAAGGTCTCGGACAAGTTTTTGATATATTTATTCCGTCAAAAGTTATTCGAGGTCAAAGTTGAACTAAAGAGAAATTTTAATATTTTTTCAATTTTCTGACGCAACCATCAATTTTATGAGAAAATTTTATAGGAAATTTTTTGTAGAGTACTTTTTTTGTATAACTTATCTTTATAAAAGTTTTTGATATTTTTCACAGGTCCTAAGTTCTTTGCATTAAACTGAAAATTCCTTGAATTATTATATTTTTAACATAAAAATTATTTTTTTAACTTTAATTAAATAACTTAGGACCTGTGAAAAATATCAAAAACTTTTATAGAGATAAGTTATAGGAAAAAAAGTGCTCTACAAAAAATGCCCTATAAAATTTTTTCATAAAATTGATGGTTGCGTCAAAAAATTGAAAAAATATTAAAATTTCTCTTTAGTTCAATTTTGACCTCGAATAACTTTTGAAGGAATAAATATATTAAAAACTTGTGCGGGACCTTTTTTGTAGATCACTCAATTTTCTGCAAGAATATATCTTGGTCATCCCGAAATATTGTCACCAACGTGAGCTATAGAATTCCAAAGTGCAAGAGAATATTATATATATGCATATATATATATATATATATATATATATATATTAGACTGTATCAAAAAAATAATGATTTTTTTTTTAATTATATCGAAAATATTGTTGGAAATGGCCAAAAAAAAAATCCTGTGAATGTTTAAGCTTTTTATATTAATATTAAGAGGTGCCGCATCGCAAATTTCGATTTCCATTTAAATAACATGGGAATAATATTCTCTTGCCCTTTGGAATTTTATAGCTCACATTGATGACAATATCTCGGAATGACCAAGGTATATTCTTGTAGAAAATTGAACGATCTAAAAAAAAGGTCTCGTACAAGTTTTTGTTTATTTAGTCCTTCAAAAGTTATTCGAGGTCAAAGTTGAACTAAAGAGGAATTTTAATATTTTTTCAATTTTTTAACGCAACCATCAATTTTATGAGCAAATATTATAGGACATTTTTTGTAGAGCACTTTTTTTTCCTATAACTTATTTCTATAAAAGTTTTTGATATTTTTCACAGGTCCTATCGTTATAATCGTTGAATTTTAATTTAGAAAATATCCTCTTTGCTTTTATTTGACTAGCTGAAATAATTGTTGTCTTTTCCCTTGTATTCCCTTTTGCCAACTATACGTAAATTATTTAACAAATTTTCAAAGTTTATTTCAAATTATTTACAATCTCTCTAATGCTTTTAATTTAAATTTTTCGTTAATATTTCTAATGGCCATGCAATTCTTCTGGTTTTGGTGGTCCATATTGTTTTTCGTAGAATTTCATATATTCTATTTTGCGTTGTTCGCGTCGTTTAAAATATTCTGGATATTGAGCTTTTTCCATTGGATGCCAATAGTCTAGGACCCAGTCTGGAGGAATTACCTCCCGGCCGTAGGCTACGCCACCAGGAGAATTGGCAACTGAAATCAATTCAATTAAATCAAATAAGACTTAGGACAGAAATTGCCAATTAAAGGAATTACAGGCTCGTGGTTGATAATGGGCTTCATTGAATAGTTGCTCTTCGCCTTTTTGTATGAGTTCTTTGGCTAAACGCATGTCTTTGATGTCTTTATTCTTATCGAAGTCGGCACGCAAAATAACGGCATAGTAACGATAAACACATCTGCGAAATACAATTTTGGGTTTTAGTTTAGGGTACAGGCTTTATCCTGGAATTCTTACCGATTAGGTTGCCAAGATTCGATGTTACGCAACATTCGCTTGTATAGGGATCGAACTTTTTGAGTGTGGTTCACCAGACCCAAAACGGGAAGAGCCACCTTTTTCGCAGATGCCATGGTGAGGCGGATAAATTTTTTTCTAAAGGCAAATCCGGAAAAATGAAAAATTAATCCTCTTGTCGTCCACGAAAAGTATTCCCAATCTGTCAACCGGTGCCAGTTAGTGTCGGTGTAGGCGCAGTGTAAGTTGCGTGCAAGTATTTAGAATTCTGTTTCATTTGGTATGTAAGTCTGTGGATACCGCCGACCGCCGACAATTGATATTCAGTTGTTATTGTTGGCGTTTACGGTTTGAAATGCTCTATCGAAAATATCGTTTTAAAATAATTAATATCGTTAATTAGTGGGTGTGAAGTGTAAGAAATGAAAACTTATTTGTTTTTCTATCGATTTGTCAAAAAAATGAGCTTTCCCCGTTGAAATATCACAATGAAAACAGTTTGATAAATTTTGATAGACGCTAGCTTACGCAAAATGGCTGCCATTGATTTATTGGATCAATCTCAAGGAATTGATGAACTAAGTAAGATTTTCCAGATTTCTCATCTATTTAATGTATTTCCTTTGTCAATAACTTCTTTTTAGGACAATGGATAAAGCTGTACGAACTTTATTTGCAATGAAAGTTTTTTGCGATTGTTGGCTTGGAGATTTCAATTGGCTTTACGTTACCTACCATCAAGGTTTATAAAATACATAGATGGCCTCATGGTGGCTACGTGACGTAGTCAGAAGAAATTCATACATATCTTCAGACTGATTCAATTTCAAAATTCTTCGTGTGACGTCATTTTTTTTTTCTAATGGAGCAACCTGTGTAATTTACAAACCTTGACCTACCATTGGATCCATTTAGGGTTACCAACTCTCCAGTTTTAGTCAGGAGACTCCTGAAAAATTAAGCTTTCTCCAGACTCGAGTTTATACAAAAAAAAAAAGGATTTTTTCTTGTAAATATATCTTCTTCTTTTTATTAAATGCATCTCTCCGGATTAAGGCATAAGTTCTCCAGACTTTCTGAAATTTAGAATTGGTAACTCTAGATCCATTGAACCGCGTCGTAGTATCCAAATCCAAATTTAAATTGAAGCTTCTTTTTCTTAATTTGGTAACGAAACTCTATACATCTGATGCTAATATGATGCCAAAGCTGAAGAACTAGAAAACTGATGGAAAATTAAATATTTAACATAAATAACATGAGCTCTTGAGAGTGGTCCAATGATTGGTAATTCCACTTGCCATCTTTACTTACAACGAAACAACATTGCAATCCTTCGTAATTTTGCTTGTCTCAATTGGTTGCTGGTTCAATTTATATGATATTGATAGTAAAATGGGTAACAATTAACTTAATTTATGTATACATGTATTTTTTCAAATCAAATTTATTTTAGAAATTTGATGAAGAAAATCGAATCACACTGACATTCTTCGTGGTTCATCTCGTAAAGATTTGCTGTTTGAAATAATCATCAACATTTATGTATGCAGTCTACAAACGTTCCTGTGAGTCTATTATTATATTAAATTCAAGTAATACTTAGAAGAAAATTCCATATCCTTCCAAAAGAAAAATGTTAAGGTTTAAACTTAGAACTTAGAAAAACCACCTTATTACAGTAGAATAGCTTCTTTTTTGCTCCTCGCCGCCAAAATCTAACTGCGTCCCTTTTTTTAAGTAAATTTTTCTTATAGAAAGAATTTTTTTACGAATTAATTTTTTTACTATACTCGTTGGCTCCACCACGACGTGGAAATAGCAGGAATGTTATTTACGCTTAATGCTTATTTACAATTGGAAGACTTATAAGGTGAATAGGTTTCGAAATTGATAATCAATAATTTGTTTATTTAAATCAATCTTCTAAGTACCACAGCTTCGTTTATGAGATAAAAAGTTTCTAAGTCCCCTTCCTCGCCAAATCATTTAATAATACTTATGTTGAAGCAATTTTTTTTTCACTCAGTGGGACAAATTGATATTTTACATGATCGAAAATCATCATTTTATCAATTTATCTAAATTTCATAATATATCCAAACCTATTGTCGGTTAACAGCTATTTATTACACGAAAACGTAGATTTACTGTCTTAAAATAATTAAAACATTACAATTATGTGACTTAACAATTGAAAATTATTTGTTAGCACTATTTCACATATTTGAAGAAAAGAAAATTCAGATTCAAAAGTATTAGAATTAACTATTTATTAGGTCATTTCATCACATTAAAGTTTTTTTATTGCAATTAGGGAATTTTCGGTACTCACTAATGATAAATAAATAAACACTGAAGTTGCTCTTCGTTTTTCGTAAGACACTTATTATATACTTCTATCAACGCTACACCCCGATCGGCAACATCATTTACAACGGCTAATTTGTCGAAAAATAGTTTACATTCCCGAAAACTGTCAAGTGATTTTATGTAAAAACGTTAAGAGACCTTTTTTGTAGAGCATTATAATAATATTAGATATTAGATATAGGCATTATAATAATATATAATAATATTAGACCTCTTAATATTATTAATTATATTAAGGGCTCAAACCTTCCCGATATTTTTTTTTGTCAACTTGAACAATATTTTCGATATCCTTTTCAAAAAAAAAAATAGTCGATTTTTTTGGCCAAGTTTAATATATGGTACATACAAATTTATATATAGATATGCACCTATAGAGATGAAATCAATCATCTGTGCATAGGCCCGGTATAATAGGTTTAATAGGTTGATTATCTTATACACATATAAATAAAATTGAAGTGTCTGTTTGTAATATTGAAATAACCGCTTTTGACTACATGGATATATGAGTATATACGGTACATACACCAAAATAACATTTTTTTTTGTATGTCTGTCTGTTTGTTCCTGCTAATCTCTGAAATGGCTGAACCGATTTTGACAGGACTTTTATTGGCAGGTAGCTGATGTAATAAGGAGTAACTTAGGCTACTTTTATTTTAGATATAAAAAATCTTTTATTTAAACAAAATAAAGTATTGTTGCAATTGAACAATCAACAATCGAAATTTTGAATTTAATAAGTGTAATTAATAAATAAATAATTAATTAATAATAAGTTTCTATTTTCGTTATATCATTTTAATAACAGCATTTTAAATAATGTCATTTCACTTAATTAGTATGAAAGTTTAGGTAGTAGGTACTTATACCAAATACCAAAGAGGCGGATTTTAATTTTTGTTTGTTTTCCTATAATCAAAGTTTTTAAAATCAAATTTTTATGAACCACTGATTGTGACCTGGAGCAATTATTTATTCTGCTGAAAAACAATTATGATTACGGGAGCAATTTTTTATCATATATTTCATTATCAGTTAAGATATAAAATCTTCCAAACTAACTTTTCTTCGGTATTTAGAACAATTTGAAAACCAATTATTGTTGTTGAAAATAAATAAAATATTCTAATTTACTTTCACGATTTCCAACAATTTTGTATGTACAACGTCCAAATGAGCAAAATCGAATTGGTTTTAAGTCATGATAATCAAAATAAAGGTCATTATTTTTTTCGTTTTACATTGTATTTTAGAGGTATATTTTTTGAAAAATAATTGAACATTACATACAAATATTTTATTCTAAGCGACAGTATATTAAATTGTCGACAAAATAGTGTTGTTAAATATGATTATGTTTTTCGTAAAAGAAATAAGAAAAATAAAAATTTTCATTTACCACTACAAATAGCAAGTCTAAAAAGAAAATATATTCTACACCTACGTTACGCAGATGAAGTCGCGGGGATCAGCTAGTAACAAATAAAATATATTTTAGGATTTTTAAATTCTTATTCTATCTAATAAGATCTTAGATTTTTATAATAATCATCACTTATGAATATGGGAATATTAGTCGAAAATATTTTTTATAAATTACCAATTAGTGTTAAGAAAAATTTTTCATTGTTGAATGTTAAATTATAGTAAAGGCACTAGATGGCGGATATTTTTTCTTTTGAATTTATTGTTTTGAACTACGCCTAGATGGCATTGACGTCACGTGAATTGAATACATTCTCTTTGATTCAAAATACTTTATGTAACGAACCAAGCTGTCTGGGGTTAAAATTGAGATGACCTTATTTTGCCTCAATTAAATAGAATGAGACGCCAATACAGAACATTACGCCTACTAAATTGTTGCGTTTTAATTGATCCACAATGCAAAGTTTGCAAGCGAAAAATGAATTTTGGAATATTTTTATTTTTCTATAAACAAATTGTAAAGCAAAATTAGAAAAAAAAAATCGTCAATGGATATTTTCGTTGAGGATGCAATGATACATTTCGCGTAGTGACAAAGCCGTGAGTGAGTGAGTGCGATACTTGCTGTTGGATTGTCTGTCACTGTTGGTCGCGTTTGTCGTTGGGATCGAATTCAAAGAGTATTCAGTCTGCTTGTGTTTGTCGTACGATGCGGTCGTCGTACTGAGTCCCGTTTTACGTGCGTCTATCTAACCACTTGTCTCCCGTGAATTTTTTCACATTTTTTTTTTCGCACAGTGGAATTTCGCAACAATTAACTCGCAATTATATTAGAAACATTACAGCAACCCATCTCGACCGCATATAATTTCCGCACATAATTTTGCAAATTTTCCAATTAGGATTTATGTGTGTTGTGTGCATGTGAGAAATTGCAGAGGTACGAGTGGATTTTCATTTCCAATTGCAAAAAAAAAAAAAAAACAGCCCCAAGACAATGTTTGTTTCAATGCAACGGGAATTTTCGCCCAAATTTGCCAACAAAATGCATTTGGTCGCGTTTGTCGTTTGTTTGTGTATCAGTGCAACAATAGTGCAGGCCAGAAATGTTGATGATATCGGTGATAGTAGTAAGATGACCCAGAACCGGACTGCACCAACAATCGCCAATGGGGAAACGAATATTAAAAATGTTAATAATAACAATAATGTGAATTGTGATAAAGTGAGGCCGTTTTTTGAGACGAGAAACATATCCGTACTGCATGATCGTCAATCAAATGGTAATTCTTTGCAATTAATTTCATTAAATTTTATATATCACGCCGAAAAGCCCAAAGTTCGACCAATTCGGCTGACGCAATTAAAAAGTGAAACACGAAAAAAAAAACAAATGAATGTCACTTTTTGTTTATACCAATAGTTGTTCATTTTTTTTTTTTTTTGTTTGTAAATTCCCCTGAAACATTCAAGGATTTTTTCACTTTTTCTACAAATTCTTTTTACATTTCCAATGAGCCGTTTGTCTTTTATTTGTTATTAAAATACCAATTATTTATTGTAATGGTGATTTCAAATTCTGCGTACATATTTTAAAATCGGAGCCATCGTAAATTGGAATTTATTCCTCCTATCATTTGAAGCACGTAAATTTTTTGATCATCGGTTTTCCCTGTAACTCTTTGAGAAATATTCTAATTTCCGAAAAAACGGAAAGAAACATACCGTGGTTCAGGGGTTCCCAAATTTGGGAGTCGAAAAGCACATCTTAGGAAATTAGTCAAGTGGCTAGCAATATAAGTTCAAGATTAACTTCAGTTTAGAATTTGTGAAATCATAAGGCTGAGGACCACGTTCTTCTTCTTCATTTATGTATAATTATGTCCCCCTCGTAGAAAATTGCTACATTCATTTATTGGGAACCACTGCTTTACACTCTTCCTGTGTGTTTCAATATATAAAATATATAGCAGTCCAATTTATTAACATAAACTTGAACAGAAGTTCAAACAAAAATATTCGTGACGTATTGCCCAGATACGTATTTCGATTGCCAAGCAAGCTTCATCAGTGGTCATCAAGTAGTTTGGATCACTCCGTAACTGCTTTGTGATGATTCTTGACTGAGGAAGATTGCTTGGCAATCGAAATACGTATCTGGGCAATACGTCACGAATATGTTTGTTTGAACTTCTGTTCAAATTTATGTTGATAAATTGAACTGCAATATATTTTATATATTGTATACACAGTATAACTGTTCAAAGCCAGCGAAAAAATCTTATTTTGACTTTTCCTGTGGTTAGTTATAGGTTTCCAATCTGAAAAACCTAATTCAGTACTCATAGAAATATTTGCTTTGATAAAATATCAAACTATCAAAACTTTAATACTATATATATTATATTACTAGTAACTACCCGTGAAATTACAGCTAACACTGACAAATCTGAAAAAAATTGTCTATTGAACAGTAATTACATTTACCATTGTTTCAATAAAAGTAACATAAGATCCAAGTCTACTAATTTCCGAAAACGGAAGGAAACATACCATGGTTCAGGGGTTTCCAAATTTGGGGGGTCTAAAACCACATCTTAGGTAATTAGCCAAGTGGCTAGCAATACTCTATAAGTTCAAGATTAACTTCAATTTAGAATTTGTGAAATCATAAGGCTGAGGGCCACGTTCTTCCTCTTCATTTATGTATAGTTATATCCAGGGCCGTAACTAGGCAGGGGCAATAGGGGCACTTGCCCAGGGCCCAGAGGGGCCCCGGATGGGCCCAAGAAGACCCCGATAAAAAATTATCTCAATTATTTTCATTCGTATTTTAATGAATATTCCAAATCACATATATAAGTAGCACCACTGGTGGCTCAGATAGACGGGGCCCAAAAAGGCCAGAATATAAAAACATATTTATTTAATTCTTAATACTTATTTGTGATGGCCCCGTGATCAAGGTGGCCATTCCAAAACTAATAGATGCTAACTTCGATCCTCGTATCGAGTTCAATATTCCCCGATTTACGGTTTTTTATCAATCCTAGAGCCGCTGAAAAGCTTGGATATTATAAAGTGACAATAAATTACAGCAAAAAAATCGTCGGTTTGAGATGTGAGGAGTTTTCCAATCGTATAAAGAGGCATTTCACGGCATAAGAAAAATCCAATAAAAACGTACTAGTATGACATACAAACAAAATTGCGGGTTTTAATTAACCAGTTACCTAGTTTATACATAAACGGTTGCTATTTACTTTGAAAGAATTGGGTATCCGGATGGTATTTAATAAAGTTGGAGAGCCGGAGCTAAATTACTTAATATTATGGCGGAGCCATAACAATTTTCTTATTTTCAACAACAACGAGATTGTTTTTCTAGGGTAGTTTCAATAAATTCAAATTTACAATCTGTATTCTTTTTTTTTTTGGGACCTTTTGTTCTTCGGAGGGAGAATTCAACCACGCGGGAAACTATAGCTGCCGCCAGGCAGAAAATTTAGATTTTTTAAATGATTTAAACGATTTCAAACGTTTAATATTCTTAACAAAACATAAAGTTTTTTTTTTTAAAATTCAGGAAAAAATTTAATTCCCTCACCATGCTGTTTTTCTAGACTTCCAAGCACTATGAATTTCACGTAAATAATGAAAATCTGTAGGAAAGTAAGAGCCAATTGAATGTAGTACAGACCCAAAACGAATTCATCGTAACGTAATATTTCGAAATTTTGATTTCCAGCAATTGGAACGAAGAAATGCACAAACTTTAAATATTGACCAATAACGAGGCCAAAGCGTGGGCTTCCAATTATATTTATTACTTTTGGATATTTGAATGAAAATTTTTAAGTCAAAAAATTTAAAATCAACTACAATTAGTATAATGAATTCATAGAAATCTATTGAAAAATATGATTAACTTTTCTCTACCTCCCCCTTGTTTCTAGCCCTTGAGTAAAAAGCCTCCGAATTCGGTGATATAAATAAAGATTGTAACCTTAATAAATAAAATGTTAGTCTCAAACTAATACATATAAAAAAAAAACACATTTTCCCGCAAGTTATTTTTATATGTCGGACATAAATATTTGCAACTTAACGACTTTCGATTGGATTGCGAAAAAGCAAATATCTGAATTAAAATCGAGGAAATTGAGTGATTTTCATATAAATATTTAGACTATAAAGTGCCGAACAGAATATTGATCTTTTTCAAAACGAACGATGACTAAGAAACCCAAAATACACCTCAATAGGTATACATTTGGCCCACGTACCGGATTACAGGTGCAACGCCACCCTCTCGTTAAATTTTAATTAAAAAACAAAAAAACATCAACACGTGTTAAACGGAAACTATAAAAAAAAGGATAAAATATTACAAGAACAAAGCGGGAATTTTTTTTTTCTTTCAAATTTTCCGCTACACTGAACCGAAACGAATTTCTATGTGTAGTACATAGAGGTACCTACATAGATCATAGAATTGTCGATGGAAATTAGGTCTTTTCGGTCAAAATTTGTTCGTCCTTGTAGCATCTCTCTTTGCATTTCATATTTCAATAATAATTTATTGTAATTGGAAGGTTCGGCGCAAATATTCAAATCAGTATTGTAAATCGTCGAGAATCAATGGGACATTGTTTTCTGCGAAAAGGTCATTGTTCACTAACACATAAGGAATGATTCAAAACTCAATGCACGCATCAAAATAAGATTTTTTCGCTGACTTTGAACAGTTATACTGTGTATACAATATATAAACTTGAACAGAAGTTCAAACAAAATATTCGTGACGTATTGCCCAGATACGTATTTCGATTGCCAAGCAATCTTCCTCAGTGGTCAACTGCTTTGTAATGATTCATCACAAAGCAGTTACGGAGTGATCCAAACTACTTGATGACCACTGAGGAAGATTGCTTGGCAATCGAAATACGTATCTGGGCAATACGTCAAGTACTGTTCAAGTTTATGTTAACAAATTGGACTGCAATATATTTTATATATTGTATACACAGTCAATGCAGGCATTTTAAGAATATGGTCTTGGGATTGTCAAATAAAAGTGACTCTTCTATATTTGCTGCTAAATATCTTCCTCTGATTTCTAGAAATCAGCGCATTGTTGTCCTAAAGGACTAAAGTAACATTCTTAGGTCGTAATTCCAATGAATCACCAAACTTTTGCTCCTATAAGTTCTGGATACTTTCAATTAGACTATGTTCTATGTTTCTAAAATATAATATTCAATTCATCATCTATACACTAATATATTGTAACAGAAGGGGACAAAGTCTGTCTCTTTCTTTGTGCCATGCCGACACGCGATTGGCTGAGTGACTTCTATCTCTCTCCCACTAATGAGAATGCACATATAGATTGTTCTGGAAACATCTAGTAGGTAGTGGAACGTTGGCGAACGATGGAGTACATTCTAGAATGTTGGGTTGCGAGTATATATGTCGCTCAGTTCAAGTTCTGTATGTATATTAGGGTGATTTTTTTTTTTGACTTTTTTTGGTTCCATCGTGAAATTTTGTTGGATATACCAAAAAAAAAATCGCTGAAAGTTTGAGCCCTTAATATTACTTTTAAGTCCTCGACCAAGACGTGTAAAGATTTCATAAAATTGATGGTTGCGTCAAAAAATTGAGAAAATATTAAAATTTCTCTTTAGTTCAACTTTGACTTCGAATAACTTTTGAAGGAATAAATATATCAAAAACTTGTCCAAGACCTTTTTTGTAGATCGTTTAATTTTTTAACAAGAATATACCTTGGGCATTCCGAAATATTGTCACCAACGTGAGCTATAAAATTCCAAAGTGCAAGAGAATATTGTTCCCATGTTATTTAAATGGAAAATCGAACTTGGCGTTGCGCCACCTCTTAATATTAAAACTAAGAACTTAAACTTTCAGGATTTTTTTTATAATTCCCAACAATATTTTCGATATAATTAAGAAAAAAAAATCATAATTTCTTTTGAACCAGTTTATTATGTATATTCCCTTCCCGTTTTTCTACCATTCCCTATTTTTTTTTTTTTTTTGAAATTTCATCCAAAAATTCCCTATTTTTGTTTTGGGTGCAAAAACACGAACAAGATAATTACAGTTCTTGGGAAAAAGAAGATCCTTAACAAATAGCGGTCTTATTAGTTAGATAATTAACAGGTTTACAGCGTATAGATTATCGGCAATGTGTGTAATTTAATTTTATATATATAAAACATAAATTATATATTACTGGTTTGACATATAAATAACACGTAGGTATAAGCAGCTAAATAACAGCTATCATAAAATGCAATAAAAACATTTCACATTCCCATCTTCTTAAGAGGAATTAAAACATTTTTCAATTTACATTAGCGCTCCTTTCTACACTGTAAAAAGTTTGCAATAAAATCGCATCGCTCCTTTTTTTGCTCAGTGCTTATTTTCATTCGTTTCAACAAACAAATATTAAATAATTGCACTACTTGCAATCACTTGAAACTAAAAACTCGTTGCAAATTAAATTTTAATATATATATATAATATATGCATAATTTTTCTTGGAAAGAATCATGCATTTCATTAATAGACGGAAAAGGTTTTTATTAGTCGAAAAAAAAGGACAACAAAACAATAGTAATAATGGCATACTTGTACAAGATTGTGGGTGCTATGTAATTGAATTAGATGAAGATTGGCGTATGCTAGTGCCATCTTCTTTGTAATGTGAACTAAAAAACATGCACCCAAGCTTTATAAAATACATAGGTGGCCTCATGCACCACGTGACGTATTCAGAAGAAATTCGTACATATCTTCAGACTGATTCAAATTTTAAAATCCTTCGTATAGCGTCATATTTTTTTTCTAATGGAGCAACCTGTGTAATTTATAAACCTTAGCATGCAACAATGTCTATGTTAAAATCCCACTTCAAACCACACTGAAGATGGCACTAGTATATGTTTTAAACATAGCCGCTTCTTTACTACAAAATCCTCTATGGATTCTATGCAAATCAATGGAACCATCCACAAAGATGTCCACCACAAAAAGGAAAAGGAAATTTCGTAAATATGGCATAAAGAAACACAAAAAAGTCTTCGAAAAACGGGCATCCAATTCAACAAAAAACTTGCCTCTTTACTAAGGTGATTTTGTTTTTTGACTATTTTTTTTTTGTTCCCATCGTAAAATTTTTTTCCTATAATTTATCTCTATAAAAGTTTTTGATATTTTTCACAGGTCCTAAGTTATTTAGTTAAAATAAAAAAAATAATTTTTATGGTAAAAATATAATAATTCAGAGAATTTTCAGTTCATTGCAAATTACTTAGGACCTGTGAAAAATATCAAAAACTTTTATGGAGATAAGGTATAGGAAAAAAAGTGCTCTACAAAAAATGTCCTATAAAATTTTCTCATAAAATTGATGGTTGCGTCAAAAAATTGAAAAAATATTAAAATTTCTCTTTAGTTCAACTTTGACCTCGAATAACTTTTGAAGGAATAAATATATCAAAAACTTGTACGAGACCTTTTTTGTAGATCGTTCAATTTTCTACAAGAATATTTCTTGGTCATTCCGAAACATTGTCACCAACGTGTGCTATAAAATTCCAAAGTGCAAGAGAATATTGTTCCCATGTTTTTTAAATGGAAAATCGAAATTTGCGATGCGCCACCTCTTAATATTAATATTAAGAGCTTAAACTTTCACTGGATTTTTTTTTTGTCATTCCAAACAATATTTGCGATATAATTAAGAAAAAAAAATTCATAATTTTTTTTGAATCAGTCTAATACATAATATAATTTTATATTATTTTTATTAGTCTTACGATGTTAAGCTTTTAATAAGTGTTGAGAATTGCCTACCAAAGTTTGTATAAAACCTCCCCCTCCCCTTCGCCCTTCTAACGGTCACCTTAAATCTAAAGATTTGCTTTAAAATATTGATTGAACTTTTTATTAGCATCGTAAAAATGAATCATCGTTAACGAATTCCAGATTTTTTTTTTTATGAGTCGGCTTTAATGTCATCTTGTCATTTATTTTCTTCTTACCTTTATTGATGTCGTATACCTTTACCTGGCTGTGCCGACTAAATAAGTTAGTGGTTCGTGCAGAAAACGGGGGGAGAGGGAGGGGAAAAATTGGGGATTATTGAACCAAAAACCGCAAGCATAAAGGTTAGGGTGGAAAGTTTTAAAAGTGTGTTTGATTTTAATGCTTCATAACTTTAAGGTTTTCGTTATTTATGATTTTAATGTTCAAATTTAAAATGAGTCGGTTCAGTCAAATAAAATGTATTTTTTGATGTATTTCGATTGTCAAGCAATCTTCTACAATGGTCATCAAGTAATATTGTTATGTGATGAGTCACATTGTAAGCTTGCTTGGCAATCGAAATACGTCAAAAGATGCCCTTTATTTGAGCTTTTTTTCTAATTTATGTTTATAGTATACTTTTGTAAATTATATTATATAAATAGTTTATTTTGGAGTCACTGGTCGCTTTTCGAAGCCAAAGGCCATACATCCAGATTGATTTTGCAAATGATTTGTTGGGTAAAGTGGGGCTTAAAGGTCTGCGGGTATAAAGGTCCACTATGAGTATCTAAAATACAAATGGCATATTGCTCTATTTAACTATTAATGGTTGGGATGAGGAAGTATAAGAAACATTTTGAGGCCATCCTGGCAGTTAAGCTACATCACAGATGGAAGATTTACGACGCCATCTCGATATTTTTACGAAAGTAAAATTTTTAATTATTATTCTTCTCGGTTTTCAGTAGTAATACTACTTTGACTAGACTAAAACATCATTTAATAGAATATGAGATTTAGTGGTATTTCTGGATTTATTATTAGTTTTTAGCTAATTTAAACAGTAAACTAGTTATAACCTAGGAAAAACACTTGAACGTAACTGGGGTAAAATGGCCCACGTGGACCTTTTCCTTACCCAGCCACGTGAAAGTTGGATTCAACGCCATCTTCGCAAGCAATGGACCCATGAAAATTGTATTTGTAACCGAGAATTCTTTACTTCCATTGTTATAATTATGATTCAGGAAATTATGAATTTTATTTAGTTAAGATAAAGGTATAAAAAATATTACTTATGTTACAACTGATGTCAATATTATTATAAAGAAAAAAGAGTTTTATGTTCTGTTTAAAATTACTGTAATAAAATTTTCCAAATGAAAATTCAGAAATATTTCATTGATTCAAATACTGTTATTAACTCATAACACCTGTCAGATACTTAAAATAAATAGAGGACCTTTTTGCCCCTTAGCCGCCCCTTTTTGCCCCTTCTAAGGGACAAAAAGAGACAGACGACAAAGTCTAGAAAACATGTAAAATGGCAAACTTCTATAAGGATGATTCCATTAAAAATTAAATTTAACATGGTCAGATATTTGTTGGTTTGGTTCAAGGTTTATAAAATACACAGGTGGCCTCATGGTGGCTACGTGACGTAGCCAGAAGAAATTCGTACATATCTTCAGACTGATTCAAATTTCAAAATTCTTCGTATGACATCATATTTTTTTTTCTAATGGGACAACCTGTGTAGTTTATAAACCTTGGGTTCAAATAAGCTACTCATTTTGTTTGGACATGCGCATAACTTGTTTGTGCAGTGCAAAGATTCTGTCATTTTCGGTGCATAAATTTTGTGAAAATTTAAGGAATTTTTGTGAAATATTAGTGGAAAAGTAGTGCAAAGTTTAGTTTAAGTAGGTTTATATGTGTCCAGGATAAAATTTTCGTTCATGTAAGTGAAAAAAATTGTTGAATTTTCCGTTCCATATATAACAAATGATTCCCCATAGCCTCAATAGCCTCATAATGTTAACATTGAATCCCAATATCTTCTATTATTTCATTGATAAAATCTGTACCTAAGATTGAAATTGTTTAGTAAAATGGATGTTCTTTTTTTTTATGGAAACTTTCGTTCAATTTTTTTTGGTATGGATAAAGTTTAGGCAAAATTGATCCTTATTAATAACTGGAATAAGCCACCAAGTGGAAATTTGGGTCTCATGCTGAAAAATGCTAAGATGAAACCACTACAAGCTGTATAGCAAATTTACAAAGGAATTTATTTCGAAAATCAAGTTGGTTCAAATAAGCCAAAGTTTATAAAATACACAGGTGGCCTCGTGCGTTTCGTGACGTATTCAGAAGAAATTCGTATATATCTTCAGACTGATTCAAATTTTAAAATTCTTCGTATGACATCATATTTTTTTTTGCTAATGGGACAACTTGTGTAATTTATAAACCTTGGGTTCAAATAAGCTACTCATTTTGTTTGGACATGCGCATAACTTGTTTGTGCAGTGCAAAGATTCTGTCATTTTCGGTGCATAAATTTTGTGAAAATTTAAGGAATTTTTGTGAAATATTAGTGGAAAAGTAGTGCAAGCTTTAGTTTACGTAGGTTTACATGTGCCCAGGATAAAATTTTCGTTCATGTAAGTGAAAAAATTTGTTGATTTTTCCGTTCCATATATGCCAAAGTATTCCCCATAGCCTCAATAGCCTCATAATATTAATATTCAATCCCAATGTCTTCTATTCTTTCATTGATAAAATCTGTACCTAAGATTGAAATTGTTTAGTAAAAAGAATGTTCATTTTATTTATGGAAATTTTTGTTCAATTCTTTTTGGTATGGATTAAGTTTTAGCCAAAATTATACCTACTTAATGACTGTAATAAGCCACCAAGTGGAAATTTGTGTCTTATGCTGGAAAATGCTAAGATAAAACTAAGGTTTATAAAATTCACAGGTGGCCTCATGCACTACGTGACGTATCCAGAAGAAATTCGTACATATCTTTAGACTGATTCAAATTTCAAAATTCTTCGTATGACGTCATTTTTTTTTTCTAGTGGGGCAACCTGTGTAATTTCTAAACTTTGGGTTTGGTTAGCATTATACGTTTCAAATTAATAGGGTTGGTTTTCACAATATAATACGGAATAGTAAAATTGGATCTTTAAACCCCATCCTATCCTACATCAGGAGTTTGCTACTCCATTCTTAATATAAATGGGGCACTTTTATGATTATAAAATAAAATACAGTTTATTGCTCTTATAATATGCGCCGTTTATTTTGAAAGTGAGTTAAGTCCATTTCAAGAACAATCCCTATAGTGTTATCATTTTTAACCATAGGAACCTTTACTAAGTTTTTAGAAATTACGATGTTAATAAAAACGTCAATTATTCCCTCCTCCTCCTCCTTAGTATCTTATGTTCCTATGGTTAAAATTGATAATACTATAGGGATTGTTCTAGAAATGGACTTAACACACTTTCAAAATAAACGGCGCATTTAATATAATTATATGTGTAAAAATCATACCACCAACATAAATTTGAACAGAAGTTCAAACAAAAATATTTGTGACGTATTGCCCAGATACGTATTTCGATTGCCAAGCAATCTTCATCAGTGGTCATCAAGTAGTTTGGATAACTCCGTAACTGCTTTGTTATGTTCCTTAATACACCTTTGAGGGACTCCAGCCTTAATTAATCTGTTATTTGACATTTAGTTTTTGATTTGCACACAAAATTGACGCTCTTTGAGATAACTATTGATTATTATTATAATGTACCTTGGAAATTTCATTTTATTTAGTTTGTATATTGGCCCTTCCATATAGGAAATTCTTTGGTACCTGATTTTAATTCCTCGTCAATATTGAATTCTGAAGTTAACGAAAACATTAAGGTCTTTTCCTGAACTAACTTTTGGGAGAATGATGAAAAGGGATAATACAAAAGAAGTAGGTATATTTACTAGGGTGATTTTTTTTTTGACTTTTTTTGGTCCCATCGTGAAATTTTGTTGGAAATACCAAAAAAAAAATCCCTGAAAGTTTGAGCCCTTAATATTAATTTTAAGTCCTCGACCAAGACGTGTAAAGATTTCCCATTGAAAATACACGGAAACTGTGATTTTTTATTTTTAAATTTCTATATCTCAGCGGCATTTCATGGGATCGCTTTTACCGAAGATGGTTTTTTTCTCAGAATTAAACGCTCTACAAAAGTGTCCATTGCGACAAAGTCGTAACTCACACCGGTGAGGTAGTACGGGCCACTGAACCTGATTTTTCCATAAAATTCAAGGCTTAATATCTCGTTTAATATTGATCTTCGCGATTTGGTCTACAGGAACTTTTTTGTAGGAAATCAAATTCTCTACAAGTTTTTCATTTATAATTTTTCCGTAGCTCTTGTTATTTACGAGATAAATGCAAAAAAAACGCGAATTTTATGGAAAAATCAGGTTCAGTGGCCCGTACTACCTCACCGGTGTGAGTTACGACTTTGTCGCAATGGGCACTTTTGTAGAGCGTTTAATTCTGAGAAAAACCCATCTTCGGTAAAAGCGATCCCATGAAATGCCGCTGAGATATAAAAATTTAAAAATAAAAAATCAGAGTTTCCCTTTATTTTCAATGGGAAATCTTTACACGTCTTGGTCGAGGACTTAAAATTAATATTAAGGGCTCAAACTTTCAGAGAATTTTTTTTTTGGTATTTCCAACAAAATTTCACGATGGGACCAAAAAAAAATCTCCCTAATATTTACCTAACACTTTTTGATCCAAGTGCTTGAAATATTTTTGCCAAATTTTTGCGAAAACTGCCACTTGAACGTTCTCCGTAGGTATGTGTTATGCGATATTGGGCGAAAATTGCGAAGAAAAGACGAAAAAAAAACCGCAAATGTGATTCACTCGAAATAGAAAAATGTGATCTCTAAACAATCTGTGGTTGGCAGACGTGCGGAGCGTCGTTCGCTCTAATTTACGGTTATTTTTTTTGACGGGAAGTTGGCAATAAATCTAGGAAGATGAGTCATAATTTAGATGAAAATTTCCGGAAATTTATTCGATTGCATACCTTTTTATAAAACCACTGATACACATTTATGATGTGCTATATGACACATAAATTACAATTACACATTTTTCCTTAGAGCAGTTGTAAATTTTTCCATCCAATATGTCCAATATGTTGGTATCTGAAGAAGTTTGGAGGGGTGTGGGAGGTTTTTTTTTTTTTTTTTAATATCTCCTAAGAAACTATAGAGAAATTTAAATAAATAACAAAATTTGTCTACTGAAAAAATAAGTTTATGTATTTAAACGAAGAGATAACACTTTATCTACCTGATAACTTGTAATTTTAGTAGTACTCGTAATACTTCTTCGTTTGAATTTTATTTTTATTTTTGTAGAGGAGACAAAATAAAACCGATAAGATTAGATTAGAGAAAATATACACTTGACAATTTTATCACATTTTTCGCATTTTATTTCGACAAATATTATTGATAACTTCTCACTTTTATGGACCAATCAAAATGCGCGGTGTCGTTAGTGTGTGTGAAATCGTTTTGCATAAATCAGTAGTAGATTTTTTTTTCTTTTGTTTATTTTTAGTTCTTGAAAAATAAATATTTTGTTTAAGAAAACAAATGGAAAATGAATGAATTTTCTTATATGACTTCAACACATAGAATAACAGTGTTGCATATATTTGGATTTCTAAATTGGAATCTCATTAGGGACCAAAAGATAGTTGGGAAATTTGGGAAATTGGACTTGCATTATTATTCTTAATCCCAAAATAGCGACCGATTTATGGTGATTTTAAAGCAGGTGTTCTTCGGGAAATTTCAAATTTCTCAGGACCTAATAGATGGTCCTTCTGTAGTGGCTCAATACCAAAACATACATCTTCTATTTTTGATGAAGTATCTGAAAAAACTTTCCATTCATTGTGTATACAATATATAAAATATATTGCAGTCCAATTTATTAACATAAACTTGAACAGAAGTTCAAACAAAAATATTCATGACGTATTGCCCAGATACGTATTTCGATTGCCAAGCAATCTTCATCAGTGGTCATCAAGTAGTTTGGATCACTCCGTAACTGTTTTGTGATGATTCACGTCACAAATATTTTTGTTTGAACTTCTGTTCAAGTTTATGTTAATAAATTGGACTGCAATATATTTTATATATTGTATACACAGTGTAACTGTTCAAAGTCAGCGAAAAAATCTTATTTTGATTTCCATTCATTATTTGTATAGGCATTGAAAAAAATTTCGAAAAATTTGTAGAAAATAAAATGACATTATCTATATATTAATAACAAAGTCGTGTTAGTTTGACTATTTATAACAGAAGAATGGCTGAACCGATTTTCATGATTTATGATTTGTTGGATTTGTCTACTACTAGTTTAGAAGAATAACTATTAAAATATCTGGAAAATTTGGAATAAAATGCGTTTTTAAATAAATTAGGTTTTACATTTAGCAATTGTTTACTCACGTACATTATTTGTAATCATTGATGCCAGTGGTTTTCGAAAAACGCATAGCTACCATTTAAATTTGACTGTTATTTATTGAATTTAAGTGTCAAATTTAAATATTTAAAACAGTGGTTCTTAATCGGAGTTCAATTGAACCCCAGGGGTTCGGTGAGTCCGTCTTCCAGGTTCGGCAGATCTCAAATTTTAATGATTTTTTTTTATTCATTTTGTGCACCTAATAGTTTTATAAATATATACAGTAAACTCTCGATTATCTGGGCTAATTGTTGGGGAGAGGCGGCACTGATTATTGGAAAACACGGATAATTCGAACTATAATTATGTATTTCTAAGACTCATAGTAAAGTGTAGTCATATTTTTGTAATATAATTAACCCAAGTAACATATAATCATAAATTTGAACAAGAATTCAAAGAAATTTACTTCTGAAGTATTTCCCAGGAACGTATTTCGATTGCGAAGCAATCTTCTTCAGTGATGATCAAGTAGTTTTGGATCGCTCCGTAAATGCTATGTGATGAGTCACAAATTGTGATGAGCCACTATGTAGATAGTAGTTACGGAGCAATCCAAAACTACTTGATCATCACTGAGGAAGATTGCTTGGCAATCAAAATACGTATCTAGGCCATATATCAAAAATAAATCAAAAATTACTTGATCACCACTAAGGAAGGCAAGAAAGAATTCTTCCAAAAGTAAATCTGAGTTTAGACTTTTCATCCAATTTTTATTGATACTTTCCTTGAAAATTTGCTCCAAATAAAACTTTTCGAGTACCTTCATTATTTATGTGAAAAAAAAAACAAATGAATCGCGTGTTTTCAAATCAAACAAACATCGACTTTTTGCTTCAACTGGGATATTTTTTGCTGCAATTATTTTAATTTTCAAGCATTAAATATTGATATATTTTTTTTTTAATTTAACGACAATTTCCCCTTCCCCCATAATGGGTAAATGTTTTCATATAAATAATTAATCGGACAAATCGATGCATCAATCAAAAAAAAAAAAAAAAAAGATTCAAACAACAATTTTCCATCCGTTACCTACCGCAACATTGGAATCATTGGTTCAATATTCTTAATTCATAAGACAGAATCCGATGAATATTTAATTGGTCGCCGTAACACACAAAACAATTTAACCCTAGTTATTTATTGATGCGGACAAAACAAATAACGAATGAAAAAAATGACCTTTTAAATAAGACCACTACAGGGTGTTCACAAAAACAGGTTGGTGGTGCAGGAATTTGGCAAGCTTGACGATAGTAAGGGTAATTTTGTGTACACTCATTATTCTCAACGTGGGGTGCAGGCCCAACCGGTGGGGTATGGTAATTTTTGGTGGGTCTTTGGCAAAACGTACACCCTTTGGTTGACTATACCCATAAACTATGGGGTAATTCGGGATAGAATCATTTACAGTAAATTGGGGGTTCTCTATTATATGTTTGGAAACTAATTTATTTATTGTGTATTAGATTGATTCAAAAAAAATGATGGTTTTTTTTTTTCTTAATTTTATCGAAAATATTGTTGGGAGTGGCAAAAAAAAATCCTGTGAAAGTTAGGCTCTTAATATTAATATTAAGAGGTGCCGCATCGCAAATTTCGATTTTCCATTTAAATAACATGGGAACAATATTCTCTTGCACTTTGGAATTTTATAGCTCACGTTGGTGACAATATTTCGGAATGACCAAGGTATATTCTTGTAGAAAATTGAACGATCTACAAAAAAGGTCTCGAACAAGTTTTTGATATATTTATTTTTTCAAAAGTTATTCGAGGTCAAATTTGAACTAAAGAGAAATTTTAATATTTTTTCAATTTTTTGACGCAACCATCAATTTTATGAGAATATTTTTTAGGACATTTTTTGTAGAGCACTTTTTTTCCTATAACTTATCCCTATAAAAGATTTTGATATTTTTCTCAGGTCCTAAGTTTTTTGCTTATCTATATTTCCTATAAATCAGGTCTTTCTATAAATCTGATTCCTAGATAGATAGCGCTATATTCCCTATAACACCTAGATAGTATACCTAGTATACCTAGATAGATAGATTTGGCAGATATATGTGCACCATATATCCAGGTTGATCTAAGTATAGCTTTATATCCCTTTTTAAGTTTTTGAAGTTTGATCCAGAATTGTTTTCGAAATAATTAACCATTTAAGAATTCGATGGAAAATCTTCAACTGTATTATATTTTTAGATAATTGAGTTATCCACGTCAGTTTAAGTGAACATCCAAGTACTAAATTTCGTGAATATTCTGAATTATGATATATTGGACCATATGATTCTTTCCAAAGGATAAAAGTGATAAATTGTGTTTTCGCCTCATTGATTTCAATATGCCATTTATTGGTCTACTCCATTATCCTGTTTACGTGCTCCTGGAATTCTCTGATAACTAAAAAAGCGTTAGAGTTTGCATATAGAATTGCGGTGTCATTTGCAAATGTTGATGTAATGATATCATTGCTTACTGGTAAATCTGAGATCGGACCAACTTGCTCTTTGGACTTCCCTGAAGGACTCCAGCAGCCACATTATGCAATTCGCTGGGGTCTTATACGCATTGGATGTAGAACTTCCTATTTGATAGAAAGCTAGCTACAATTGATTAAAGCTGGATTGGCAATCTTTTTTATCTTTTATATTAAGATTGCTGATTGGTGAAACGTTTTCGTTGGTGTCTTTCTCACTCCATCCGCATTCATTCCATGCATATTACATAACTTGCGTTGTATTTGAATTACTAAGCTCAATAGATCTCGCTTACGTACTTTTATCCACCAAAATTACTTTTAGTTGTAGTTAAAGCAGTTGATCTTTGTCCGTAATACTTTCCGTTAGGATCGGTTCTACACTAGTCTAAAATTAAAATTGCCTTTTTTTTTCGATGAGTTAAAGATTGATTTCTTATAGAGTAGTCCTATATTTTGTGATCAGCTTATAGATAAAAGAGCACATAGTACGCAAGGTTTATAAAATACACGGGTGGCCTGATGCGCTACAGAACAAATTCGTATATATCTTCAGACTGATTCAAATTTCAAAATTTTTCGTATGACGTCATTTTTTTTTTCTAATGGGGCAACCTGTGTAATTTATAAATCTTGCATAGTATGTACCTCACTAATTCAATTATCAATATGCCGGGTGAGAGTCGAGTGGCTTTGAAGGAGATCGACTTGAGACATTCACAAATTGCATGCATAACAATTGAGAGTCGATTTGCTTTTTTTTCTTGCATTTGTTTTTCTTTACGTCACCCTGTAAGCAAAAACAAAAAAAAAAGAAAAGAAAAACGCCAAGCGGCGACAGCGCAGCACAGAGCAATGACGAAAACGAAACGACAAAAATATTTTTCGTTTAAAAATAGTCGAATGAAAAAACAGTCGAACGAAGAACGAATAACATAACTGATGACTGCGCAATTTGGGTTATACTAATTGAGAAAATTCAAATTTACCGCTCATTTTTGCTGTCGTTGTTTTGTACACAAATAGGCAATTGTTTTCGATCATGGCCTACTTATACTATTAATGATCCCAAAATTGAGAGGTGGGAATAATGGGCAAGCGACGTCGAGAAGAAAAGGGATCAGACGTCGCGGTGTTGTAAAGGCGACGCCAAAAAAAAAAAAAAAAAAGAAAAACATAAATTGACGAGACTAGTTCATGACCGGACGGTAAATTTGCAAAAGGACGCATCCGAAAATAATTTTCCGATCTATTTTTGATTATGGCCGAAAATAAATAAATGGCAAATGTACATATTGAAATGCGATAGATAAGTGAAAGACGTGATTGAAAATACATGCACTAGTCACTCTTTAGGTACCTACCATTGATTCTTGACATTCTAATTGTTAAATGTAGGGGAGACTGGGTACAAAAGTAACAAATGCTTTCTAGGTTTATCCAATGGGTGAACATTGTTTTGCTGCCATCTGGTGATAGCCTAGAGCGGTTTTAGCATACAGAAAAAGATGCAATTCAGATTTTTATGCACTTTTAAATTTTCCAGAAATTTTACAATAAAGTGTAGTTGAATAATAGATTGAATAAAAATCCACTTCAAGGTGGATCACCGTCAGAATGTAAAAAAATGACTTTTAAAACTGCTGCCATTTTTTTTTTTAGAGATATTAAAAAACGGTCTTCGGCATGTAAAAGTTGAAGTTTGGAACTATTTTATTTTATTTGCCCCGATATGTCCCCCCCTCCCCCTTTTACAGCGCTTTGAAAAAGGGTCCTCAAAAATGAAGAGGCAAACGGGAGACCGAGTTTTCTCGGAAACCGGAAGTCGGATCATGATTTTCCAAAGAATGTAGGTTTTGGTAATGCGTCTTCTTGGTACTGAACCTCGAAAATCCGAAAAAAAATGAAAATTCACAAAATGGTGCGACATTGAAAAAAAAGTTAAAAAAAACGACCTTTTTTGGACCTTTCCCCCTCTCCCACTTTGAGGGGGAGAGGTTTGGCCAATTTCAGAGGTTCAGTATCAAGAAGACGTGTTGAACTATAACACTCTCCAGTTTCAAGTCAATCCGTCGGATAGTTTCTGAGAAATCTTGTCTCCCAGTTTTAAAAAGTTGATTTCGAGAAAAACGCATTTAAAGTTTTTTTAAGATATTTTCTTATGTTATTATCAATTTATTCAATTTTTATCAGTGAAAATATATTAGCCAGCTATTCCAATCCTTTTAGCACGTTATTCTTGAATGTTATAAGAAGACATTTATGGAAAAAAAAAATTGATTTTTTTTTTCTGACGGTGATCCACCCTTAATCAAAACCGTTAATACCTGAAAGTTGATAAAGTGATCCAAATGGTACCCAAACAAAAAGTAAACGATCCGGAAGAAATTTCCAAGTCGATGATAGAGGATTGGAGAGATATCGTCTACCATGAGTTATTGACTAATTTAAAAAAAAAATGAAGTCCTCTTTAAGACCAATTGATCATCAAAGGTCAGAATTAAACTGTAGACGAGGTGTTCTAGTCCACCAGGATATCTCTAAATATAAGTTCTAGAAGATTAATTAAAAGGTTCTTACATCTATCCACTTATAGTTTTGCTCTACCAAATGTAAATCATTGTCCATATTTGATTGTCTTCATTTTATATTTCAATCAATGAATTTCTAAGTTTGATAGTTTGGCACCGACTTAAAATTATTTCAATTATTCGCTTCTCCGTTTACAAAATTATGTAGGGTAGGGAGTGTGACAAAAGTAAACGGTCTGGAAGATATTTCCAAGTCGATGATCGGGGACTGGAGGGAAATCATATACCATGAGTTATTGACTAATATTACAAAAAGATAATTTAAGACCTCTTTTAGACCAATTGATCATCAAAGGTCAGAATTAAATTATAGACGAGATGTTCTAGTCCACCAGGACATCTCTAAATTTAAATTCTAGAAAATTAGTTAAAAGGTTCTTATCCATCCAACTTATAGTTTAGACTTGTCACCCAGTGATTATCATTTGATTTTTCCATGGCAAACACTTTTGATCGCATAAATCGGACTCTGGTGATAGCCTAGAGCACCCCCTTCAATCGCATTAAGTCGACGCGTGCGCAGTGCGTTGTTAGGTTATATAATAGGACGTAATGTGTTTTAACGAGCCAAAAGTAAGTTTTTCGACGTTTTTTTATTTATTGTTTACATATTCTTAAAAAGATCATAGCAATCCGAATTTTTGCATATCCATTCTTGATTGGATAAATTGTACATTGTTTAAATTCATTTTTGTCTAGCACGTTCCGTTTCAAGGTTATGTTACACGTTTTATTAAAAATGAGAATGAGTACAAAAATAACATAGCCCCCTAGGGTACAAAAGTAATATGTTACTTTTGTCCTCGTAATGATTTTATTACTAACATCATATTTTTATGGATATCTACTTCAATAGAATGGTTTTCGATACATTTCCGTGTCGGAGTAGTTCTTCATGCAGTAGTTTTTATGCGGTGTCGTGGCATTCTATTGATTCATATCCTTAAAATATTTATTTTTTGAGTATTTAAAATTCTGAATTTGGTTTATATCATTAATATAAAGTCTTTAAATAAGTAATTTGTTGATTTAACTTGTACTATTGTTTTCATTAGCAACCCTTAGCAGTCTTGTTACTTTCTTCAGTCTTGTTGCCTACGTGGTCGAAAGTAACAACTGAATTTTTTTTTTAACTCTGTGTTATTCATATAAAATACGCTATAATTTAATAAATCAAGTTACAATTGTGAAGAACATAAACTAAATTTATATGTGGTTATATTCATTTAATGGCAATTATAACACCTAGCCAGAAATCAAGGTAAAAGTACACATGGTTACTTTTGTACCCGGTCTCCCCTACATATATCATAGGGAGCGAGACATGATGTATGAATACTTTAGGAATCAAGGCATATCATAGATTGCCATATAGATTTATCAATTTGGTTAAAAAATACATTTTTTCTTGTAGACCCTTTTCTAATCAAAGTTCCACGTAAATGAGAATACCTATCGAGTATAGAACTTTGTAGATAAAAAAGGTATGCAGTACCCAAGGTTTGTAAATTACACAGGTTGCTCCATTAGAAAAAAAATATGACGTCATACGAAGAATTTTGAAATTGATCAGTCTGAAGATATGTACGAATTTCTTCTGGATACGTCACGTATCCATCACGTAGCCACCATGAGGCCACCTTTGTATTTTATAAACCTTGTGCATTACCTGGGTATATATTTTTCCCTTACCAGTGATTCACAATCGGTGGTTTGCCATTTTTCCCTTGAAACTTGTCTAATCTGGTGGGTTTATTACAGGGTAACAAAGTCGCATTCCAAAAATGATTCAAAAGTATTCCGAAGGTTCCAAAGGTTTTCACCCGATAATAATTAATAGACATATTTTTTGGGTGTTGTTTGGAGATTTGATTCATAGATAAAAATATTTGGACCAAGTCGTCGGCATCGGCTCTGATGTGAGAGAAATATTTATTTGAACCCTGAGGGTAGTGAGGGTCCCATTTGATGTGTGGATAGTGCTGATGATGATGATGAAATTGTCTGTGGTATTTGATCGCACGAGCTTCGATCTCGTCTCCATTCTTTCATCACACCGCCATTTCTGGACTTCACCCTTTCGTTTTTCGGTTTTCGGGGGTTTTCTTTCACCCGCCCCCGAAACACACTTGAGAAATGCCGAGACGGCGTTTTGTATATATATGTAGTAGGTACCTACATACCTCTATCGCCCGCGCCATAACATCAACAATCTATTCTCATTTGTTTAATTTCAAGGTTGATGCAGTTTTGCGCATCACAAAGTGTTATATGAAACGGTTTGGTTTGGTTTTTTTCGTTTTTTTTTTTGAAATTCCACTTTTTTGGTCTAATCGCTCGTAAATTAAAGGCTTCTTGACTAACGTAGCGTTAATGATATGTTATTATGGGATTTATCAAATTTTATCGTCAAGATAGTGATTATTAATAAATAGATATGTGCAATTATATAACTTGAAGATTTCATTCAATGGCTTTCGGTGTAAAGTCTGTTATTTTTATTACAATTTTTATCTGGTTAGTGGAAATCTAGGTGGCGGTGCATGTCATAAAAGTCTAAGTACGCTATGGAAAATTCCAGGCACTCTTGATCAACTTAGTGAATTTTTATTGACTAACACAAAGTTATATATTTATTAGGCTGGGCCAAAAAAATCGACTATTTTTTTTTTTTGAAAAGTATATCGAAAATATTGTTCAAGGTGACAAAAAACAAATATTGGGTAGATTTGAGCCCTTAATATTAATATTAATAGGTCTATCATCTTTAATTTCAATTTTTTATTTGTGCTTTCATTTTTGCGTCAATGCTGTCAAGCTATCAAGGTAAAAAAATTATCTGTACATATTTTTATAGAAAATAAAATTCTCTACAAAAAAGGTCTCTTTGAAAATTTTTGCCAGACACGCCGTTTCCGAATAATCAAGCTTCAGACAGTGATATAATTTTTAGATTTATCTTCTTTATTTTGGAATTTTGTAACTAACGAAAAAATAAGTATATAGAAATGAACAATATAGATTCTTGAAGGGAATTTAATGCTCTACAAAAAAGGTCTCTTAACGTTTTTACATAAAATCACTCTTTCAAAATTGGTTCAACAACGAAAGAAACAATAATTTAATTATTCCTTCAACTTTAATTGTGAATAACTTTTGAAAAAGTGATTTTATTTAAAAACGTTAAGAGACCTTTTTTGTAGAGCATTAAATTCCCTTCAAGAATCTATATTGTTCATTTCTATATATTTATTTGTTTGTTAGTTACAAAATTCCAAACTAAATAAGATAAATCTAAAAATTATACCAATGTCTGAAGCTTGATTATTCGGAAACGGCGAGCCTGGCAAAAATTTTCAAAGAGACCTTTTTTGTAGGGAATTTAACTTTCTATAAATATATGTGCAGATGAATTTTTTTAAAGAAAGAAAAAATATGATTGTTCGATAAAACTAGATTTCGATCTTTACTTATTTTATATATTTCTCAATATAATGTTACGTGACACTAGAGGCATTTCTAACCACCAAATTTCATTAAAATCGGTTCAGCCATTGTTAAGTTAAACATCCAAAACATAAAAACCCGCAAATTGAATCACAAAAGCTTAGTAAAGGACTGTTCATAAAATATGTTCGCATACAAGGGAGGAGGGGTCTTGCTGAGTGTGACAAGATGTTGCAGGGGGGCGGAGGAATAAAAAATTTAAATTAATATTTCCTTCGATTATTTTTCTTTTTCAATTTTATCATGATAAAAAGTCATTCATTTCGTATTTAGTAAATATTAAATATATAGAGTGTTTCAATATATAGAAATTTGTGCACTTTTAGTTGAAATTTATCATATTCAAGGGGGGGGGGATAGTTTTACGACGAAATATTTTTAGGGGGGTCACAGAAAGTGTGACACAGCGTGACAATGGGGGGATTTAGAAAAAGCTTATTTTAGCGTGATGTATTTTATGAACGACCCCTAATGACAAAATCAACAAGCTATGAAATAAGCGGGAGGCACTTTTAAAGAAGATCCCGGATGGAAATGATTTGAAGAAGAACCAGAGGTATTTAAGTTCCCTGTGAGGGCAAAAAAACCAAAGACGACAAAATTATGATGGATTTTAAAAACGGTCATCATTAGGGGTCATTCATTAATGAAATATGGCAAATTTGGCCCATTTTAAATTCCTTCTTTCGCCCTACTAAAACAAAACCATTTTTGCTCTACGAGTGTTCAGTACCATAACTATAGTTTTCGAAGATTTAAGATGGTAAATAAACTTAAAAAAGAAGTTATAAATAATTCATGAATGACCCCTTAATATAAAGGGGTGGAAAGGAAGAAAAAATTTGAACGAAAAATTAATATATTTAGTACTACGTTGATATTTTATAGATAACTATGTGTGGGTTGGTGGGTGTGAATGTAAGTGTCAATTAATTATAGGTTTATTTATAAATACGCAGTATACGCTATAGTATTGATTATAGTAATTTTTAATAAATCGTCTTCACCAAAATTTGTTGTTAATTTTTCCAGGATTAAATATAATAAATTTGCTTAGAGGAATGGCAAAAATAGAAAATTTTTTCCCTCCCCACATGAACGTCACTTGTGACATTCCATTTTGCCAAAAAAATTCAATACAAAAATTCCTTTTTTAATATTAAATTATATTACCAGATGTCACAACTTCATTTACTAGTTTCCAATATATACGATTTTTGGCGTGTTATATAAAAAAAAAAATATTTTAAGCCGAAAAATGTTGAATATTTAATTTACATAAGCCACAATAAATCATACTTTACTTTCGGGCAATTTTTATGTCTCTATCTGGCAACCCAACCCCTTCGATTTCTATAAGCATACGAAACATATACATATATATACGAAATTTATGGGGAAAATGCGGAAAATTATGAGATCGAGGGTGGACAGAGGAATAATTCATGAGCCCAAGATTATTTTACGATTTTCTTTTGCTCATAAGTAAGCGAGAAAAAAAATTGAATAAAATACGAAAAATTTACCAACAAGAAAGGAAAACCGGAATCGCTGTCGTATAAGTTTGCAGCTCATACATTATGTGGCATATATCATCTTTTACGTCTGCCGGAAATAAAAAATTGTCACCATAATACCTAGTGGTGGGGTGCCACTGCTACACCCCCCCACCCCCCTAACCTAATTTCGGCTTTTCCTGCACCGCAAATGTCCCATTTATTGTTGCAGGAAAAATCAGTCATGTAACGGCGGAAAAATCGAAGATTTTGAAAAATGATTTCGGTCAGCGTACGGCGGTATTTTTAGGGGTGGTTTTAATGCAAACCTCTTATTTATTTTTATTTTTAAATCAGGCCAACCTTGCCGGGGTGAAGGGGGGTGGTGGTTTCCATTCAATTCCAATTACCAATAACGAAACACAGAAATGTCACTAGATTTTTCTCAACCATGCAAACGTCACACGGAAAATGTCAAACGAATAAAAAAGTCGCATGTCTCCGGATCCGGAACCGTGAACAATAAGTCGCCGCGTCGGGGGAAAAGAACAAAGATTCCCACTACCCTTAACCCCATTTTTTCCCTTGTAAATTACATGAAATTAAATATTTGCGCCGGTGGATTTGATTTCGGTTGAATCACTTCGGGTTTTTTTTTTCGCAACACAAACAAAAGGCGGGGGCTACCACTGCAAGGGGATGGGGGTTTAAAGATTGGATAACAAATCACCCTCGAGGGTATACCAAGGAAAAAAATGTGTAGATGAAGTTTTTTTTTTCGTAATTAGTTATTTCGAAGCGTTGCTGTTATTTATGAATCCGTGGGGCTTTAATCGATAACATTGGGGTAAATGGGGGTGTTTGGCACTAATTTTACTAGTTGTTAAATTGGATTCGAAATTAAAAAAAATCATTTATCTGTAGAAGCTATAATAGGAATACTTCAGGGATGCCTAAAGTTTCTTCAGGAAGAACCAAAATCCCATATTTAAGGGTCCATATAAAAAAAAAAAGAAGAAAACTGATGATTTATCAGGGCTGCCTTGGAATTAATGGTAGACGAAAGAATTGGTGAGGATTCTAGTCTTACCTCTTTTTTCAACCTGGCTTTGAATAGAGCAGCGATCGGGGAATTTTTTTAACCGTTACCCCAAAATATTTTTTTGCGTAGGTCTATATTACCCCCTCCCCCATATTTGTAGTACAGGCTTGGGATTTCAACCAGAATTAACGGCCCGGTCCCAATATTGCGCTGAATTGTTTAAGTTTGTAAACATACTAACACGTTTATGAAATAGTAATAGAAATATTAGAAAAATTTCCTGATTACCCAAAAAAAATAATCACTTTTACCCCATACCCCGGTTTCTCGACCGCTGGAATTGAGTATTGGAAAAGATAGCTAAAGTATAGGCAAATAAACAGTCAGATAAACAGTACCGAATATTCCACCCCTGGGTCACCATGACTAAGTTGAGGGTTGATCACACCAAACTAACCCACTCTTTTTTTTTCCAAGTCTACCAAAAACTTCCCACAAATGCTTCACCCTTTGTATCCTTCAGTATTAACATTAGAAGTTCGGCCAAATTCGCCAATGGCTTTACTGAACGATTTAATCCATTTCTTTGAAGGATGGGGATTAAAAAATAATTTCAAAATTCCCTGACTTCTCCCTGACTATAATAATAGTTTATATAAATTACTGTACAATTATTTAGTTTTTTTAATCTATTCGACTGCACTGTAAATTATATTTGAAGTATTGTTGTAGAAGTATTGTGAAAACGTCATTGTTGTAGTTCGCAGTTGGGTTTCTGGCAGCACCTTACTGGTTTAACAATAGCACAAACACTTCAACTGTTTTTTTTTTTTAATTTTTAAAACTTAAAAATACAATAGAGATGTAAAAAAAAACATCAAATTCCCTGACTATTCCAAAATTGTTGCCACCCTGGTTTTTGTTAGCCTTAGTTCCTGGTATTTGTAGATTTGATTTATCTATTTCCTCCACCCCTAAGCATAACAAATCGAGAAAAATCATTTAATATGTCGACTGGTAAAGTTTGCTCAGTTACTGGATCTCTAATAGGTGAAATAAGAAAGCACAATAAGGCCTGAGAAAAAAGGCCTTGGAACACAGGAACCAGGAGCTGTATAAATCAATTATTATTCTTCTCCTTAATTAGTGCTTAGATGATAATCATTAGAAGATAATCATTCGATTAGTTTATTTTAGTTGTGCTATAAAGGCTTCTAATCCAAGTAATTATCCAGCGATTGATCCATAAACTGGACTTTTATTAGCTGGTAGAATAATCAGTACTTAGGAAAGTCTTCGGTACCTAAAATCATTTGGAAATGGTACATAGATTCATTGAAAAATCGGTGGTACATAATTTCCCGCTGCACCTGGCTTCCATCGATTACAACAAAGTTTGTCTGGAGGACTCTAGTAGTCCTAAGGTAGTCCCAAATATAAAAAAAGACTAAATTAAATTTAAAAAAAAATCCTTCACTTTATGAGGTGGATTAGTGCTTTCATTTCGATAATTTAGTGGGAAATTTGAAATGCTTTTTAAGGGGAATATTTTCAGAAAGTTTTTGATGAAATTTAAGGTTGTTTTGTGGAACCGTGTTTGCATTGTTCGGAATTCGTTTAAGTCAAGTTTCTGGTTTTCATACGGAATATCATCGCCTCCAATAATAAAGGCGATGATGGTATGGCGTTTCGATTTTGTTTCGGCCTTGAATCCGCGCGTCTTTTGAAAAAATTCAAGAAACACCGTCAAGCAATTCCGTGCGAATAGTCAAGTGGTGAGTGTGGTTACGGCTGCCGATCGATTCCAATCAGAACTTGGGCCAAACTTCCAAACTATTCGAACAATTCGATAACTAATCCATTTGAGTTTTGGGCGAATTCATTCAACGTAGGCACACAGTGGACACGGGGTCCCGGCCGATAGAGATACCTATAAAATGAAATGACGGAATTGTTAATCGAACAAGAATGTATAATTGCAAAAAAAAAAAAAAAACACACACACTTGGTATTTCGGTGTGTTCTCTTTGATCTGCAGAACGGAAAGATCGAAAGCCGAAAAAAAATCAATCAATTTGAAAATTTAAAAATATCTATGCGAATATATTCCTTCCCTTCCATCCCTTCTTCTGGCCGTTTGCGTTGTGGTTTCGACATTGTTATTACTTTTGGAGATCTGATTTATGGATTTTTATTTGGCGAACTTCAGTGACGGACTGTGGCGTTTTTTTAAATTGGGGGGTGTTGTGGTCGGAATCAAATTTTACCCCATACTGAAATGGATTCTTTCACGAATGACTTGGCCAATAAATTTTTTTTAATAGTAAAATTTTTCATGGTATATCTCTACTAATATATAAAATTCTTACGTCTGTCTGTACATTTTGATTTTGAACCCAATTTTAGGGTAAATATTTGTTTCAAGAGGTCCTTATTCCAAATTTAACATTGGAAAACTCCTCACATCTCAAAACCACGAAATATTCTGCCTGGCGGCAGCTATGATATCCCGCGTGGTTGAATTTTTCCTCCGAAGGATGAAAAATCCAAAAAAAAATAATACCGACTGAAACGTGGATTTATTGAAACTACCCAATTTGAACAATCTTGTTGGAAATAGGAAAATCGTTATGGCTCCGCCATAATATTAAGTTATTTAGCTCCGGCTCCCCAATTTTATTAAATACCATCCGGATACCCAATTCTTTTAAAGTAAAAAGCAACCGTTAATGTATAAACTAGGTAATTGGTTAATTAAAACCCGCAATTTCGTTTGCATGTCATACTAGTACGTTTTTATTGGATTTTTCTTACGCCTTGAAATGCCTCTTTATACGATTGGAAAACTCCTCACATCTCAAAACGACGATTTTTTTGCTGTAATTTATTGTCACTTTATAATACCAAAGCTTTTCAGCGACTCTAGGATTGATAAAAAACCGTAAATCGGGGAATATTGAAAATTTACTCGATACGAGGATCGAAGTTAGCATCTATTAGTTTTGGAATGGCCACCTTGATCACGGGGCCATCAGTAGGCTAGTTTTTGTAAATAACAACAAAAAAAAAACATTTGAAACGGAATCTTTCAATACAAGGGCGAATTCAGGATTTTTTTATGGGGGGGAGGAGGTATAATATCATCTTTCATTTGAAAGACTCCAAATTTAACATTTTTAAAATTTTTGTCTGTCTGTCTGTTTGTGTGTCCCGATTTAACTAAAGAACGGAACAACCAAATTTAATGAAATTTTGTATTAAGATACAACACAATTTTCCGCACATGTTAGGCTACTTATCATTCCTTAAAAATAATAAGGGAAGGTATACCCTGGGGATGAAACAAAAAGTTTTTACTTTAGACAGGCGAGTTTTTTATGCATAGACACTGATTGACTTATGGATTATTTGGTTCACGATAGGTATACCTACCGTAGGTATACGCAATTGAACATACTCTTTTTAGATATTTATAAATATATTTTGAAAATGAATTGATCATTATATACAAATATTTTATTCTAAGCAACAGTTTATTAAATGTTAAAGTTGACAAAATGTTATGTTTTTCGTAAAAGAAATAAGAAAAATAATAATTTTCATATAGCACTACAAATAGCAAATCTAAAAAGAAAATATAATCTACACCTACGTTACGCAGACGAAGTCGCGGGGATCAGCTAGTCTACTGATAAATCTAGGGACATCAGATCCTTGAGGATTTCAAAGTGTTAAAACTATACCAGCCACCACTGGTTAAACTCGTTTTTTCCCCCAAAGATCTTTTTTATAATTGTTGAAATTTTTTGCAATTTGAATATGTTTTTGGATGTGAAAAATTTTGGTAACAGCAGATCGTGTCTCTATCCAAAATCGTTCCTGTAATCTGATAAGACATGGACCAAGAAGAGAGAGGGTGAAACAATAAAATATTACGGACATTTAAAAAAAAAAAAACAACCAAAATACGTGGATCCAAAGGAATGTGCGGACTTGCATTTGGTTTTGGTTTTGGTAAACGGCTTTTTGATCCGAAGCGCCGCCGACCGAAATGATGGAATGTTATGCCTGGCCAAAAAGTGGCAAGCCTCGTGTTCTGCCCCTGATACACCAATACCATCATCCCCGGACTCACCGGTCAACTGGTTCAAGAATGGAAAAAAACCACCAAAAAAAAAAAATCGGTTCATTATTTCAACCAAAAAAAAAAAAAAAGTGATACAAAATTTTTCCCTCGTGTTGCACAGATTTATTTTCGCGTTTCCGGTATTAAAAGTCGTTGAAAAAAATCGAGAAATGTTTGTAACGATTGTTGGATTCTTGATGTGGGAAAAAGAAAAAAAAAATACGATGGACTCATATTGGAATGAAGTGATCAAGATATCGGTAAAATGCTACTCAATTACCACTTGGTTAATTGCGTTAATTAACGAGATTTCCTATTAAATTAATAAATGTAATCAGTGAACTTTTCCCTTCACTTAACTAACAATGATTGATTGATTTTTTTCTGTAAAAAAAACAAGTACTTCTTCTGGAACTCTTGGCGGCTTTAAGCCGCATAATCATTGATCTAAATAAAATTACCTAATAAATTGTTCAAATATGACATTTATTTCAGTGATTTGCCATTATACGTTTTGGTTAATGTATGACAACTTCTTAGGGTTTGATAAAAGAATAGACTTTATTGTGTATACAATATATAGAATATATTGTGGTCCAATTTATGTAGTATAGTTTAGTATAATCCGTTTAATATAGTGACGTATTGCCCAGATACGTATTTCGATTGCCAAGCAATCTTCCTCAGTGGTCATCAAGTAGTTTGGGTCACTCCGTAACTGCTTTGTGATGATCTACAATTTGTGATATTTTTTATATAGTATTATATTAAATTACACTACATAAATTGGACCGCAATTTATTCTATATATTGTATACCCTGAATAACTGTTCAAAGTGAGCGAAAAAAAATCTTATTTTCTATAGACTTTAGTTGAGAGTATTTTACAAAATTTTAAAGTAATTAGAATCAAAGGAATTACTTGACCACGGAAGTATTCTTAGATGTATTTTTTTATATGCAAAAAAAGAAATTCTTCTTCTTCTTTCATTCAATCCCATCGATTCTGGAACAAAAGTCTTTCTATGTGTCTTATTTTTCACTGGTTTGATGTCACCGAAGAAAAGGAAGACCAGGACAAAGAAAAATAAAGATGACAACAAAAAATGATGAATTTTTTTTTCTTAATTATATCGAAAATATTGTTGGGAATGACAAAAAAAAATCCTGTGAAAGTTTAAGCTCTTAATATTAATATTAAGAGGTACTGCATCGCAAATTTCGATTTTCCATTGATATAACATGGGAACAATATTCTCTTGCACTTTGGAATTTTATAGCTCTCGTTGGTGACAATATTTCGGAATGACCAAGGTATATTCTTGTAGAAAATTGAACGATCTACAAAAAAGGTCTCGGACAAGTTTTTGATATATTTATTCCTTCAAAAGTTATTCGAGGTCAAAGTTGAACTAAAGAGAAATTTTAATATTTTATCAATTTTTTGACGCAACCATCAATTTTATGAGAAAATTTTATAGGACATTTTTTGTAGAACACTTTTTTTTCTATAACTTATTTCTATAAAAGTTTTTGATATTTTTCACAGGTCCTAAGTTATTTGCATTAAACTGAAAATTCCCTGAATTATTATACTTTTAACATAAAAATTATATTTTTTATTTTAATTAAATAACTTAGGACCTGTGAAAAATATCAAAAACCTTTATAAAGATAAGTTATAGAAAAAAAAGTGCTCTACAAAAAATGTCCTATAAAATTTACTCATAAAATTGATGGTTGCGTCAAAAAATTGAAAAAATATTAAAATTTCTCTTTAGTTCAACTTTGACCTCGAATAACTTTTGAAGGAATAAATATATCAAAAACTTGTATCTAACCTTTTTTGTAGATCATTCAATTTTCTACAAGAATATACCTTGGTCATTCCGAAATATTGTCACCAACGTGAGCTATAAAATTCCAAAGTGCAAGAGAATATTGTTCCCATGTTATATTTAAATGGAAAATCGAAATTTGCGATACGGCATCTTTTAATATTAATATTAAGAGATTAAACTTTCACAGGATTTTTTTTTGTCATTCCCAACAATATTTTCGATATAATTAAGAAAAAAAAAATTGATCATTTTTTTTTGAATCAGTCTAATCCACAATAAACGAATCAGTTTCCAAACTTTTATTCCTATAACTTATCTCTATAAAAGTTGTTGATATTTTTCACAGGAAGAAAGAAAAGTTTTATTTGGCTGTAACTTGAAATCAATGTTATATAATGAAATCAATAAGAACTGTATGCACATTATTGAAAAGAGCTTAAAGAAAATTATAGTTACTATGGAAGTTATTAAGAAAATTTTTGTCATCTTCTAAGATGACAAAAATTTTCTTAATTTCTTAATTTAATAGAGTCTAATAGAGTTTAATAGTTAAAATACTAGAGTCTGCTCTAGAGAGCAGACTCTAGTATATTCCTAAAACGGCGCATGATTCATATAGTTACCTAGGCCAACTTGATCACTTTGCCCCATTACAGTTTACTACCGCAAAAATTGATGTGAAAGAACTCGAATGAAAGAAAAATATTAAAAATTATTTCTTTCGCACAAATCCAATCATTTTGTCACATTGAAGTGTTATTTTTTTTTTTATATTTTTTATTTATATTCTCAAGACCTAAATACGTGTTTAGGTGCTTCGTTAACGTTTTTTTTTTTTTTGTATTTTACATTTTAATGACACGACCAAGTCGCAATGGCTGCAAAAAGGAACGAAAGGCGGCCACCACTATATAATATTATGTATAATAAAATTTAGATGTAAAATCTGAAAAGCATCTGTTTTGCGTGTTAAAACATAAAAAAAAAAAAATATGTATACATAACGTACGTGACAATTCGTTTACACAACTTTTGATATGAATTCCAATTTTTTATTTTTGTACTTCATAAAACTACACGTTCAATGTGGAAAAGAAATAAATTTCAAGAAAAGAATTGCTCCATTTTATATTAAAAAAAATTGTTCAATTAACTTTAAGAAGTTGAATTAAATAAACAACGTTTATTGGACATAAATGTAACATTAACGTTATCTGAAGTCTTATCTGTTTTTTAATTTCAAAAATTACCTCAAATATAAATAAATTAAAAAGCCAAGAGGGAAAAGCCAACGCCGTAATTCCAGTGATAATTATTTGCGCTACAATAAATGCACTTTTACTGCAAGCGATATCTCAGATTAATTACCGCAGGCAGCGCAAATTTTATGACTTGAAAAAACTAATTTTTCCTTTAGTTTTTCCGTTTTAAGATGCATAATATTTACCTTTAAAGGAATTGTGTCATAAAACCAGACTGTTAAAAAGGTAAATATTTAATTAAGAACTGCTGGTCGACGCTAATTTCAATTAGTATACAAGCAAAAGTTTAAAATATCCATTCGGTTTATTTCTGTTGGAATTTAAAACAAATTCTAATTGGAATAAGATTTTTTCGCTGACTTTGAACAGTTATACTGTGTATACAATATATAGGATATATTGCAGTCCAATTTATGTAGTATAATCTGATATAATAATATATAAAAAAATCATACTACCAACATAAATTTGAACAGAAGTTCAAACAAAAATATTCGTGACGTATTGGCCAGATACGTATTTCGATTGCCTAGCAACCTTCCTCAGTGGTCCTCAAGTAGTTTAGATCACTCCGTAACTGCTTTGTGATGCTTCACATAAATCATCACTTGATGACCACTGAGGAAGTTGCTTGGCAATCGAAATACGTATCTGGGCAATACGTCATGAATTTTTTGGTTTGAACTTCTGTTCAAATTTATGTTTGTGGTATGATTTTTGTATATTATTATATTAAATTATACTACAAAAATAATTAAGTCAATCTATTAATAGAATGATTCATTAATATTTGACTCGTTTATTTTGAAAGTGGCATAAGTCCATTTCAAGGACGGTCTATATGGTGATTTTTCTTCTTGTAACTAGAACAAAATATGTTAATTATTTAATTGCTAAGTTTTCAGAAATTACTAACTTCATTTTAGTTGTTTAAGAAAAACGCCAATTATTCCCTCCTCCTTAGTGAATCTTATGTTCCTATGGTTAAAAATGATAATACTATAGGGATTCATCGTGAATCATCACAAAGCAGTTACGTAGTGATCCAAAATACTTGATGACCACTGAGGAAGATTGCTTGGCAATCGAAATACGTATCTGGGCAATACGTCACGAATATTTTTGTTTGAACTTCTGTTCAAATTTATGTTGGTAGTATGATTTTTATATATTATTATATCAGATTATACTACATAAATTGGACCGCAATATATTCTATATATTGTACACACAAATTCTAATCGGTTTTGAATTGGTTAATCAAGCAAATCAGTAGTTTAATGTTGAACAGAAATAGTGAAGAAGCTTGTGGATTTGAGGTTCGCGTCACTGGAGAAGGATCTAGCAGGTCCTGAAAATCTCGGAATACCCCGAGTGACAGTCATATTGATCAACATACTGGAAATGATTTCAAGAACCTTGTCAGAGTTCAAATAGAAGAACTAGAGAAGTGGAATTTCTAATGATTGCAAGGGAAGTGGAAGGCAAATATGGTAGAGAAAAATCCTCCACACGAATAAAAGAACTTTTTTTTTCCTTTCTTCTGGGGACCTCTTTTGAGCGATTCTATTGCGACTCGGTTTGGTTCCAGTTCCAATTGGTCAGGTCTGCTTCTGATATGAATTTCAGCAGATAGTCAACTGGATCTTTGTTCTGGATGTTTCCCAGCTCATGTCCGGGTGGACCAAGCGAGTTGAGACGACTTTGGGCAGTCAAATAGTACGTGGAAGACAGTCTCATTTCCTTCACCACATTTCCTGCAAGCATGACTCTTTATTCTTCCCTATAGTTTGGAGATGCTTTCTCCAATTTAGTGTCCTGCTAATAGGCCTAGCAGCGTTTTGATGTCCTTCCTTCTTAGATTTAGAAGTCTTTTGTTTCTTTCAGAGGTTTCTTTATCATAACCTTTGAGAATTTGCCTCCGGCATAGTTATTCCAGGATTTGGACATTCTGCCTCCATTCGGTTATTCGATTCAATGTTATGCACTTTGGTAGGTCTATAGTCGGCTCTGGACCCATAAATGACATTCTTGGATCCGCCCTTGGGAGCACGTTTGCCTCTGATTCCAGGGTACCCCGGTACCCAAGCAAGTGTAACCTTGATGGATGTCGCCAACTGGGTGAGCAGTGATTTACATTCCCAGACCAGCTTAGATCTAGTCTGGTAAGATTCGATCGCTTTACTGGAAGTAAAATAATTATAAATAATAAGAAAAATATTGAAAATCTTCATTGCAGCTAAAAATGCAAAAAAAAATTGTAGATTCAAAAAAAAAAACACAGTACTCAAATCTTATGCAAATCGATTTGAATTTTAAATCATATGTGAAAATTGACCAATCACAGGACGTTTCTCTCCTATTTCAACGCTATCTTAATTGCATTGTCTTGTTTCACTTGAACGTAGTGTGCCGCGAGTTCAAAGGCAATTCGGAATTGTTCCGCCTAATTATGGTAATATGATCCGGAATTGTTTTATGCATCGGCCAAAAAAAACAAAAAAAAAAACAATTGACTGTCGCGTTTGAGTTGATCGATTGACAGAAAATCGAAAGTTTTTAACGCTCGATTTCGGTTTGATTTAATTGGAAAAAAAACAATAATATGTGAGAAAAGTTTGTGCAATTTGTTTCCAAGAAAAATACTTTCAATCGAAATGTAAGTAGATATTGTAATAAGTTTTTGTGTTACATTTGCTAGCTATAGCGATATCGTGCAAATGAGGTTGGGATATTTGAGACATGGCGATATCGATAGCGTTGTCGGGTTTTCGACCGATGAATGGAATATTTGTGAATATTTGCCGATGGGGGTTTTCGTTAGAAATTTGCAATTGGTCCGAATGTATATATCTACAATAATGGGTGCAATGGGTGGGGTGGGGGTGCGCGAGGGGGTGAAGGAAACGGGTGAAATTTGCTGTGTGGAATGTAAATGGCAAACGTGTTTTCGCGGCGTCCACGGCTGTTTAGCACTCGTCAGTGCTTTTGCGTTTTGATTTGTTTCGACTTATGTACATTGTACATATGTGCGATTCGATTAATAATAACATTTAAGGCCTTTTGTCGCCGACATGAGCAAATGTTAATGTTGCCATTTTGCGTCGCCGTATTCGCCATATAAGTGCATTTACATTTCACGTTTTTCTCTCTATATGCCAGGGCATTAATTATATAGCCTCTTGCAAGACATGCAATGTGGCTCTCATCTAGTCTCATTTTTATTCTACGAAAAAATATCCCACAATAGACTACAATTGTGTTGTTTAGTGGCAAAGGTAGGGATTTACCTTAAAAAATAAGGGGGATAGGGATCGTTAAATCCGGCATAGGGAATAAAACATTGCGATTTTGGAGCAGGATTTCTCGAGTATACCACTAAAGGTTTATAAATTACACAGGTTGCTCCATTAGAACAAAAAAAATGACGTCATACGAACAATTTTGAAATTTGAATCAGTCTGAAGATATGTACGAATTTCTTCTGGAGACGTCACGTAGCGCATGAGGCCACCTGTGTAGTTTATAAACCTTGGGAACCCCTGGCATAGAAAGGGTCTAGCAGGATCCACATGGCGAATTGGCCCCCAAATAGGAACCTATGTCGAACCTTATGTTAAAATATTGGCTTCATATACAAACACATTTTATATACTTTTCGCGACCAAATTCCTCTTTGACCTGGAGATATGGACAAAAATTTCCCCCCACATGGCTATTTTTCAAAGTTGTATATTAGGGTGTTTTTTTTTTGCGACTATCATTCTTTTTGCTCCCATGCCGAAATTTTGTTGGAAATACTTCAAAAAAAATTCCCTGAAAGTTTGAGCTCTTAATATTAATATTAAGTACTCGCGCACAGCGTGTGAATATTTTCCATTTAAAATACACGTAAACTTTGATTTTTTTTTTTAAATTTTTATAGCTCAGCGACATTTTATGGTATCGCCTCGCTCAAAGTTGGGATTTTTTTACAATTGTATACTCTACAAAAGTGGCTATTGCGGCAAAATCGTAATTTACACGGGCGAGGTAGTACGGGTCAGTAAGCCTTGATTTTTCATAGATTTCTCGTTTTTCTCTCAGTTACTCATGAATTACAAGACTTACAGAAAAATGTAAATGTCAAATTTATAGGAAATTTAATTTCCTACAAAAAAGTATTTCAGAAAACCAAATTGCTAAGATCGATATTTCTCGAGATATTGAGCCTTGAATTTCTCTTACTATAAAATTTTAGGGGTTATTGAGTAAAATTTAAGAAAATATTGATTTTTTATTCCTTATTAAAAGTAGGCACTTTTGTAGAGCATACAATTGTTAAAAAAAATTCCGACTTTGAGCAAGGCGATACCATAAAATGTCGCTGAGCTATAAAAATTGAAAAAAAAAAATCAATGTTTACGTGAATGTTAAATGGAAAATATTCACACGCTGTGAGCGAGTACTAATTATTAATATTAAGAGCTCAAACTTTCAGGGATTTTTTTTTGAAGTATTTCCCACAAAATTTCGGAATGGGAGCAAAAAAAAATGATAGTCCCAAAAAAAAAACACCCTATTATATATCTCAAAAACTAATTAAGTTAGAGATGTGAAATCAACGTGGGACTTTAGATTATTTTACAGAGTATATAATATATTTGTTGGAAATTTTTAAAAAAAAAAATTTACAAAAAAAAAACCAAAAAATAAATGAAATAATTTTTTTTGATGTGTTCTCTGAAAATGACAATCACGAAAAAAATATATTTTATGCTTCTACATGAGCACTACAACTCATAAAAATTGCGTGAAAAAATAGTTGGTGCAACATCTTGAAAAAAAAATGAAATGTGATTTACGTCTAATAGTATACCTCGGTTTTATTTTTTTTCGAAGTGTTGCACCAACTTTTTTTCACAAAACTTCAATAAACAATAGGCCATAAACAATAAAATAAAATAAAAAATTTATTTTAAATAAAATACTTATCAATGTTAAAAATAGGCCACATATAGGAGCAAAACATAAGGTAGAGTCACCAAATAACGTCCCCTTTTTGAAAAATAAAAATTTTGAAAAAAATGTTGCGATTAAAGAAATAAATATAACGTCAAAGTTTAGTTGTAACATTTCTTTATTATTTAAAATAAAAAAAAATCTGTTAAATTCTTTATTATTTAAACAAAAATGTTCTTTACAAAAAAGTAGACATTCTGAAAATAATTTTTTGGGCACCTAATTACGTTCCGGGGACGATATTGAGATCACAATAATCAGGACTTACATAAACTATATTTTTAACAATATATAATTATTAGTATAATCATAATAATAACAATATCTAATCAGACTTATTAATTGATCTACCTATAGTTTAAACTTTAAGTAATTTTAATTCTCTAAGCAAATTGAACAGATAAAGTTAGGCCCTGGATTTTCAACACAATCCTCATGCATCCATTGGAAACATTTTGTGCATCCTATCCACTTTTCTCCCATTTTATCATGGTGCTGATCCCTGTTTCGTCCACACTAAATATTTTATTGAAAAAATGATTGTTGAAAAAATACAACTGCCGAATAACGAAGTAATCTCAATATCGTCCCGGGGGCGATATTAGGCTTATGTAAGGGGACGATATTAGGAATTTGCCAGTTGTGTTGACAACATGTATTCAACCAAAAACGCATGTCATAACCTAAATGAAAATATAATCGATTTAATTTTAAGCGATAACATCAAATTTTGGCAAAATTTCGTTTAAATAATTCAAGAATATCACCATTTAAACCTTATCGATAGTATTTCAATCAAAAACTTACCTTGACAAGTTTTTTATTTTTTTAAATATCTTGACACAGACCCAACATTTCACCGCTAAAAATTTGAAATGATTGTCTGACTTAACTGACTTTAAATTCAAATTATAAAAACTAGGTGGCGTTATTTAGAAAAAAAGATACCCAAGGGGGCGAAATTAAGCTTGGGGACGAAATTTGGTGACTATACCTTGACTTTAATCTGCGAAAGTTTGGGGATTTAGACATTTTTGCCGGCATCCATCCTTTGGTATGTTATTTTTAAGACCCTAAAGTACCTTTTAAGACCAAAAAAAAAAATTCGGTTTCTTCAAAATTCTAGACCAGCTTCCCCCCTTAATTAGTTTTTGAGATATATAACTTGGAAAAATAGCCATGCGGGGGGACATTTTTGCCCATATCTCAAGATCAAAGAGGAATTTGATCGCGAAAAGTATTTTAAATGTATTTGTATATCAAGCCGATATTTTAACATAAGTTTCGATATGGGTTCCTATTTGGGGTCCAACTCGCCATGTGGATCCTGCTAGACCCTTTAGTTTGTATATCAAGCCGATATTTCAACATAAGTTTCGACATAGGTTCCTATTTGGGGTCCAACTCGCCATGTGGATCCTGCTAGACCTATTCTATTTAAAGATATTTAAAAATCTTCCTTTCGTGTCGTCTGTTAGGAGCTTAATAACTTGAGAACCACTGGTCTAATCGAAACGGATGTTGAGAGTAACAATTCAATTTTTTTTATAGAACCATAAGTAATTACCGATCCAAAACTTTTCTCTACCCGCCACTGATGGCACAACCAAATCCAATCGTGAAAGTAGTTTCGGTCGTAATCGTAAAAGAAAAAAATATAGCAGAAGGAAATTCCAATGATTGCCTAAAAGCTTTGTTCATTGGGAAAACGTTAAATTTTTAAAATGATATCGGAGGCACAAACCACGTCGAGAAAATCAACGGTATAATCACTAGCATCATCGTACAAATCGATATATATGCATGGCTTTCGCCCGAGATGCGGGGAATCGTCCGGTGCCATTGGGGCTGGTCGATGGCGGCGTCGCGGCGCCACCACCACCTCCTACAACTCTCAAAACATCTCTGAATCCGTCTCTCGTACACCGTCTTGTATGAACCCAAATTCAGGAGTCGGAGATTAAATTAATTTTCCCCAAAAAAAAAAAAAAAAGAAGAAGAGAAAATCCTCAGCTTACGTCATTTCGAAGACCTTTAAAGTCCTTTTAATAAGTTACAATTTAATAAGCACTTGTGGAGTTTCTCTCAAAGAAAAGACATGCCAAAGACATCTAAGCTCGATGATATAATTCTTGATGAAAAAAAAATTAATATGGGTTTCATTCGAGCCGAATTCGTACACCATATAGATTAGTACTCTAAAATATGAGAAGTTATAACTAGCAAGTGTAAATAGAAATTTTTGGAATTTTACGATTTACCGTTTTTGAGATATGTAATATACGATTACAAAACGAATAAAAATTTTGTCATAGCAATATAAAGGTTGAAGTGTCTTAGGTGTCTAGGCCTTAGTACAAAAAGAGCTTAGCTCAAAAAGCCTCGTTTTTCGAGACCTTTTTTGTAGATTGTTTAAATTTCATCATCAATTCTTTAACTATATTTAAAGAGAATTGTAAAGTATTTTTAGTCCATAGTCCTATAAAAAGTTAAACGATCTACAAAAAAGATCTCAGAGGACGAGGCTTTTTAAAACCAAACTCTTTTTGTAAATTAGATCTAATAAGTTTTAAGATCTAAATTGTCATCAGATCGTGTAGAAACAATATATTTTAGCGTGTATCCCTACAATGAACAGAATTTTGGATATGTTTTAGGGGTTGATGGTAGCTTTTAGGAAAAAAATTAAGAACTATATCAGTTCATAAAATCCTTGAAAAAATGAGCTTTTTGTTTTAATTTTAAATTTTTTTTCATGATACAATTTTGGTACAATTATGAGAAATATTTTTTTCGAATTCCCCATTCAATTTTCTTTTCTGATTTTCAGTTTTTTTCGATTTTTGAAAAAAACGGTAATACATAAGGATCTGAAACTTGTCGAATCAATGTATCTTAATAGTACTAACATTAGACTGGGCCAAAAAAATCGACTATTTTCTTTTTTTTGAAAAGTATATCGAAAATATTGTTCAAGGTAAAAAATATAAATTATCGGGAAGGTTTGAGCCCTTAATATTAAAATTAAGAGGTCTATCATCTTTAATTTCGATTTTTTATTTGTCCTTTCATTTTTGCGTCAATGCTGTCAAACTATCAAGATAAAAAAAAAAATCTGCCCATATATTTATAGAAAATTACATTCCCTACAAAAAAGGTCTTTTTGAAAATTTATGCCAGGCTCGCCGTTTCCGAATAATGAAGCTTTAAAAATTGTGATATAGTTTTTAGATTTATCTTCTTTATTTGGGAATTTTTTAACTAACAAACAAATAAATATATAGAAATGAACAATATAGATTCTTGAAGGGAATTTAATGCTCTACAAAAAAGGTCTCTTAAAGTTTTTACATAAAATCACTTTTTGAAAAGTTATTCACAATTAAAGTTGAAGAAAAAAATAAATTATTGTTTTTTTCGTTGTTGAACCAATTTTGAAAGAGTGATTTTATGTAAAAACGTTAAGAGACTTTTTTTATAGAGCATTAAATTTCCTTCAAGAATCTATATTGTTTATTTCTATATATTTATTTGTTCGTTAGTTACAAAATTCCAAAATAAAGAAGATAAATCTAAAAATTATATCAATGTCTGATGCTTGATTATTCGGAAACGGCGTGTCTGGTAAAAATTTTCAAAGAGACCTTTTTTGTAGAGAATTTCATTTTCTATAAATATATGTGCAGATTAATTTTTTTACCTTGATAGTTTGACAACATTGACGCAAAAATGAAAGCACCTAATAAAAAATCAAAATTAAGGATGATAGACCTCTTAATTATTAATATAAAGGGCTCAAACCTTCCTGATATTTTTTTGTTGTTACCTTGAAAATATTTTCGGTATACTTTTCAAAAAAAAAATAGTCGATTTTTTTGGCCCTCTCTAACCAACATATCCTGAAATTATGAACCAAATACCCTTCTGGGACCGATTCATTTTACTTATCGTCCTTTGCCCTTAGTATAGAGGATATGTTGAAAAAAATAACCAATATCCAAATGAAATTCATATTAGATTAACTAAGATCTTCCCTCTTATCAGGTGTCCCAAGAAATCTTTTATTTATCGCTAGTAACTAGCGATTTTTAAATCTTTTTGTAAATAGATGATAAAATTCAGATCTCAGCGTTTTATATTTTTTTAAATTAGAAGACAATTCAGATTGCTTAAGATCGTTTTTTTTTATTTAATATTTTTATAATTCAATTAGCTACGTTTCGTTACTAATTGTAACTTCCTCAGACTTCTTGATTCACAAAAATAAAATATTTTTAATTTAAATTCAATAAATAATTTTTATTATTTATTTGGTCAACTTGATGGCAATAGTTATTGGAACGAGGAAATTTTATGAAACGCGTTGATAAACGAGGCCCTAATTATGATTAATTATTCAATTGTGTCTGGTGAATTTTTCATCTGAGCGATTAAATCGGTTCAATCGCGTTTGAATATTTCGTGGTAATGAGTGGCTTTCTTGCGGTCAAATGATATGCAAATAAATGGAAAAACCACACAGTGGACGCGAGATAAAATACCCACCAATGATCTGTGTTAATTATCAATTGAGTGAGGTTAGATTAATAAACATATTTTCCACAATTATGATTCATAATTTTTATTTCGCGAGGTTTTTTCAATTTGCAATCATTTGCCGGCCGATTGGTCCAAGACACATGATTGCGCAGATGATAGACATTTTTGATAACTCAGACAATTGTTTTGATTTCCAAGAACATACGATAATTGGCAATTTTCTCATTTAGTACTTTGTTTTATTTTTAGGCAAAATTTGCGAGGGGCAATGTTGCGGCGAGCGGGAGGAGGCAGCATTGCAATTGCAAGTGCAACAGGATTTTGCATCACTTTTGCGCCACAATTCTCGATCTCTACAAGGCCTGTTGTCCACCACGGCGACCACTTTGCACGGTAAGTCGTTTTTTTTCTTTCTTTCCTTATCTTCGCTTTATTTAATTAGGAAAATCATGAATTATTTCAAATCAATTACATTCCCGATAAGGGATATTCTGACGTGACGCAAAAAAACGACGCATTTTTGCTCGATCGTCAATGACCTTAATGCAATTCTAGAAAACTATAAATAAATAAGAATTTTTCAACAATCGAATTTATGATAACGAAACATGCTTTCAGTGCTAAAAATTTGGCATTTATTAAAAAAAAGAGTTCACCCATAGATGTCACTGGTTCAATTTCATTTTAATCAATCTATAATGTATGCTATCTTATCAGAAAACAGTAAATTAGGTCACTTGTTATTGTAAGAAAAAAAATCTTATATCAACATCTTTATTCCAATTCTCCCCAATATAAAATTTTGACAGATTGATTTATCGACTCGACAAAAGTTTTCTGTATAATTTTTTTTCTCTTTATATAAATAACAATCGTTAGAAGCCTTTTTCAAGATATGTATAACTTTTGTTCCTCTTTGTTATAGAAAAGGTTGTGGAAAAAATCCATTAAATGCCAATTTTTTTGTATCATTTTCTCGAAATAACTTTTCTTTATTGGGGGAAAAATATTCGTAAGATAAAGTTAATAATGAAATTAGTTTACACGATCAAGAGTGTCTATACAATATAAAGACTATATTGGGGTCTAATTTATGAAGTATAATTTAATATATTAATACATAAAAATCATATCATAAACATAAATTTGAAGAGAAGTTCAAACAAAAATATTTGTGACATATTGCCTAGATACGTATTTCGATTGCCAAGCAATCTTCCTCAGTGGTCATCAAGTAGTTTGTGATGATTCACAAAGCAGTTGCGGAGTGATCTAAACTACTTGATGACCACTGATGATGATTGCTTGGCAATCGAAATACGTATCTGGGTAATACGTCACGAATATTTTTGTTTAAACTTTGGTTCAAATTTATGTTTATGGTATGATTTTTATATATATATTATTATATTAAATTATACTACATAAATTGGACCACAATATATTCTATATATTGTATACACAGTATAACTGTTCAAAGTCAGCAAAAAAAAAATATTTTGACGATCAAGAGTGTTGTGGGAAAAAAAACAAATGACAATCCCTTAACTTTTGGAACTTATACCGGATAATTAGTCATGTGAAGTCTACAACTATCCTGGTGGCACACCAAAAACCTATACTACTACTTATTGTTGATGAATTTGTCCAAAAGAGGTCCCAAATATGCTTTTGATCTATCTAACTTAGGACCTGTGAAAAATATCAAAAACTTTTATGGAGATAAGTTATAGAAAAAAAAGTGCTCTACAAAAAATGGCCTATAAAATTTTCTCATAAAATTGATGGTTGCGTCACAAAATTGAAAAAAAATTAAAATTTCTCTTTAGTTCAACTTTGACCTCGAATAACTTTTGAAGGAATAAATATATCAAAAACTTGTCCGAGACCTTTTTTGTAGATCGTTCAATTTTCTACAAGAATATACCTTAATCACTCCGAAATATTGTCACCAACGTGAGCAATAAAATTCCAAAATGCAAAAGAATATTGTTCCCATGTTATTTAAATGGAAAATCGAAATTTGCGATGCGACACCTTAATATTAAGAGCTTAAACTTTCACAGGATTTTTTTTGTCATTCCCAACAATATTTTCGATATAATTAAGAAAAAAAAAATCATAATTTTTTTTGAATCAGTCTACTGTGCATTCTTATAGTTTGAGTCGTCTAATTTTATTGTAATGTTTTTTGAAGGAAATTGGGCATAAATTAATTTTAACAATGGAAAATATTAGAGCTATTTTTTTTCGGTTTTCTGTCTAACGGCAAATTTAGTTTCCCGCGTGGTTGAATTTTTCCTCTACAGTCGTTTTTTCCCTGGCAAGGTTCTTTTTCTTTCTCTTGTCGACAAATTGGTCCGGGACTTGAATATTTGAACTAATGGTTATTTTACTTATGAAATGTATATGAGTAGTTTTTGAGTTTGAACAGTGAGGGCGCTGATCATAAGTAGAAATATGTAAAGCACTGAGATTGTATGACTAGAATGAGTCTGGTCATAAATTGGTCAAAAATATAATGAAATGTCATCCCTCACTTTCTTCCTTCAAAGTAATGTATTACCCTTAAATATTAAAGTTGAAATTTTGTTGAAATCTCCTGTAGAAATGCAATATATTAAATGTTGAACATTTGCATGTCAATTTGTGATCAAATTCAATAAAGCGTTTACGGCTGTCGATACATAAATTACAGTTGTCGAATTTTACATAAGTTATTCTCGGCGTAATGTTCTTGATTTTTGATTCAATAATGGAAGGAAGTAAGGGTTCGACTTAATTCAATTTATTGTTGTTATGCGAGTAGGTGGCTGGGTGTGGGAAAATGGGAACTAAAAATCCCTACCCGTACGTATACTACTTGGGTATAATATCATGTCATAAGTCTCACTTCTTTCGTTCCCATCGAATTGAACTACTTGAAGAAAAAGAGGAACAAATCTGAAATTGGTTCAATGTGATTGATTTCCGTGCGTTTATAATATTTTTTTTTTTCCCACACGGAAATGTAAAACTTTTCTCTCTTTTGACATTCGATCGACTGTTGTTGGCTTGTGCCGAATTATTTTTCATGAAAATTGTGTCCTTTTATAATGGAAGAAGATGTGGTGGAGCAAAGACGGAACAATTGGACAATTGCCAGCGACTGCTTTTTTGCTGTGTAAAAAAGTTTAATGACCCACAGACGCCGCTGACGTTTACGTAACACGATTTTGAATTTTCATGTTAAATGTTTGGAATATGATTTATAAAAGTTCACATTTAAGTGCTTTTTAAAATAAAAATTGATGTAATTAAAAAAATTACTTATTTCGATTGCCTAGCAATCTTATATGAATAATTAATTAACTGATACCAGCGACTTGGTCTGCGTAACGTAGGTGTAGATTATATCTTCTTTTTAGATTTGCTATTTGTAGTGGTATTTGAAAATCTTAATTTTTCTTATTTCTTTTACGAAAAACATAATCATACCTGAAAACACTATTTTGTCGACTTTAAAAAGACACATTTAATAAACTGTTGCTTAAAATAAAATATTTGTATGTAATGATCAATTAATTTTCAAAAAGTATTGATAAATATCTAAAAAGAGTATGTTCAATTGCGTATACTTACGGTAGGTATACCTACCGTGAACCAAATAATCCATAAATCAATCAGTATCTATACATAAAAAAAATATCGTCAAGTTCAATAAAGTCGGTCTTAATTATGACTTAAAACAATAAAAAATTATCAAAACACTCCCGTCAAAATAACAAAAGTAAAGGGTCAAGATTTAGAATATTAGTAAAAATCCCATTTCATTGTCTCGACTCCCGAATGAACCATTTTCTCAAAACTATTACACTACTGCTACGTACAAAACTACCGCGAAATTAAAATTTGTTCAATTGCACGAAACCCAGTTCCTCCATAATCAAGTATAACCATTGTGTATCTATGCACTTATTATAAAATATCTGAATTTCAACTATATAATTAAAACAGTTTCTTTTAGTTTGCCGAATTTCTCGCTACTCGATATTCGCTCACTAATGTATTTGTGAATATGTATTCGAATTTTCAAGTTTACAATATGGAAAAGCCAAAAAACTTAATGCTCACTTATAAACTTAACTTAACCATTTTCAGATATATCTATCAGAGATTTAATTTTTAAGCAGACCCAAAGTTTAGGTTTCTAATATTAATCCAACTTTGTTTTATAATAATTAAGTGAAATGGCTTTATTTAAAATGCTGTTATTAAAATGATATAACAAAAACAGAAACTTATTAATTAATTAATTAATTATTTATTTAATAACTACACTTATTATATACAAAATTTCGATTGTTGATTGATCAATTGCAACAATACTTTATTTTGCTAAAATAAAAGTTGCCTAAGTTACTCCTTATTACATCAGCTACCTGCCAATAAAAGTCCCGTCAAAATCGGTTCAGCCATTTCAGAGATTAGCCGGAACAAACAGACAGACAGACAGACAAAAATTTTAAAAAATGTTATTTTGGTGTATGTACCGCATATACTTATATATCCATGTAGTAAAAAACGGTTATTTTGTAATGACTGCTTCTAAAGTTGAACTTTCGTGCGTTGTGTGGCGGGGGTAAAGAGCCGTTTTCTCTTCGTGGTGGCAAGCGTGCGCGAAAGTAGAGAAATCGTGCGCAAAAGTAAAATAAATTGATACCTTAATAAACTTTGATAAGAAATAATTAATATAGGTAATTATTTAGACTGTAGTTTAAACTAAAATGTTGTTTTTATTCATAATTTTTCTATAAATTATTCTTACTATAGAGTTGAATTTTTTCATATATAAATAACAATAATTAATTTATCAATCTGTTTCTGTTGAACTTTAGAAGCAGTCGTTACAAAAAATTTTGTTCGATACTTATGCTTAAAGTGAGGTACCTAGTAGGATGAAATTGAGACACTTGCTAAAGGGACTGATCATACACAGCGCACTCGATCTCGTTGTGTATGATCAGTCCCTTTAGCAAGTGTCTCAATTTCATCCTACTAGAAAACCTCACTTTACGCATATGTATCGAAAATAACTATTTGGAAATGAAAACATCACTTTCACACTTAACAATCACTTTTTTTATTTCACTTTTTATTACACAATTACACTTGTCAACACAATCACTTAAATGTGAATAATCACTTTTAATTCAAATCACAGTAATAATCGCTTTGTTGTAACAGAAATTCACAACTGAATTTCTATACAGAACTATCTTACCGGCTTAACAACCCAACATTCTAGAATATTCCAATGTTCCAGAACAATCTATATGCACATTCCATAGATGTTTCCAGAACAATCCATATGTACATTCGCATTGGTGGGAGAGAGATAGAAGTCACTCAGCCAATCGCGTGCCGGCACGGCACAAAGAGAGAAAGACAGACTTTGTCCCTTTCTGTTACAATACATTGATTTGGCAAGTTTCAGATCCGCGCCTACCCCCACTCGCCTGGCGACCTCGTGGTGGTACACACAGCGCACTCGATCTCGTTGTGTATAATCAGTCCCTTCAGCTCGTGCATCATTTTCATCCTACTAGAAAACCTCACTTTACGCATATGTATCGAAAATAACTATTTCAATATTACAAACAGACACTCCAATTTTATTTATATGTATAGATTAATTTGTAGGGTATCAATGTATTTGAAACGACATTCTTCGATTTTGTCATATTGATCTTTTATTGATTTAACCTTATTTCTATCCTCCATGTGTGTTGTTGTTTTGTTTTGTTTTTTTTTTGTTTTGGTTCAATTCAAATGAATCGCAGCATGCGATGTAAGGAAATATGAATATAAATTAAAATGACGGTTATTGGCGGCGGGAAATATGAGGTGCGGCAGCGGGTGAAATGGGTGCAATGACAGAGGGGGGTGGTGCGAGGGAGACGGGCGTTAACACGATTTGTCTCAAGCAAAATTTCAATCAATTCTTGTAACGAATATATCTGTGAGAAAAATCGAACGACCATAACGAATCTGGAATGACCGGCGTTAACAACATTCTAGACAATATATATATATATATATATATATATAAACAAGATAATATCTGTTTTCTAAAGGGCGAAAGAGAGGGAATGAGATGGGGTGGGGGATAAATTTCCATTGTAAATGACAATGAATTTCCACTGATTTTTACACATAAAATTAATCCCTCCGCCGTACAATGAAAAACGGGCGTTTATATTCGCTAATTGATATTTTCATGTGGAAAGTTTATGCGTTAATTTCTTGGGATTAATTATGGTAATTCGTTACCGGAAAATTTAAATTTTTCTTTTATGAAAAAGGAAAAATGCTTGGAATGATTTTCTAGGTATAGTTTGGTCGATTGTACATGTTTATGTTCAATTAAAGGACTAATTAAAATGTCTGTTCCAATTGACAACACGTGACAGGGATCTCAATTACATATTTATTTTTTTTGGTTGCCACTAGATGGCAGAATTGCGACTTTTCTGGTCGGAAAAATATTTATATTTTTTAACGTTTGCTCGATATTATATAGGGAAATATTTTTTTTGTAAAACTTATTGAGTAACTTGGGAGTTATGCAGTCTGCTCGCTTCGCTCATCAACTTAAGTGAAATTATACAAAGTTTTTTTTGCTGATTTTGAACAATCAATAGTTTTAGGTAGACAAATCATTATTTTACTTGTAAACCCAGTGTTTAAAAAATTTATTCTCAATATGTATGGTATGTATTTTGATTGCCAAGCAATCTTCTTCACTCATTCAATCTATACTTTAGCACGTAAAAATTACGAAGAGATCTAATACGCCTTGATTACCCCTGAAGAAGATGGTTTGGTAACCGAAATAAATACCAGGGGCAATACGAAAAATATTAGTTCAATATTGGGGAAAAATTATGATAAACTTACTATTGAAATTAGTTTTCACGATCAAGAGTGTTTGCTGCGGGAAAAACAAATGACAATCCCTTAATACCAAGTCCACAACTCTTGGGACTTCTTCCGGATAATTTGTCATGTCAAATTTGCAATTTTCCTTATGGAACACCAAAAACCTTTTCTACTATTTAATGTTGGTGAATTAGTTCAAAAAAGGTCCCAAACATGCTTTTCATCATTATTTAACATTTCATGGTACAAAATCCTTCCAAGCTTTTTTGGTCGGAAAAATATTTATATTTTTTATCGTTTCCTCGATATTATAAAGGGAAATATTTTTTTTTTTTTTGTAAAACTTATTGAATAACTTGGGAGTTTTGCAGTCTGCTCGCTTCGCTCACCAACTTAAGTGAAATTTAAAATTTCTATTTTAATTTCTAATTAAAATTTCTATTATAATTAAAAAAATTAAATTAATACAGATTAATGGAAAAATGTCTGTTCCTTTTGTAAGACCTAACCAGTCTAATATGGAAAAAAATATTTTTTTTTCTTTTGCACATTTTGCTTCCATTATTCACTGCATAAATCGATGATGTAATGTAACCCAACCTATAACTTGTAATTTGTTCCATAGAGGAATAATTTATCTACATGTTTACTAGAGAATTACGTAAATTTAGAGTTCTAATAGATTAATTTTATGTACCATACATTCAGGGAAGATAAAACGTTCAGTGGAGCTTTTTTTAATTACGATACGTATGTAAAATTGATTAAAAATTTTTTAATTAAAAACCCGTAAATTACATACGAATTTCATGTTCAATAAAATAAATATATAGGTAACCGTTTTTCCCCGTTCCACATTTCGAGAAAAAAAAAAAAGAAGAAATAATCATGTATTGATTTTCAACTTTCATGTCAAAGCTCAAAGCTGCATAAAATTCCAATTTAAATAATTACAAACCATTAAAATTCAAATTAGTTTCTTTAGAGTCCACTTATACGTGATGTTTTAATAACTAATGGTCAATCCGAAAATAGTCTAATATTTGGCGAAAGATAGCGCTGCAGGCTTTAATTATAACTTATAAATCACCAATTAAAAAAAAAAACCTAGACGGAAATTAAAAAATCGTGAGAAAATTGCAAAATCTCAAAGTCAAGTTGATCTCATAGTTTAACCCAAAAAAAAAAAGAAAAAAAAAAACAAATGCAAGTCACGAACATCTCTTCTCTTCTCAACAGCCAGCCGAAAAAGACCCATATTTTATGCCCATATTGTCTGTTTAATTATTCCAAATTCGTAGGTTTTGATTTAAATTTAAGGAGTGTTTTTGTTTTGAGTCATCACATCAACGGCGCACATGGATCAGACATTTTCGAGTTTCATTTGTTTAAAACAAAAAACGCTCGTCTTTCATTGCCGATACGTATTGCGCATGATACGCACCGCAGAGCGGTGCTAAATTTAAACAGAAAGAGAGAGAGAGAAAGAGAAAAACAAATCCTGTTTATCTTTCGCGTCCACTTAATTTCCCTGAAAATATTTCCCTTAAATATAATGTATATATATGTTCAAATCAAATAAGCAAACGATTCGAGCGTTTAATAAACATGTCAATCCGTGCCACTTAAACGATTCGTTTATTTTTTAAATTTGTCACTTTTTAATTGAAAATCGCTCATCAAGAGAAAATAAATTCGAAGATGTTCTCTTGTTACTTTAGGGTTTCGTAGCCGAATACTTCATCAGGCAACCTTGGAATATTGCCTGAGGAAGTCGGAATTAAACGACGAAACGTTGCAATTTGAAATATATTATATATTAATATATTATTATAAACAAATTTACACCTGAAACAATGGAGATTGCTTAATAATCATAATTTATAATTATCGAAATCATATTAAGAATTTTTGAAAAAATAAACGAAAAAACATGTCAGTACTTAATTTAGACTCCAATTTGTATATGCATATCACAAGACTGTGTTTTCAATTAATATTTCAAGGTTGCCTGATGAAGTCGGAATTAAATTGACGAAACGTTGCAAATTAAAATAAATAAAAGAAAACTTCTTCACTTTTCTCCGTCAAAATTCCACAAACCGATTTTAGAGATATTAGTTGTTAGTGTTATATTTAAGAATACTATTTCGAATTTTATTAATGTTGTTTAACTATAATTTTCCATGTTAATTGTGTCATTGGACACAACTAACCCACGAGTGTTGCAAGTGTAACATATTGCAATTATTACCAAGAGGCAAATGGTGCAAAAACAAAATTTGTAAAAAAAAAAAACTTTTCTACGTCAACGTATTTTACAATTTTCAAGATACTCCTTTAGTTTTATGAAATTCCATTAGAGGGGTTGATATGATTGCCCGCGTTTTTAGCGACTCTAGGGTTACTAAAAAACCGTATTTTCCGGCTCAGATGTAATAATTTATCACAAGACTATATGTTTTTAATGAATATTTCAAAGTTGCCTGATGAAGTCAGAATTACACTGACGAAACGTTGCAAATTAAAATAAATAAAAGAAAACTTTCTCACTTTTCTCCGTCAAAATTCAACAGGCCAATTTTAGAGATATTCGTTGTTAGTGTTATATTTAAGAATACTATTTATATTATAATTATATTTAGAATATTATTAATGTTGTTTAACTATAATTTTCCATGTTAATTGTGTCATTGGACACAACTAACTCGCGAGTGTTGTAAGTGTACCATATTGCAATTATTACCAAGAGGCAGATGGTGCAAAAACAAAACTTGTAAATAAAAAAAAAACTTTGGCTCATGTATACTTTAGCACACCCACAATGTGGCAATGTTGCATTTTTAGCGACTCTAGGGTTACTTAAAAACCGTATTTTTCGGTTCAGATGTAATAATTTATCACAAGGCTATGTGTTTTCAATGAATATTTCATGGTTGCCTGATGAAGTCGTAATTATACTGACGAAACGTTTCAAATTAAAATATATAAAAAAAACCATTGATAAATTTGGTCTACGACATTCTGAATTATTTTCTCCGTCAATTTATTTCACAGCTTTCTAGATACTTCTTTAGTTGTTTTCTGAAATTTCATCAGAGGGGTTGGTATGACTGCCCGCGTTTTTAGCGACTCTAGGGTTAATAAAAAACCGTATTTCTTGGCTACAAAACCCTATACGAATTAAAAATGCATTTACATATTTTTCTTTCGAAAATTTCAATCAAATATATTTATAAATTCAATTTGTCAAGTTTTATATTTATATATTTAATCGATTGTAAATTATTAACGGTGCATTTAAATCGAAATTAAAACGCCATGTTCAACAAGATAATTAAGAAAAAAATATACTTTCGTTGTTCTTTTTTTTTTTTGTTGATATTCATAACGGGGTTCATTTTTTTTTTTAATTACAATCATATCAACCATTATCAAGATGGCTTTGAACGATGAGAAACCAATAAAATCGATCGAATTCCGACACGAGTCATTTCTCGTCAACGTTCGTCGTTTTTTTTTTTTTGTTTTTTTGTTTTATTATTATTATTATCATTAAGAGATTTCAATGAAGTGCCTATCTAAGATCATAGTCAACTGCGATCCAATTATTATTTAAATTTAAACCATGTCGTCGACAAAGATGGAAGCAATGCGATTGTTTGTGAAGCAGACAAGGAACGAGTGAAATGATTGAATTATGACAATATTAATGATAATATATCATCGATTTTAATTTAGGTGATTCCATTTGGAACAATGAGAAAAAAATTAAACATCTGTTCGGCGATGACGTTTTGTTTCGAAAACAAATGTTGTTTATTTTTTCGTTTTGTATAAACAAAATTTGGAGTTTTCCGTTTCACTCTGTTAACAAATCCTAAATTTCAATTTGTTTGTTTTGTTTCGATACATAAATCCGGAGGATATTTTCTTGAAACATTAATGATTACGTCATTGAATTTATGTTCAATGAAAAAATACAAACATTGAATGAATTGAAATTTATTTCCTTTTCCTAATCATTTATTTATTGGTGAAGAGCGCTTTTTTTTTCATTGTTTATGCATTAGGTGTAGAAATAATTTTTGAGGAATTATAAAACAACCGGAATAATTGGTTAGGAGGTATTTATATAGCGTTTCTATTAGGAGGTACTGGCCCTCTCCAGTTCTATTTACTCATTGCTTAATAGGAAAAATAAAATATCAAATTTCTTAGAAAAAAAAACATTAAAAATCCGTCAAGCCTGAGAGACTGACTCATCGAACCTCTGTAGCTTGATTGAACCCAAGTTAAAGGATGAAAATTTTAATGGAAATTCTCCAAGTGAAAAGTATAAACATCTCATAGTGGTTCTCAACCATCAACTCCGAAATCCACTACCGAAAATTCACTTTGCCTAATATTTTAGGCTTGAAATTTTCCATTATAAATTACCGCACGTATATAGTGTAGCTTGAACGTACTTATGGCGTATAAAAAGCACCGAGGAATTTAAATTATTAAATGCGATGCAAATTTGAGCGCTAATGTATAATTTAAAGAGCACTTTCTACATGGGGCATTAATATTCAAAATGTTTTCAAATGTTGAATTATTATTTGCATTAATTTCGAGCGCAATTTAAATAAATATGAAAACAGTTTGAAGTGGAAATTTGTGTCTTATGCTGGAAAATGCTAAGATAAAACCACTACAAGTTGTATAGCAAATTTACAAAGGAATTTATTTCGAAAATCAAGTAGGTTCAAATAAGCCACTCCATTTGTTTGGACATGCGCATAACTTGTTTGTGCAGTACAACGATTCTGTCATTTTAGGTGCATAAATTTTGTGAATATTTAAGGAATTTTTGTGAAATATTAATGGAAAAATGGTGCAAAGTTTAGTTTAAGTGGGTTTACATGTGCCCAGGATAAAATTTTCGTTCATGTAAGTGAAAAAATTTGTTGATTTTTCCGTTCTATATATGCCAAAGTATTCCCCATAGCCTCATAATGTTAATATTCAATCCCAATATCTTCTATTCTTTCATTGATAAAATTTTTACCTAAGATAGGAATTGTTTATTAAAAAGGATGTTCTTTTTGTTTATGGAAGCTTTCGTTCAATTTTTTTTTGGTATGGATTAAGTTTTAAGCAAAATTTTTCCTAGTTTATAACTGGAATAAGCCACCAAGTGGAAATTTGTGTCTTATGCTGGAAAAAGCTAAGATAAAACCAAGGTATGTAAAATACACAGGTGGCCTCATGCGCTACGTGACGTAGCTAGAAGAAATTCGTACATATCTTCAGACTGATTCAAATTTCAAAATTCTTCGTATGACATCATATTTTTTTTCTAATGGAGCAACCTGTGTATTTTATAAACCTTGCAAACAAGCTACTCATTTTGTTTGGACATGCGCATAACTTGTTTGTGCAGTGCGACGATGCTGTCATTTTACGTGCATAAATTTTTGTGAATTTTTAAGGAATTTGTGTGAAATATTGATGGAAAAGTAGTGCAAATTTTAGTTTAAGTGGGTTTACATGTGCCCAGGATAAAATTGTCACCCATGTAAGTGAAAAAATTTGTTGATTTTTCCGTTCCATATATACCAAAGTATTCCCCATAGCCTCAATAGCCTCATAATGTTAATATTCAATCCCAATATCTTCTATTCTTTCATTGATAAAATCTGTACCTAATATTGAAATTGTTTAGTAAAATGGATGTTCTTTTTATTTATGGAAACTTTCGTTCAATTTTTTTTTTGGTATGCATTAAGTTTTAGGCAAATTTTTCCTAGTTAATGACTGAAATAAGCCGCCAAGTGGAAATTTTTGTCTTATGCTAGAAAAATCTAAGATAAAACCACTGCGACTTGTATAGCAAATTTACAAAGGAATTTATTTCGAAAATCAAGTAGGGTCAAATAAGCCAAGGTTTATAAAATACACAGGTGGCCTCATGGTGGCTACGTGACGTAATCAGGAGAAATTCGTATATATCTTTAGACTGATTCAAATTTCAAAATTCTTCGTATGACATCATATTTTTTTTTTCTAATGGGACAACCTGTGTAATTTATAAACCTTGGGTTCAGACAAGCTACTCATTTTGTTTGGGCATGCGCATAACTTGTTTGTGCAGTGCGACGATGCTGTCACTTTAGGTGCATAAATTTTGTGAATATTTAAGGAATTTTTGTGAAATATTAATGGAAAAGTAGTGCAAAGTTTAGTTTAAGTAAGTTTAAATGTGTCCAGAATAAAATTTTCGTTCATGTAAGTGAAAAAAATTGTTGATTTTTTTCGTTCCATATATACCAAAGTATTCCCCATAGCCTCATAATATTAGCATTGAATTCCAATATCTTCTATTATTTCATTGATAAAATCTGCACCTAAGATTGAAATTATTTAGTAAAAAGGATGTTCTTCTTATTTATGGAAACTTTCGTTCAATTTTTTTTTTGGTATGGATAAGTTGTAGGCAAAATTTTTCTTTGTTAATAACTGGAATAAGTCACTAAGTGGAAATTTGTGTTTTATGTTGGAAAATGCAAAGATAAAACCACTACAAGTGGTATTACAAATTTATAAAGGAATTTATTTTGATAATCAAGTTGGTTCAAAGAAGCCAAGGTTTACAAAATACACAGGTGGCCTCATGGTGGCTACGGGATGGATACGTGACGTATCCAGAAGAAATTCGTACATATCTTCAGACTGATTCAAATTTAAAAATTCTCCGTATGACGTCATATTTTTTTTTCTAATGGGACAACCTGTTTAATTTACAAACCTTGGGTTCAAATAAGCTACTTCTTTGTTTGGGCATGCGCATAACTTGTTTGTGCAGTGCGACGATGCTGTCATTTTAGGTGCATAAATTTTTGTGGAATTTTTGTGAAATATTAATGGAAAAGTAGTGCTAAGTTTAGTTTAAGTAGGTTTACATGTGCCCAGGATCAAATTTTCATTCATGTAAGTGAAAAAATTTGTTGATTTTTCCGTTCCATATATGCCAAAGTATTCCCCATAGCCTCATAATGTTAACATTGAATTCCAATATCTGCTATTATTTCATTGATAAAATCTGTACCAAAGATAGGAATTGTTTAGTTAAAAGGATGTTCTTTTGATAGATGGAAACTTTCGTTCAATTTTTTTTTCGGTATGCATTAAGTTTTAGGTAAAATTTTTCCTAGTTAATGACTGGCATAAGCCACCAAGTGGAAATTTGTGTATTATGCTGAGATAAAACCACTACAAGCTGTATAGCAAATTTACAAAGGAATTTATTTCGAAAATCAAGTAGGGTCAAATAAGCCAAAGTTTATAAAATACACAGGTGGCCTCGTGCGTTTCGTGACGTATTCAGAAGAATTTCGTATATATATTCAGACTGATTCAAATTTCAAAATTCTTCGTACGACATTATTTTTTTTCTAATGGAGCAACCTGTGTAATTTATAAACCTTGGGTTCAAACAAGCCAAAGTTTGTAAATTACCCAGGTTGCTCCATTAGAAAAAAAAAATGACGTCATACGAAGAATTTTGAAATTGATCAGTCTGAAGATATGTATGAATTTCTTCTGGATACGTCACGTAGCCACCATGAGGGCACCTGTGTATTTTATAAACCTGGCAAACAAGCTACTCATTTTGTTTGGACATGCGCATAACTTGTTTGTGCAGTACAAAGATTCTGTCATTTTCGGTGCATAAATTTTGTGAATATTTAAGGAATTTGTGTGAAATATTAATGGAAAAATGGTGCAAAGTTTAGTTTAAGTAGGTTTACATGTGCCCAGGATAAAATTTTCGTTCATGTAAGTGAAAAAGTTTAATAATTTTTCCGTTCCGTATATACCAAAGTATTCCCCATAGCCTCAATAGCCTCATAATGTTAACATTGAATCCCAACATCTTCTATTATTTCATTGATAAAATTTGTACCTAAGATTGAAATTATTTAGTAAAAAGGATTTTCTTTTCATTTATGGAAACTTTCGTTCAATTTTTTTTTGGTATGCATTAAGTTTTAGGCAAATTTTTCCTAGTTAATGACTGGAATAAGCCGCCAAGTGGAAATTTTTGTCTTATGCTGGAAAAATCTAAGATAAAGCCACTACAACTTGTATAGCAAATTTACAAAGGAATTTATTTCGAAAATCAAGTAGGGTCAAATAAGCCAAGGTTTACAAAATACACAGGTGGCCTCATGGCTACGTGACGTAGTCCGAAGAAATTCGTATATATCTTCAGACTGATTCAAATTTCAAAATTCTTCGTATGACATCATATTTTTTTTTTCTAATGGGACAACCTGTGTAATTTATAAACCTTGGGTTCAGACAAGCTACTCATTTTGTTTGGGCATGCGCATAACTTGTTTGTGCAGTGCGACGATGCTGTCACTTTAGGTGCATAAATTTTGTGAATATTTAAGGAATTTTTGTGAAATATTAATGGAAAAGTAGTGCAAAGTTTAGTTTAAGTAGGTTTACATGTGCCCAGGATTAAATTTTCGTTTATGTAAGTGAAAAAATTTGTTGAATTTTCCGCTCCATATATGCCAAAGTATTCCCCATAGCCTCATAATGTTAACATTGAATTCCAACATTTTCTATTATTTCATTGATAAAATTTGTACCTAAGATTGAAATTATTTAGTAAAAACGATTTTCTTTTTATTTATGGAAACTTTCGTTTAATTTTTATTGGCATGGATTAAGTTTTAGGGTAGAATTTTTCATAGTTCTGGAATACGCCATGAAAATTCAAGAGTTAGGTATATAACCCAATACAACCCGAAATTACTTCCGGTGTGGTTTTAGTAGGCTTTGTTTTAGGATTAGTTAAATAGATTAGGGGAAAGCATTTTGAGGGTTTTTTTCCTCATTTGACATATGAAATAATTTCGCATCTATAAGCCGGGGTGTTGCTATTGGTTGATGTAATTGCTGAGTTGGCTACGACACGGCGCGCGTCGGCGCTCCGCGAATTTTTGAAATTTGTATTATTATTTAAAGAAACATGAACTTTAAATTTTATAATAATATCAGGTTCACGGGTAATTGGAATATATTTATATTAATTTAAATACTCATTGATTTTGCGATGTTTCGTCTTTATTATCAAGATTTTTTCAAGCTCTCAACTATGTTTAAACAATCGTTAATTAAAAAATGTAAAATTCTGCTAAGTTTTCAGAAATTACTGATTTCATTTTAGTTGTCAACAAAAACGCCAATTATTCCCTCCCCCTTAGTATCTTATGTTCCTACGGTTAAAAATGATAACACTATAGGGATGGTTCTTGAAATGGACTTAACTCATTGTCAAAATAAACGGTTCAAATATTTCAATACTTTGCTACAGAAAATCATGTTTTATTGATCACTGAAATCTACTTTACTTTTAAGTTTTATTTTTTGAGGTTACTTTTTGAAATTTTTTATAGAATTGAATAGCGGTTCATAAAATTCTCCATTTTTTTTCAAATATGAACATGAGACATCCTCTCTTGTATTTTACTTGCAATTGTTTCACCTTTTAGGCTTTAGTAGGGCTGTTTTTTTTTTTAATTCCTCTGATTTATGTTAAAAAGTTTCAAAATATCTATTTTATTTCCCCTTGTAGATGTAATTATGTAATAATTTTTTTTTTTCGATATGACAAATTTTATATGAAACATAATCAAGTCGGCCTCGGAAGAGGTCAATAATGGATCTTAGTTAGCATGAAATCCAACGCCTACTACATAACTTTGTTGCATTTCGATCGATCAATCAAAGATACATATTAAAATAAAATCAAATTCAAATTCAAAATGGCGTTGTAATTTTTATGTCGTAACAAATTCTTGTGCATAGATGACCTTTTGTATTTTTGCATCCTCTTTGGTCTGTCTGTCCGTCTGTCTGTCTGTCTGTCTGGTATGGACTCGGTTGGTCTGATGCTGTTTTGTTGCACAATTTTATTACCCATTCAATATATTATACATACTTAGAAAAAAAAACAACAGCACATTGTGGAAGATTTATTCCCATAAAGAGCACTAGCACGGGACACATATAGGGACTCTCTGGTTGGCACATTTTGTCTCCGTTGCACAAATTCAATTGCACAAAATTAAATTATTGTGTAAAGTGCAAACGAGAAACAAAGACAGATTTTAACGTTGGTCGTAAATAATAAATCTTAAACGGCGAAAAAAACATATCTTTATATACATTTACGTCGCGCACGATCTTTTGTTTTTTTTTTTACGGATTTTTTACCGGAAATTCTTCACTTACAACCAACGTTTCCAGACACAAAGAAAAAAATATTTTTTCTATCATCAATTCGTAACGGTTTTGAATAATTTAAATTTTTCCCACACTTTTTTTGAAAAAAAGCGTCGACTCATTTCCATGGCAACGTTTCATCTTTCAAGACATTTAGTCAATTTCTATAGAATCAATTAAAGTAATATAACTCTGTAGATACTATGGAAAGTTTTCTATTGAACAAAAGCTTGAATAGGATTTTTTTTTTTTTTGGGGGGGGAAAAGCGAAAACAAAGAAGGTTTTATGTCACGAAAATTGTCGTCCAAGGATAAATTAAGTCAATTAAAAAAGCTGGCGTTTTTATTTGATTAGTGTTTTTCTCTCGGTAGTTCTTCGAGCAATCATCAAGTTTAACGAAACCTTGAAACTATTTAACACATTAATTATTATTGTTTCTTTCATTTGGTACTTTTGTATTGCTTTATTTGCCACCTATTGACGTCTTTTTCTATATATGTGGACTGGTGAACAGTAGGAGTCTTAAACTTTGCTTTGATTTTCGAAAGAAAGAGTATATAATAGAATTTGTATGGGAAAACTGCCCCCACGGCTTTTTCGCCTCAAGCTCAGGGGATCGTTTTGATATTAAATCTAAAAAAATGTTAAAAAATCGATGATTATGAACGATATATCGATGTTTAAAAAAATCGATATATCGTTTTGCATCTCTAAGTAGAAGACTATACTTTTACTAGGAATGTCAATTTTTAAGGGCAGAAACAAAACTAAAATTATTTTTTTGTATAAGTATCTATCGTTAATTTTTTAGATTTGGTGGAACATTATGAAAAAAAAAAAATAAAACTTTTTTTTTTTAAACCTCATATTTTCGTATGTTTTATTTTCAAATTATGTTTTTGCACCGTCTGTTTCTTGGGAATAGTTGCAATATGTCCCAGTTACAACACTCGTGGGTTAGTTGTGTCCAATGACACAATTAACATTAAAAATTATAGTTAAACTACAGTAATAATATTCTAAATATAAATATAGTGTAAATAGTATTCTTAAATATAATAACACTAACAACAAATACCACTAAAATCGGTCTGTCAGGTCAAGTATTGACACTCTTTTGAAACATTTAACATCGGCACTGTTATCAAGCAGATTTAAGGCAAAGTGGTTTGAATGATCATTAAGTCTAGTCTGATAGATCCGATAGATCGTGATAGATCAAAACTTAAACTATTTTTTTTTGAGAAGTGTCCATCGTCAATTTTTTGTGATTTGATGGAACATTTTGAAAAAAAAATGATTTTTTTTTTTTTAAAATCTCATATTTTCGTGTATTTTATTTTCAAATTGGGTTAGTTGAGTCCAATGACACAATTAACATTGAAAATTATAGTTAAACTACACTAATAATATTCTAAATATAAATATATTGTAAATAGTATTCTTAAAGATAATAACACTAACGACAAATATCACTAAAATCGGTCTGTCAGGTCAAGTATTGACACTCTTTTGAGACGTTTAACATCGGCACTGTTATCAAGCAGATTTTAGGCAAGGTGGTTTGAATGTAAGGTTTATAAATTACACAGGTTGCCCCATTAGAAAAAAAATGTGACGTCATACGAAGAATTTTGAAATTTAAAACAGTCTGAAGATATGTACGAATTTCTTCTAGATACGTCACGTAGCGTATGAGGCCTTGGATCTCAAGCCAAGGTTTATAAAATACACAGGTTGCTCCATTAGAAAAAAAAAGTGACGTCATACGAAGAAATTTGAAATTGAATCAGTCTGAAGATATGCACGAATTTCTTCTGGATACGTCACGTAGCCACCATGAGGCCACCTGTGTGTTTTATAAACCTTGGTTTGAATGATCATTAAGTCTAGTTTGATAGATCCGTGCTCTCCAAGTAATCACATTCTTCACCATGTTCCACCTGTAGATTGTCGTGGATTCTTACTTTAATAATATTGAATAATATAATAATAATATTGAATTGCTTCGTAACTGCTATATGATGAGTGACATGAGCACATAAAAACCACTGAGGAAGATTGCTTGCTAATCGAAATACGTATCTAGACTATTGCGTCAATAATAATTTTTTTTTTTGGCCTTTTGTTTATAGTTTACTTTTGTAAATTATATTACATAAATAAGACCAATATATTCTATAACAGTAAAATTGTTCAGTCAACGAAAAAAAAAAATAGTTTGAAGATAAGATTCAATGACCCAAATAAATGGTAAAAATATGAAACTTTCAAGGACCAAAATCAAAATCCGACATTCTATTGAAAATGGTAATTATTTCTTACGAAAAATTTCACCAATATTTCACAAAAGTGCATCACAACGGGAAACTGAAATTCGAGAAATGATTTAATTTGAAACGAGTGTTACAATTTAAATTGTAGCCGCAGGAAAAATGAGCCTTTAAAATAATATCGACATTTTAAATCGAATTCGATTTTTCATGTTTTCATCTCGATTTCAAATTTGTCACTTTTTGTCGCCGTCACTCTCTCATTAGCGCCTCAGGTTCCAATTATCTTCGTTTAAGGCCTCAAAATCAAACACCGTAAAGTGACATTTAAATGAATTCAATATGTATATGTTCTACAAAAAAATGCATCGGAATATCTGATCCGGATCATATCAAATGCGGTGTAATTAATTATGTGAAAACCGGACAGAAAAAAAAAACACTGTCCATATGTAAAAACTTAATCCCCCGAGTTTCTGATCAAAACTGGTCCATTTTTTTTTTTTCCCCTCTAAAAGGTTACAAACGTAATATGTGTGTGTGTTCATTTCTCTGTTGGTTTTTCATCAATTAGATGTCGACTAGAACAGGATGCAGGATGTCATCATAATTTCAACTAATAAAATGGTATCATCAATATAAAGTTATTGGAATGATTGCGACAATTTCAAACATTCAAATAACATACAGTTAGCTTACAAAATTTCCAACACTTTCTTTCAATATATATACTACTAGCTGATCCCCGCGACTTCGTCTGCGTAACGTAGGTGTAGGTTATATTTTCTTTTTAGATTTGCTATTTGTAATGGTATATGAAAATTTCTATTTTTCTCATTTGTTCTACGAAAAACATAATCATACCTGAAAACATTATTTTGTCGACTTTAAAGACACATTTAATAAACTGTTGCAAAGAATAAAATAGTTCTATGTAATAATCAATTAATTTTCAAAAAATATTTATAAATATCTATACCTACCGTAAATCAAATAATCCACAAATTAATCAGTGTTTATACATAAAAAAATATCGTCAAGTTCAATAAAGTCGGTCTTAATTATGACTAAAAACAGTAAAAAGTTATCAAAATACTCGCGTCAAAATAACCCCATCTCCCTTTTTCGATTCCCGAATGAACCTTTTTCCAAAAACTATTACACTATTGCAATGTACAACACAACCGCGAAATTGAAATTTGTACAATTGCACGAAACCCAGTTCTTCCATAATCATGTATAACCATTATGTATCTTTAAACTTATTATTGAAATATCTGAATTTCAACTATATAATTAAACCATATTGGATAGTCCAGAGTTCACCATACACGATTTGGCGTATGCCTTTTGCTCTGGACGAGGATTTTAAATTTCTTTTATTATTATGATGATATGATTATTTATTATTTATCATTATGATGATTTCTGACTGGAATTGCGAATTTTTTTCGTGATCTTTTTCACGCACTTGCAAATAAAAAATATTGTGCCCCCTCAAAAAAAAAATCCTGAATCAGCCCTTGTCTGTTAGGGTAGGAATTTTCAAAAAAATCTTATCACATGCCTACTTCCTATAAGGAACACACCGAATATTAAAATTTCATCAGACAGAGGGGGTATATAAATACACGATTTTAAAAACGTATTTACTTGACGCTTTATTACTATTATTATTATTATTACATTTTTTTTTCGTTAATATTTCCTTACTGAACAATCCTACGGATCTATTTACAACAATTTTGCCAAAAAAAAAAGTTTACTGTCAGATTATTATCTATAAAAACATTTATATTTCAAAAAGGCAATTTTTGTATTTTAAATTAAATTACTGTGCTTTTTATTAGTTCAACTTAAAATATTAATACAGATCATTTTTTAACTTTTAAATACCTTTCCAATGATATATAACTCGCCTATCTAAAGTAAAATTATTTTTTCATCCTTCAGTTTCTACGAAGGGGATACATTCCCTTATTATTTTTAAGGAATGATAAGTAGCCTAACGTGTGTGGGTAATTGTATTGTATTTTAATATAAAGTTTCATTAAATTCGGTTGTTCCGTTCTTTAGTTAAATCACCAGCGCACGCAATGTAAGAAGGTTTTGTAGTATTTTTTTCACACATTATTGGAGGTTTAGTACGGATCCCTAACTTTTTTGAAAATTTAATATAACCTATGTTCACCGGAAATAGTGTAGCTTCCCAACAGTGAAAGAATTTTTCAAATCGGTCAAGTAGTTTCGGAGTCTATTCAAAGCAAACAAACATTCAAATCTTTCCTATTTATAATAATAGATAGATATAAACGAATGCGGATTAAATGTGTAAGAAACACTGAACTAAATCTATATAAACAATCCATGTAGGTCTTTTGTTTTTCTTGTAGTGTTTACCAAAGAAGCCAACATAAAAATATTCTTTAATGAGCCAGAACACTCCTTATATATTTGACACCGAATTTTCATATGATTCATAATATAAAACACTTGGTTCATTTGGGTGTGTATGCAATTTTGTATATCATTTTTTTTTCTTTAAATTTTGTCACTATTTCATTCATATAAGGCATTAACTCGTCATCTTATGATTTATGCTATTTATTTTTCTTCTTTCAAAATATCAATAGTATAAATTACAGTCGAACGATGAAACAAAAAAAAATAATATTATTCCAAAGCTGATGTCATCGCAATTTTTCTCAATAAGGTAGTTTTTTTTTTTTTTTTGTTTAGTCTCGACCAAACTGTCGTCTGTTATATTGTTGTTTTTTTTTCTTAAAAATTTTTATGTGAAATTTTTTCACCAAATTTCATTTCAATATTTTACACACTCTATAAAATTGGTGGCATATTTTACATGTTTTATTTTTTTTTGTTTTTATTTGAAACCAATAAATCCCTTATCGTTTTGTGGTCGTAAATTAATAAATAAATACGTCTCCTCACTATTTTATTTTATTAATTTATTTATTTGTATTAGTTGAAATTCCCGCCCAACGAAGGCCGTCATGGTGGTCTCAACATTTATCTGCCCCTCACGTCACTAACACCACCAACAGTAATACTTAATATCATAGCACACTATGATAGTCGTCTTATTGCCAAAGCTTCGACAAGTCATAAAATGATAAATGTGACAAATTTGACAAATTTTTATTATGACCAATAATAAAAGTTGATGTATTGAGATAAAAAAGAAATTCTACAACAAAAAAACATATGATAGCGAGTGCTATACATACCGCCATCTTTTTCTTCGCCTCGTCTCACTCTATATGGTGCTATCTATATGGTCTATATGTTCTTTTGTTTATTTTTTTCCATGAACTATGGGATGTAATATTCAGATGAAATCTACACTAATATGCAAATAAATTCCAACCTCTATTTGTATAGTTAAATTTTTTGACACAAAATCTGGATAAATGAATCGCTTTATGGCTATAAAAATAAGGAGGGGGGAGTTTAACTCAATTTTGTTCTGGCGTCTGTCTACAATAATTCTGACTGACTTTCTTATGGCTTTAAAACATTGAAAATTTGTAGTCCTAATACTTTCCAAGTGGTTAAATATTATTTTTCAAAAATTTATAATTTTTGTTTGTATTTGTGAATGTATGTTGACAAAGACAGAGAATAAAGAATGTAAACACGTAGCTACGTAATAAGTATTGTCTCAAATTTGAACTGTTGTCGTTGGTTTCAACTGTCATTTCGATTTCATTAAATTGCCAATTTTAATTGGCTTCACTAATTGATTCAATTGTTTTGTTCAATTTGGTCCAAAAAAAATATATAGTTCAGCCAGTGGCGTAGCGTGGTGGGTTCAAGGGGGGCCATGGTCACGAAAACGGGTGGTACATAAAAATGAGGTGGCATATCGATAGTGATAATTCCATAAAATATTATTCTTTGAGAAAGACACAGAGGGTACAATTTCGAAATCACTTAATTGTAGTTACCTTTTTACCAATTTTCTGGGCAACGAAAACTTCCGCTACGCCACTGAGTATTTGCACTGGTAAAGTGATAGTTGTTACATATGCACTGTTGCCAGTATAACCAATATTTTACTTTGAAGATCATTCTGACGTCACAAAATTAACGCGGGCTAGGGGGAGAGGAGATTTTATTTTAATAATGACGGAGAGGGTTTAAAAATAAAACAGGATTTGTCTCACGTAATTTTTGAATGGCTTTGAATATATGAATCAATTATTTTGAAAGTCCATACCATAATACCAAATTATGTTGATATTTACAAGTTTTCAATGTAATAATAGGCAAAAGTATGTCGTTTGTGTGTATGTTGACAAAGACAGAGAACAAATAATATATGTGAGTGTAATACAAATATTGTCTCAAATTTGAACTGTTGTCATTGGGTTCAACTGTCATTTCGATTTCATTAAATTGCCAATTTTAGTCAGTTATATCAGTGATGGACTGTGAATTTTTCACGGGAAGTTACTAGCTAATACAACAATTAATAAATGTATGGACCCCTAACTACAAAAGATGAGCGGTACACATAAATATCAATGCTTATTTACTCAAAATATTATATATGATAAAATTCAGATCTCAGCTTTTATATTTTTTTAAATAAGAAGAAAATTCAGGTTATTTAAGCTCTTTTTGTTTTTTATATTTTATTTTATATTTTTATTGTTCAATTAGCTACGTTTCGTTACTAATCGTAACTTCCTCAGGCTTCTTGATTCACAAAATTAAATAATTTTAATTTAAAATCAATAAAATCAAAAATATTTAATTTTGTAAATCAAGAAGCCTGAGGAAGTTACGATTAGTAACGAAACGTAGCTAATTGAACAATAAAAATATAAAATAAAAAACAAAAAGATCTTAAAAAACCTGAATTTTTTTCTTATTATCAAAATATTATGTTTATCCCAAAAATTATACTTTTTTCTAATACTATCTAGTTGGCCTTAGAATAATCTAAATTTTGGTTGCGTCAAATTTTTAAGTGATACTTTTAATTTAAATTTTACGGTTTCAAATGGACTGGCCCTAGATAGATTTAGAGCAGTGGTTCTTAACCTTTTAAATCCGAAAATATCCTTCCCGCACCCCCAAAAGAGCGAGCACATTCGGTTTAGAAACACTGATTTAGGGATATAAATACTTAAAACAAACAAAGAATAATCGGATCTAAGGATTTGCAATAAATTAAATAAGTTTTTTATTTGGTTTTACACATATTTACACAGAGACAGACAGACATACAGACAGACAGACAAACAAAAACTTAAAAGTAATTAAACGAAATATTGATTTTTTGCGGATAGTCTTTTGTTATTGTTTGTTTTTTTCTTTTGTTTTTCATATGAATACATAATAGACGGTGTTCAAAAATTAAAAAAGGAAACACTTGATTGATATTTTCCAACGTTTCAAATTTTAATTTTTTTTTTTTTTTCTGTGCCATTTTTCATTAACAATGCAATTGCAGCTTGCACATGCAAATTGGCCAAGGAAAATAAACATGCATATGCATATAGTACACATATTTTCAATTTTCAATCTATTTTTGAAGTGCACTTATGATCGATATATGTGCAGGAAATAAGCGAACATCTGATGCACAAACATAACTCATACAATTTATATATTTGCCAATAGGTTTACGAATTTTCACGTCCCCCCCTCTCACCCCCACTTTCGCCGATTTGATTTCGGAAAAGGCGAAATGTTCACAACTGTTTTTTTTTTCGTGGATATAAGGAAGAGAAAAAAAAGAGAATAGTAAGAAAAATGAATGGAGAGATGTGTGCAAAAGTATGTGAAGTTCATTCACATTTTTTGAGATAAGAGTAGTATTACGTATTTGGTGTTGTCTCTTTCTGTCTTGCTTCTTTTGTTTTTTTTTTTGTTATGAAACAAAAGAAAAATTCACTGGAACAAGTGGTGGTGCAGCATGCAAATCTATAAATCTAAATCTGTGAAATTTATTGGAAATCTTTTAATACTTTGATTTATGAATATGATTCATAAATGTGGGATAATCTATGGACCGGATTAAACATGGCTTAAAATAGTTGTTGGATATTGTAAATTTTGAACAATGAATTTAATCGCTTTTTAAATTGAGAAAAAATACTACTAATTGTCCTAGGGGCCATCCATAAATTACGACACATGTTCAGGAAGGGAAAGAGGACAATAGAATGTGATAAAGGTCAGGAAGAAATCAAAATCTTTGTGAAAATTTAAAGTGTTTGTCTTTTTCATTATTTTTATTTTTAATAATCTTTATTTAGTATGGATCCCTAATTTTTTTTGAAAATGTAATATAGCCTATGTTCACCGGAAATAGTGTAGCTTCTCAACAGTGAAAGAATTTTTCAAATCGGTCCAGTAGTTTCGGAGCCTATTCAAAGCAAACAAAGAATCAAATCTTCACTCTTTTTAATAATAGATATTCTTACAGCCCACTATAGTTCATATCTTGTATGGCGCTGCAGTCGCACATATAGGGAATACGTAATTAAAGCATAAAACCAAATAAGATAGCAAAAAATTAAAACCATCAAACTTTCTAGTTGGTCCAATTCGAGTTGACTCTAGTAATTTAATTAGGTTATGAGTTTACACGATAATTAAGATTGATATTAATTACTCCAGTTTAGCCAAGCAGTCAGTATTTGGAATTAGACAAGTTTGTTTCGACAACAAATAGATTGAATTTAATTTTGTTGTGAAACTATAGTTGGTATGCAAACTTGGAATTACTTTTCCTCCTAAATTACTTAACATTTTCAATGGAAAATCGGAAAACTGGGTATACTTTAGAGAAGTTAACAAGATGCTGTAGAGAAACTTTCGGGAAAGTCGTCAAGGAATTGTGTAATTGGTATGTCTTCAGTATTGATTGTCAATTGTTTTTTCGAATTCTTCATATGTAAAGTGTTCCATTTAATGTGTAGATGGAAAAACTGAATAATTTTTTTGAAAAATGAGATGTTTTTCCAATGATTATTTTTTGAGATTTGTGTGAAGTTTGTATGGGACTCGGATGCGAATCGAAAACTGCCCACAAGTATATGATCGAATGATCACATTTCAAACGGCCTCTTTGGAAATAATCGAAATGAATTCAGTGGAGCGAGATGACACATTTACAATGGGAATTGGGAGGAATGAGAGGCGTTTGTGGTGTGAGAAAGATGGGTGGTATGGTGCAACGGACGATGAACTTGGAATACGAGGAGAGTCCTATAGCTTTAGATCCGCGTGCGAATTCCTCTGTATGTATGTGTTAGTGTACTTGGCGCATTTTTATGTCTGCACAAAAAAACCATTTTCTGTCTTTCGACTGTTGTGTCCCGCGGGGAAGGATTGGGTCCCCGGAATGGAATGCACGGGTCGTCGATGACTGGTGCCACAGGTTGCCACACCGGACGTCATCCTCCGCAAGCCCATTTACTTCTTATTAAAAAAATAAATAAAAATAATATTAAATTCCTCGATCGCCAGACATTCTGGCGTTTTTGCAAAGCGGGAAATTTCGAAAGTTTTAACGCTCTGCTCGATTGTTTATTAACATATTGCCCGGAAAGGAAGTTTAATTCGTCGATTTTTTCACTATCAAATTGTTAGTTAAGTTATTTTTTCATTAATGAGAATCGCGTGCTCTCCATTGACTACGACTTCGATGGCCTTTTGAACATGGTCTTCGTCCCTCTACATTTCCTCAAGATTATCAACCTTCTCAAGTGGTTCATTTCTTTGGGCAATTTATCCAAAAAAAAAAAAAATAGAATATTCACTAGGCAGAATGGAAAAAATATGCGTAATTGATTAGGTAGAATTTGCCGCCCATAAAAAGTCAAATATCATTTTCAAAAATCAATGACAATATTGTGTATACAATATATAGGATATATTGCGGTCCAATTTATGTAGTATGATTTAATATTATAATACATAAAAATCATTCCATAAACAGAAGTTCAAACTAAATTATTCGTGACGTATTGCCCAGATACGTATTTCGATTGCCAAGCAATCTTCGTCAGTGGTCATCAAGTAGTTTGGATCATTTCGTAACTGCTTTGTGATGATTTTGGACTGAAGAAGATTGTTTGGCAATCGAAATACGTATCTGGACAATACGTCACGAATATTTTTGTTTGAACTTCTGTTCAAATTTATGTTTATGATATGATTTTTATATATTACTAGCTGATCCCCACAACTTCGTCTGCGTAACATAGGTGTAGATTATGTTTTCTTCTCATATTTGCTATTGGTAGTGATGTATGAAATTTTTTATTTTTTTGATTTCTTTTACGAAAAACATAATCATACCTGAAAACACTATTTTGTCAACTTTAAAATGACATATTTAATAAACTGTTGCAAAGAATAAAATTGTTTTATGTAATAATCAATTAATTTTCAAAAAATATTTATAAATATCTTAAAAGAGTATTTCTATTGCGTATAGCTACGGTAGGTATACCTACCGTAGACCAGATAATCCGTAAATCAATCAGCATCTATACATAAATAAAAAATACCGCCAAGTTCAATAAAGTTGGTCTTAATTATTAGTAAAATGCGGTGACCATGCGACATTTTTCAAATAACTTACATTTTTAAACTTGTGATATCTTTCGAATGGAATCATCAAATTGAATAATTCAAAAATTTATATAATGGTATTGAAGCAAACTTAAATATGAAATCATTTATTTTTATAAGGATTAATCCCAAAGTATAAATAAAGGAGCTTTTATAACGGTGGCATTTATTATATATTTTTTAAAATGAAAAAACACTTATTGTGACATAACTATAATAGTTAGACATATGATGTCGCTCTATTTTTTGTAGATAATGATATGTTCTACAAAATCGTACTACATTATTTTGTTCTATAACCAATAGTTTTCGCAGCGCACGCGATAAAAGAATTTTTTTTTTGGTAATTTTTTCAGACCTTGGGTTACATTACTGGAATTTTAATATGGATCCCTAATTTTTTTGAAAATTTAAAATAGCCTATGTTCATCGGAAATAGTGTAGCTTCCCAACAGTGAAAGAATTTTTCAAATCGGTCTATTAGTTTCGGAGGCTATTCAAAGCAAACAAACAATCAAATCTTTCCTCTTTATAATAATAGATAGATAGATAGATAACTTGAAACCAATCAAATTGATTTTCGCTAACTGATTAGTTTTACTGTTTAAATGGAAAAAAGCACTAGAGGACTCTTCCGCGCTGCTGTATATCAAAAATCAAATGATAATCGCCAATCTTCGACGTTGAAGAGGCACCAAGAGAAGAAGAGGAAGATTGCTTGGCAATCAAAATACGTATCTGGGGCAATACATCAAATTTATGTTTATACCACAATATATTCAGTATATTGAAATTTATTAAATGTATTCCTCCACTTCTTTTGGTGCCCCTTCAACGTTGAAGATTGGCGATCATCTTGGCAATTTTGATTTTTGATACAATAACGCAAAAAAGTCCTTCTCTAATGCTTTTTGGCGCACCACTTACGAAAGTTGGCTAGCCAGGATGTCTATTTTCCTCAATGAAAAAATAAACTTTATTCTTACTTTTCCGTTTTTATTAAGAATTTTTTTTTTTAGTAATATGCCACTTTTAATTTGATATGCAACGAACGTACATGGTCAAATCTTCGATTATTTCTTTTTATATATTTCAAATATAAATCCGCAATAAAAGCCTAATGAAAATTCACTAATCGTGTTATTTATGACTATTAATTAATTTTTATTTTATTTTAAGTCTATAAATAATCAATTAAATCATATTTTTTTCTCTCATTCATTTAATTAATTAGTATGCGACACCCAAAGGTATATATATATAACCAATGCTTGGACAAAATTTCATATTCGAATCGAATCAATTTTACCGAAATTGTTAAGATAACATTTTTTTTCTTCTTGTGGGGACCATTGATATGTGAATGTGTATATGTGTGTGGGAAATAATTTATTGGTCATCTTAATGAGCTCAAATGAGCTGAAAATCTTCCAATAAATAAGAATTAAGAACTAGGTTTTTTCGATTTCGTATATATTTTTAGTTGTAAAGTTTTTTATTTTTTTTAATTTTTTTATTTATTGACATTCGATTTAACCTTAAGCGTTGAAATGCAGCAATTGCACGTGATTCTTATACAGAAATAGGATTTGGTCGCAATGTATCGCTTATATTGATTTATCTTGAAAATATTTTTTTTTTTTTGATATTGTATCATTAATTTATGGATTTTCTCGTAAAAACTAGTTTACCTGGTAAAGTTTATCTTTTGTCCTTGTTTTATTTTTTATAAATTTTAAATTAAGACTTTTTAAATGAATTCGCTTAAATCCTCATTTTTGGTATAATGTTTCTTAGACAAATTCAAAAAAAATGATGATTTTTTTTTTCTAAATTATATCGAAAATATTGTGGGGAATGACAAAAAAAAAAATGCTGTGAAAGTTTAAGCTCTTAATATTAATATTAAGAGATACCGCATCGCAAATTTCGATTTTCTATTTAAATAACATGGGAACAATAACATTGAAAAGTATTTTATTTACTTCTGAATCACAAAAAATTAATGGATAATAATATATATATGTGTGTATTTATATTAATAAAGTAATTTTTTAATTGAATCTCAAAGACATATATGTATTATTATCCATTAATGGGAACAATATTCTCTTGCACTTTGAAATTTTATAGCTCACATTGGTGACAATATTTCGGAATGACCAAGGTATATTCTTGTAGAAAATTGAACGATCTACAAAAAAGGACTCTGGCAAGTTTTTGATATATTTATTCCTTCAAAAGTTATTCGAGGTCAAAGTTGAACTAAAGAGAAATTTTCATATTTTTTCAATTTTTTGACGCAACCTTCAATTTTTATAAGAAAATTTTATAGGACATTTTTGTAGAGCACTTTTTTTTCTATAACTTATTTCTATAAAAGTTTTTGATATTTCTCACAGGTCTTAAGTTATTTGCATTAAACTGAAAATTCCCTGAATTATTATATTTTTAATATATTTTTTTTTATTTTAATTAAATAACTTAGGACCTGTGAAAAATATTAAATACTTTTATAAAGATAAGTTATGGAGAAAAAAGTGCTGTACAAAAAAATTTCCAATAAAATTTTCTCATAAAAAAAATGGTTGAAACAAAAAATTGAAAAAATATTAAAATATCTGTTTAGTTCAACTTTGACCTCGAATAACTTTTGAAGGAATAAATACATCAAAAATTTGTACCAGACCTTTTTTGTAGATCGTTCAATTTTCTACAAGAATATACCTTGGTCATTCCGAAATATTGTCACCAACGTGAGCTATAAAATTCCAAAGTACAAGAAAATATTGTTCCCAGGTTATTTAAATGGAAAATCGAAATTTGGGATGAGGCACCTCTTAATATTAATATTCAGAGCTTAAACTTTCACAGGATTTTTTTTGTCATTCCCAACAATATTTTCGATATAATTATGAAAAAAAAATCATCATTTTTTTTGAATCAGTCTAGTATATATATTTTGAGTTATAAAATAATTATCTTCATATTGCTTTACCAAAAAAATTGAATAAGTGTGCTATAGAATGAATTATAGGAAAAAATAAGTTTTTATTTTTTTTCATAATGTTCCACCAAATCAAAAAATTTGAAAAAATTATTGACTATAGAGGAGTACTAAAGACGTTTTTTGAGAAAAAATGGCGGTGGACACTTTTCAAAACGCACTGAAAAAATTAATTTTAATTTTGTTTCGGTCCTTAAAAATTGACATTCCATCTGAAAATAATAGAAAAAATATATTTGTTCATGCCTCTTTTACTCCTGAGAATGAGAAAAAAACTTGTAGGTTATTAACTTTAAATTTTACTACTAAAAAAATAAAATAAAATCGAAAAATGTTTTTTTTCTCGAAATACTCGAAAATCGCTTGCGATAAAGAGCTGAAAATTTGGCTAAATTTTTTTTATTTAGTATCAAAACGATCCTATGACTTTTACCATACAAACCGGCCTATATCCTTTATGTTTATATTTTTTTTTTTTGTAAATTATCCTGGTTGCTCTCATCCATGGTGTGGTTAATAATTAATAATGTTCTTGGGAACTTGGACTCAAATAATATGACGTTAAATTTTCAAATCATCTCAACGTTTCGTTGGTATTTATTTGCAACTTCTTCAGGAGAACAAAAACATAATAACAATGCATGTTGTTCAATTTAGTTCTCCTGATGAAGTTGGAAATAAATACCAACGAAACGTTGAGATGATTTGAAAAAATTTAACGTCTTATTATGTGAGTCCAAGTTCCCAAGAACATTATTAATTATTTTGTAAATTATATTTCATAAATATGACTACAATATATTTTATAAGGCGTATAACTAAAATCTAGTTTAAGAAAATTTAGCATGTAAATTCATATCTGTCGACAATACTATAGTAAAGACATAAATTTGAAGTTCTTCATAAATTTCTCTTAGTAAAATAATCATTTTTTTTTCTCTCAATCGAAGGATAATTTAAACCGTCGAACATTAATTAATTCCAAATATAAGATAACAGCAGTGACAACTGTTTTTTCTTTCGTTTCGATTAAAACCCTTTTTTTATTATTCTTTACGACTTGATGACCATCGTGGGCCATACCATATACATACATACATTACACACATACCAATGTAGGTATAATTTAAAATCCAACAAGTTTATTATGAATCTGCTTATCAAACATGCACTATCTTGTAATTTTATCATTCCCTGTTACTCTTCCAAAGTGGTCTGTCTTATTTCGTTTGTTTTATCAGCAAAACTTTGTCATTTAAACCAAAAAAAAAAAAATATATACCTAGGTACTGCATACCTTTTTTTATCTACAAAGTTCTATACTCGATTGGTATTCTCATTTACGTGGAACTTTGATTAGAAAAGGGTCTACAAGAAAAAAAATATTTTTTTAACCAAATTGATAAATCTATATGGCAATCTATGATATTCATTGATTCCTAAAGTGTTTATACATCATGTCTCGCTCCCTATGATATATGTAAGTAAGAAGAAAGTTTAAAATTTTTATATCTCATTTTCGAGGGGAATTAATTTCTATTGATCAAAAATCAAATCAATTAGTGTGATTGAATTGTTTGATCCGAATCGGGAACACATTAACAAAATTGTTCCTCTTTAACCAACAATTTAATCAGTCAATTACAAGTGCTAAGGGCTGTATTTAATTTTTTTTTTTGGGGTTCTCTATAAGCTTCCAAACAAGGTCTTAAAAAAATTACCATAACCCCACTTGTGTACGAAAGGAATTCAATGGAAAAAAAAGCGTAGTTGTCGTGGGAAAAATATAGCACGTAGGAATGTGACGTCATCATTGTGCAAAAGAAATGGGGCAATCCGAGTGGGAATAGGGGCGAGAAGGATAGTGGCGAAGCCATGGCACTCTTTGACTTCAAAATCTAACTACTACCTGTTCTTCGTGGAGAGATACATTCCAATTATATGTGGCTCTATATAGAGAGGAATATTTGTATGATATGAATTAATTTTCTTGCATCTTTTTTTCTCATGCACGAAAAAAGTTAAACAATAGCCCCCTTAAAAAAAAAAAATAAATAAATAATACGAAATTCTTTCGGGTGTTAGTCACAATGGGTACAGAAATGGACGAAAGACTCTGCATTCTTGAGATGTTAATTTTTTTTTTTTTTTTTTGAAAAATTAATATGGGAAACTTGACAAATTGATTGAGTTTAAATAAGGTTAATCAAGAGAGAAAGATTGATTAGAATTTTGGTCGTTAAAATCAAGAAATTAAAGTGATTTTTTTCTTCTTCTTTTCGTCTTCTTTGGATAGATATTATTGGGACCTCATCGTATTGGACATGGTCCAGTTGAAATGATGAGACTGATCACGCGGCAAGATCAGACAGGAATCCCAACATGGAAGACATGGACCACACCTGGTGTTTCTTTGACTTTAGAAAATTATTATTAGTTTTTTCTTTTCTTTCCTTTTCTTTTTCTTTCTATCGAACTTGAAAGTTTCAATGGGAATAGTTGAAACGTTCATTTATTTTGTTTTTGAAATAAACAAAACAAGTGACAGACGAACAATTAGTGTTAATTGTTGGCCCAAAAAAAATGCGAATCGCCTTGTCATCGTTTGTCATTTGTTCTAACCAACAAGGTTTGATACGTAAACTAAAAGATTAAGCGAAAAAATTGGTAGAGAACAAAAGAAAAACGTTTGAAAAACAAAGGAGAATCGCGAATTTTGGGGTTCTAGAGTAGTAATTGTCAGGATGGGGGTTGAAAAGGTGTTGAGGTAGTACAGGTGGTTGAAACGAGAATCCTCCCCCCGCCATACTCAATTAAACTTAATAACATTTAATTATGTTTATTTAGAACCAAATTTTTAAAGGCTTACGAATTTCACCGAATATTGTCCTTTTTTGACCAAAATTCTGAATCTACCTTTGCGTAGGTACTTTAACAGTACAAAATTGTTGTGACTTATAGAAATTTATAAGTAGTGAACTGTAAATTTAGAAGACATTTGGCGTCGATTACGTATTTCGATTACCAGAATATCTTTTAAGTAGTAATCAATCAGTCTTTGATTTTGTGATGGGATCACGAGATGATTAATATGGGAAGATTAAAGACAGTTGGAAAGTTTTAAAATTGCATTTCCCTAATTATGGTATGATTGACTTGGAACTGAATATCCAGACTAGGACTATCCAGACTAGGGATGCCTCAATGGGTTCCAGCTTGTGATCTAACGTTAATCCTTCTTTGATCCCAATTGGGAAATCCTTCTTGGGTCCCAATTGGAAAACCTCTCTTGGGTTCCAATTGGACAATCCAAACAAAACCCCATTTGGACAATCTGTGACATGGAAGGATTCAATTAGAATTAAAGTAATAACAATAAATTATTGAGTCCCCCTAGGGATTTTTTTTCGGCATTCCCAAATTTTTTTCTAGTCGCTATATTTTTTTCCCGAATTTGAAAGTTTTTGTTATGTGGGTCCCGACCAGTCGTTTGTCATTTGTTGTTACCAACACTGGTTTTGATGCGTAAACTAAAGACTCAGCGAAAAATCGCGAATTTTGGGGTTCCAGAATAATAAGTGCCAGGATTGCTATTTTTTTCTAAAATTTATAAAACGTAAAAATTGGCGTGAATATTGAGAGCAGGAAAAGAGATCCCTCCCACCCCCCCTCTAACCCACCCGACCACACTCAAAACAAAAATGTTTATTTAGACTAAATTTTTCAAAGGTTTATGAATTTGACCAAACTAGGTCCTTTAATGAGCAAATTTCTGTATCTCCCTCTGCCTAGGTACTGGGACAATACGAAATTTAGACATTTGACTTCGATTACGTATTTCGATTGCCATGAAATTGAAGTAAGTGTTAATCAATTGGTTGTCGGATTTTATGATGCAATCACGAGATGAATTGCTTATGTGTTTAATATGAAAAGATCGAGGCGGTTGAGAAATTTTATCACTGCATTTCCCAAAGTTGGTTCCCGAATTTGGATTTTGTTTGTTTTCACCGCTTTTTTTTTTGAGTCTTTGTAAATTATAATAATAATAGGTTAACGTATATAATGTGTATGTATGTATGATAGTAAAAAGAGAGAACATGGTAATTTTTAGCAGCTGTGAATATTTTAGTGGAAGTTACTAGTCAATATAATAGGCAAAAATATGTGGTTTGTATGTATGCCGACAAATATATAGAACAAATTGTTTATTTAAACACATACGTGTGAGTGGAAATCAAACATGCTAATGATGATCATTTTCTCAAATTTGGATTAGGTAGTTGATTGTTGTCGTTTGTTTCAACTGTCATGGCGAACTCATTCAATTGATAGTTTTTATCATTTGTCAGTTGTGTCAGTGTTGACTAATGGTATTTCACGGGTAGCTACTAATTTTATATATTATTCAAACTCATAGTCTCGTTAATAACTCCCGCCCCTCCAACAGAAAGAGAGGGAGGCATAATGCTTTAGTTGGGTACCATTTTCAAAGACCATTTATGTAAATGAAGTCAAAGAGTCTTGAAAGTTTCACCTCTTTTATCCTTAAGACCTAAATTATTATTAAATTTGATCTCCCACCCCCCTGGTCTACATTTGTAGTGGCACACCTACACCTTTAGATTAGATAAGGTCATTGACAAAGCTTTTGTTTTTAATTGATTTTCTTGTGTTTTTTTGTTTGTAGATCACATGATCGAGTTGGCGTCGCAATCGGAAAATAAAACGTTGCATTTATTCTCGCAAGTGTATAAGCGGATGGCTGTTTTGTCACGCGATCCAATCAAGTCGCTGTATGCAGATATCAAGCGGTACATGTCGATCCCGGAAGGGGACGCGACGTTCGCGGCAAATAATTTGGACATCAAGTTATCGGTGCATCGATTTTTCACGGATCTATTTCCACTGGTCTACCACAATGCGATCAATTTGCAGACGCGCGACTTTTCGCACGAGTACAAGCAGTGCTTGCGTGACGCCATTGCGGAGTTGCAGCCGTTCGGCGATATTCCGCGGCAGATTTCCGTGTCGGCGTTCAAAAGTTTGGAGGCGACGCGGGTGCTGTTGCAGGCGTTTACCGTCGGCGTCGAAATCCTCAACGCCACCGACACGCTGCTGACGAGCGAGCGCCACGGCGGCGGTGCCAGCGACGCGTGTCACCAGGCCCTGCTGAGGATGACCTACTGTCCGAAATGTCGTGGCCTATCCACGCGCACGAAGCCCTGTTCCGGCTATTGTCTGAACGTGTTACGCGGATGTTTGACACAACACGTCACCGAGCTGGACTCACCCTGGAACGACTATGTGGAGGCCATCGAACGCCTAGTAATTGCCATCAAGCAACACGACGTCGGCGTCAATGCCGACGACGTCATCCGGACGCTCGACACCAAAATCTCCGAGGCGATCATGTACGCCATGGAAAATGGACCGGTCATCGAAAATAAGGTTAGCGCACTATTTTGACCACAAGAACAAAAAAATTGTTTAAATAAGAATACAATTCAGGATATTTAAGATCTTTTTGTTTTTTATTTAATATTTTTATAATTTAATTAGCTACGTTTCGTTACATATCGTAACTTCCTCAGACTTCTTGATTCACAAAATTAAAAATATTTTAATTTTGTGAAGCCTGAGAAGCCTGAGGAAGTTACGATTAGTAACGAAACGTAACTAATTGAATAATAAAAATATTAAAAAAAACAAAAACAAAAAGATCTTAAATAACCTGAATTGTCTTCTTATTTAAACAATTTTTTTTAATATTTTTTTTTTAAATTTAAATATAAAAGCTGAGATCTGAATTTTATCATCTTTTAGAAAAAAAAAATCACTCCAAATCATTACACATGCAAATTAATGCAGTGTGGTAATGGGTTATTTTTAAGTTGATATAAAATTGCATTCAGCATCCCCTACTTTACACCTAATTTGAATAGCAGGTGTTTAATTTGCCTAGGCATGTTTAATTAAATTATCTACGAAAAAAATATCTTGGAATTCCAAAAAAAAATCCCAAGTTTTAGTTATTTGTCCCAATGATTATTTAATTCGTTAGGATTGCCCTTCTTTTACGGTAATAAAGACTTGGAACCATTTTTTTCTTAGCCAAAGAAGTGATTTAGATCAGTGCTTCTGAAACTTTTTCATTGCAAGGCCCTTTATTTCAGAAAAATAATCCAAGGTGCTTTCCCGAAAAATTTTAGGCGTAAATGACCAACAGTACACTATTTATGTATCATTAATTGAGTACTGTGTATACAATATATAAAATATATTGCAGTCCAATTTATGTAGTATAATTTAACATAATAATATACAAATTTAATATAATAATACATAAACTTAATATAATAATATATAAAAATCATACCACCAACATAAATTTGAACAGAAGTTCAAACAAAAATATTCGTGACGTATTGCCCAGATACGTATTTCGATTGCCAATTGCATTCGTAGTTGGATCACTACTTGATGACCACTGATGAAGATTGCTTGGCAATCGAAATACGTATCTGGGCAATACGTCACGAATATTTTTGTTTGAACTTCTATTCAAATTTATGTTGGTGGTATGATTTTTATATATTATTATATTAAGTTAATGTATTATTATATTAAATTTGTATATTATTATATTAAATTTGTATATTATTATATTAAATTTGTATCCAAAAACTTTAGTTATTTATTCCAATGGTTATTTAATTCGCTAGGGTTCCCCGTCTTTTAAAGTAATAAAGACTTGGAACCTTTTTTTTCTTAGCAAAAGAAGTGATTTAGATCAGTGCTTCTGAAACTTTTTCATAACGAGGCCCCTTATTTCAGGAAAAAAATTCAAGGATTCTTTCCCTGAAAATTTTAGACCTTAGTAACCTTAATGCAATTTTGTAATGGGCTATCTTTAAGTTTATATCAAATTGCATTCAGCATCCCCTACTTTACATCTAATTTGAATAGCAGGTGTTTAATTTGGCTAGGTAACATAGCGACTTGTTTAATTACTTTTTATCTACAAAAAAAAATTCTTGCAATCTTTGGAATTCCAAAAAAAAAATGGAATCTTAAATTTTAGTTATTTGTCCCAGTGGTTATTTAACTCGTTAGGGTCGCCCTTCTTTTAAGATCTACCTTTAATATAACATAAATTCATTACTATTGAATTCTATTGATATTTAAGTAAACAATTTTCCATTGAACCAATTAATCGTTTGTGAATTATCTGAAAATACTTTTAAGCCCGGTTTAATACTGACACCAGAGCCCTCTGCATTGTGCCCTCATTTCATGGCCAACTGTTGTAGAACAACTTTCGTCATTTATACTTCATGATATATTTTGATGAATAATTTTGTATATTCCAACGTTTTGGTTACAATTTTGACTTCTAATAGTATTTGGATACAATAATAGTATTGGATACAATAGTCGGATTTCCCTTACATCTCTATTCACACGATAAAGTTCTTCGGTATACATTGATAAGTATTTTATTCATTTCCGAGTCACAATAAATTAATGAATAATAATATAAGTCTTATGAGACTCAATTAATTCATAAAACTGTAATTTCTATAATATGATTTCATCATTTTTTTTTTCAAAACTCAATAGAAAAGAAACCACATTGACGACGTTGAACAGTTATACTGTTTGTGCAATATATAAAACATATTGTTGTCATATGAAATATTATTTACAAAAGTAAACTATAAACATAAATTTGAATAAGTTTTCATACAAATGTATTTTTAACGTATTGCCCAGATACGTATTTCGATTTCCAAGCAAACTTCTTCAGTGATTTGAGTTGATTCACCACATAACAGTTACGAAGTGATCCAATATTACTTGATGACCATTGAGTCTCATAAGACATATATTATTATCCATTTCTTCGGTATATATTACAACATTCATTTTGGTGGTTCGCGGACCACCGGTTAGACAACCTCGACGTTTTACAATATTAAATCAATTAAAATTATTTCCCAAGTTCTTTTTTCGTTCGATTAGCCAGCAAAACTTGCGGTTATTTCAAATGCACCTTCTACACCCAGGTAGGTAGTAGCCAATAATCGATTCTAACGGGCATTTTTTCGCGTCAAATTCCAAAAAAAAAATAAAGAATTTAAAAAAAAAGTAGCATGATTTATAGTTTATTTCATCAGCAAATTTCATTTGTAAAACGATCCAAGTCATTTTTTTTTTTTTTTTTTTTTTTTGGTAATTTCGACTCGTCCAAACTTGTCTTATTAACACGCGTTTTATGGTGTTAGTCACATGCTATGTTTCGTTCTGTCGTCTTTGACGTTTTAAAAGATTAAAATATGAATAACTAATTTGAAAAAATGTTAATTTTTCGGCTACTAAAATTGAGATATCAATTAAGAAATTTCGTCTGTGTGTGTGTTTTTTTTTAATTCGGTTTTAAATTATGGTCAGTTGGCTTATCATGGCAGCCATCTGGTGAGATAATTATTAACTACAAAACGACGCTAATAAAAATATTTTTCCAAAAAAAAAAAATGCGGGTGGTAAATTTCTTTATCTGCATCTCTTTTTTTTATTGTTATTATATTAAGATTTTTCGGTTCAAGTATGTGGCGCTACCTGCTTCGAATAGTGGGGGGACCGCGGCGGGGGTGGTGTTGTAAATTAAAAGGGAATTCCTTTGAGGCGCCCTCTGGTCATATGGTACCTAACAAAGACGACCTCGCGCTCCGGGTTTCTTTCACAAGTTGTTAGTGTTTTTTTTTCTTTCTTTTTTCTTTTCCCAATGTTCACTTCTTCTGATGTTGAATCAATGCCTGGCCCCTTTTGTGAACAACTTCCGCCCAAAGCTTTTGTTCATGTGTGTACAAGCCATATTACACCCATAAATATTTTCGGACTTGCTTTTTCCAGTTTACAAAAGCAACGTATCACACCAAATCCGGCAGGCCGAGGGGCCGAGAACCGGGGGGGGGGAGATTACAAGGATTAAGGTTCGAGTGATTCATAAAAATTCCTCCACTTCGTTCACGTTTCGTTTCATTTCGAAAAAATGCACATCAGATAAAAGAAACAAAAAACAAAAAAGGAGAAAAAAAAACAGGCGCTTCTTTCACCGAACAATAAATTTGCCTCACTTCTGATTTGTGTAGGTACACAAAAACCAATAAAATTATTCATCCCTTACAAAGTCCAATAAGCCTACACCTATGACGTCATTCATAAAACTGTAGTTTCTATAATATTTTAATATCTTCAGCAATGATTTCATCATTTTTTTTTCAAAACTTAATAGAAAAGAAACCACTTTGCCAACTTTGAACAGTACTTCAAAAAAAATGATATTTTTTTTCTTAATTATATCAAAAATATTGTTGGGAATGACAAAAAAAAATCCTGTGAAAGTTTAAACTCTTAATATTAGTATTAAGAGGTGCCGCATCGCAAATTTCGATTTTCCATTTAAATAACATGGGAACAATATTCTTTTGCACTTTGGAATTTTATAGCTCACGTTGGTGACAATATTTCGGAATGACCAACGTATATTCTTGTAGAAAATTGAACGATCTACAAAAAAGGTCTCGGACAAGTTTTTGATATATTTATTCCTTCAAAAGTTATTCGAGGTCAAAGTTGAACTAAAGAGAAATTTTAATATTTTTTCAATTTTTTGACGCAACCATCAATTTTATGAGAATATTTTACAGGACATTTTTTGTAGAGCATTTTTTTTCCGATAACTTATCTCTATAAAAGTTTTGGATATTTTTCGCAGGTCTTAAATTATTTGCATTAAACTGAAAATTCCCTGAATTATTACATTTTTAACATAAAGTTTTTATTTTTTTTATTTTAATTAACTAACTTAGGACCTGTGAAAAATATCAACTTTTATAGCGGTAAGTTATAGAAAAAAAAGTGTTCTACAAAAAATGTCCTATACAATTTTCTCATAAAATTGATGGTTGCGTCAAGAAATAGAAAAAATATTAAAATTTCTCTTTAGTTCAACTTTGACCTCGAATAACTTTTGAAGAAATAAATATATCAAAAACTTGTCAGAGACCTTTTTTGTAGATCGTTCAATTTTCTACAAGAATATATCTTGGTCATTCCGAAATATTGTCACCAACGTGATCTATAAAATTCCAAAGTGCAAGAGAATATTGTTCTCATGTTATTTAAATGGAAAATCGAAATTTGCGATGCGGCACCTCTAAATACTAATATTAAGAGCTTTAACTTTCACAGAATTTTTTTGTCATTCCCAACAATATTTTCGATATAATTAAGAATAAAAATTTTCAATATTTTTTTTTATCAGTCCAATAAAACATATTGTGGTCTTATGAAATATAATTTACAAAAGTAAAACTATAAACGTTACTGTGCTTTACTTCCAAAAATTAAAGAGGATTACTTGGACGATTTTTGGTTTCAACAGGACGGCGCCACTTGCCACACATTCAATGCAATAACTAATTTGACCCTAATCGTTATATTTTCTTTATTCTATTTAAATATTTCTTTTGATTCCATATTTAACAAGTTTCCTATTTAGTACTGAAACGGGGAGGCAATATATTTCATTTTTCAAAAAAAAAACGGCCAATGAATTATTGAACACATTGGCGCCAATCACACGCTGATTATTATTTATAAGAAGTATTTGCCTTAATTCTTCATAATTTATACATTGAGAAAGAAGAAAAGATTGCGGATGGCACACATAATAGCAAAGAAGAATTTATGACTAAAAGCTCAGGTTATTCTTCTCCGTTTAAGACGAATGGTCGAATAGAGAGAGTACCTCCTCAATGTGGGTGAGAAACGAAAGACGTTTTTCCAAGGGTCGCCACCGACAGGTATTTGCAAGTTTAGACATTTCGGACTCGTGTCGGCTATTTCTTTAACTTTTTTTTTTCTTTTTCTTTTTTCTCTTCTTCCACTTCTTCTCCACTCGAAATTACATTGTCACAGAAATGAGAATGAAAACACGTAGGCGAAGGCGGAATAATAAGGGAGACCAGACGCCCCGGGGTCTCGTTAAAAGACGAAACAGATATGAAAGAGGACAGCGAAAAAAAAAAATAACTGACAAACTTTGCTGCACCAATTTGAGTTGTGACGGTTTTGTGTCATAACCGAAAATTTATGACAAGAGTCAAAAAAAAAATCCAAGGCTTGTTTTAAACTTTAGATATTATATCATGCTAGCAGGATAGAATGTTTTAATTTTATTTTAAAAAAAAAACGGTATTACTTTCCGGTCCCCTTAATATCATTTCCAACGCCCTCTCGTTTGTATATTACACTAATTTCAGACAAAATTTAAATAAATCTTCCGGAAAAGAGGTTTATGCCAACCCCCAGAAACATCGATAAACCAAACGAATCTCATATTTGTAATATATCTCCCCTGAAAGTGTTAGCGAACTTTTCTTACGCAAAATTTGACATAAAATCCAGAAGTTAAGATTTCAGGCCTTTTAAGTAAGTCGAGGAACTTATATTTGTAATCAGCAACCCCCAAATATCCCTCCATTCGTATTTTGAAATCATTTAACGCAAACTTCTAGAGAACAGGTTCATACCAGTCTCCAGATATATCGGTAAACTATAAAGACCTAATATTCGTAATCAATCATCCCCAAACCCTCCCAAAACATGTAGCCCCTATTGGGATAAAATTTGATAAAAATTCATGAGAATAAAGTTCTTGATTCTACAGATACGTCAAGGAACTTAACACAATTTAAATTAGTACCCTTTTCGCACGTTTTTGAACTAACTTTACGCGAAATTTGATTAAAACTCCTGGAGAAGACTATGTTTACAATATACAAACAAAAATAAAAATATTCGTGACGTATTGCCCAGATACGTATTTCGATTGCCAAGCAATCTTCCTCAGTGGTCATCAAGTAGTTTGGATCACTCCGTAACTGATTTGTGATGATTCACAAAATAATCACGGATTGACCTCAATTAATAAGTCGTGCCTTTCCCCTTTTGCGATGTGGTTATGGCGGAGGGGTGGGGGGGAGGTTTGTGTTCCCAAATTTCTTTACTTTCACCGAATCCTTCGTAAGCAACCCGAAAAGTGCCGAATTTTGAATTGGTCCATTTTTCCCAATTTAGTACTTTTTTTTTCCATAGGACTTGTAGTTTTGCGGGAAATTGAGATGAGCCGTTTTTTACCCTTACAAAGTGACAATGCTCTGGTTGGGAGATTAGATGAACAATGTTGCATCCCTATTCTCATCAGATAATTCAAATTGCATTTATCACCTTATAATTATGAACTAAAAATTGCATTTGGTATAAATGCTTTTCTGAACCAAGTGGGAAAACTTTTTGAGCGTTTATATGATTTTCAATCCTGGAATGACACTCCCAATGAGTGTCACATCATTGGCCAATACATTGGCTCATATAAAAAACTTTAACACAAATTTGCTTAAAAATTGGTTACTTTTAGCCTTCTTAATTTCCCCTAATTGACATTTTTAGGTCATTTTCGTAATTGGAATAGATTTTCTCTTAGAAAATGTATATATTTTCTATGTAAAACAACAGAAAAACAATCTCTCCACTTGCAGACTTGGGGGTAATTTAAAAGTTTTCTACTTTAGCGATAAATTCTAATAATAAAAACAGGGCTACGCTTGTATGCAATCTGTGTACGTCCAAGGATGTACAAACGATAATATATGAAAATGGAAAATTGATTTTCAATTTGTTTAAAATGTTCGCCAAAAAAAAATGAAAGAAGAAGGAAAAAAGGATATGTTTGTATCTCAAATGCGGTCAATTCTCCATTCATGGAACATATATATATATATATAAATAAAAAAATGCGCCCCCCTCATTCCAAATATTTCGTGAAACTACCAAATGTGTGAAAGAGATATTCGACAAATCACTGAAATCTGGATGTGTAGCTGTTTGTATGCGTGGGAGAAGGACAGCATGTGCGACAGACAGCCAGACAGACCGATAGACATAAGTTCATAACTTATTGATCTGGAAAATTCGGTCGGCATTCATGTTTTGCGGTAAATGGGACTGTTAAGGATTCAACTTCGCCCTCTCCCTCCCATCCCCCTGGAAAATTCCCAATTTTTTCCCACATCTTTCATTTGTTTTTATATCCTTTGATGAAAAGAAAAATAAAAACAAATTAATTTGAATTTTTTCCACATTTAACCTTTCATGTTTTACATGGAGAAATTTGATAGGAACATGGGACAGATAAGAAAAACATGCTGGGGGGAGGGAAAGGGGGGGAATTAGAGGAGATTTTATCAGCGTTTTTTTTTTTTTTTTTTGGTAGAACATATCAAATTTCATACGCGCTGATGAAATGAGAGGAAAAAGCGCCGCAAGGGTTGACAACTTATGACGCAGTAGCAATTTTCTTTTTATCAAAGCAGAATTGAGTAATTGAAAATCTAATACTTGTTGGATTTTTTTTTCGCCGGGATTTAATTAAATAATATGTAAAAATCTATATATGAAGTTTGTATACAATTTTAAAATTATTTATCCGCCAAGAAGCTGCAATTTGCTCACGTTTGTGGGGAGTTGTTATTGATAAGGGGTCGTTCATAAAATACGTCACGCTAAAATAAGCTTTTTCTGACCCCTTACCGCCCATTGACACGCTGTGTCACACTTTCTGTGACCCCCCTAGAAATATTTCGTCACAAAACTAAGACCCACCCTCTGAATATGATAAATTTCAATTAAAAGTGCATAAATTTTGAGAATTAAAAATATTTATTTAGTTTTTATTATAAAATTTAAATAAATCAATAAATATCTTCTATAACGAAAAATAGTCGAAAGAAATATTAATTTAAAATTTTTTGACGAACGGCGAGCGTCACGTTACCGAAGACCCCCCCCCAATACATCTTGTCACATTCATCAAGATCCTTCCCACCCTCTTGTACGCGAATGTATTTTATGAACGGCCCCTTAGTTTCCCGCGTGGTTGATTTTTTTTTCAAATCATCCATTTCAAACAATTCCATACTATAGACAGGATCCAAAAGAATGCATTTTTAGAATACTCAATGATTACAAGGAGTAAATGAAGGGGGAGGGGTACAAATCTTTAAAATAGATTTTCATATGAATATTAGTATCTAAGATACAAAAAAATTTCAGGGAAATATAAATTTTCTAGAGACTCAAGGACTCAAATTCATTAAAGTATGGTAAATCTAGTCAGGGTCCCTAAAATTGGGTACCCAACTGATTATTCAGTAATCGATAAGGCAAGGAAGTGGGTGAAATAAAAGCACAGTAATATTGACCCCTAATATTGGCCCCTAAGTGTTATGCAAACCATTCCGAAACAATTGATGTCCGAGAGCATAAAATCAAAGTTACCATTGATGGTCCTTAGGACCTGTGAAAAATATCGAAAACTTTTATAGAGATAAGTTATAGGAAAAAAAGTGCTCTACAAAAAATGTCCTTTAAAATTTTCTCATAAAATTGATAGTTGCGTCAAAAACTTGAAAAAATATTAAAATTTCTCTTTAGTTCAACTTTGACCTCGAATACCTTTTGAAGGAATAAATATATCAAAAACTTGTACAAAGACCTTTTTTGTAGATCTTTCAATTTTCTACAAGAATATACCTTGGTCATTCCGTAATATTGTCACCAACGTGAGCTATAAAATTCCAAAGTGCAAGGGAATATTGTTCCCATGTTATTTAAATGGAAAATCGAAATTTGCGATGCGGCACCTCTAAATATTTAATATTAAGAGCTTAAACTTTCACAGAATTTTTTTTTTGTTATTCCCAACAATATTTTCGATATAATTAAGAAAAAAAAATCAACATTTTTTTTTTGAATCAGTCTAATATATGTTATAAGAGCAATAAATTTTATTATTTATAAAGTTACCACTGATAAGAGATAGAGACCCAAACATAGGAAAATGTACTGAAAAATTGAGTCGAATTATTGGGGCTACTGTAAAGCCAGACGTGGAAGTTATTCAATTGGTTCATTCCTATTAATGAAAAGGTTTAATCTTTCTCAAGATACCAAAATTTTGAAGAAAAAACTAATAATAAATGTAGTTAAAGAACTATTTTAAACTCTTTCACTCCCGTTGACATGAACTGTCAAAGTGACATAATTGCGTCTAATGTTGTCATGGAAACGACGCTGTTAGCCACTCGGCGTAGGGATACACTTATGAAATCTTTGGAACTATCACAGTGGCTTTTAATGTAGAAAATATGGAATTACTCTGTCGCTTGTGAAAAAATTCGTAACTATGTATTAATGTCAAAAAAAAAAAAAAAAATGACAAAGTTGCGACGAAACCGGTGGTATTTTGAATGCAACGCCCACGCGACCACCACAGGTCCGATTTTTCTCGTTTTGCCAGCGATTAATTTTCGTTTGCAAGTGACATCCCCGAGCAAACTAATATTCTCTTTTAAGCACAAAACGCAGCGTGTGTCTGAAAATAATTTTCATCCGCATTATTTATCGATAGAAATAAATAAATCCATACTTACCATAGTGCGATACCATACACAAGTGGTGTGTGCTTCATGCAAGGTAAATTTTGTTTTTTTTTTGGTCCAGCTTCTTAAATGAATTATGGGACGAGACCAAGTCCCCGAAGCGCGAATTAAAGAGACAAAAACGGTTTCGTTTAATTCTAAATTATTAACGATCTTAAATTAAAGACTTAACACCTCCTCGGATCGAATTGATTCGAATCGGCGGCGGCGGCGACACGGCGGATTTTTTTTCTCGTTTCCGGGTCCCAAAGCCATCCATGGTTGTTGCAATTTAATATTTTTTTTTTTTTTTGGGTTTTGTCTTCGTTTAAGTATTCTCTTTCGTTTATTAACGTATACGTGTGTGGGATGATATTAATTTTTTGTCGCAGTAGCCATGTTTATGCTAATTTCGGCCCCAAATCTATACACAAATAAAATCACAAACCGGTTAACAATAACGAGCAAGTTTGGCATTTTAACACAACTTCATTTTTCCTCATTTTTTTTTTATTTTTTTTTTTAATAAAGAATTTTTCAAAGATGAGCTAAACATTGGAAACAAACTTGTTTGTCATTTTGCATTAAGATAAAATTTTATTGTTGTATTAGCGGTATACATTAGTGGAATTTTCGAAAGAAATATTGCCAACTGTTTAGTTATATATTTAACATATACAATGATATAAAATCGACCGAATTGTCTTAATCTTTATGAAAACTAATAGACTTTTCCATTGTTGTAGCGGTGCAAAAACACTATCAATGGTACTTTAAATCGATTTTTTTTTTTTGAAAAGTATATCGAAAATATTTTTCAAGGTGACACAAAAAAAATATCGGGGAGGTTTGAGCCCTTAATATTAATATTTAAGAGGTCTATCATCTGTAATTTCGATTTTTTATTTGTGCTTCCATTTTTGCGTCAATGCTGTCAAACTATCAAGGTAAAAAAATTATCTGCACATATTTTTATAGAAAATGAAATTCCCTACAAAAAAGGTCTCTTTGAAAATTTTTGCCAGGGACGCCATTTCCGAATAATCAAGCTTCAGACATTGATATAATTTTTAGAGTTATCTTGTTTATTTTGGAATTTTGTAACTAACGAACAAATAAGTATATAGAAATGAACAATATAGATTCTTGAAGGGAATTTAATGCTCTACAAAAAAGGTCTTTTAATGTTTTTACATAAAATCACTGTTTCAAAAGTTATTCACAATTAAAGTAGAAGGAAAAAATTAAATTTTGTTTTTTTTCGTTGTTGAACCAATTTTGAAAGAGTGATTTTATGTAAAAACGATAAGAGACCTTTTTTGTAGAGCATTAAATTCCCTTTAAGAATCTATACTGTTGAATTCTATATATTTATTTGTTCCTTAGTTACAAAATTTCAAAATAAAAAATAGTCGATTTGTTTGTATACACAATGTAGGTATATAGCAAGGTTTATAAAATACACACAGGTGGCCTCATGGTGGCTACGTGATGGGTACGTGACGTATCCAGAAGAAATTCGTACATATCTTCAGACTGATCAATTTCAAAATTCTTCGTATGACGTCATTTTTTTTTCTAATGGAGCAACCTGTGTAATTTACAAACCTTGGGTATATAGAGGGGTACAAAGAGATGTGACTAAATATTTCTAGTGCCATAACGGCGCCATTGAGACCCGTTTAACATGTGTCCTCCCTATACAATTTCCCAATTGTATGATAAGATTTGGTCTTAATGGAGTTATTCATGTCTTAAAGGTGGACCCATAGTCATTCCATTCCTCGTACTCCATCGAAACAAGATATGTAAGGCAAAGATATGTAATTTGTATGTAAGTCAGCAGAGACAAAGAACAAACATTGTAAACACATACGTGTGAGTGAAACACGACCATTTTTTTAAAATTTGAACTTACTAATTGTTGTCATTTGTTTTAACTGTCATTTTGATTTCATTCAATTGCCAATTTTTAGCATTCGTCAATTGTGTCAGTGTTGGGCTTTGAATATTTCACGGGAAGTTATTTGTCAGTTGTATGTCATTGTATATATCAATCCAAAAGAGATGAATTGATTGCATAAAATTCATTCAAATTGAAATTTTTGTGTGGGGCTACCCGTACAATTAAGTAGCATCCCCCGGGCCACTCGTTACCAATTTGGGGTAATTTAAACCATTTTCAGAAAACCGTTTTTTTCTCAAATAAAACCTTGTCCATAACGTTATTTTTTTATTTATTTTTTTTTTGATCATTCCATTCCACGTAATGTATCTATATAGAAACAATGTAAAATTTGATCAAATTGGCCATGAATTGTAAACATAGTGCATATATCATCTTAATGGGATGAGTTCATCCAAGGGAGGATTTGGGGGGGCACGAGCCCCCCCCCCCCTCAGGGTATTTTTGTATACTATGGAGATTCCATAACAGTACATACTTAGAAGCAAATCAAATTATTAAAGTTGTGAAAATATATGAATAAAATAGCAGAAAGAACATTAGTGGAACTCTATTTCTGGCTGGAATTGCGAATTTTTTTCGTGATCCCTCTCACGCACTTGCAAATGAAAATGATATGTGTCCCCCCCTCAGAAAATCCGGCCTTGACTTCATCGATTGTTATATTTAGATAATCGGAGATTTTGATTGAAAATATCACTAAATATTTTTTTTTCTTTACCTCATTAACTTTTTTAAAATTGCAATTTTGAGGAACACAACTTATGCAACCAATGTCACACCTACGATATAAAATTGCCTATCTCATAGACGTACTTAAATACCGAGAAAAAAAACGTTAGGATTTATAAAGTCACAATATCAAGTTATTAAGTTTTCCCCAATTTCTATGAATGAAAATTATATAGATTAACCTAGAATTTGAAAATTTTTTGGACGATTGTCATTTGTTTCACTCAAAACAAGTATGAAATAAATGAATAACGAAAGACATCTTACGTATGCATCTATATTCTAATACCTATGATGGAAATGCGTCTAACTTCTTTTCTAACAATCAAAGACTTTATAGCCTTCGTTTTTTTTTATATTTAAAGTATCATAAATAGCCGGAAATGCAAAGCTGTCTAGCTCTTTTAATATAATTTCATGGCTTTGGATTATCAATGATTTTTTTTTCATTTTACATATAATTCAAATGACACGTACCTATATAGAAAATATGTATATGTATAGTTCAAGATGGTCCATCCATTTTTATGTATGTCTATTTAATAACGTGAGGCGTTAATAGTCGACGATTTGAAATACTTATTCAAAAGTACAAATAAACTGAAGTTAGTTGGAGAAAAAAAAAACAAGTAACGATCTAAATGATTTACAAGTTTACAACACAAATAAACGGATCAACTCGATATTTTTTTTTTTAAAATAGCTACTTTAAATGTCTTAAATTGTCGTTTTGGATGGATAAATGACAGTTTGGATTTACGATCAAGGGTGGCTGGGATAGAAGTGAACAATTGTTTTCATGGCCTACTGGTGGCCAAGTGGTTTAGGTGGTCATTTCAAAAATGGGTCAAAGTATAGAATAGACAAGTACTAGAAATGGGTTGGTAGGAATGCATGGGGGAAATTTTGTTCAAGTTGGTATTTTTTTTACTCGTCTGCAAAATTAACGTTATTTTCACCACGTTTTGACATATCTGTCTTTTACCTATCCAGAACGAAAATTTGAGGCATTTAAAGTAGCTATTTTAAAAAAATACAGATTTTTGTTAACCCCTTAAAAAAAGAAGAAGATACATTTTTTTTTGTTTTCCCTCACCCCATTTCCGATAAAACTGATGATTTAATCTGTAATTTCCCATACTAAAAACGGGGAAGCTACGGGGAAAACATCAACAAAACAAGGAACATGTAGAAAAGGAAATTGGGAAAAACTGCAGACGAGACACCAAAAAAAAAAAAAAAAAAACGTTGCTAATGGATTTTTTTATTTATGCACAATGCAATGTTATCTCATGCAATAATTAAGCCATAGCATTGCTCAAGTGATATTCATTTGTCTGGGGGGGCTTTGCATATTTTACATTCTCAAGTGGTACCATCGTCCATATCATCATCATCATCACATGTGATGACAAATTTTTCTTCTATTTTCTTTTGATTAATTTAATTGCAGTCTCGTTTCATGATTATTATTATTTTTTTTTTTTAATTATTTTTTGGCAGCACATTCTATTTCTATATGCAATCGTTTCAAAAATAAACGTCTCGTCTCTCTTTTGTTTTTTTCTTTTTTTTTTTTTTTTATTAAACGCTAATTGGATCGTCATTCGTTGTTGTTTTGTCTTCTTCGTTTTCAACTGTTTTGAAACCCCATAATTTGATCGTGTAAACCCTCACCAGATGGCTTGTTTACGAGACGGTCTATTATGGTGTACCCTGGGTGAGGTTGATTTTTTTTTTGTCTTCTTCTTTGGTCCATCATCTTCCCATATCTCTATTGTCTACCATTATCATTATCATCAATTATAATATTATAGCCGTTCTAATCATAGAGCTAACGCATGCGTAGTTAATAACAATAATAAGCATAAATAATAGAGATATACATGTGCCACCCACATTTCACTGAGCACGAGTTCATATTGGGAATTTTTTTCAAATAGGAAAAATAAATATTTAACTGTAAATTAGATATGAAATCAGCACTCAATTTTGTTTTTAACCGGTTTATCAGGGAATACCTACTAGATATTTTATAGTTCAGGAAAACGAGCGTATTTTGTTTAAATTTTATGGTCTTGGGTTTTTTTCGTATCAATTATCATAATATGGCCAATGGGATGATGATGCTTTATCAATGGTATGCAATTTCAGAGGTCTTCGCTGCTTTTTATGTCTTCCGCAACCTTTTGCATTTATGTCTCATAAAACGTTCACGTTAAATTGCCGATGTTAGAAGTAAAAATTTTTTTTTCTTAAATCATAACTGTTTATATGCAGTGTATACAATATATAGAATATATTGTGGTCCAGCTGATTGTTATCATTTGTTTCAATTGTCAGTCTTGGGATGTGAATATTTCACGGGTAGCTACTAATAACCCTTAACACCGAAAACGAATAAACAAAATTAACACTTTAACTAATAAAAATTTGCTTTCTTCCCTCTCCCCTCTTCTTATCAAATTTTTCAACTATGCGGTTGAAAATTTCAAAAATAAATTATTGGGGAAATGATTTGTTACCCTCTACGAAACCCTTAGTATTATGGTCGTTATTAAAGCCATGATTAATTTAAAGGTGCATATAAACAAAATAAGATTTTTTCGCTGACTTTGAACAGTTATACTGTATATACAATATATAGAATATATTGCGGTCCAATTTATGTAATATAATAATATATAAAAATCATACCACCGATTACCGACAGTAATTCCGATTTTGTTTTCATGTTTTTTTTCGATAGTTGGCAGCAGTGTTTTCCATAGTAGGTTGTCACCAAGGTTTATAAAATACTCAGGTGGCCTCACGTGACGTATCCAGAAAAAATTCGTACATATCTTCAGACTGATTCAAATTTCAAAATTCTTCGTATGACGTCATTTTTTTTTCTAATTGGGCAACCTGTGTAATTTATGAACCTTGGGTTTTCACCACTAATTTATATAACCTTTTTCTTTCTCTCATTTCTTTTCTGCCTAAGGCCAGATTTAGTTTATCACGTAGCTCAATTGTTTCGTCCAAAGCTGGCTATTCTTGAGGTAGCGAAATTGTTTAAATTCTTTTAAAAAATTCGTCTTCCTTCTGTTTTTTGGAACCTTCCAAAATCCCATCAAATATGAACGTCTACTAGAACCACTTAATGGTAGTTCCGAAATTTTTTTCATGGTTTATTTTTTTCGCTAGTTGGCAACAGTGTTTTCCATAGTAGGTTGTCACCACTAATTTATATAACCTTTTTCTTTCCCTCATCTGTTTTCTGCCTAACGGCAGATTTAGTTTATCACGTAACTCAATTGTTTCGTCCAAAGGTGGCTATTCTTGAGGTAGCAAAATTCTTTAAATTCTTTTAAAAAATTCGTCTTCTTCCTGTTTTCTTGGAACCTTCCAAAATCCCATCAAATCTGAACGTCTACTAGAACCACTTAATAGTAGTTCCGATTTTGTTTTCATGTTTTTTTTCCGCTAGTTGGCAGTAGTGTTTTCCATCGCATTTCCCCTTTCCAGGGGATGTGGTCGTAAAGACTCAGTAAATAATATGTAATTCCAGAAGTGATACTACCGACACTTTCGTAAAAAAATCTAGTGTAAATTTTTCATGTATATAATCCATGGTTATTCCATGGCCTTCTTTTTCGGAGATTATATCTCTTTCTACCTATATTGATGATGCTAATCATCCTTTTTCATTGCATTTATATTGAATAGAATTCGATCGAAATCGATTGCCCAGTTTGCTTGATTGTCTTCTTTTTTTTTAATCTCGCGACCGATCATCGCCTTCTTTGGTTGCGCCTCTTTGTCACAGAAAGATGGCTGATATTGTTAAAACGTTCAATTCAACGATATGTACTTTCGCATATATATATATATATATATATATATAATGCATCTTTAAGTTATTTTATTTTATTTTTATTCTCTCCTCTTTTCATATTTCGCGCACTGAATAGTGTATGTTTACATATATGCAATATGTTACACAGATGGGATTTCAATTGGGAATTTGAACGATTTCAAGTGCATTGTTGGATTTGGTGTTGCACCCATTGGATCGTATAATAAATCAAAATTCTTTGCAGATATTTTTCTAGTTTTAAACCAATGCCATTTGGGATTTAAGTTATACTTTTTCCCAATTGCTTTTAGCAGTCGTCTTACTTTAGCTTTCATACTTGCATCTTCTTTGTGGTATCATCCGTGCAATGTCCAATCCATTGGGTGATCCAAAATTCGGTGCACTTATGAACTAATGAGGATTTTCTTTGATTTGTTAACGAATTTTCATATGATTTTTTCCCATTTTCCTCAGAAATAAATTTCAAAGCTCTCTAGACACTTGATTTTCTTGTTTCTTAAGGTTTAGATTTGCGATTCGACCCAAAAATTATGGGAATTTTAGTTGAAATTTTTGTATAATACCAAAGGTGAAGTAAATTTGGGATCATTCTGTATCCATATGTATGGTGCGTGGGATTTTCGTGCGCCTGGTTGGTATTTGTGGGTGTATGGATGTATTTGTTGGAACGAGGAGTTATATTGACGATGATGTATCGATGGCTGAGGGGGTGGGGTGGGGTGGGGTGGGTGCATCTTTAGGTATGTGCCGAGGGAATGTGCGGAAAATTTAAATAAACGTTGGTCGCTCGTTGAAAACGCGGGAAATTTGCCAAAAATTCTCATTTCAACTCATTTTCCTTTTCTTTGATATATTTTACTGGGGCAATATATACATACAGCAAAGCGAATGGCAATGGCGAATCTTGTGCTTAACAACCGGAAAAAAGATTCGGGAGAGGAATTTGCACGAAACGGGGGGAGGGAAGAAATTTACGAAAAATAATACATAAACATTTTTCGTATGGGCGATGAAAGTATGATGGCTGCGGGGGTGGGCGGGAAGGGGTGCGAGGGGGGAATGGGTATCAAAGTAATTTGATAGCGGAAATATTTCAATTTTTATTTTTTTTGGCAACATTTTAAATGACTTCAGATTACATGTTTATATGGGAAACAACAGCGGAAAATTTAAAATATATATATATATAAAAGTATTATTATGTTTATATATATATTAAAGCTGCTATTAATGTTTCCTGAAGGACACATTTTGTTAGGTAATGACATAAATGTAAAAAAAATCAATAAAGAATTTTTATCTCAAGTTTTCTTTGGTATGGCAAAAAAAAATAATTAGGATTTTTTTTTATAAATTACATGAAAATGTTTACAGGGCTTCTTTTTATCGATGTTTTAGCCAATATGTATGGCTAATGAGCTTGAAGTTTTGGTTCAAATTTTTCAATTGAATATTAGGTCAAACGTTGGTCCAAATGTTGGCCAATCATTCCAAAGTCGATGGATTTCTCGGTACAGATTTTACTGATAGAAATGCATTTATTTTAAAGTAAAAATAATTGATAGATTGTCCAAAGTATTGTCTATCGTTAGTCCAGTTAGATTAGTGCAGAAAGTGGTATAAAGTGGAACAAAAGTAGGATGAAATCCGTTAGAAAAGGAAGAGAATATAAGGAAAATGAAAGGGAAAATAATTTAAGGGTAAGGGGTTTCTTTTAATAGATGTTTTAGCCAATATTTATGGCTAATGAGCTTGAAGTTTTGGTTCAAATGTTTCAATTGAATATTGGGTCAAACATTGGTCCACATGTTGGCCAATCATTCTAAAGTATTGCCCATCGTTAGTCCAGTTAGACCAGTGCAGAAAGTGGTAAAAAGTGGAACAAAAGTAGGATGAAATCCGTTTGAAAATGAAGAGAATATAGAGAAAATGAAAGGAAAATTAATTTAAGGGTGATCTGTGAAAAAACGGTTTATCTTGATTTCTGGCAAAAGGGTCTAGCAAGATCCACATGGCGAGTTGGCCCCCAAATAGGAACCTATGTCGAAATTTATGATAAAATATCGGCTTGATATACAAACACATTTTATATACTTTTCGCGACCAAATTCCTCGTTGACCTTGAGATATGGGCCAAAATGTCCGCCGGCATGGCTATTTTTCAAAGTTATATATCTCAAAAACTAATTAAGCTAGAGAAGTGAAACCATCGCGAGGCTTTAGATTATTTTACAGAGTATATCATAAATTTTTTTGAAATTTTTAGAAAAAAAAATTATACAAAAAAAATCCAAAAAATCAATGAAATATTTTTTTTAATGTGTTTTCTGAAAATCACAATCACGCAAAAAAATATATTTTATGCTTCTACATGAGCACTATAACTCATAAAAATTTCGTGAAAAAGTAGTTGGTGCAACACCTTGAAAAAAAATTAAATGTGATTTACGTCTAATAGTATACCTCGGTTTTATTTTTTTTCGAAGTGTTTCACCAACTTTTTTATCACAAAACTTCAATAAAAAATAGGCCACATATAGGAGAAAAACATATATTATTTTCATAATTGTAAGTCTAAGGAAACATAAAAAAATATTAGTTTTTTTGTTTTATTGAAGTTTTGTGAAAAAAAATTGGTGAAACACTTCGAAAAAAAAATAAAACCGAGGTATACTATTAGACGTAAATCACATTTCATTTTTTTTCAAGGTGTTGCACCACATATTTTTTCACGCAATTTTTATGGGTTATAGTTCTCATGTAGAAGCATAAAATATATTTTTTTCGTGATTGTCATTTTCAGAGAACCCATAAAAAAAATTCATTTGGTTTTTGGATTTTTTTGGTATAATTTTTTTTTCAAAAAAATTTAAAAAAATATATGATATACTCTGTAAAATAATCTATAGCCTCGCGTTGGTTTCACTTCTCTAACTTAATTAGTTTTTGAGATATATAACTTTGAAAAATAGCCATGCCGGCGGACATTTTGGCCCATATCTCAAGGTCAAAGAGGAATTTGGTCGCGAAAAATATATAAAATGTGTTTGTATATCAAGCCGATATTTTATCATAAGTTTCGACATAGGTTCCTAATTGAGGGCCAACTCGCCATGTGGATCCTGCTAGACCTTTTGAATCCAATTGTATACAGGTACTCCTTTAATCCGTAATGGTCGATTATCAAACTGATAATTACTTTGATTTATTTTCTTTTGAGATTAAGTACAATACAACTTTGGTGTTTCCTTTTCGTTATATTTATTAAAATAAAATAAAAATTTCCACGGGTATTTGCTTACAATTTCATTGATATTAGCTTCCTCTACTGCTCAAACTGGCCACTGGGAACGCTTGCGTCGATTTGATTTCCCCTACTTAATACCGAGCACATAGGGTAAAGTTAACGCAAACCTTGTGATTGTTGTTGATAGATTTTTCCGATTCATCCAAAACCAATTGGAAAGGAATTTTTCTGACAAAAATTCAAAAGTGGAATTTCAAAAAAAAAAAAAATATTAAAACATTGCAACATATCTTTTCAATGTAAATTAATGCATCAATTGCACACATAAATGAGTATTTAGTTCTAACGTCATATATAGTAAGTAGTCATAGTTGCGCAACCGTTTGGCTTATTTGAAAATATAAAATATCCTTTTAATGCATACTTTCCTCTTGCAGAAGAGATTCAATGCAATATTTATGAAAAGATTTAAATAAATTAATGACATTGCATATGATATTAAATGCGATTCAAATCTCTTACATACAAAACAGTACTTATTAGGCGTAGCTTTAATTAAATTGCAGCTTGCATCTCGGGCACGGGGCACGGAGACGTACTACGGAACGTTGTTGACCTTGACATGTGTCAATTTGTCAGTGGCGCACACGCTAAATTTGAATTATGCAATCGCAATTTCATTTTAAAAATTACGTTTTTTTTTTTTTTGGTTGCATGTTTAAGGAAATTTTTCGATTCTTATTGTTATTATTAAATGGGCCACCTTGAATACTAGTCCACTAGCATGCTTGATCTTTTTAAAAGTTTGATTAAAAACATATACCCAAGCTTTGTAGACAATATATAGAATATATTGCGGTCCAATTTATGTAGTATAATTTAATAAAATAATATATAAAAATCATACCATAAACATAAATTTGAACAGAAGTTCAAATAAAAATATTTGTGACGTATTGCCCAGATACGTATTTCGATTTCCAAGCAATCTTCCACAGTGGTCATCAAGTAGTTTGTATCACTCCGCAACTGCTTTGTGAATCATCACAAACTACTTGATGACCACTGAGGAAGATTGCTTGGCAATCGAAATACGTATCTAGGCAATACGTCACAAATATTTTTGTTTGAACTTCTGCTCAAATTTATGTTTATGGTATGATTTTTATATATTATTATATTATATAAATTGGATTGCAATATATTCTATATATTGTACACACAGTATAACTGTTCAAAGTCAGCGAAAAAATCTTATTTTGAATATATCCAAGTGTTTCACCTACAAGTAGCTGAAAAAGAATGAGGTTTTTACATTGAATTGTTATCGGGAGATAAAAATGAATATCCTACGATAATCCAACCCATTTGGGAACTCCCAATAGGGCCACAACAGAGCCAGGCTTGGACCAGTTGTTGATTGCCAAGGCTTGGCATACAAGCCCAGGCCAAGGCTTGGCCAAGGATCAATGCCAATGTTCAACCAAAATAAGTAAACAAAAATAATTTCAATATAAGTTTCTGGATTTTTGTTTAAAAAATTAAGATTAAATTAAGATTGGGTACCAAGCTTGGCCCATGGATATGGGATTTCAGAGTTAAACCTGGTCCAAAATGTACAAGTGGGTGATCTAATATCTAGATTTTATCATGCAGAAGACGAAATTGTTTTCTCGATCTATTTTTTTTTTTTGAATTGTTATTTACCATAGTTTTATAACAACTAAGGTCTTTAGCGACTCTAGGGTTAATAAAAATTCACAATCGAGATAATTTCAACATTAAAAATTTGCCCGATACGAGGATCGAATCCAATATCCACCAGTTTTGAAGCGGTTACCGAGACCACTCGGCCACTAGTTGGCCTTCTTTGGTCTATGGGGATGAATGATGGCATAAGGAGCTGGGAATTAGAAACCCTGAAACCCTAAAATAGTCACTAAGATTCTGGCGGTTTGCCTGTCCACCTTCAAATCAAGTCCTCCCGAAAATCCCACCAGGAAACTATTTATACTTCAGTCTTTCTTTGAATTAAAATTTTCCATGATCGCTTTGCCCTTAGTTCAATCTATTTACCAGGAGGTATCATTTCGTATATCTTCAATGTAGGATTATCGCGCTTATGTTCTTCTTCTTCATTATAATGAGGGTCTCTCCTAAGAGTTCCTCCTATTTCAGGATTTTCTTCCCAAAACTCCATATAAATCAATAATTTATAGTTTTTTTCTCCCTCATTTCTTGCAAAAGACTAATTTTTGTTTTTTTTTTTCAGGTTCGTCTCAAAAAGCTTCATATATTATTTTGGATTTCGAATGGTAAAGTTCCATATTTTTTTTTTTACAATATTTTCTGGACAAATTAGTATGAATTTTCATAGTCGCCAAGGTTTGCGACGTCAACGAATTAAAAATCTAGGGAAAAATAGGTATCCAATACTAGGGAAACCCCTGCGAATTATTTTAGTTCCTTAGTCATTTTTTCAAACAATGTTGCCACCAGTTTAGAAATTTTCTAATCAGTTTTAGAGTTTAGAGCTTAAAAAGAAAGAGTCCTTGTATCCAGAGAGTCTAAAAAATTTATTTTCTTCAAAATCTACTGGCTTTCAAGCTTTGCGGAAAAAAAATGGCAAAAATTTAACTTATCTAGAACTTTGCGACCGGGCGCTTTGTCAAATTAAATTCATATTTGTTCTCCTTGTCATTTTTGGATCTCTTTGTTTTTATGGCGCATGCGTACTTGTAAGCAAATGCGTTTAACAGTTACTTTGACGTCTATTAACGTCTACTATAATGGCATTCTTTTTTATGCTTTTTTGTAATAATTGTGAAGAAAATTAGAGTTCCGCCGCCGGAATATTACATTTTTAAGTGTTCTGAACATTTTAACACTAATTTTATGTGTCTACGATTTGTTTTTTGAGAAAAGCCGTCATATGACAAAATTATCGATTATTTTTTTTTTTTTATCAGAAGATGATTTTAATTAATTTGAAGTTTATTTGGAAAATTTTCGAAAAAAAAAACGCAAATAACTTTTTTGTTGCATTTTTTTCGTTAGTATAACTCAAAGTCAATTTACGTCACTACTGTGTTCAGTCTGTGAAATATCACTCAAAATCACCGCTAAAGTAAACAGAGAAAGATGTTTTCGAAAAATTTCTTGGGAAATTTCAAAATTTAAAAATTGAAAAAAAAAAAAAAGCAGTGAAATGAAATGCATGCGTGGGTGGTTGGATCTGCATGTTGAACATAAACAATTGACCAGAGGTCAGCGTCAATGGCGTTGCAAAGTTGCGTTGGAAACTTTATAAAATATTTTTTTAAAAAAAAATATGCAAATATTTTTCGATTTCTGATTTTCTATTTAATTCCAATCTAATTTTTCGTTTTTTTTTTTTCTCAATTGTGGCGACCAAACCGGACCGGACCAAAGCCGGTTTGGGCTGGCGCTTACCAATGTTTGTTGAAAATTTCTATTTTACATAAACTGTACAAATAAGTAGCGTTTTTTTTTCTCTCTTCTTTTCTTTGGGCGCTATATGCGGCTGACGGATAAATAATTGATAATAAATTTTTCCAAAAAAAAAAAACGGAAAAAAATTGGTCCCAAACACGCCAGCCAAGATGACTTATTGTTATCAGACATTGGTAATCAGATACGCGCGATAAAACCACCGACAGAAATAGCCAATCGGTGGCATGGCATGTGCCACATTTGCCATGTGCCAGACAAAAACGGACATTTTCTGTGTCTTATAAACCGATTATTTGTTTATTATCACATTAAATTTTATGCGCCAATGAATACATGCAAGTTCCTCGACTTCTTCGCCTATTCCCAACGGTGGTGTGGCCGTATGGCTACGGATTTTGGGCCATGTAGGTGTTAAATTTAATGCTTTAATTATTCACGAAAAATAAATAATCACGTCCGTGTGGCACACGATAATTTACATTTTAAATTTTTTCGACTTTTCATTTTCTTATTTGTATACCAAACTACAATGTTTACAATGGCCAAACTTTCAGATTCGGAAAAACGATGCGTTTTTACTGAAAGATGTTATGGTGATACAATCGGAGACAAAAGTACACAAAAATAGAAATTCGTGAATAATTACGTCATATAGCATACCATAAAGCTAGTTCTACAATTAGTCGCTAGTCGCTTGTCGTCTGTCGTGCGCATGCGTGTTTACTTTGACAGTTGTCGTAAAGAGCTGTCGTTGACGTGAGTCGTTGTCGTGGACAGAGTTGGCCAATGCTCAACTTGTCCCGACTTACGACAAACGACAGCACATTATTTTTGTTTTTCTAATTTATAAAACATGGAAACCATGGATATTCATTGTAAACAACTCCCAAATATGGATCGTTCGCATTTAGGTTGTGTCAAATAATTGTTAATAAATAAATAAATGTCAATAAAAAATAAATGTCGTTACGCAATTGTAGAATGTACTGCCGTTTATCTCCCGACTAACGACTCACGACAACCGACTAGCGACTCCCGTCAACGACAAGCGATTAATTGTAGAACCAGCCTAAGGCAAATAGATAGATCGATACTTAAAACACTTTTAATTCTGGCATGTTCCAAATCTGATTTTTTGGGTTTCCAGCTATCCCTTGCTTGCCACCCCTTTGACAAAGATTCTCAGGGGGGGGGGGGGGCAGATTCAGAATGCCTTCCAAGGCTGTCGTTAAAGTGGTACTCATGGCTCCAGTAATACCAAGAAAGGCCTGCCTTTGTATGATTTCCAGTCTTCTGTGTATACAATATATAGAATATATTGTAGTCCAATTTATGCAGTATAATTTGGCTCGTTTATTTTGAAAGTGCCGTAAGTCCATTTCAAGGACGGTCTATATAGTGTGATTCTTCTTGTAACTAGAACAAAGTATGTTAATTATTAAACTGCTAAGTTTTCACAAATTACTTAATACTAAGTACAAAATACTTAATCGTATGTTCCTATGGTTAAAAATGATAGTACTATAGGGATTGTTCTTGAAATGGACTTAACTCACTTTCAAAATAAATGGTGCATTTAATATAATTATAGGTGTAAAAATCATATCTTAAAAATAAATTTGAACAGAAGTTCAAACAAAAATATGTGTGACATATTGTCCAGATACGTATTTCGATTGCCAAGCAACTTCCTAAGTGGTCATCAAGTAGTTTGGATAACTCCGTAATTGTTGTGTGATGATTCACAAAGTTACGGTTATCACAAAGCAGTTACGGAGTGATCCGGGACTTACGCCACTTTCAAAATAAACGAGCCAAATTATACTGTATAAATTGGACCACAATATATTCCTATATATTGTATACACTAGAGTGGGTCAAAAAAATCGACTATTTTTTTTTTACAAGTGACACGGAAAAATGTGTTACTAGACACCTTAAAAAATTCTCACCAAGTATGAGCTCTTAATTTTAATAGGAAGATCCTCCGCATCGTAGTTTTGTATTTTTTTCTCAGTCCAATAGAAAAAAAAATCATACCTGATCATTGATCGATTGTACAGAAAAATGTTCGGAAAGAATTTTTTAGGAAATTTAATGCTCTACAAAAAAGGTATCTTATATTTTTTCCGTAAGCCTCACCATTTGAAAGATATTAAGGATTTAATTTTGATTATTTTAAGACAAATTTCATTTTTGTTTATGAATTTTATAACTCGACAGCAAATGACTCTTATACAATGTGCAATAGAAATTTTTGTTGGAAATTAACGGCTCTATAAAAATGGTTTCTAATGTTTTGGCGATTAAATTAACCGTTCAAAAGATATTCATCATCAAACTTTCATGTGTACGGGTTTTAAAAGTACAAGAATATTTCTCTTTAGTTCAGCTTTGACCTCGAATAACTTTTGAAAGAATAAATATATCAAAAACTTGTCGAAGACCTTTTTTGTAGATCGTTCAATTTTCTACAAGAATATACCTTGGTCATTTCGAAATATTGTCACCAACGTGAACTATAAAATTCCAAAGTGCAAGAGAATATTGTTCCCAAGTTATTTCAATGGAAAATCGAAATTTGCGTTGCGGAACCTGTTAATATTAATATTAAGGGTTTAAACTTTCACAGGATTTTTTTTTGTGATTCCCAACAATATTTTCGATATAATTAGGAAAAAAAATCATCATTTTTTTTTTGAATCAGTCTAATGTAGATATATTTGGCCAACGGTACTTTATTTAATTATTAGTATATTTCTCGGCTCCCTGGCAGGAATTTCAGGACTTCCCTATTCCTATCCGTACGTTACATTTTTGGGACAAAAAATTGGCTCCTTTGCATGTGGATTGCGTTTCTGTATGGGAGTAATGAAAGGCTAAAGGGAAACTAGCGAGCCGCATGCGGCTCTTCTTGGGAGTAAAAAAAAAAACAGAACTATCCCTCCCCATGCTGTTGTCAGGCGTGCTGGAATAACTGCTTCCAAAAATAATCGCACATTTCTATTCTCAGAAGTAAAAACATCATTCCTTTTCACCAATTCGGCCTTACTTTGATAATGTCCTTTATCGATTAAATATTGAAAAAATCAGCGACTCTTATGAAATGGAATTTCCAGATGAAATAAATCACAATTGCAGTCTCTAATCATATGCAAATTTATACATTAATTTTTATTATGCAATATTATTTATTAAAGGAATTTTTTCATTATTCAAGGACTCGATAGTTTTGGGGTTTGTACTTTAGTCAGTGAAAAAAACAATGGACCCGATTGTTCCGCGGTTGGTCGTCACACAAAAGGGAAATATTTCGCCCTCGGGGGATGGTTCGACAACTTGTTTAAAATCGAATATTCCAACACACCATTAATTTCTCACCGCCTCGCCTCGGTTCGCTTTTATTAAAAAAAAAAAAAATTTAACACAGCCATAAATCGATACATTACGACGGGATAATTAGTCGAGTCTCTTGAAAATCTCCCATGGGAACCACACTGTACGTTATATGGCCCGACAAACCCCAAAATTCACACTTTCCCCACGTTAGACTTGTGTGCTTATTGGGAAAATGGCACACAACCACGTGTCCCTTGCGTCGTTAAATATTACATAGGACATTATCCCAGATTTTGATCTCTTCAATTATTTATCGGAAACGGAAATTAATTTTCCTTGCTAATAAATGTCCAATGTTTTCACGGGATGAGAGAGAAAGATAGAAAAAAAATTGAAAAGAAAAGAAAAATGAAAATTTTGTGTAAAATTTATTTCGGCGATGATGAACACGGACGTTTATATTAATGAAAAACTAATTCGTCTGACATGGACGTGATCTATGGTGGCGTCGAAAAAAAAAAACATCATCAACGAAAACAACGAGCGGTCACGGAGATGCACGAATGATGAAAATTCAAATGCAAATCGAATCCAGTGCCAACTTGATTTCACAAACATTTCATTCAACTATTTGGAAAATTTATGCAATTTTTCCGCTGACAAAAACAATCGCTACGTCACATGTGCTTTAAGTAGGGACAAAATATTCGAAGATTTAATGAAAAATTAAGTGTTTTTTTTGTTTTGTTTTTAAATGAAAATTTATGGCCCAATAATTTACATGTAATGATGGCTTTAATGAATTCATTAATTTTATATTTTATAAATATGGAAAATTATGATTAACACGTTTTTGCTTCTTTAAAATTATTCATAGAAGTTGTCTTCTAAATAAACCTCCATTTTTTTTTTCGAGTTCCGAACCATAAAGTGGCATTATTTTGAACCAATGCAAAGTTAGCACCCCACCCCCCCATCGAAGGATTTGCGAACTGGTAAAAATTTAAATTTCGCGCTATATTGTAAACAAATACAATATGCGCATGCGCTAATTTTAATTAAGTTAAAATTACTAATAAAATAAGTTAAACAAATAATTCTGAGCTAACGGTAAACGGTAATACTGTGTATACAATATATAGAATATATGGTGGTCCAATTTATGCAGTATAATTTGGCTCGTTTATTTTGAAAGTGGCGCAAGTCCAGGTTCACTCCGTAACTGCTTTGTGATAACCGTAACTTCGTAAATCATCACAAAGCAGTTACGAATGATCCAAACTACTTGATGACCACTGAGGAAGATTACTTGGCAATCGAAATACGTATCTGGACAATATGTCACGAATATTTTTGTTTGAACTTCTGTTCAAATTTATTATTATGGTATGATTTTTACACATGTAATTATTAGTATGAGTCAAAAAAAAACGATTATTTTTTTTTTACAAGTGACACGAAAAAATGGGTTGCTAGACACCTTAAAATTTCGCACCAAGTATGAGCTCTTAATTTTAATAGGAAGATCCTCCACATCGCAGTTTTGTATTTTTTTCTCAGTCCAATAGAAAAAAATTCATACCTCATCATTTATCGATTGTACAGAAAAATGTTCTGAATGAGTTTTTTAGGAAATTTAATGCTCTACAAAAAAGGTATCTGATATTTTTTCCGTATGCCTCACCATTTGAAAGATATTAAGGATTTAATTTTGATTATTTTAAGACAAATTTCATTTTTGTTTATGAATTTTATAACTCGACAATAAATGACTCTTATACAATGCGCAATAGAAATTTTTGTTGGAAATTAACTGCTCTATAAAAATGGTTTCTTATATTCACTGGTTTATATGAGAATGTGGTTCATTTTCCCAAAATCATGAGTAGTTCCATTCAAAGTCGATGGAGATTTCATTGAATATAGTTATGGAAAAAAAATGTTAATGATATCTCAATTGCTGGTGCAGTTGAATATTGCAACTCAATTATAGCAATTACTATACATCTCAATTCTCCCACTTAATTGAAACTTAATAAGTTTAACAACATCGACGACATATTTATTAATATATTAGTTATGCACATATAAGTGCATTCATGCAGAAAACTTGAACATCGTTCAAGCTCAATTCCGACTCCAATTTAACCACTTGGACTGCATTAAAAGCTCTTATTTATTACAAATATTTCCTAATTATTAATTCATTTCTCAACCCTTTCTGTGGAATGTCTCAATCTCCGATTTTTGGAGTTTTATCCAACAATTTGAGGAATACCATAAAGGCGTACGAGTTTAGTCTTCAGATGTTGAACGGCCCACAAGAACCACACCTCACTTTAACACCCTCCTGTTAATTAATATATTGGGGGCAATGCGAGCGCATTTAAAATTATCACGTTTTTGATATACTTAACGATCTCTTTGTCGGGCGCATGGAAAAACCGGTCTGTGGTCTCTGTCTGGTTCTCATTAAGAAAAGAAAGACGAGGAAGAAGAAGAAGAAAAGAAAAAAGTTGGTAAAAATTCGTTGATGGTGGGCCCTTTGGTGGATCATTGGGGGTACTGTACGAGAATTTGAATGGGATAATGGTGGCGGTTTGGGGTGGGGGACGGGACGGGGGTTCAATGATATATCAGTTCTTTTAAGTTTTGAACATTGGAATGTGGATTCGGTGTTGGGATGTTTCGGTGTGCTGAAAGAGGGTGCGAGGTGGTTGGTGGTGGTTAATGTCGCGTCGCGGTCTTGCGGGTGGGTGGTGGTGGTGGTGAGGTTGGACGAGAAAAGCATGGACGAATAACCCACGTCATCAAGGTGTTACCATATGCATTCCATTCACACATTCCATACAATGTCCTCGAAACTCATAAATTCATACCACCGAAGATTTTCCTTCGAGAACTAAATCATTCATTAAATGACTTCCCCAAACGAAATTAACACTCATAATCCATTCGTCACAATTCCAATGAAATTTTTATCATTCCAGAATAATTTTATTCGATTTTTCAATTAGTAGCTTTAAATACCGCTTAAGCAGGCCATTCGCGCTCCGACTTGCAGTCCAACTAGTCGGATCGCCTAAATGATCCAACTTCCATTCAAGGTCCGACTTTAGATCCAACTTCGAAAGTCGAACCACAAGTTGGACTGCAAGTCGGAGCGTGAATGGCCTGCTTTATCCAAGCCTACAGGTGGCCGAGTGGTTTAGGTGGCCACTCCAAAACTAGCAGGTATTTGGTTTGAATTTCGAATCGAGCAAATTTTCAATATTTAAAGCAACGGTAAATAACAATTAAAAAAAACCCTATGGGGCGAAGAAATGGAAGTAGTACAAAACCCTCTACTGGAAGTAATTGGAATTACTGTAATATATCGATACTAACTAAAGCAAGACATTATTCACGCTCCGACTTGCAGTACTGCTAGTCGGATTACTAGTTGGATCGCCTAAATGATCCGACTAGTCCCACTTTAGATTCAACTTCGAAAGTCGGACAACAAGTTGGACTGCAAGTCAGAGCGTGAATGGCCTGCTTAATCCAAGCCTACTGGTGGCCGAGTGGTTTAAGTGACCACTCCAAAACTAGTGGGTATTTGGTTCGAATCTCGAATCCAGCAAATTTTCTTCAATATTTAAAGCAACGATAAATAACAATTTAAAAAAATAATCCAAATATTCAATTTTCAATCCCTTCTGGAGGGAGAATATCACCCGATTGGCGATTTATGGTTAATATAGTACGAATGGTTAGTATTTTTTTTTAATCAAAACCCTATGGAGCGAAGAAATGGAAGTAGTACAAAACCCTCTACTGGCAGTAATTGAAATTACTGTAATATACCGATATTAACTAAGGCAGGCCATTCACGCTCCGACTTGCAGTCCAAATAGTCGGATCGCCTAAATGATCCAACTAGAAATCCAACTTCCATTCAAGGTCCGACTTTAGATCCAACTTCTAAAGTCGGACATGAATGGCCTGCTTAACCCAATCCTACAGGTGACCGAGTGGTTTAGGTGGCCACTCCAAAACTAGCAGGTATTTGGTTCGAATTTCGAATCGAGCAAATTTTCAATATTTAAAGCAACGATAAATAACAATTAAAAAAAACTAATCCAAATATTCAATTTTCAATCCCTTCTGGAGGGAGAATATCACCCGATTGGTGATTTATGATTAATATAGTACGAATGGTTAATATTTTTATGGGGCGAAGAAATGGAAGTAGTACAAAACCCTCTACTGGAAGTAATTGAAGAAAAAATATTAACCATTCGTACTATATTAATCATAAATCACCAATCGGATGATATTCTCCCTCCAGAAGGGATTGAAAATTGAATATTTGGATAATTTTTTTTTATTGTTATTTATCGTTGCTTTAAATATTGAAAATTTGCTCGAATCGAGATTCGAACCAAATACCAAAGATTTATAAAATACACAGGTGGCTACGTGATGGATACGTGACGTATCCAGAAGAAATTCGTACATATCTTCAGACTGATCAATTTCAAAATTCTTCGTATGACGTCATTTTTTTTTTCTAATGGAGCAACCTTTGTAATTTACAAACCTTGCCAAATACTCACTAGTTTTGGAGTGGCCACTTAAACCACTCGGCCACCAGTAGGCTTGGATTAAGCAGGCCATTCACGTCCGACTTTTGAAGTTAGACATTGAAGGACATTGAAGTTCGGAAACCTATGGGGTGAAGAAATGGAAGTACTACAAAACCCTCTACAGGAAGGAATTGAAATTACTGTAATATACCGATACTAACTTAAGCAGGCCATTCACGCTCCGACTTGCAATCCAACTAGTCGGACTACTAGTTGGATCGCCTAAATAATCCGACTAGACATCCAACTTTTACTTTAGATCCAACTTTGAAAGTCGGACTACAAGTTGGACTGTAAAAGATTCATTGATTGGATCGTCACTTATTTGAATAAGAAAAGAAGCGATACCCGTTCTTGTATTTAACTTTATGCTTGTCAGATATCCCTCTCTTTACAGGTAAATAAAGCAGGCTTTATTATCTTCCATAACGACCAAGAGATCAGTTTACCAGTTTCGAGGAAGGTTTAATACTAATTGGTATTTTGACTTGAATTTCTGTTTGGTAGGACTTCCAAAATTTGCGAAAGAATAATCCCTATAGGAAGAAATGATTCCCTAAGTCCTTCTTGTTTGTTTTCATATTCCAACCATCTGAATCTTTTTCGAGATTCAACTATTTATACCAGCGATTCCTAACCTTTTTCAGCCGCGAACCCCCAAGGAAATCAAGCATAATGCCGAGGACCCCTGAGTGAAAAAAAGGTGCAATTTTCGGACAATATTATATTTTAGTATTCCTTCAGGAAATTAAAAAAAAAAACTAACTTTTTCCAATGGGACCGCGGACCCCCAGGGGTCCGCGGACCACAGATTAGGAAACAATGATGTATATTATTCGTACTTGGTTCTTTCTGGATTTCCCTGATCCAAATTTTAGAATTTTCCCTTAATTATGCTCCTGAAGTTTTAAGGGGGTATTCTACTCTAGAAATTTGAAAAAATCAAAAAATGTTTTTTTTCATAATCCGATAGTTTAGATATTCAAAAATATCCTCCTAAAAGGATTTTTCAAAATTGAAATTATTTCCGAAGTAATAGCGGTTTTGTATGAAGCTGGGATGGCTGATTAAGAGAATGTAAGTAATACATAAGTACTATTCTATCAATTACGCTGCCTGAAACTTAACGTAAAACTTTAAACGCGTTTTTCTCGAAACTACTTTTTTCGATGCAGTATCCACAGTATCTCAAGTTCTACTGACCCGATTTACCTGAAATTTTTAGAGAGTCTTCTTTATAGACTTGTCTATGTCTGGAACTATCCCCATCCCCAAATTTTGATTTTTACTATTTTTAAAAAATTCGAAACAATCAAAAAAAGTGGTACAAAATTTCGTGAAAAAAAATTGTTCATACTTTTCCGTAGTTCCAGACATTGCGACATAATTGTAGATTAATAATCTTTTTCTTTTTTTGGGGTCAGATTACTACGAGGGTTGAAATCGTGGGTATGGTCACGTGCCAATTTTTTGAGACCCCCCACTTCATCAGCTGCTAATTTTTGAAATTTTTAACTTTTTTTATTTTTTTCTGTATTCTTGAAATGTTAATAAATAACTGATAAAAAATGGATAGTAAAAATATTAATTGGCTATTTTTTATGACACTTCAAAAATTACCTGAAATTCATGCCTCTAGACTAGAATATTCCCTTAAGGAGTAGTCCATAGTAGAACATAGATCGACTTAGGTTGTCATGTTTTTGTTTTTGGTGCAATTAATTAGAAGAAAAAGAACTAATTTATGGACTTACAGTTGAGATTACTATTGATTTACTATGATATGTCGGTAATGTAGGTATTTTAATTATTAATTTTTTGCTACAAAACCTAAACGGTATCATACCATATACTTTCAACAGTGTGAGGGGCCACCCATCGAGAACGTATTTTCAAAAAAATGTGATAACGTTTTATTAAATTACGTATTGTAGATTGTCAACTTTTTTAAAGGCTTTGGACTATGGTATATGGCTGGCTTTAATTTATGGACGCATCCTTGTAGTTTCGATTTGTATGATTTCAAGATTCCCGAGTGAAACAAATGACAAGTTTTGTTTGAAGAAGACCTTAGTGAGGTGAAATAATAAAAAACAAAAAACAACAAAACAAAAAAAAAACAAGAGAAGTTCGATTATTGTTGAAACATTTGAAGAGACATTTTATTGAGATTGTTTTTGAGATGGTCGAGTGTTTAAAAGTTAATAGACAGGTCATGTTGGCAGTGAGGCGCGAAGACGAGAAGACAACAAGAAAACGAGCCGAGGAGGACGACGATGATGATGATGAAGAAGTGGTTTTCTCGTAGGTGGAAATTTATTCAGCCACAGCTGTGTATTTGTATATATATCTATATATTATATATGGTATCTTATGTATGTATGTCTTCTTCTCCAGCCGCCTGCTTTCATTGTACTCCTCCATTCCTTATATAGTATTAATAATATTGTTTGTTGTCGTCTCGCATTTTATTACCCAATGATTATTTTGCATTCATCTCACTCAATTTCGAAAAATAAATGAGTGTTAATTATTCAACAACAAACATCATCGTCAATCTCCCAACCATCTTTCCTCTTCATACAAAGAGAAAAGAATTTTAAATTTATCCTTCATTCTATTACTTATATACAACGGTATTTTCGCGCTATAACATATTAAACAAGATCATATCGTTTGATAATTTCAAAGAGATTCCTTTTTAAATATCCGCGCCTTAATTTATATTCCAATGCCCTCGTAGATCCTCCATCGTTGTTGATTAATTTATTTACATTTTCTCTCTTCTAACTCTTCATAGAATGAATAAAACCAAAAAAAAAAAGGAAAGAAAAAAACGTAGGTTCTCATATAAGTTTTATATAAGTCGCTTTTATCACTTTCAATTTTTCATTTCATTATAATTAATTGGATAGTGTTAATTAAGTTAGGGCAATTAGTTATGCGGTGGTGTAACATGGGTTGCCTACATCAAACGAATGGAGCCGCCTAATTTACTCTATACCCAAGGCTTATAAAATACACAGGTGGCTACGTGATGGATACGTGACGTATCCAGAAGAAATTCGTACATATCTTCAGGCTGATTCAAATTTCAAAATTCTTCGTATGACGTCATTTTTTTTTCTAATGGAGCAATCTGTGTAATTTACAAACCTCGCCCTATACCGATTAGCCAACAAAATTTTAAAGTGTGATTTGAGTTATTTTGGAAAAAAAAATTAAAAAAATTATATCTACTAAGGAAAAATCAAATGTCCCAAACTTCTTTGTCTCCAATTTTATGGAGAGGGGAGAGGATTAATTTTAAAATTTTGTTGCCTTATCGGTATTGGGAAAATTATTAATTATAGATATACTACGTTAAACGTATATTGATACTATTTACTATACTATGCCCTATAGTCGCTTATAATCTAGGAAGTTGAATCGATTTTACATAATTTAAATGAAAAAATAAACAAATAATTCCTATACCGATTGGCTCACAAAATTTTAAAGTGTGAATTTTCCGTTTTTTTTTTTTTTTTTTTGTCAATCGATGGAGGTTTGTGTTCGAAGAGGTTTGTGAAAAAAATCGTTTTGTTTGTGACAAAATAGTTTACTGGTAATTAATTAATTATGAAAAAAATAATTAATTAGTCATTGATATAGTAAAATGTTAAGAAAATTGATGTTTTAAGCGACATACAATAACAAAAATGCGGGAAAATTTAGGAAACGGTTGGTTAAAAATAAACCCAAAAAAAAAATTGCTAGAGAAAACTTAACAGAACCTCCCCCCTTCGAAAACAATCGACAAAATAAAAATTCGGAAAATTCACACTTTAAATTTTTTTTTTTTAAATTTATTGAGTAATCGCTACGGGGTGCTTAATTCACAAAATATTTGTGACGTATTGCCCAGATACGTATTTCGATTGCCAAGCAATCTTCCTCAGTGGTCATCAAGTGGTTTGGATTCACAGGTGAATCATCAAACTACTCGATCCAAACTACTTGATGACCTTTTTTGTAGGGAATTTAATTTTTTATAAATATATGTACTGATAAATTTTTTTATCTTGATAGTTTGACAGCATTGACGCAAAAATGAAAGCACAATTAAAAAATCGAAATTAAAGATGATAGACTTCTTAATATTAATATTAAGGACTCAAACTTTCCCGATATTTTTTTTGTCACCTTGAACAATATTTTTGATTTAATTTCGATACGTTTTTTTTTTCCTTAGTATATATTTTTCGAAAATTTTCTTAAATAACTCAAATCAAGACACCATTGAACACGCTTTTCACACATATATTTTCATCGTTTGTGAAAATCAACTTTTCCTACAGTAAATTTTTGATTATAAATATTTGAAATAACACATTAAGGGACATATTCGTTAATTACGTGAAACAATTTTACCTAAATTTTTCTACCCGCCCACCCCCTTGGTAGGATTTCGTGAGGTTTTACTCGACCCCCCTTTCCTAATATCAAAATGCGAGTTGTGTTTACAAATGAGTCAATCTGTGTTTTGATTTCATTGCCCTTCTTTACCCATAATAAACAAGGAACATTTAAATAACATGAGAACAATATTCTCTTGCACTTTGGAATTTTATAGCTCACGTTGCTGATAATATTTCGGAATGACCAAGGTATATTCTTGTAGAAAATTGAACGATCTACGAAAAAGGTCTCGCACAAGTTTTTGATATATTTATTCCTTCAAAAGTAATTCGAGGTCAAAGTTGAACTAAAGAGAAATTTTAATATTTTTTCAATTTTTTGACGTAACCATCAATTTTATGAGAAAATTTTATAGGACATTTTTTGTAGAGCACTTTTTTTTCCTATAACTTATCTCAATAAAAGTTTTTGATATTTTTCACAGGTCCATCACTTTAGACAATTTCTATGAATGCCCTTTATTAGGTCCTTCTTCAAAAAAAATAGTTCACTGCTTGTGGCTTCTTTGACCACTCTATATCACCTGATATCCTGGAATCAAAACCAGGAATATTATCTTTTGTTTTTGTCATCAAGATTATTAGAATTTTCATTGTTATGGACTGTATTGAGGTCTATATATGTGGTCATAAGTGGCTTACGTCGATTTCGTTTTAGCATATCCTTAAGGATTTCAATATAGCGTATGTTTCACAAGAGAAAATTTGGGAATAGTTTGGAAGTCGAAACTTTCAAAACTCATTGTTCTGGACAAAATTACATTCAGGCCTTCCATCAAGCACTGATTTGTTAGTATATTAATTTAAGAAGTCTTTATATTTTGTATTTTTTAGTTCCCAGAAATTGGGATATAGTAAGTAGTTGGTGTTTCTGGACAAGGTTTATAAAATACACAGGTGGCCTCATGGTGGCTACGTGATGGATACGTGACGTATCCAGAAGAAATTCGTACATATCTTCAGACTGATTCAAATTTCAAAATTCTTCGTATGACGTCATTTTTTTTTTCTAATGGAGCAACCTATGTAATTTACAAACCTTGGTTTCTGGAATGTTTATATTAAGTTCTTGTATGTATTTGGAAAGTTTTGAATGGATTGGTTAAGGGAACGTTGGAAGGTTGTCTAATCCCAAGATTTGTAAATTACACAGGTTGCTCCATTAGAAAAAAAAATGACGTCATACGAAGAATTTTGAAATTGATCAGTCTGAAGATATGTACGAATTTCTTTTGGATACGTCACGTAGCCACCATGAGGCCACCTGTGTATTTTATAAACTTTGGTCTAATCCAAAGAACTTTTATTGATGGTAAATGTCAATTTTTGAAGGAATAACAGAAAAAGATCATATTATTATTACTCAGGAGAGTTTAAATTTGGGAAAACTTCCAAGTATTCAATCGAGAATTTCAAAGAATCCAGTGGTTCCAAATGTAAACCCATTCAGCCAATATATTGGGATATAAAGCACTAAGATTATATTTAAATAATTATTTTCATTTACCAAGAAGATACAATTAAAGCATGACGAAAGTATCAAACAAGACAATAATAGATTCAAATGAGTTAATAATATGAAAAGAAGTACACAATGGAACTTACATTAAGTGATTTTTATATTATCTACTGCACATAAAAGCCAAGAATAGTGAGAAAGGGACAAAGGAAAAATGGTTTGATAAAAAGAAATCTTTTATTCAGAATGTTTTTTTTTTTTTCGTTAATTTCTCTCCATTATTGTTGTTTAGTTAATATTTTCTTCAGCTTCTATGTATGTATTGGGTATATCAGGCGTGAATGACTTGAAACATTCTCACGCATCCCTATCTCTCATAGTCATCCATATTTTTTTTTCCACAGGAAATATTTTGAAAAAAAAAATAAAATCAAAATTAAATCAACCGGAGTTACTTGAACAGCTGAGGGAGAGATGTATCATGCATCATTCTATTCTTATTCAAATTAAAATTCTTTAGAAAATTACTTACTTTGGTTTTTGGTGGTCCTTTCCGTTGAGATTAATTTCACAATTGTTTCGATCGGTATCGGTAACTAAACACCCGAAGGGGGACGTTTTTTTTTTCATTAAGGGATGATTCATTTTTTTTTTTGTTGTCGAAAGGGGTTGAAGTGATTTATTAAATGTGTTGTTTTTTTGTATTATTTGTAGGTGAAAGTGGCATGTGGTCGAGCCAAATTGTCCGAGAAAGAGGATCCGCTAATGGCTGAATTGGTGGATGATCGAACAATGGGCTCTAATAAGCCGCAACGGATTAGTTCCAGTCTACGAACAACCCCTCCCGACACCCAGTTGCTGCATTTCCTCGCCTCGGTGGTGAAAAGTCGCGGCTTTTATGCAACACTGGCGGATAGTTTGTGTAAGGATGAAAGTTTTGCGGAAACGCGCGATGAACGGGAATGCTGGAATGGACAACGAATTGGAGAGTAAGTAAATTATATTGTTGCACTGATTTAGAATCTCCTAATAACTTTAAACGACTTCTATTAGCGTTAATTCAATATATAAAATACGTGACGTATTGCCCAGATACGTATTTCGATTGCCAAGCAATCTTCCTCAGTGGTCATCAAGTAGTTTGGATCACTCCGTAACTGTTTTGTCGTGATTAACCTGTGAATCATCAAACTACTTGATGACCACTGAGAAAGATTGCTTGGCAATCGAAATACGTATCTGGGCAATACGTCACAAATATGTCTGTTTGAACTTCTGTTCAAGTTTTATGTTTATTGTATGATTTTTATATATTATTTTATTAAATTATACTACATTAGACTGGGCCAAAAAAATCGACTATTTTTGTTTTGAAAATCGTATATCGAAAATATTGTTCAAGGTTACAAAAAAAAAAATATCGGGAAGGTTTGAGCCGTTAATATTAATATTAAGAGGTCAATCATCTTTAATTTCGATTTTTTTTATTTTTTTCATCCCTTAGTTTTATGAAGGGGAGGCCTTCCCTTATTATTTCAATGCAATTGTATAAAGCCTACAGTGATTGGAACATTGTTTGGTATCTCTATACCAAATTTCGTAAAAATCGGTTTATCGGTTCTTTAGTTAAAAGATGACATACAGACTGGCACAAAAATATTATGAGAATAAATGTTGAATAATGGCTTGAAACAAAAACTTACTTTTTATGTCAAATAAAGGATAGAATTTATATATTAGTATTATAGATTAGACTGGACAAAAAAAATCGATTATTTTTTTTTTTTGTAAAGTATATCAAAAATATTGTTCAAGGTGACAAAAAAAAAATATCGGGAAGGTTTGATCTCTTATTATAAATATTAAGAGGTCTATCATCTTTAATTTCGATTTTTTATTTGTGCTTTGATTTTTGCGTCAATGCTGTCAAACTATCAAGGTAAAAAAATTCATCTGCCCATATATTTGTAGAAAATTAAATTCCCTACAAAAAAGGTCTCTTTGAAATTTTTTGCCAGACACGCCGTTTTCGAATAATCAAGCTTCAGACATTGATATAATTTTTAGATTTATCTTCTTTATTTTGGAATTTTGTAACTAACGAACAAATAAATATATAGATTCTTGAAGGGAATTTAATGCTCTACAAAAAAGGTCTCTTAACGTTTTTACATAAAATCACTTTTTCGAAAGTTATTCACAATTAAAGTTGAAGGAAAAATTAAATTATTGTTTTTTTTCGTTGTTGAACCAAATTTGAAAGAGTGGTTTTATGTAAAAACGTTAAGAGACCTTTTTTGTAGAGCATTAAATTCTCTTCAACAATCTATATTGTTCTTTGCTATATATTTATTTGTTCGTTAGTTACAAAATTCCAAAATAAAGAAGATAAATCTAAAAATTATATCAATGTCTGAAGCTTGATTACTCGGAAATGACGTGCCTGGCAAAAATTTTCAAAGATGCCTTTTTTGTAGGGAATTTAATTTTGTATAAATATATGTGCAGATGAATTTTTTTACCTTGATAGTTTGACAGCATTGACGCAAAAATGAAAGCACAAATAAAAAATCGAAATTAAAGATGATAGACCTCTGAATATTAATATTAAGGGCTCAAACCTTCCCTCAAAATACAAATTCAAATGAGATCTATTTTTTAAATCTTAAAAAATTATAAGTACATATTCTTAGCTGTTTTCAAATTGATATAATCTTAATTACGTTATTATTTTCAAATTCATTTATTAAGTTGTATTTTTGGTGTTGTAGCATGATTAAAAAGACTTAAATGTACGCTATGGAATAGAAAAGAATATGTGGAAATAGAAGTCAATGGTAACAAATATGCAACTAATGCGTAGCGTTTCGTAGCATATCTGACCACCGGCCATATTTGTGTCTTTGTCCTTTTTTGTTACATGCATATCAGCTTTTCTATCGCATATTTTCTATTTAACTTATTGTACCTAGAATTAATCATTTTTTTTTCTTCATATTATAGATATACGGAAACGGTCGTTGATGCTAGTCTAAGTATGCAGAAATACAATCCGGAAGTCAGGCCTTTGGCCACGATTCCCTCAGGAGGACCACAAGTGGCACGACTCGCTGATAAACTACGACATGTACGACAGGTAATTAGCAATTTTTATTGTTAAATATTTTTTTTTACGACCAATGACGTATCAAAGATAGACCAAGGATGACATTTAAGTGACCATATATTAAAATGGAAGAAAACCCAATCTTTCGTTACGAAAAACTTGTATTTCCGCAGAATTTTATTTTTTTACTTTTAATGATCAAATGAGAGTCTAAAATCGATAAGGGTGCGATAAATGGGATTCCTGTGACGTCACAGTACGGATTAGTATGCTTATTGAAATTCAAATATAAACAGGTCATTGAAGGATTACCATAGAAACCGTAATAATTAACACAGTTTTTGACCCACAGAGGTGCAATACAGAGCAGGGATCGTTTAAGGGAAGGGAGTCCATGGACCACTAGTGGTCCGCAGAGAAATGTGGAATATACTTATTACACTATTTAAATAGTTAACAACAATTGAAAATCCGTTAAAAGTGGTCCGAGAATGGATTATTTTTCTTAAATCGGATATCCGTTTTCCAAAGTTTCCTCCTCTCATGGTGAACGTATTTCCTCACCTTTCCCCCCTTTCCTCACCCGTTCCATTCAGTACCACCCGAAGCAGACCACACAAAAATTCTCTTCTCATTATTTGTTCAACTAAGATAATATATAAGAATGAATTTCAATCCTGCAATGCATGGGAACTGTGGGGAGTGAGAACATGGGAAATGTGTAAAGATGTAGCGCCGCCACAAGTGTATTTGGAGAACTAACTGTATATGATAATATAGGTTAGTACGCTAGATACACTTGTGGTGGCGCCATTTCTTGACACATTTCCCATCATGCATTGCAAGATTGGAATACCTTGTTTTGTATGAAGGTTTATAAATTACACAGGTTGCCCCATTTGAAAAAAAAATTACGTCATACGAAGAATTTTGAAATTTGAATCAATCTGAATATATGAACGAATTTTTTCTGGATACGTCACGTGGCGCATGAGGCCCCCTGTGTAATTTATAAACCTTGATGCAAAACAAGGTATTCTAATCTTGCAATGCATGATGGGAAATGTGGCAAGATATGGCGCCGACACAAGTGTATCTAGCTTACTAACCTATATTATCATATATAGTTAATTCTCCAAATACACTGGTGGCGGCGCAATATCTTAACACATTTCCCATCATGCATTGCCAGATTGGAATACCTTGTTTTGTATCAAGGTTTATAAATTACCCAGGTTGTCCCATTAGAAAAAAAAAATGACGTCATACGAAGAATTTTGAAATTTGAATCAATCTGAACATATGTATGAATTTCTTCTGGATACGTCACGTAGCGCATGAGGCCACCTGTGTATTTTTATAAACCTTGGTTTTGTATTACCTTATGTTAAACATGAGTCCTCTGTACCAGTGCTTCTCAAACTTTTTCATATCATGACCCTCCCAATAAGAGCAAAAAGTCCAAGGCTCTACTGCCCAAATTTTTTCGATTTTATTGTCCAACAGTACTTTATTTGTGTACCATTAGTTATTATTGTAGAAATATTTCGCGACTTGTTCGGAAGTCGTGCCTCTTTGTTTGAGGAGCACTGTTCCATAGTATTTTTTTTGGGTTTTAAATAGTAGACGGTTGGCCAGGCTAAACCTGAACAGGACCGGATTTAGGACTGTAGAATTTATTTAAAAAAATACCAAAAAAGTACTTCTAATATAAAAGTATTGATGTTTTTAAATTTGATCAATGTTTGCCACCCGGTAAGTGGCAGTGGACTTCTGCTATAATAATAGAATAATAGGCAAAAGTTTTTTTTTTTTGGGGCAACCTGTGTAATTTATAAACCTCGATACAAAACAAGGTATTCCAATCTTGCAATGCATGATGGGAAATGTGTCTAGATATGGCGCCGCCACAAGTGTATCTAGCGTACTAACCTATATTATCACATTAGTTCTCCAAATACACTTGTGGTGGCGCCATGTCTTGATACATTTCCCATCATGTATTGCAAGATTGGAATACCTTGTTTTGTATCAAGATTTATAAATTACACAGGTGGCCCCATTAGAAAAAAAAAAATGACGTCATACGAAGAATTTTGAAATTTGAATCAATCTGAATATATGTACGAATTTCTTCTGAATACATCACGTGGCGCATGAGACCACCTGTGTATTTTTATAAACCTTGGTTTTGTATTACCTTATGTTAAACATGAGTCCTCTATGATAGCAGTGCTTCTCAAACTTTTTCATATCATGACCCTCCCAATAAGAGGAAAAAATCCAAGGCTCTTCTGGCCAAAATTTTTCGATTGACTATTAGTTATTATTGTAGAAATATTTCGCGGCTTGTTCGGAAGTCGTGCCTCTCTGTTTGAGAACCACTGTTCCATAGTATTTTTTTGTGTTTTAAATAACGGTTGGCCAGGCTAAACCTGAACAGGGCCGGATTTAGGACTGTAGAACTTATACAAAAAATTGACCAAAAAAGTACTTCTTATATAAAAGTATTGATGTTTTTAAATTTGATTAATGTTACACCGGTAGATGGCAGTGGACTTCTACTATAATAATAGAATAAGCAAAATTTTTTTTCTTGATTTTTTCAGGTTGTAATTTCGGCGTTGGGTAGTGCAGGTCTTCCCGAATCGGACAGTTATATGCAAGGGGACGCGGCTGAAGGTTCTGGTTCCGGTCAACAAGGTTCGCCCCGTTATAATGACGACTCGGACGATGGTGCTTACGAAGGTTCCGGATCTGGAGATCATGGTACATGAATTTTGATGATTTATTTTTTTTTATTTTTCTAAAATTATATTTTTATTTTTTTTGTAGATGTCAATCATCATGTGAGCATCGAATCGGGTGAATCGGTACCGAAAGTACAACATTCACCCCCGAATGTTTCGCAAACCGGTGGTAGTTTGGCACTGGGACCATCGACTGGATTGCTAGTTGCGGTGATTTCCCTCGTTTTGACTTCGGTGCGATATTTGTTGATGAATTGAGAAAGAAATTCATTTAATTTAATTTGAATTTTTATTTTTTTTTTTTTTGGAAATGAAGAATGATTGTGATAACGTTATATTATGATATATGTAATATAAATAATATATTTAAAATTTGGTAGGAATTACGGAACCCATCCATGAGAATGTGACAGGATTGGAAATATTTTATTTAATTTTTTTTTTTTGAGTATTTCGTATGATTCAGCGTGAAACGTTTTTCAGATTGATTTTTTTTCTTTTGAAAGTACTCAAAAATCATATCATTAATAAAATGAGCAATAATTGGGAAAAAAATTCAGTTTAAAAAGGTCACCGAAGTAAAATCATATAAATTTAACTAATGTATATGCTTTGTAAATAATATTAAAAAAAAATAATAATTTAGGCTATTCTTATTGTAAATGTGGAATGGATGATTGGAGTGTATGGTTATTGTGTATTTGTGTATAAAATTTAATGATTTTTATTGAAAATCAATTGCCAAGTAAATTGATAATTTGTCTCTTAACTAATGTGTTACTAAATGTAATTGTTTAACGACCGTTTTTTTTTTCGTAGAATTAACTTGATCGATAAAAGATTTCGATAGTTGATCTATGGAAAAATCGGTCATAAAGATTTGTTTGTCATTACGTCCGAAAATTGCCTATTTAGTAAAGCAAAAACGTATGTTTTTTCTTTTGAACTGTGATTTTCAAAAAAATATAAAATTTAGAAAAACATCCGAGTATTAACTTGAGAAATATGAATATTTAAATATATTATATATCAATGTTAGTAAATGTAAAATTTTTTTTGAACAAAAATGGGAAAAAAAAACCCTGCAGATTGTGAAAAATATATGTACACTATTTGATGTTAGTTACAGTTACTATTTTATTGTAAGCATAAGATTAAAAAGTTTTCAATTTAATTGATATTGATGAAAAGAAAAATATATATAGATTTATGTGTAGAAAAGCACAAGTATACCTCCCCCCACTCTATTCTCCGTGAATGGTGCTTATTACTCAACAATTTTCCAAATAATTTTCCCAATAAGCATTTGGTCTTGAACAATTTAATATATATGTGGGGTACATTTTTTTAATTTTATGCAAAAAAAATAAATTTATATATACTGTTTTACGACAAAGATAGTGATACCAATCTAAAGTGCAAAACATTGTTGAAATTGTGTCACTATCTTTGTCGATAGACAATTCATAAACTTTAAATAATGGGTCAGTCCAAATAAAGTGGTCCAAAATAATTTTTTGTGTGCTATCACCCCAAAATGTTGGTAGTTCAAATTTACCATTATTTTAATTTTTATTGTTTTTAGTTTTCCAGTGGTGGCCATATTAGTTTTACTAGGCGCAGACATTTTCGAACTTTTAAGGATTTCCGGAAACTTGATTATCTCAGGCCCTATTTGTCCTATCAAAATGAAACAAAAAGCAGTAGGTTCATGAAAATGTAAGCTATAAAATTATAATAAGACATTTTCACCTAAATTTAATTCTAAGGGGTGAAATTTCAGCCTAAATTTTTAGTTCTCATTTGTAAAAACTCCAAATTTCACGGAAAGATTGTGAAGGAAGGAAAAAAGTCTATACGTTAAAACTTTTTTTTACAAACAATTAGATACTAGTTGTATTCAAAAACAAAATTTGAAGTCGGAGACTTTAAAGCTTTTTAAAATAAAAAATAACAAAATTTGGAAATTTTCAAAATTTGCAATTTTCTGAGCTCAATATCTCTGGTGGGGGACCGGATAAAAATCTGAAATATCACCTCATTATAGTACTGGATGATAGTATTATGCACCTAAAATTTGGAGTTTGAGATTTGACTAGGAGCAAAGGTATTGCAAATACAAAATGTCAAAATAATGCATACTGCAGTAGGTGAGTATAATGTATTTAACCATTTAATATGTGACATATACTTGGCAAAAAGGGTATTTTACACAAAACAACATGTACTCTGGGCTAAATATTATTCATATCTTAAATTTAAAATATATACTTCTTCCTGAAAGCTAATAATGCATATACGTACCCATAGTCATTCTGAAGTATGTCATACCTTCCACCCTGAAGTATGCATTATTTTGACATTATGTGCTTGCAATACCTCTGCTCCTAGTCAAATCTCAAACTCCAAATTTTAGGTGCATAATACTATCATCCAGTACTATAATGGGGTGATATTTCAGATTTTTATCTGGTCCCCCACCAGAGATATTGAGCTCAGAAAATTGCAAATTTTAAAAATTTCCAAATTTTGTTATTTTTTATTTTCAAAAGGCTTAAAGTCTCAGACTTCAAATTTTGTTTTTGGATTCAACTAGTACCTAATTGTTTGTAAAAAAAGTTTTAACGTGTAGACTCTTTCCCTTCATTCACAATCTTTCCGTGAAAATAGGAGTTTTAACAAATGAGAGCTAAAAATTTAGGCTGAAATTTCACCCCTTAGAATTAAATTTAGGTGAAAATGTCTTATTATAATTTTATAGCTTATATTTTTATGTACACACTGCTTTTTGTTTCATTTTGATAGGACAAATAGGGCCTGAGATAATCAAGTTTCCGGAAACCCATAAAAGTGCGAAAATATCTGCGCCTAGTAAAACTAATATGGCCACCATCGGAAAACTATAAAGAATAAAATTAAAATAATGAATTGGAACTACCAACATTTTGGGGGTGACCGCAAAAAAAATCAAAATTAAAAAAAAATCAACCAGTGCTGGACCGACTGAATTGGACTGACCCTGATGCACACATAACAATTCTTTTTTTTTTCATTCGAAACGATCTATTTTAAATGTGAAATGTTTAGAAGAGTAAATTATATTAAAATGAAATAAAATTATATGGCAATTATTAATGAAAAAGAAAAAAAAATAGCAAAAAAAAAATATATATATTAGAGATTATTAGTTAGTTAAATTAAATATTATATTAAATTAAATATTTAAATAATTAATATTATTAAATTAAATGAAATATTTATGAAATAGAATGCCAACAGAAACTATTATATAATGCACAATGATTCGGATTAATATAATCGATAAGCGACTTTAAATCTTTGATCAAATTATTTGTAAATATGTTTGATCAATTAAAAGAATAGCAAAGCTCAGTTTTCTTTTGCGTTGGAAAATCAATCAATCATTGATCATTTAAGTGTAAAGTCGCTTATTCTTATCGGAAAATTTTTCAATATTAACAAAACATCACAATGTTTAAAACAATCTAATTAAAAAAAAAAAATCAGACAGATAAGCCACAAACTAATACCTATAAGTAAAGTTATATAATTTATATATATATTATATCTATTTCTATGTAAATTGCTTTTCAGTTTGCCATAATATTTTTTATTACAATACTACACAATATACAACTTAGCCGGACTATAATACTATTAACTATTATATCATAAATCGCTTGTTTTAGTTTAACATTTTTTTTTTTTTTTGTAATTGTATAATTTCTAAAGTATGATATATTTTCGAGATAGAATCGAAAAATGCACAACAATACGGTCAATCACATTTGAAATTTATAATGGTTTATATTTTTTATTCAATGCTTAAGTTTAAAATGAAAAAAACACTAGTCTTAGCTTTAATATTTTAAAAATATTAATTTAACGAAGAAATTTTGAATTTATATAATTGGAGAGAAGAAAACAAATAGTTGTATAATACAAAATAATACGTTTTGCCTTCCACTGGTTTTGATGAAAAATAAAAGAGATGAAAGCGGCCTTTTTTAATTTAATTGTTGGGTTTTTATTGACTTGTAAGTGTCCTTTTTGTCCTTGATATCCTCAATGTACTTTACTTATGAAAAATAATCCTGACGGACCATTTTTGTAGCGGCAAAACTTTAAGGTTTCAACCGGATAGGTACGAAGGAAATAAATTATACAGCATAAGAAGTAAAGAAGTGAGTATTGATAGAAATATGGTAACAATTAATTTTATTTGTTGTGAAATCTTAGCACTATGTTTCAACAGTAATTCAATAACAATAAATTTAAAATAAGTCATCCACTATGGATGGCATTCAATTGGGTTCAAATTTAGTAACGAGGACCAAATTGATTTCTCGATTTACTGGATTACTAAGAACCCTAGAGTCGCTGAAGACCTACCATGTCATAAAGCGACAGTAAATAATATTAAATGAATTAATTACAAGTATTTCGAGTCGACCACTTATCGTAATACTTTGTAGAATAAATATAAGAAATCTTCAGTAAAGGACATCCGGTTTTTATGATTACCGTTCATGTCATACTGTAAAGATCCTCAACTATCGATCTTCAATATCTTCGAAGATCTCCTTCATAAATGCTCGAATAATATTCATGGTTGTATTCCTACAATATTCATTAATTACAATAGTTTAATTACAAGTATTAAAGATATCTATCTTAAAAATATCATCGGTAAAAGTCATCAAATTTTAAAGATCTTCAAACCTATTGTATCGATCTCCAAAATTCTGCACCAAAATTATGCTTAAAAGGTAATTCTATAACTATAAATTTACAAGAAGTTCTCCACTATGGATGGCATTCAATTGGGTTCAAATTTAGTAACGAGGACCGAATTGATTTCTCGATTTACTGAATTACTAAGAACCCTAAAGTCGCTGAAGACCTACCATGTCATAAGGCGACGGTAAATAATATTAAATGAATTAACTACAAGTATTTCTTGTAGAATAAATATACGAAATCATCAGTAAAAGACATCCGGTTTTTATGATTACCGTTTGATAATGTCACTCTGTAAAGATCTCCAATATTCTCCTTCATACAGGGCCGGATTTAAACTTGATTCTGCCCCTGGACACCGAAAAAAATGCCGCCCCAATACTAAAATTTCACTGAAACTTATAGTTTTTATATCTTACTTTTCAAAAATAGGATAACTTATTCATTATATATTTATATTAGACTTTCTTTTCTTAATTACATCGGAAATATTGTTGGGAATGGCAAAAAAAAATTCTGTGAAAGTTTAGGCTCTTAATATTAATATTAAGAGGTGCCGCATCGTAAATTTCGATTTTCCATTTAAATAACATGGGAACAATATTCTCTTGCACTTTGGAATTGTATAGCTCACGTTGGTGGCAATATTTCGAAATGACCAAGGTATATTCTTGTAGAAAATTGAACGATCTACAAAAAATGTCTCAAACAAGTTTTTGATATATTTATTCCTTCAAAAGTTATTCGAGGTCAAAGTTGAACTAAAGAGAAATTTTAATATTTTTTTCAATTTCTTGACGCAACCATCAATTTTATGAGAAAATTTTATAGGACATTTTTTGTAGAGCACTTTTTTTTCTATAACTTATCTCTATAAAAGTTTTTGATTTTTTTTACAGGTTCCAAGTTATTTGCAATGAACTGAAAATATTCATAATTTTATCGTAGCTAATGAATCCACCGAAACAAATTACATAATGCAAATAACTTAGGACCTGTGAAGAATATCAAAAACTTTTATAGAGATAAGTTATAGGAAAAACAGTGCTCTACAAAAAATTTCCTATAAAATTTTCTCATAAAATTGATGGTTGCGTCAAAAAATTGAAAAAAATATTAAAATTTCTCTTTAGTTCAACTTTGACCTCGAATAACTTTTGAAGGAATAAATATATCAAAAACTTGTGAAAGACCTTTTTTGTAGATCGTTAAATTTTCTACAAGAATATACTTTGGTCATTCCGAAATATTGTCACCAACGTGAGCTAGAAAATTCCATAGTGCAAGAGAATATTGTTCCCATGTTATTTAAATGGAAAATCGAAATTTGCGATGCGGCACCTCTTAATATTAATATTAAGAGCTTAAACTTTCACAGGATTTTTATTTTGTCATTTCCAACAATATTTTCGATATAATTAAGAAAAAAAATCATCATTTTTTTTTGTATCAGTCTAATGTAAGGGATGTTTCGGTCCTTTATTTGACCTTCATCAGGCTTTCATCATCAGGAATTTTATAGCTCACGTTGGTGACAATATTTCGGAATGACCAAGGTATATTCTTGTAGAAAATTGAACGATCTACAAAAAAGGTCTCGGACAAGTTTTAGATATACTTGATAACTTAGAACCTGTGAAAAATATCAAAAACTTTTATAGAGATAAGTTATAGGAAAAACAGTGCTCTACAAAAAATGTCCTATAAAATTTTCTCATAAAATTGATGGTTGCGTCAAAAAATTGAAAAATTATTAAAATTTCTCTTTAGTTCAACTTTGACCTCGAATAACTTTTGAACGAATAAATATATCAAAAACTTGTCCGAGACCTTTTTTGTAGATCGTTCAATTTTCTACAAGAATATATGGTCATTCCGAAATATTGTCACCAACGTGAGCTATAAAATTCCAAAGTGCAAGAGAACATTGTTCCCATGTTATTTAAAAGGAAAATCGAAATTTCCGATGCGGCACCCCTTAATATTAATATTAAAAGCTTAAACTTTCACAGGATTTATTTTGTCATTTCCAACAATATTTTCGATATAATTAAGAAAAAAAAATCATCATTTTTTTTTTTGATTCAGTCTAATATATATTTCAAATACAAAAAAATATTCGTGTTTTTTTTCTAAGTTTTATTAATTTTGCTCTAAGAATGACTCATAATTGTATTACATTAATTTTTTTACAGGCAAACAGACTGGATTTTTTTTTTCACTTTCCAAATTTCGTCGGCCTAGAAAATTTCCCGCCCTGGGCACTAGCCCCCCAAGGTTTATAAATTACACAGGTTGTCCCATTAGAAAAAAAAATATATCGTCATACGAAGAATTTTGAAATTTGAATCAGTCTGAAAATATGTACGAATTTCTTCTGGATACGTCACGTAGCGCATGAGGCCACCTGTGTATTTTATAAACCTTGACTAGCCCTGACTACCCCTAATATAAATCCACCGCTGTCTCCATAACTATGTTTCAACGGCAATTCAATAACAATAAAGCTACAATAAATCCTCCAATATGGATGGCATTCAATTGGGTTCAATTTTAGTGACAAGGACCGAATTGATTTCTCGATTTACTGGATTACTGAGAACCCTAAAGTCGCTGAAGACCTACCATGTTATAAAACGAAGGTAAAAAAAATTAACTCCAAGTATTTCGGTCATTTACTGTAATACTTTGTAGAATAATCATCGGTAAAAGACATTCGGTTTTTATTATTACCGTTCCATACTGTCATACTATAAAAATCCCTATATATTATATAATTTAGAAACAAAAAAATATTCGTGTTTTTTTCTAAGTTTCATTAATTTTGCTCTAAGAAGGACTCATAATTGTATTACATTAATTTTTTACAGGCAAACAGACTGGATTTTTTTTTACTTTCCAATTTTCGCCGTCCCTAGAAAATTTTCCGCCCTGGGCACTTTCTACAATATTAATTACAACTATGGATATGACAATAATAAAATAAAATTCAGGAAATCTCAAAAAAATTCCTATCTTATCTCCTTTTTTTTTAAAAAGTAAATATTATTAAGTGGCAGATTTAATTGATTTTGATAACATTTCCGGGTATAACACCCGTGCATATTGAGGCAATAAAACAATAATTTTAATTTTTACGATTTAATTAATTTTTTTTTTTTGGTCAAAATCACAATTCCTTTATCCACATTATTTCCTTGTGGGGTGAATCATCTTCTGAACAATAATATTAACAATGCGCTATTTAAACTAGTGCGCTAGTGTAAAGTGTAGCCGAGTGCAAGTGCCGTCGCACCTCTTCGTATCCGTGCACAAAATCCCACACACACATACACACATTTCCCATAAGCCCCACCATTCAACACATGCTCAACGGTGTCGGTGTGTTGGTGCAATGGCTGAAATTGTATGGTTGCGTATGAATGTGTACGCTGTGTGTGTCGGGTGGCAATTCAACTTGTAAATAATGTATTTATTTAATAAAACACTTTTTATACTAGATATTAGTTAATCTAGTGGTGCACCGAAAGTATTTGTGCATATTTAACGTTTAGTTTAAGTCGCAAATACTACTTTAAATACATTTACATCGTTTTTGATTTGGTCGTATTCTCTTATTGACAATAGTATCAAAATGGCGCACCAGTTAGCCCCGTCAGTCAATTGTTCCTTGGATGATATTGACTTAAATGCACTGAAGGTAATCTCTTAATTTCCATATTAATGCAATTAACATCCTTGAAAATCGTTTCGGTCGGCTTTTTCGCATAAATCCTCACAATATCATTGGTTATTTGATCGCTATTCACATACCTACACATGCACATCATTTCACATACACATACATATTTCCGTCCCATAATATCTGCAATAAGGAATTTCTCATATAATCATTTCATGGGAATTGGGTGTGATTCATTATTTCCGAAAGTTTCACACTGGAAATTTTTGTATGTTTTTTAGGATCCAGCGGGGATTTTCGAGTTGATCGAGGTTGTCGGTAATGGAACCTATGGACAGGTGTATAAGGTATGTAGCAATCGGAAAACAAATTCCACGACAAATTGATTGGCAATTTTTTTTTTCGGTGATTTAGGGTCGGCACACAAAAACGGGCCAGTTGGCCGCCATCAAGGTGATGGATGTCACCGAGGACGAGGAGGAGGAAATTAAATTAGAAATCAATGTTTTGAAAAGATATTCGAATCATAGAAATATCGCTACGTATTATGGCGCTTTCATCAAAAAATCGCCGCCCGGCAAAGACGATCAGTTGTGGTTGGTTATGGAATACTGTGGTGCAGGTAACTTATACGACTTGATCACTTATTATCGTCGAAATTGACTACACGATTGCCCTGAAGAAAGAAACCATTTTGAAGCAGAGGTTTTTAATCTTAGACCCATGGGCACCTTGGTGCCCCAAAACACAACTCTTTAGACCAAAAGATTGTGGATTTCGGATTCAAATCCATTAGCTGGACGCAGCCTCTCCAGATCACATCTTCAAGACGTCATTACCCTGAAACTAATTTCAAGATTCTCTTCAAGTCATTTTATGATACTTTTGTATTCATGGTGGTTCCGAATAATGAAAATATTAAAGGAGAAGAACAGGTCAACCAATAAGAGAAGGAAATCATTTTTTTAGTAAAAAACCAAAAGAATCACCGTCCAGGTCGGATGAAATCCAAGACCACGATCTTTCTACGATGTTATTGGAATTCTTGTGGATCTCTATTCCTTTTCGGTGCTTTCTTTTGAAAAAAAACCACGAGAAAAGGGAATTTCGGTCTTGCCAAATTCCATAGAATTTTCAGTAAACAAACAATGCTTCCATAGAATTTTACACTCCTCCGATGTTCTTTAAGTCATGTACTTACAAATCTCCCGGTTTCACTAACATATATCTTTCCGTATGAACAAGGGAACTAATTTCAAGATTTTTTTTTTTTTTGGACAAAATAAGGTGAGGGAAATCTTCAAAAGACACCCAGGAAGACGGGTAGTGTCGGATTCACATAAAGCGCCTACCGACTAAAACCCCCACCTTATTGGTTACCAACCATTTAGGTTCTAAACCAGAATAGAAAGAAGAACTAATTTCAAGATTCTCTTCAAGCCGTTTTATATACGATTCATGATGGCCAGAATAATGAAAATATTAAAGGAGAAGAACAGGTCAATCAATAGGAAAAGATGATAATCTTCCTCTTTTTAGTAGAAGAACTATTCAACGAAACAACAGGGGAATCACCTTCCAGGTTGGGTGAAACTCTTTGGATTCGAAAGCCACATGGGAAAGATTTAATGGGATTTTCTCAGATTTACAATTCATTGGGTATCTTGGATTGGAAGGTCAGGGATCTTAGTCTCGGATTTCATCCAACCTGGAAGACAATTTTCCCGGTTCTCGATTGATTAATCTACTGTTCTGCTTTAAAATTTTCATTATTTTAACCACCATGAATAAGACGGCTTGAATAGCATCTTGAAATTAGTTTCGGAACAATTACGTCCTGAAGATGCGACCCGAAGAGATTGCGAAACACTTTGGATTCAAAAGCCACGTGGGAAAGATTTGATGGGGTTTCTCAGATTTACAATTGATTGGATATCTTGGATTGGAAGGACAGAGATCGTGGTTTCGGATTTCATCCGATCTCGAAGGCCATTCTCCCGGTTTCTTAGTTAAATAGTTTTTCAACTAAAAGAAGAAAGATTATCTCCATTCTCGATTGATTAATCTGCTGTTCTGCTTTAAAATTTTCATTATTTTAACCGCCATGAATAAGACGGTTTGAAGCAAGGTTTATAAAATACACAGGTGGCCTCATGGTGGCTACGTGACGTATCCAAAAGAAATTCGTACATATCTTCAGATTGATTCAATTTCAAAATTCTTCGTATGACGTCATTTTTTTTTTCTAATGGAGCAACCTGTGTAATTTACAAACCTTGGGTTTGAGGAGCATCTTGAAATTAGTTTCGAAACAATTACGTCCTGAAGATGCGACCCGAAGAGATTACGAAACTCTTTGGATTCGAAAACCACATGGGAAAGATTTGATAGGATTTTCTCAGATTTACAATTGGTTGGCTATCTTGGATTGGAAGGACAGAGATCGTGGTTTCGAATTTCATCCGACCTGGAAGGTGATTCTCCCGGTTTCTTAGTTGAATAGTTCTTCAACTAAACGGAAAAAGATTATCCCCGTTCTCGAAGGATTAACCTACTGTTCTGCTTTAAAATTTTCATTATTTTAACCGCCATTAATACGACGGCTTGAAGAGCATCTTGAAATTAGTTTCGGAACAATTACGTCCTGAAGATGCGATCTGAAGAAGTTGCGAAACGCTTTGGTTTCGAAAGCCACAACCTTTTCTCTACTAAAGTGTTGTATTTTGATTAAAACCAACCGTGAAACCCTGAAATCTAGAAAGTATACATTCGACTGATTCAAAAAAAAAAATGATGAATTTATTTTTTCTTAATTATATCGAAAATATTGTTGGGAATGACAAAAAAAAATCCTGTGAAAATTTAAGCTCTTAATATTAATATTAAGATGTGCCGCATCGCAAATTTCGATCCGTTTAAATAACAAGGGAACAATATTCTCTTGCACTTTGGAATTTTATAGCTCACCTTGGTGGCAATATTTTGGAATGACCAAGGTATATTCTTGTAGAAAATTGAACGATCTACAAAAAAGGTCTCTTATGAGTTTATGATATATTTTTTCCTTCAAAAGTTATTCGAGGTCAAAGTTGAACTAAAGAGAAATTTTAATATTTTTTCAATTTTTTGACGCAACCATCAATTTTAGGGGAAAATTTTATAGGACATTTTTTGTAGAGCACTTTTTTTCTATTACTTATCTAAATAAAAGTTTTTGATATTCTTCACAGGTCCTAAGTTATCAAGTATATCAAAAACTTGTCGGAGACCTTTTTTGTAGATCGTTCAATTTTCTACAAGAATATACCTTGGTCATTCCGAAATATTGTCACCAACGTGAGCTATAAAATTCCAACGTGCAAGAGAATATTGTTCCCATGTTATTTAAATGGAAAATCGAAATTTGCGATGCGCCACCTCTTAATATTAAAAATCTCTATAAAAGTTTTTGATATTTTTAAAAGTTTAAGCTCTTAATAACATGGGAAAAATATTCTCTTGCACTTTGGAATTTTATAGCTCACGTTGGTGACAATATTTCGGAATGACCAAGGTATATTCTTGTAGAAAATTGAACGATCTACAAAAAAGGACTCGTACAAGTTTTTGATATATTTATTTCTTCAAAAGTTATTCCAGGTCTAAAAAGAAATTTTAGTATTTGTCAATTTTCTGACGCCACCATCAATTTTATGAGAAAATTTTATAGGACATTTTTTGTAGAGCACTTTATTTCCTACAACTTATCTTGATAAAAGTTTTTGATATTTTTCACAGGTCCTAAGTTATTTACATTAAACTGAATATTCCCTGAATTATTATATTTTTAACATAAAAATTATTTTTTTTATTTTAATTAAATAACTTAGGACATGTGAAAAATATCAAAAACTTTTATAGCAATAAGTTATAGGAAAAAAAGTGCTCTACAAAAAATTTCCTATAAAATTTTCTCATAAAATTGATGGTTGCGTCAAAAAATTGAAAAAAATATTAAAATTTCTCTTTAGTTCAACTTTGACCTCGAATAACTTTTGAAGGAATAAATATATCAAAAACTTGTCGGAGACCTTTTTTGTAGATCGTTCAATTTTCTACAAGAATATACCTTGGTCATTCCAAAAGATTGTCACCAACGTGAGCTATAAAATTCCAAAGTGCAAGAGATCATTGTTCCCATGTTATTTAAATGGAAAATCGAAATTTGCGATGTGGTACCTCTTAATATTAATATTAAGAGTTTAAACTTTCAGAGGATTTTTTTTTGTCATTTCCAAGAATATTTTCGATATAATTAAGAAAAAAAATCATATTTTTTTTGGAATCAGTCTAGTATATATAGGTATTGTATTTTACACCCTCCGGAAACATTTGTCAATATTTTTTCTTATTATTCATAAAACGTTTTTATTAGACATATTTTGTACTCAGGCAAGGATCTTTGTCTTAAGAGTTCTCACCTTTGCTTTTGACTCAGTAATCTTTACATATATAATTGATTTTAGTATGGAATATTTGTTAGATAAGTCAGTAATCGCAATTCTTCTTCATCCTTTTTTCTTGTAACATTTCCGGTTAATTCGAACCGATTGGTTACGATAATAATGCAATTAATTGATTTATCCTTTTTTTGTTTTCTAGGTTCAGTAACCGATTTAGTTAAATCGACAAAGGGACAATCTTTGAAAGAAGAATGGATCGCATATATTTGTCGAGAAATTTTACGAGGTCTTTCATATTTGCATTCGAATAAAGTGATTCATCGAGACATCAAAGGGCAGAATGTTCTGTTAACCGATAACGCTGAAGTGAAACTAGGTGAATCTTTTTTAGCGATAACAAATCGTATTAATCTAATCAGATTGAAACACTTTCAGTTGATTTCGGTGTTTCGGCCCAATTGGATCGAACAATCGGGCGACGTAACACATTTATCGGCACGCCGTACTGGATGGCACCGGAAGTGATAGCATGCGATGAAAATCCCGACGCCACTTACGACAACCGAAGTGATCTATGGTCGTTGGGCATTACCGCGCTGGAAATGGCCGAGTCACAGCCGCCACTGTGCGAACTTCATCCGATGCGAGCCCTATTCTTGATACCGCGCAATCCGCCGCCGCGTCTCAAGAGCAAAAAATGGGCGAAAAAATTCCACAGCTTCATCGAAACCGTTCTGGTCAAAGACTATCACTTACGGCCGTACACCGAACAGCTGTTGAAACATCCGTTCATCCGGGACCAACCCACTGAACGCCAGGTCCGAATACAACTCAAAGATCATATCGATCGTTGCAAAAAACGTAAACAGGAAAAGGAACGGGAAGACTATAGGTAACACATAATTGGCCGGAGCACTTTCGAAGATTTACTACATAAGATTGAGCTTTAGATATTCCGGTTCGGAGAATGAGGAGGAAGAGCCAGCCGTGGCTGGCGAGCCGTCAAGTATTGTCCAAGCGCCCGGCGGCGATACGCTACGACGGAACTTCCAGCAAATTCAAGAGGGCCGCACCATGTCGCAAACGGGCGCTGCCAATGCCGAGCAGCAGCAACGAGCCGAGCCGCGAGCATCTCGCAATCGGGATCGAGAGGAAATTCCAGAGCCTGGACCTCCGGCTCGACCTCCTATTCCTCAACGACTCATTGTTGTTCCTGACCCACCTAGCAGGTATAGGTACATTGTGTTGTCCCATTTTTTTCCCCCAAGTTATAATTTTTTGACTATCCGATTTTTACTATTATTTCATTTTTAATTTATTTTTTTTAAATTTTGGTTAATTATTGCAGGCCTTTACCTCCAACACCTCGCACAGGAAACGGAGCTCAACCTCAAGCGCAACCTCAACGTAATTCGCAACATATGTTCAAACCAATGGTGATTATAACTTGTAATTTTTTTCTCTTCCGTTTTTTGATTTGTGATTGTTTTGTATTTGCTTTTTTTTTTATTGAAATTTTTTAATTTTCCGATAATTTCCGCAACCCTTGCATTGTCTTTCACTGGCTTCTTCACTTTTTCTAATTTAGCCATATTTCTATTTATTTCATGTTCGATGTCTTTCACAATGACCCAGTTGCCACCACGAAGGCCTGAGGTACGTTTTTTGTTTCATTTTAATTTTTTTAAATATTTTTTTTAATGTTATGATTGATCGGAAAGAAGTTGCAAGTTTGAACTCTATGGCAAAAAATTTGCTACTTAAATGCTTCAAGTATACAATTGTTATTATTATTCGATAACTAACTTCGATAATAATTATTAACTTAGCCTTTATTTGCCCTTCATCAGGCTTCTAAAAAATCATATTAATACAAACACATGTTTATAGAATATTTCAAGACATTCTTAATTGTTAAATTATTCATTTACCTTTTACATAAAGTACACAATATACATTTCAATAACAGCAACATTTTTGTATTAAAAAGTTTTTTTTAGAAGCCTGATGAAGGCCAAATAAAGGACCGATACATCACTGAATTATTAATTACTACATGAATTTACATTAGATTGATTTAAAAAAAAAAAAATTTTCAAGATTTATAAAATACACAGGTGGCTTCATGGTGGCTACGTGACGTATCCAGAAGAAATTTGTACATATCTTCAGACTGATTCAATTTCAAAATTTTTCGTATGACGTCATTTTTTTTTTTCTAATGAAGCAACCTGTGTAATTTACAAACCTTGGATTTATTTTTTTTTAATAAATCGAAAATATTGTTGGGAATGACAAAAAAAAATCCTGTGAAAGTTTAAACTCTAAATATTAATATTAAGAGGTGCCGCATCGCAAAATTCTATTTTCCATTTAAATAACATGGGAACAATGTTCTCTTGCACTTTGGAATTTTATAGCTCACGTTGGTGACAATATTTCGGAATGACCAAGGTATATTCTTGTAGAAAATTGAACGATTTACAAAAAAGGTCTCGAACAAGTATTTGATATATTTATTCCTTCAAAAGCTATTCGAGGTCAAAGTTGAACTAAAGAGAAATTTTAATATTTTTTTAAATTTTTTGACGCAACCATCAATTTTTTAAGAAAATTTTATAGGACATTTTTTGTAGAGCACTTTATTTCCTTTACCTTATCTCTATAAAATTTTTTGATATTTTTCACAGGTCCTAAGTTATTTAATTAAAATAAAAAAAATAATTTTTATATTAAAAATATAATAATTCAGGGAATTTTCAGTTTAATGCAAATAACTTAGGACCTGTGAAAAATATCAAACACTTTTATAGAGATAAGTTATAGGAAAAACAGTGCTCTACAAAAAATGTTCTATAAAATTTACTCATAAAATTGGTGGTTGCGTCAAAAAATAGAAAAAATATTAAAATTTCTCTTTAATTCAACTTTGACCTCGGATAACTTTTGAAGGAATAAATATATCAAAAACTTGTCAGAGACCTTTTTTGTAGATCGTTCAATTTTCTACAAGAATATATTTTGGTCATTCCGAAATATTGTCTTTGACGTGAGCTATAAAATTCCAAAGTGCAAGAGAATATTGTTTCCATGTTATTTAATTGGAAAATCGAAATTTGCGATGCGGCACCTCTTAATATTAATATTAAGAGCTTAAACTTTCACAGGATTTTTATTTTGTCATTTCGAACAATATTTTCGATATATTTAAGAAAAAAAATTCTCATTTTTTTTTGAATCAGTTTAGTGGTTATTATAGATGATAAAATTCAGATCTTAGCTTTTATTAAATATGAAGAAAATTCAGGTTGTTTAAGATCGGTTTTTTTATTTAAAATTCAAATTAGCTACGTTTCGTTACGTATCGTAACTTCATCAGGCTTTTTGAATCACAAAAAATATAATATTTTCAATTTAAATTAAATAAACTATTTAATTATTATATTTTTTGTGATTCAAGAAGCTTGATGAAGTTACGATACGCAACGAAACGTAGCTAATTTGAATATTAAAAAATATTTAAAACAAAAACCGATCTTAAACAACCAGAATTGTCTTCTTTTTAGAGATTATTATTTTATATATTTGAAAAAAATTCAAAAAAGTTTTTTAAAACATCAATACATTTACATGCTGTCTTACTTTATATATTAACTTTAAATTTTGCTTGAAGAAGCAGAAATAAAGTCTGCGAAACGTCGCAATTTTATAATTTGACATAATTATTTATAAATTCCAAATCCCAAGATAAAAAACTTATTAATTGTTTAATATAGTTCACGAACTTCTTTTCGATTTAGAATTGATTTAAATTTTGGTTAAAAAGACTAATTGAATATCATTTTCAGGACTTAGACATGTTGGCGGCGCAGTTGAATGAATTGAGCGTTGTTCAGCCGGAAGTTCCGCCCAGAAATAATCGGAGTAGCAAAACAGGAAACGCTGGCAATGGTCAAACTCATAGCAACAACAACAACGGCGGAAATGCTCAAACCCAAAATGCTACATCACAAAATCATGCAGGTGCTGCCGTCATTGAGGACGATTCCGATTCCGACAGTGAACCCGAAGACAGTGGCCGAGTCCGAAACGATGGAACACTTTTGGCCAGTGATCCACCGAAACCTCTGTAAGAAAGTAGCATTTAAAGATAGTGTGACATTTAAAGACTAATGATTTTTTCCCCCTCAATTTCGTTTTATTTTGTTTTTATTTTCGTTTTTGTTCAGTCCTGAGTTTTCTTATAGGCCTGGTTTAGGATCGGTTGCTGAAGGTGCTCCGTGCACGTCCAGTCCAGGAGCGACGGCCGGAGCGACCAGTGGAGGTGCACCGAATCGACCACTACCTCCCACTCCCGACGACGATGACTCTCAAGGCGACAAAACTCTAGTTATGAAACGGGTAAGACTTTTATAACTGGTTTTTTTTTTCTATGTTCATTTCACCTAATTAAAACAGTGCTTCATTTTTTTTAAAACCAGTCTAACATGTGTAGTTTTTTTTTTACTAAATTTTAAACGAGGGATTTTTGTCGAAGGGTTGTAAATATTTGTAAATTTTGTATGAAATCTAATCCGAATTTGTTGGTCAATCTAATCGTGTAATCTGAGCAGTTGGCAGCCAGTCAAGCCGCAAACGGTGGTATTAAACATGAAGTAGATGAGGCCACGTTGTTGAAAGATTGGGATTTTGATCGTTTTTTCCCATCGAAATTGCAAGCGAATAATTCGACGACCCCGTCGCCGAATTTACCGTCGAATAGCTCAACGCCGAGAAAAGAGACAAGCCAACCGAATCAGCATCGTCGCAACGAAAGTGACTCGAAAATATCGAAACCGTTTTTGCGAGTTTTTCGCCGTGAGAACACCGACTTGTTCCCGTTGAGCTCGGTGCGCCATTCTGCCATATTTGCCGATCGCGGCAATCCGTTGCGCTCGAGCGGCTTCTTCAACAATCGGCGTGGCTCCGACGCCGATTTGTTTGGCTTCAACAAAAAGAACGCCAACGGCGAGCCGGTGTTGACTGAGTTCAATATGAAAACGGAGGCGAAACCGTCGAAGACGACGTCGGCGCCGAAAGCGGCTGGCGAGAGTGCCAGCTTTATGCGTCCACGGCGAGAGAAAACCGAGTCGGATATCGTGTTGCGAAACTCGGTCACGCCACGTGGGGTGCGTGAACTTTTGCAGGCGCGACGTCGGGAAATTGAAACTCAATTTTCACGTCAGGCTGACGATATGCGACAACGTAGCTCACGTCCTTTGGATCTTGCAGCTTCTGCTTGTCCTATTAGTGCTTTCGATGCTGGCGATTATTTGTATTTACAGGTATATTTAAGTTTTTTTTTTTTTTTTACAAATTTCCTCCCCCCACATTTAGTTGAGATGTCTCACACTTGCTTATTAACAAAGGAAATTCATTCAATCAATACCCTTTTCTGCGGGAAAGGATATTAGGTCTTTTAGGTTCCGCGTATCTAGGGAAATTTGGGAACATTTTTATTTAGTATTGCAGAAAATGTAGACGTGGAAGTTTAGAATATAGATCATAAATCTTTAGTCAAGAAAAAACGGGCATTCATGGAAATTGATAATCATGGGAGGCTAGCTCAATGTTAATTTTGTGTTCCTCCAAATAGCCATCTTCCGGGCGTCATTTACTGAGGGCGCTAGTGTAGCCAGTGTAGCATAACCGATAATAACGATAACTACTTTTAACCAATTTTTGAATTTTATGCGTCATTTTCAAATTTAATTTATTCCTGAAATATTTAAAATATACTAACGAAAATTTGATTGAAAATTAAATTTTATTCATTAAAATTGAAATACAAAATATAACATTATTTCACATTGTAAAATTTTATTAAAGTTAATTACAGACATGCTAAAGTATATTTACTTAATGGCGTCAATGGCGTTAGTTTAGAGATGACAGTTGAATCCTGGAAATTGTCCTTTTCTGTCACTATGAATTGCCTAAAAAATGCCTAGAAAAATCGTTGAATCCTTGCTGAAACAAATTTATTTTACTTAAAAAATAGATTCAAAGTTTGAATTTAAATCATATTTTTGCCCCATAAAAAAGTGGGAGTATTAACTAGTAAATAAATAAATACATACCTTCGTAATGAATTTGGGCAGTAGAAAAGTGTAGTTGATGTTGATCTTTTGACAAAATGCACACAACACTGCCATTAAATGTGAAATACGTTATCCATGATGGATATTGAAAAGAAGACCGCGTTTCCCAATAATCAAATTTGGCACTTGCTAGTTAGCGGCGTCAGTCTTATTTTAAAATTAGCCAAAAAACTTTCATCCCCGTAATTTCTTAACTACCAACTTCAACACTTTTACCAACTTTACATTTTACCCTAGCTAAAAGTCCCTTAAAACTTGAAATATTGCTTACTACGCCATCTGCATTTGATGTCCCAACTATTAATTTTTGGGAACCAAGTCTGCCATAAGAGCTTGACCCCCATGTTGATAATGATGTCTTGATAAAGATCGCCATGAAATAGATGATAAAAATGCTAAAATAACAAGTGATAGAAAAGGACCAAAAGTACATCCACCAGATCTGGTCACCTAGATAGCACATTGTACAGTAAACTAAGGTGATATATAAGAAGGTATTCCAATCTTACAATGCCTGATGGGAAATGTGCCAAAATGAGGCACTGCCAAGTTAGTACTCCAGATACATCATGCATTGCAAAATTGAAATACTTACTTATATAATACCATGAAGTATAGATACAAGTAGTACGAATGGTTAAGGCTTTTTCACAATATTCATGTACACTAGACTTTCCATAAAGTACATACTTTCGGTTTAAGTAAGTACTGAAAATACACTAGTGGCGGCGCCACTTGATACATATCCCATCATGCAATGCAAGATTGGAATACCTTGTTAATGGCTTACGTAGGTCATGAATCTTTGCGCCGCTAGTGACAGAAAAGAGAAGTATAACTTGAACTTTTATTAGTGTACATTAGATTGGGCCAAAAAAATCGATTATTTTTTTTTTTTTTTTGAAAAGTATATCGAAAATATTGTTCAAGGTGACAAAAAAAAATTATCGGAAAGGTTTGAGTCCTTAATATTAATATTAAAAGGTCTATCATCTGTAATTTCGATTTTTTATTTGTGCTTTCATTTTGGCGTCAATGCTGTCAAACTATCAAGGTAAAAAAAATCATCTGCACATATATTTGTAGAAAATTAAATTCCCTACAAAAAAGGTCTCTTTGAAAATTTTTGCCAGACACACCGTTTCCGAATAATCAAGCTTCAGACATTGATATAATTTTTAGATTTATCTTCTTTATTTTGGAATTTTGTAACTAACGAACAAATAAATATATAGAAATCAACAATATAGATTCTTGAAGGGAATTTAATGCTTTACAAAAAAGGTCTCTTAACGTTTTTACATAAAATCACTCTTTCAAAATTGGTTCAACAACGAAAAAAACAATAATTTAATTTTTCCTTCAACTTTAATTGTGAATAACTTTTGAAAAAGTGATTTTATGTAAAAACGTTAAGAGATCTTTTTTGTAGAGCATTAAATTTCCTTCAAGAATCTCTATTGTTCATTTCTATATATTTATTTGTTCGTTAGTTAAAAAAATCCAAAATAAAGAAGATAAATCTAGAAATTATATCAATGTCTGAAGCTTGATTATTCGGAAACGGCGTGTGTGGCAAAAATTTTCACAGAGACCTTTTTTGTAGAGAATTTAATTTTCTATAAATATATGTGCAGATGAATTTTTTTACCTTAATAGTTTGACAGCATTGACGCCAAAATGAAAGCACCAATAAAAAATCGAAATTAAAGATAAACCTCTTAATATTAATATTAAGAACTCAAACCTTCCCGATAATTTTTTTGCCACCTTGAACAATATTTTCGATATACTTTTCAAAAAAAAAAAAAGACGTCGATTTTTTTGGCCCAGTCTATTATATAGTACCACAAAGTAGATACAAGTAGTCTGTTCGGTAAAGGCTTTTTCGCAATATTCTTGTACACTAATGAAAGTTCAAGTTATACTTCTCTTTTTTGTCACTAGCGGCGCAAATATTCATGACGTACGTAAGCCATTAACATGGTATTTCAATCTTGCATTGCATGATGGGATATGCATCAAGTGGCGCCGCCACTAGTATATTTGCAGTACTTACTTAAACCGAAATTATGTACTTTATGGAAGGGAACTAAGACACTCTTATGGCGGCGCCAAATCTTGACAAATTTCCTAAGAAAACTTATACAATGGAATTCCAATCCAATACATGATGGGAAATTAGGTTAGTACTACAGACACACTTGTGGTGGCGCCACATCTTGACACATTTCCAATCATGCATTGCATAATCGAAATACGTATCTGGGCAATACGTCACGAATATTTTTGTTTGAACTTCTGTTCAAATTTATGTTAATAAATTGGACTGCAATATATTTTATATATTGTAGACACAGTATTTTTTGGATTAAGTATGGAAATATTTTCAATGTTTTAGACCAGGGGTAGCCAAACCATGGGTTGCAAAAGGTCCGCCTTGACCATTTCTTAAAATATATTTATTTTATCAGTAAAAAGACTAAAGAAGTTTACAGAGTTATGATCCAAAGTGGTCTCTGATATCATTTGAGTTGGCCACCCATGTTTTAGACTATAAGGGACCCATTAAACTTGTTATCGAAATTATTAAAATATTAAAAGTACCCAACCCTCTTCGTTCCGGTAGGATTGCTATGGTCTTAGAGAATATTTTTCATGGCTTAGGTCCTTATAGCATTAGGCGATTTATGTCTTAGACAATAATATTGATTTTTACTTGTTATTAAGCAATAGAAATATTACATATAAGGCTTTTTATGTTTGTCGCTTTAACCCATTTTCCTAATTCCAAATTATTGTAAACCACTTCATATCCTCCATTTTCAAATTTGTGTGTCATCTCAACATCAGCATGAATTTTTCATTTTTGTCCAATTGATTTCGTTTATGTGACCTATTTTTTTTTTAATTTTTTATTTATTTTCAATTAACTCAATAACAATATTCAACAACTTATCGTGTGTGTTAATTAACCAAAATGCATTCATCAATTATTTTTTTGTTTTTGAATAAACAAAAAATAAACCTAGAACAATTTTCGATTGGAACAAGAGCATCGCATGGAAAATGATTTCATCAAACAAGTGGATATCGATTTGGCATGGATAAAACTTTTTTTTTTTAATTTGAAAAATTTCCCTCAACGGATTGCGCATGCGTCGAATTGTATTTAAACGTACGTTTCACATGAAACAAATCAGCGATTTTCTGTCAAGGATGACCGGAAAATTTATGCGTTCGACTGGCTGCCCGACTCTCGGAAATTGGAAAGTAAAAGAGATGTAAATTTAAGTTGGTACTTCTTTGATATCTTCGATACAATACTTACGATAAATGAACTGTTCTGAAGCTGTGATTGTGACGTCATATTGTGATTTGTTGATATTGTGGTGTCTTGTGACGTCATCTTCTGGCTATGATGATGAATAGTTTACATATCGTACGATCTACACTCAAAAGAGTGGAAAAGGATTGTATTGGAGATGCATTGGAGAAACATTGAAATGTAATTAAGAAAAAAAAACTGCTTTTTTGTATATTTGACTAATTTTTTTTGTCTAACAATTTGTGTTAATTTATGTTCATAATATGAATGTGACTAACAATTTATCTCATTTTCATACTAATTGTAAACAAATCATTTTTTTTTTATTATTGGGATTGTCGAAGCATTGTATTCCGCTTCTTTATATATTTATTTATTATTTTTGTGGGGTTAATGTGGGCTGGGATTTTGTTTGATTTTTATAACAAAAAAAGAAAATTTCCACGACTTTCAGGGAGGACGGGGCAGTGCTGGCGGTGATAGTACACGAACAAGTAGTGTTCTTCCCGATTTACTTAGCCAAGCCAGTGCCAGTCCGGGCACTCCTTCCGCTCGGGACAAATCTTCCAGTGAAGAGGTACGTTTGACTTTCATCTCGGACATTTTACGTTTCAAAATTGTTAACACATGTTTTTTTTTTTTTTTTGAAAATTGGTATTTGATGGAAATATTTATTTTTATTTCGTAACGATTAATTGGTTTAGTTTGTTCGTTTTTTATTTTAATTACGAAAGAAATTTAAAAATTTCCAAAAAAAAAAACTTGAAATTATTACATTTTGTTTGATTCCAATTGGTTACTTTTACTTTATTTCGATTTAAGAACAAAATTCAGTCAAATCTTTGTAGAAATTGGCGTTAATTTTTGGCAAAAAATAGTTGAGACATTTTTTTTTTCTAATAGTAGAAAGATTTTTTTTTATTTTTGATATAAAATTATTATAGTATACAGTTTTTATTGTGGCAAGAATCTGACTAGTGCAGTGTAGGAATTTTCGGAAAATCGACCATCGAACTTGAGGAATTTATTGTATAATTGATGAAAAATTTTGGTTTTTCTTCAGTAGATTCTCCAATACCTGCATAGGTGTATATATTAGACTGATTAAAAAAAAATATGAATTTTTTTTTCTTAATTATATCGAAAACATTGTTGGGAATGACAAAAAAAATCATGGGAAAGTTTAAGCTCTTGATGTTAATACTAAGAGGTGCCACATCGCAAATTTCGATTTTCCATTTAAATAACATGGGAACAATATTCTCTTGCACTTTGGAATTTTATAGCTCACGTTGGTGACAATATTTCGGAATGACCAAGGTATATTCTTGTAGAAAATTGAACGATCTACAAAAAAGGTTTCTGACAAGTTTTTGGTATATTTATTCCTTCAAAAGTTATTCGAGGTCAAAGTTGAACTAAAGAGAAATTTTAATTTTTAGACGCAACTATCAATTTTATGAGAAAATTTTATGGGACATTTTTTGTAGAGCACTTTTTTTCCTATAACTTATCTCTATAAAAGTTTTTGATATTTTTCACAGATCCTAAGTTATTTAATTAAAATTAAAAAAATAATTATTATGTTAAAAATATAATTATTCAGGGAATTTTCAGTTTAATGCAAACAACTTAGGACCTGCGAAAAATATTAAAAACTCTTATATAGATAAGTTATAGAAAATAAAGTGCTCTACAAAAAATGTTCTATAAAATTTTCTCATAAAATTGATGGTTGCGTCAAAAAATTGAAAAAAATAATAAAATATTTTTTTAGTTCAACTTTTACCTCGAATAACTTTTAAAGGAATAAATACATCAAAAACTTGTCGAAGACCTTTTTTGTAGATCGTTCAATTTTCTACAACAATATACCTTGGTCATTCCGAAATATTGTCACCAACGTAAGCTATAAAATTCCAAACTGCCAGAGAATATTGTTCTCATGTTAGTTAAATGGATAATCGAAATTTGCGATGCGGCACCTCTTAATATAAATATTAAGAGCTTAAACTTTCACAGGATTTTTTTTTTGTCATTCTCAACAATATTTTCGATATAATTAAGAAAAAAAAATCCTCATTTTTTTTAATCAGTCTAGTATACATATATGCAACCCTTCTTACATATCTTAATATACTTAGATTCTAAAGCAGTGTTTCCCCCCTCCGCTTTAATATAATTTTACCGGCAATAGACTTAATGCACAAAATGATTTATAATTGTTCTAAACTAATATCGAAGGAAAAAATCGTTAAATCTAAAATCCCTAAAACGAGCTTCTATTGGTCTGATAATTTTTATTAAACTTTGTAAATTTTTGAAGAAAAATTATGTTAATTTACCTTTTAAAAATCACTTTACAATTAGTCATCTAAGCAAAGAAGTATAGAAATCATCTACTACAAATAGTTATTATTAATTTTTCTTAGTATTACCTTGATATACTTTCATAATATATCTAAATTTCAGTCGAATTGATTTACTCATTGTTGGGAAAAAATATTTTCTGATTTATAATATTTTTTTATTTATTTGTAAATAAAAGGATATAGAATGCTGAAATTTAGAGTCTGAAAGTATCTTTTTAGTGCCAATATGCCATATATACATGTAGAATAGTTCAATAGAATAGCCACGAGATGGCATTGAGTTGCAAAATAATGTAACGTATAGGCAAACAATATTACACGGTGTACTACGTGCAATGGCTATTAATTTACATTACCATTGTGCGAAAGGGAAATGAGTCGTTGAATAGATTAATTTAAATGAAAAATTATGATTTTCCCTATTTTACTACGAAAAAGTTTTCGTTTTTCTTTCGTTAGAAAAAGGTTTATTTTCATTTAAAAAAAAATTTCCCTGTAAAACTTTTTTTTTCTTAACATATTTTTCAACATTCTATTAAATTATTTAAGTATAGAACTTCTTTAAATATGTTTTTCCTGGAATACCTTGTAGGAATTGCTGTTAAAGCTGTAAACTATTTCGTTTGGTTTCCTTTTTAAGGAAACACTGGTTTAAAGCAATAAAGTCAATGTTATTGGAATATTATCATAAATTCCGATTTTAGTTTATTAAAGCATTAGCTTTAAAAATCTCGACAAAGTTTAATTTTTCGATGCTTTATTGGACAAGCGGATGAAAATATTGATTTTCTTGTATAAGAATCGTAGAATGTATAAAAATCTTGAATTGGATTTTTCTATGGAACAATTTTTCTACCAAACGAGTGGTTAATATTTTTTTTCTATCGGAACCCTATGGGGCGAAGAAATGGAAGTAGCACAAAACCCTCTACTGGAAGTAATTGAAATTACTGTAATATACCGATACCAACTAAAGCATGCCATTCACACTCCGACTTGCAGTACTGCTAGCCGGATTACTAGTTGGATTGCCTAAATGATCCGACTTTAGCTCCAACTTCAAAAGTCGGACCACAAGTTGGACTGCAAGTCGGAGCGTGAATAGCCTGCTTAACCCAAGCCTACTGGTGGCCGAGTGGTTTAGGTGACCACTCCAAAACTAACAGGTATTTGGTTCGAATCTCGAATCGAGCAAATTTTCAATATTTATAGCAACGGTAAATAACAATTTAAAAAAACCTAATCCACTTATGCAATTTTCAATCCCTTCCGGAGGGAGAATATCACCAAATTGGTGATTTATATTTTGGTCGATTTTATACGAATTCCATGTAAAATTTTCCTCACATTCGCACCAACCAGACTCTTGCCATCCTTACACTAGTAGGTATTAATTATTGAATTTTTAACTGAGAAACTGCTGCAAAATATGGAACCGCAAAACATTATAAAAAACAAACGAGTAATTTTTCGCCATTTTTTTATCATTAAAAATAGATAATCCATATCCAATTAAAATACTTATTTCTTTTATGAAATCATAATAAGGTAATTCATTGTAATTTTTAGCTGAAAAAAATATGGGAAAATATTTTTTTTTTTTTTGGTCGAAATGATGTGAGCTTATAACGGATATCCGGCTCGAAGTACCAAATCTCTGAAAAGGGGGATAGGAAAAAGAAGTTGCTGATTTCTTGCTTGATAAAAGCAGGTATTAGGGCTTGTAGTAAATAAGCGAGGGGAAGAGGGTTGGCAAGTATATGAGGAGGCTGTTTGAGGGGATGAAATTTTAGAATGACGAAATATTGGGTAATTTGGTAACAGCCATTTTTCCCTAAAGTCCAATGCAACTTTTTGTTATTGACGAAAGACAAAGATCCCCAATTTCATAAGCATCTTTTGGTATCAATTTTACACGATTAAGTGCGTTGGTCATGGAAAAAACAGATGACGATAACTGCTAAATACTTCTCCACCAATACAATTAGGAGTAACTTAAAGGATAATACAAAAGAATAACTTTTTTTTTCAATTTGTCACGAATCAATGTTTTTCTGTAAAACAAGTGATATCACCCCTCTAAACTTGAAGCAGGCCATTCACGCTTCGACTTGCAGTCCAACTAGTTGGATCGCCTAAATAATCCGACTAGACGTCCAACTTTTACTTTAGATCCAACTTCGAAAGTCGGAGTGGGAATGGCCTGCTTTACATATCCGTAAAGAGAGGGATATCTGACAAGCGTAAAGTTAATACAAAAACGGGTATCACTTCTTTTCTTATTCAAATGAGTGAAGATCCAATCATGACCCATTAAGCTTCAGGAACTAGGAAAAAAGCTCGAAAAACCATCTTTCAAAGTATTAATTTCTACTAGACATCCAACTTCCAATAATACCATTTACGGTCCGACTTTAGATCCAACTTTCATCCGTGAATGGCCTGTTTAAAGGGTTAAGAGGGTATCTCATGCACCTCTTACACCAGAGATAGTATCGCCCCTTTGGAACTTACTGACACTTCAGAGCGCTCAATAGAAAAATATATTTTCCCATATTTGAGTTTAGACTCGATTTTTTTGTTTAATTAAATTAACTGGGTATGCCCCCCACTAATGTTAATGTGTCTTTCTCTTTGGTTTTTGCGTAACTGAGTGACGATGCCGCGTGTTCTTTCTAAACCCATCGAATCATAAAAAACCCGATAATGACGAATGTAAGTATTACAAATACAAAGAACAAATTAACGTGCAACACGAAAATGCCTCCTCTTCTCCATTTTTATTTTATTTTTTTTTTATACTTTTATTTTTATTTTTTGTTATATATATTTTACTTTATATACTCCAAAAATAAATAATCAATTAGTTTGTTGTTCTTTCTGTTAATGTTTATCAATGGTATCATTTATTTTTTTAACACAAGTTTTATTATGGTGTTAGTGTTTAATTTTATGGTTTTAAGGGATCAAAAACTGACGGGAAAGACTAATTATTTAATTTATTTTCTTTTTAAGTTTTATTTATTATTGTTATTTTTTTTTTAATTTTATTCATTAACATTTTTTTCCTGTTTGAAGAAATATGTTAAACTAACCCAATAGTAAAGGGGTTTCCATTTATCGTACAACAATGCATGGGAGATGTGTTAAGGAAAATACATAGCAATAAAGAAGAGATCTGTAATTTAATTCAGTACTCCAATCGTACTTGTGGCGGCGCCACAACTTGACACATTTCCTATCATTCAATGCAAAATGGAAGCCATTTTCTGTTATCGTAGGTTAAATCTAAAAAAAATTAAATGAAATGGAAAAGAAAATTAATATTCGTTCTTGGAAAACTTATATTGGGTTAGTGGATTACTTTGGTAACATATTTCTTTATTTTGCATGGATTTTTGCCTGGCTTAGATTAATAATAATACGTTAACGAAGGTAGGTTAAGTTCAAGGTTTATAAATTACACAGGTAGCCCTATTAGAACAATACTATGACGTCATACGAAGAATTTTGAATTCAGTCTGAAGATATGTATGAATTTCTTCTGGATACGTCACATGAGGGCACCTATGTATTTTATAAACTTTGGGTTAAGTTTGAAGGTTTGGCCTTTTACACAGTAAAAAGAAATATAATCGAAAGATGTGTTATAGATAGTTGGCATGAGTGTTAATAGAAAAAAATCATCAATTACAATGATTTTTGTGTGAATTTATCGAATCGATTTCTTATGGTGGCAATGAATTTAATTTCAGTATCGGCAAGCGGTATCGTCTAGTGCAACAAATTCCCCGAGCAAGGGTTCCCAAGGGAGCAATAATTCCTCCCCTGCGACACCCTTGAACGCTTTTGCTTTGCAACAGAAACAACGCTCGTTCCTGACGTTCGGGTTCGGTGCTGGATCCGGTCCCACACGACGGGAGTCCCATGTCAACGTTAATGTAACGCCCACATCGCACGACGTTGGGTCCGACACTCCAGAAATTAGGAAATACAAAAAACGTTTTACTTCAGAAATTTGGTGCGCCGCACTATGGGGTAAATATTTATTTTCTTTGGTACAGTGGACTCCCGGTAATCCGACCAACAGTTTGCAGAGGGTAGAGTCGGATTAGCGAATTAATCCGATTATAGAGTACTGCCTGAGATCCACTATAGTCCGGAATTTTTAACGAAAGAGTACCTGTTAATCCGACAAATTACTATGTATTATTATGTACTCTGAAGTACAAATCATAAATAATAGACCATGTCGGATTACAGGGGGTCCACCGTATTTTAAAGTTGAATTTTACCAATTTTCTATTGATTTTAGGCGTTAATTTACTGATTGGAACTGAAGGAGGTTTAATGTTATTGGATCGGTCTGGACAGGGAAAAGTCTATCAGTTGATATCACGACGACGTTTCCAGCAAATGGAAGTATTGGAAGGACAAAATATTCTGGTCACAATATCTGGAAAGAAAAATCGAGTTCGTGTATATTATTTAAGTTGGCTCAAATCGAAAATTCTGCGAACCGATGGATTAAGTGATGTACGTTTTGGTTTTAGTTAAATTAAAATACAATACTTATTAGACTGATTAAAAAAAAATATGATTTTTTTTAATTATATCGAAAATATTGTTGGGAATGACAAAAAAAAAATCCTGTGACGTTTAAGCTCTTAAGATTAATATTAAGAGGTGCCGCATCGCAAATTTCGATTTTCCATTTAAATAAGATGGAAACAATATTCTCTTGCACTTTGGAATTTTATAGCTCACGTTGGTGACAATATTTCGGAATGACCAAGGTATATTCTTGTAGAAAATTGAACGATCTACAAAAAAGGTTTCGAACAAGTTTTTGATATATTTATTCTTTCAAAAGTTATTCGAGGTCAAAGTTGACCTCAAGAGAAATTTTAATATTTTTTCAATTTTTTTACGCAACCATCAATTTTATATGAAAATTTTATAGGACATTTTTGTAGAGCACTTTTTTTCCTATAACTTATCACTGTAAAAGTTTTTGATATTTTTCACAGGTCCTCAGTTATTGAATTCAAATAAAAGAATAATTTTTATGTTAAAAGTATAATAATTCAGGGAATTTTCAGTTGCATTTTCAGCAAATAACTGAGGACCTGTGAAAAATATCAAAAACTTTTATAGAGATAAGTTATAGGAAAAAAATGCTCCACAAAAAATGTGTTTTAAAATAATGTTGAGCTATAAAATTCCAAAGTGCAAGAGAATATTGTTCCCAAGTTATTTAAATGGAAAATCGAAATTTTCAGTTTAATGCAAATAACTTAGGACCTGTGAAAAATTTCAAAAACTTTTACAGAGATAAGTTATAGGAAAAAAGTGCTCTACAAAAAATGTCCTATAAAATTTTCTCATAAAATTGATGGTTGCGTCAAAAAATTGAAAAAATATTAAAATTTCTCTTTAGTTCAACTTTGACCTCGAATATCTTTTGAAGGAATAAATATATTAAAAACTTGTTCGAGACCTTTTTTGTCACATTGGTGACAATATTTCGGAATGACCAAGGTATAATCTTGTAGAAAATTGAACGATCTACAAAAAAGGTCGTGAACAAGTTTTTGATATATTAATTTCTTCAAAAGTTATTCGAGGTCAAAGTTGAACTAAACTAACTTGTAGAGCACTTTTTTTTCTATAACTTAATAAAAGTTTTTGATATTTTTCACAGGTCCTCAGTTATTGAATTAAAATAAAGAAATAATTTTTTTGTTAAAAGTATAATAATTCAGGGAATTTTCTGTTTAATGCATTTTCAGCAAATAACTGAGGACCTGTAAAAAATATCAAAAACATTTATAGAGATAAGTTATAGGAAAAAAGTGCTGTACAAAAAATTTCCTGTAAAATTTTCTCATAAAATTGATGGTTGCGTCAAAAAATTTAAAAAATATTGAATTTTCTCTTTAGGTCAACTTTGACCTCGAATAACTTTTGAAGGAATAAATATATCAAAAACTTGTGCGAGACCTTTTTTGTAGATCGTTCAATTTTCTACAAGAATATATCTTGGTCATTCCGAAATATAGTCACCAACGTGAGCTATAAAATTCCAAAGTGCAAGAGAATATTGTTCCCATGTTATTTAAATGAAAAATCGAAATTTGCGATGCGGCACCTCTTAATATTAATATTAATAGCTTAAACTTTCACTGGATTTTTTTTTGCCATTCCCAACAATATTTTCGATGTAATTAAGAAAAAAAAATCATAATTTTTTTTCTGAATCAGTTTAATGCTTATAAATGAAATTCACTTGTAGCAAGTGGAGCGCCGAAACGGATGGATCAATGTGGGCGATCTGCAGGGAGCTGTTCACTTCAAAATAGTCAAATACGAGCGAATAAAGTTCCTGGTGATTGCGCTAAAAGACAGCATTGAAATATATGCGTGGGCTCCAAAACCATATCACAAATTTATGGCGTTCAAATCGTTCGGAGAATTGGCGCATCGTCCACTACTTGTAGATCTCACGGTTGAGGAGGGAACGCGTTTGAAAGTCATTTACGGCAGTGCCGATGGATTCCATGCCGTTGACCTGGACTCGGCCAGTGTTTATGACATTTATTTACCGAAACATGTATGGCTTTAATGTAAACATTACCAGAAAAATATTTAATTTTGATGGTTTCTTTTAGACACAAGGTCCAATTTCACCACATTGTATCATAGCCTTACCAAATAGTAACGGAATGCAATTACTACTGTGTTATGACAATGAAGGTGTTTACGTCAATACCTATGGAAGGATATCGAAAAATATCATCTTACAAGTATGTATCTACTATTAAAAATTAAATCATTGTCCAAATAATATTTCAACTTTCAAGTGTAAATCTCCTAAAGCTTTAATCGAAGATGATTAATTTTACTGTAAAGTAAGGTAAAAATTTACATACAATTATTAGACTTTTATTTGTGCGTTCCACAATTTATTGTTATGTGTTAGTTATAGGTTGAAATATGCCATTCTTGATATCGAAACCAGTTGTAGGCGTAATAGTACAATTTCACATATACGTTGTGTACTTTATCGCATCTATAACTGGTTTTCGGGTCTTAGGAATGTCATATTTTAATTTATCATTGCCCGTCGGCCTTTCACTAACACCAACGTTTTACCATCCAAGGTCTTACCACCTGTTATTGTTTTGCATTCCGATATTTGGAATGGAACCGGTTTTACACATATCAATAAATTGTGGAATGCGAAAAGATAAGAGGCATAATAATTATGTGCATTTTTGAATCTTGTAACTCGAAAATCGTTTTAACAATTTCGATAATACGACGTGGTATAATCCACCATTGTAAGTAGTAGTTACATAGTGTATTATGGATTGCCTATACGTCAAATTATTTTGGGAACCCCGTGCATCCAGAGTAATGGGAGGCTAACTCACGGGCTTTTAACTAAGACGAGACAAGGATTGTCAAACTAGGTAGGATAATTGTGGAATAGCTGTATAGTGTTTGTTGTGGGTAGAAAGAGATTGAAATTTCCGAACTTCTATATCTTTTTAACACTATACAGCAATTCCACAAATACCCTACCCAGTTTGGCTATCCGTCGAGAGTTAACAGCCCGTGGACTAACTCTATGTTAATTTTGCATTCCTCTTAAAGGCGTCATTTACTGATGGCGCTAGTGTAGCATAGCCGAATTTTAAGCGCCAAATTCAAATTTAGTGTCTTCCTGAAGTATTTCATATAATATACTAACGAAAATTGATTAAAATTAGATTTTAATTATAAAAATTGAAATACATTGAAATAACTTATTAATTAACTAACTTATTAAATTAAACAAGTCTGTCACTTATATCTAGTGGCTGTTCTATTAAAGTATTTTACATATTCTGATAGTAAATCCAGATAAAAGAGACTTAAATGGAAGTTCAATTCTGTTTTGGCGTTTGGGAAGACCATCATCTTCTGGTCGGAGCTTCTGGGAACCGATACCTAGATGGCGCTGCAGAAAATTAGGCTTGGCCATGCCGTTGTAAAACGCATGCGTAGATAAAAGAGGGAATTTTTAACTAAAAAAACTAACATCTATTGCTGATAAATTGTTATAAGTATAAATTATATCATTATAGTGTTATAAATTCTCGATAGTATTTGATAGTTCTATAATCAAAATAAATATTTTAGGCTTCACGGCAATACAGTGCAAAGTAATTTTTTGCATGGCAATGCCATCTATTGCTTTATTTTAGGAACGATTGATCACGTCTTTGCCATCCATTTGAATTAAAGTTTTATACACGGGCTGTTAACTCTCTAAGACGAGACAAGGATAGCCAAACTGGGTAGGATAATTGTAGAATAGCTATTAACTATATAAAGCTATTCCACAATTATCCTATCCAGTTTATCTATCCTTGTCTTGTCTTAGAGGATCAACAGCCCGTGGTTCTATATAACTTTCTCTTCTCTAGTGTAACATGCCACTGCATGTAGTTACGTCGTGTATTATTGTTTGCCTATACGCCAGATTCTTTTGAAACCCAGTGCAATCTAGTGGCTGTTCGATTGAACTATTTTACATGTTCTCATAGTAAACCATGATAGTTATGCCCCTATGTCTTATGTGGTCTTGGAGGGAAAAAAGTATCAACTATACAAAAATGCAATGGAAAGAAAATGAAGACTTGACAAATAAAGAAAGAAAAAAAATCATATTTAACATTTAGATTATAGCAGGGATCCCCAACCTTTTTGCTTTATTTCGGAATGATCAAGGTATATTCTTGTAGAAAATTGAACGATCTACAAAAAAGGTCTGTTACAAGTTTTTGATATATTTATTCCTTCAAAAGTTATTCGAGGTCAAAGTTGAACTAAAGAGAAATTTTATTATTTTTTCAATTTTTTGACGCAACCATCAATTTTCTGAGAAAATTTTATAGGACATTTTTTGTAGAGCACTTTGTTTTCTATAACTTATCTTTATAAAAGTTTTTGATATTTTTCACAGGTCCTAAGTTATTTAATTAAAATTAAAAAAATAATTTTTATGTTAAAAATATAATAATTTAGGGAATTTTTAGTTTATTGAAATAACTTAGGACCTGTGAAAAATATGAAAAACTTTTATAGAGATAAGTTATAGAACAAAAAGTGCTCTACAAAAAATGTCCTATAAAATTTTCTCAGAAAATTGATGGTTGCGTAAAAAAATTGAAAATTTTTTAAAATTTTTCTTTAGTTCAACTTTGACCTCGAATAACTTTTGAAGGAATAAATATATCAAAAACTTGTTCGATACCTTTTTTGTAGATCGTTCAATTTTCTACAAGAATATATCTTGGTCATTCCGAAATATTGTCGTCACCAACGTGAGCTATAAAATTCCAAAGTGCAAAAGAATATTGTTCCCATGTTATTTAAATGGAAAATCGAAATTTGCGATGTGGCACCTCTTAATATTAATATTAAGAGCTTAAACTTTCACGGGATTTTTTTTCGTCATTCCCAACAATATTTTCGATATAATTAAGAAAAAAAAAATTTATCATTTTTTTTTTGAATCAGTCAAATGTTTATATATTTTTTTTTAAGTGGTTGCACATGTAAAACGGTCAAAGGGGCCTCGTGGTGCCCACGGGCATAGAATTGGTACCACTGGTTTATAGAGTTGTTATTACCTTTGAGATAACCTAGTGAATAGTAATAAATTTTTTGAATTTTCATATTTTTGCGATTAATAAGTCAGGTCAGGGAAAAAACGAATTTTAGTCTGGAAAATCAAGGAATTTGTGTTAAAGATAAAACTGGATATCCTAATGCTTTCCAATCATTATTTTATATATTAAGATAATTTTTTACACATAATTAATGTTTTTTTTTATTTTTTTAGTGGGGTGAGATGCCGACATCAGTGGCGTACATAGGCACGGGCCAGATAATGGGCTGGGGTAACAAAGCAATTGAAATTCGTTCGGTCGAATCGGGTCACTTGGACGGCGTTTTTATGCACAAAAAATCGCAACGTTTGAAATTCCTGTGCGAACGAAACGACAAAGTGTTCTTCTCGAGCGCTAAAAGTGGCTCGTCTTGTCAAATTTACTTTATGACGCTCAACAAACCCGGCATGGCCAATTGGTAAAAGATATTGGAGGAAGAAAAGACGAAGAAAAATCATTAACATTTTATTATCTCACCATAGTTTTTTTTTTTTTTTACTAAGCAGTTTTTATTCTTTTCGTAATAATTATCTCCAATTTTTTATACAAAGATAAAGGAAGAAAGAACTATGAAAGTGAAGCGTTTGTGGGGTGGTCGTGAACAAGAAATACCTCTGCACCAAAATAAATTCTAAGAAAAATTGAAGAAAAAAAATAATAAAAATAGAAATAGTTTTGTGGTAAAAAAAAAGAAATAAATACAACAAAAATACGGCAATAAAATTTTTCGTGAATTGAAAACGTTAGAGTTCTGCTTAGATATTTTTTCGTTTCGTCAAAAAGTTTGAAAAGAAAAAAAAATATTAAAAACATATAATATTTTAGATAGTTTAAGGCATTAATTATTACTATTATATTATATATATTTAATAATCACGTACAAATGATAACAAAATGCATTTGTGTGGGCAGATGATATTAGATACGATCAACAAAAGAAGTGTATAAAAAAAAAAGTATATATATTTATCATTTTACGTTATTACTGATGCTATTCGATTTTATTAAAATAATTAGAGAAATATTCAAAGAAATATATACAATCCTTGTTAACAAGAAAAAAATTCCCATTGTTTTTCGTATAAGACTGAATCATTCAACAAAAAAATTGTTTAATATAATTTGTACTTATTTTTCTGAGAATTTCCCCCACAAAAATGGCTCAAGTAGAATTTTGAGATTTGTTTTTTTTTTTTTTTTTTGGAAACTACTGTACAAAAGGTATAGTTTATATATGAGGGTTGTTTGATAAGTAGGGGAACCTAGGGCGGAACAAGGTACCCAAACTTAAATTAAAATTTACTAGAGGTTTAACGAAACAATCTTATTATTTTATAACTTATATATTTATTTAGTTCATTCTCTACAAATAAAAAAAAACGTTGTTTTGATTTAAATTAATAATTAGTATTAACAATTTAGGTTTCAAAAAGAAATGGAATTTTGCCCCACCTTGTGGGGCACAATGGGACAATTCACAAACTAGAACTTGATGACTGTTAGCATGGTGTAAAAATTTTGCGTCAGTAGTGCCGCCTGTCGGTAAACACGAGTACTTATCAAACAACCCTCGTGTATATATATATGTAAATAAGGAATTGTGTATGATTTCTTTTTTTATTTCTGAAAACATCTGTGGGAAATCAAAAATATATTCCTTATGCGGCGAATTAAGCCTGAATGTGCATGAAAAAAATTTATCTCTTATTAATTAGGTGCTTTTAATCGTGGATGAGGTTATATTTAACATGCGGTATTTTTCAAATGATATTTCAAGCCGATTATGTTCCAACTATATATTGAATTTGGTATAAACTGGGATCAGGAACGTGGAAATTTTCAGAACTGAAAAGAACTATTTCGAATGGTTTCGACATTATTCCTGTACGGTATTGTTCACTCGGCTCAAGACCATTTTAGCACGCCCACAATCTGGCAACGTTGCATTTTCGACTTTGTTTTTAATTGAATTCGCGATTTTTTTGCTGATTTAATTCTAATATGGTATAATTCTCTCTTTTGTGACTAAATTTTTATTATCGACCGATTTAATCGCGAATTAAATTAAAAAAAAGTCGAAAATGCAACGTTGCCAGATTGTCGATGTGTGCTAAAATGGACTTGAACCAAATTTTCTAAATTAAGTTTACTATTTTATGGGAAAAACACTTGTGAACAATGTGATGTATTTATTATTAATGAAAAGAAACTCCAAAACATTTGCGAATCATATTTATTGTCGCATTATTGATCTCTTTAATTGTGTTATTCGGTTAAATATATTTGAAAATAACTGTCGCTTCTTCATTTCCCTGGCATATGTCAAAATTTACGTACAAATTGCATTCGAGTGAACAATACCGTACAGGAATAATTACGAAACCATTCGAAATAGTTCTCAAATTTCGACATTCCTGAGCCAACTTTATACCCACGATTTTTACATAGATATGGTTTAATAGATATCAAGCATTGGCTTTATGGAAACGGAATTATCTTTAGGGATACAAGTAAATTTTGAGGAAATTTTTTTTTTTGGTAGTTTTAAAGCTCTCTTTTAAAAAAAAGCTTCAATATTTGTTATTTAAAGTACTGCCACTTGTTAGCTACTTAATACACAAAATTAGTTGTTTTTTTTTTGGGGGGGGGTAAAGGTTTGATATGAATAAAGTCCTTAAAGATTAAATTCCTCAAAACTTTTTTGTACACCTAATATCTCTGGTTTCTATGGCAATCGATTCCCTTATGAATTCAAGACCTGTTGATTCCAATGTTGGAACAAACGTTGGGAAATATTTTGAGTATCGTGTAAAACCGGCTTTACAGACGAAAGTATTGATGTTTTTCTTTTCTAGTTTCACACATCACAAATGAAAATTAAAGCCAAAAAAAAAAAAAAAATTCACCGGTTTCTAATAAAATTTCCGCTATCATTGGCAAAAGAATTTATTTATCAATTTCTGTAATATCAAAACAACAATAATAATAAGTTATACTGTGTATACAATATATAGAATATATTGTGGTCCAATTTATGAAGTATAATTTAATATTATAATAATGTATAAAAATCATACCATGAAACATAAATTTGAACAGAAGTTCAACCAAAAATATTCGTGACGTATTGCTCAGATACGTATTCCGATTTCCAAACAATCTTACTAAGTCAAGAATCATCACAAAGCGGTTAAGGAGTGATCCAACAATATTTTCGATATATGATTTTCAAAACAAAAATAGTCGATTTTTTTTTGGCCCAATTTTATGTTGTATAATTTAATAAAATAATGTATAAAAATCGTGCCATAAACATAAATTTGACACAAGTTCAAACAAAAATATATGTAACGTATTGCCCAGACACGTATTTCGATTGCCAAGCAATCTTCCTCAGTGGTCATTAAGTAATTTGGATCGAGTAGTTTGATGATTCACAGGTGAATCACGACAAAACAGTTACAGAGTGATCCAAACTTGTTGATGACCACTGAAGAAGATTGCTTGGCAATCGAAATACGTATCTGGGAAATACGTCACAAATGAACTTCTGTTCAAATTTATGTTTATGGTATGATTTTTATATATATTGTTATATTAAATTATACTTGATAAATTGGACCGCAATATATTCTATATATTGTATACAAAAAACAACAATACTTTCACCTGGTGATTACCAATAAAATTTTTGTCCAACGTGATAAATTGAATATACCGCCAGTTATTTCAGCCATATTCTTAAATCGTAAAATGATTTTTTTTTTCGTTACTCAATATGACAATTGTTAATTTTATTTATCTTAAAAGTTAAGATTGAAATCCTTAATTATCGAAAATTTTCCATTTTTTTTTTTTGTATTTGGATTTTTTTTCTAAGTTCGACCAATTCTATAATTAGAGGATTCTATAATCATTAAATGGCCTTATCATTTATTATAATTTTTTTTTTGTATATAAATATATTATTTTAATAATTTAATACAAAATCAGTCTTAAATCTAACACATTCAAGTGTCAAACATAACTGCCATTGAAAAAAAAATATATATATACATTTGGTTGTATTTCATTTGAAAATTGGCTTAAAGCTCAATTGTTGCAAAAAGCACGTGTCAAATATTAATATTTCAAAGTTTAACATTATTTTATTTTTTTTTTTTTTTTTGATAAAAATGACCGATAATGTATTTGCACACACAAAACAATTTATAATAGAATAAAAAAAAAATTCATACAAATTTTATACTGAAAAACATAGGAAATGTTTAAGAAAAAAAATTACGATAAGTCAAAAAAAAATTTTTATTACGTTTTTTATATATTATAATTATGTAATTCTTGCATTCAGTCATTAAATAAAAAAGAAAGTATATACATAATATATAAAGATATTTACATCAAGAGTTTATATAAAACAGACATAATTTTTCCACTATATATATATATTTTCATTTATGTTTTATTTTTCGTCGTCGGTGCAATTGAAAGACTGCAAAATCTTTGAGCTGTTTCGTTTGATTTTTGCAGAAGAGATTTTTTTTTTTTTTATATAGAAAAACAAAGAAAATGGAAAATCAAGAAAAACACTATGCAATATTGTGACAGTATTTTGTAAATTTTTAAAATGACAAACTTTTTCTTGGTTTTTGCGTTTTTTTTTTCTGTTTTCTTTCATTTTAATTTAATTTTTTTTTAAGTAAAATATATATATTTAATCTTTCCAAAGATTGGTAGTGTGATTTTTTTACATACGGAAAACATTTTAATCATATTATTATAAATAATCCGTAACCCATTAAAATACAAATAAAACAATTTTATAAAATAAAAAGTTTTTTGTTTATGAATTTTCTAGAGAACTATTCACGAAGTACAGATACAAGGAATCCAAACGAAATTTTTAAAAAAATAGAATCAATTTTATGGCCATCATCCATTAAAAGCATTTAAAGTTGGGGTGACTTCTGGTAATTTGCGGGCAATTTCATCCCCTAAACGTGGTTGGTTTTCGGAAAAATTTGCACAGAATGCCCAGATGGACGTATACTTCTGTGCTTAGTTCGAAAATCATCCCTTATTTAACTCGTTATAAGCTCTTGAAGTTTGGCTGGTTTAACGAATTCTTCGGGCACTTTGATGGTCGATTTCATCCCTTAAAAGTGGTTTGTTTTCGGAAAAATTTGCACAGAATGCACAGATGGACGTATACTTTCAACTGGCATCCATAAAAAAAATTTTCATTTTTGACGATTTTCGTGAAAAATCAACGATGGTTAACCCACGGATTTTTTTGGGCAAAACATTTTTGGTTACGAAATCGAAATGGATTGTTATATTATCGTTTAATACATTGTTACGAACCCGAATCTGTGCATAGTTCGAAAATCATCCCTTATTTAACGACGTTATAAGCTCTTGAAGGTTGGCTGGTTTAACGAATTCTTCGGGCACTTTGATGGTCGATTTCATCCCTTAAACGTGGTTTGTCTGCGGAAAAATTTGCACAGAATGCACAGAGGGACGTATACATTCGATTGGCATCCTTAAAAAAAATTTTGAATTTTGCCTATTATCGAGGAAAATCAACGATGGTTAACCCACGGTTTTTTTTGGCCAAAAAATTTTTGGTTTCGAAAATGAAAAAGATTGTTATATTATCGTTCTATACATTGTTACGAACCCGAATCTGTGCTTAGTTCGAAAATCATCCCTTATTTACCGACGTTATGAGCTCCTTAAGTTTGGCTGGTTTAACGAATTCTTCGGGCACTTTGATGGTCGATTTCATCCCTTAAACGTGCTTTGTTTTCGGAAAAATTTACACAGAATGCACAGAGGGACGTATACATTCGATTGGCATCCTTAAATTTTTTTTCAATTTTGACGGTTTTCGAGAAAAATCATCGATGGTTAACCCACGGTTTTTTTTGGCCAAAAAATTTTTTGTTTCGAACTCGAAATGGATTGTTATATTATCGTTTAGTACATTGTTACGAACCCGAATCTGTGCTTAGTTCGAAAATCATCCCTTATTTACCGACGTTATGAGCTCCTTAAGTTTGGCTGGTTTAACAAATTCTTCGGGCACTTTGAAGGTCGATTTCACCCCTTAAACGTGGTTTGTTTGCGGAAAAATTTACACAGAATGCATAGAGGGACGTATACATTCGATTGGCATCCTTAAAATATTTTTTTGTAATTTGAAGATTTTCGTGAAAAATCGACGATGGTTAACCCACGGTTTTTTTTGGGCAAAAAATTTTTGGTTTCGAAATTGAAAAATATTGTTATATTATCGTTCTATACATTGTTACGAACCCGAATCTGTGCTTAGTTCGAAAATCATCCCTTATTTAACAACGTTATAAGCTCTTGAAGTTTGGCTGGTTTAACAAATTCTTCGGACATTTTCATGGTCGATTTCATCCCTTAAACGTGGTTTGTTTGCGGAAAAATTTGCACAGAATGCACAGATGGACGTATATTTTTTTTTTTTTTGGTGAAGAAAGTTCCTTATTTGTGGCAGATAATTTTTTTGTAAGTGCTAATTCTCTTGAAATTTTAAAATATTGTTCTAATTTAATTTTTCACCACTTACAGGAGAAGCTTGTCTGAAGACATTGGAGAATTATTCATTGGATTTCAATTGTCCATCATTTCCAAATGGACGTTTGAAGAATAGATGCGAATGGTTGGAGAATTTTAAATCAAATTCCTCCGGGATATCATTTTCACAATTGTTATATACCGAGAAGAACAACAATGGATTTATTACAACAATCAGTGGCGTGAATTGTGTTTCAATAAATCAGTAAAGTGAAGTGAAGTAAAGTAAAGTGGTTCAAGTGATAAATAATCAAAATATCAGACAATAAAAAAACTTTTAATTAACTTAATAACTTCTATAAGATTGTAACAATAGATACTTTTACATATAATTTGAATTTATATAAACAATTGTAAATATGCAAAAAACATTCTATATTGATGATTATATATTGTCTAATTGTATAAATTTAATTGATATTTAATATTAATAAATTTATTTTAATAGAATACATTGTTTCAATTCGATTTACCACTCCCATCTTCTTGAATTTTATATTTCAGAGTCTTTTTTTTTTGCAATTAGAATACAAATAAGATTTACGTTAATACATCGATAAGGTAGGTAAGAGAGGTAAAATATTTTTCGATATATTATCGAATAATACGATATAAGTCAATATCGAAAAATATCTTATCATGGAGTAACTATGGTTCGAATATGGGCGGGAAATTCAAATTATTTCGATCGAAAAATATTTTCACGTTCCTGCAAATTTCTTAAGAATTGTTTATATATGAGTTTTAACGTCATTTACATATATCATATGATAGCCGCATCGCTAAGGTCGCCGCCACTACCGGAGCAGAGGTCCCTGGTTCGAATCCCGAAGGGGTAAGTGTTTTTTCTTTAATATAATATTTGATTTATATTCCTTAATATTTATAATATGATGTAATAACATTAATCCTTGATTCCAGACATTGCTTCATCGAAATATTCGATCAAACAGTTCCAACCTTTCGGGGTTGGAAATGATCGATCGATCGATTATGTAATTATTTTTTTTTGATTCCGCATATGTGACGTCACATAATGACGTCATCATATGACGTCATCCTCGAAAAAATGAGGGGGAGGATATCGAATTTTCGATTTTTATGAAATGGGATTTTGGGAATGGCTTAGTTAGGGTCCGGGAAGCCTAAAAAACATATCCTTAAACTGAATTTTTTCGATTTTTCGGGGAATATTTTTCGGGCAAAATCCAAAAAAATCTGAAAAACTGACCAAAACTGCCACTTTTTTGCACTTTTTTCAACTTTAACGTCGATTTGTGCGTTAACTATCGATCGTATGTTAACGATCGTTAGCTTATTCGATAGCGCTTGAATTACTCTATCGATGGTGTAAATTTGGTCTCGGAAAAGCTTAAGGGGAAAAACTTTTTTTTTTAACTTCGCAGAAATTTCAAATCGTCGATGAAATGGTCGACGATTTGAGGAAATTTTTTTTTCGAGTTTCTCGATGAAATTCACACTATAGATGCTTAACGTTACGATTAAAACGAATATAGACAAATTTTTTAGATTTTCGATGTTCTTAATGGAATTTTTCGATTTTACAATTTTGCATATTATGCATCATAATGCAATGCAAATGTAAATTGTTTTCTTGCAAAAAAGGATCAAGGACCTATAAATTTTCCAATGTGGTTTGACAACTTTTCCGAACGTAACATGAAGAAGCAATGGTTCAAATTTTTCCGGAAAATTCCACGAAAATTGATCGATTGTAAAAAATTAATGTTACGTAATTGGATATTGCAGAATTATATATTTGCAAGCTAATGCTATTCAAATACAAATTTGTTTTATCGCAAAAAAAGGATGAAGGACTATAAAATGTTACAATGTGGTTAGACAAATTTTCCGGGATTAACATGGAGCAGCTATAGTTAAAATATTTTTGGATAATTCCAATTCCTTCGATCGAAAAAATTTTCCAAGTTTCAATCAATGGAGAAATCTTTATATATGAATTTAAATGATCAATAAATATATCTTCCAATGGCCGAATCGATAAGCGCACGGAATATGTTACAAATGGAAAGACGATGGATCGATCCCCCAACTAGGTAAAAGATTTTTATATTTCTACTAACAAATTTCTAATTTCTATATATTCGTTACAGCTTAAATTGCCACTTTCAATCGTTAATAATTAACTTAACGTTAGTTTCAGCCGAATAATTCGATCATCACTTTCAACCTTTCGGGGTTGAGAAGTGACCGATCGATTACGTAGATTTTTTTTCTTTTTGGTTCATACATATGACGTCACACATACGTCGCCATGCAATGACGTCACCCAATGACGTCATTCCCGAAAAAATGAGGGGGAGGATATCGAATTTTCGATTTTCGTGAAATAGTATTTTGGCAATGGCTTAGTTAGGCTCTGGGAAGCCTAAAAAACATATCCTTAAATTTATTTTTTTCGATTTTTCGGGGAAAATTTTTTGGGCAAAATCCAAAAAAATCTGAAAACCTGGCCAAAATTGACACTTTTTTGCACTTTTTTCAACTTTAACGTCGATTTGTGCGTTAACTATCGATCGTAGGCTAACGATTGTCAGCTTATTTGATAGCGCGTGAATTACTCTATCGATGGTGTAAATTTGGTCCCGGAAAAGCTTAAGGGGAAAAACTTTTTTTTTTAACTTCTCAGAAATTTAAAATCGTCGATGAAATGGTCGACGATTTGAGGAAAATTTTTTTTCCGAGTTTCTCGATGAAATTCACACCATGGATGCCTAACGTTACGATTGAAACGAATATATAAAAACTTTTTAGCTTTTCGATACTCTTCATCGAATTTTTCGATAAAACAAGTTAACATATACAAAGCATTGAAACGTCCATAAAAAATTTCATTATCAAAAAATTCGATGAAGGTTATCGAAAAGCTAAAAAGTTTTTATATATTCGTTTCAATCGTAACGTTAGGCATCTATGGTGTGAATTTCATCGAGAAACTCGGAAAAAAAAATTTCCTCAAATCGTCGACCATTTCATCGACGATTTGAAATTTCTGAGAAGTTGAAAAAAAAAGTTTTTCCCCTTAAGCTTTTGCGCGATCAAATTGACACCATCGATAGAGTAATTCAAGCGCTATCGAATGAGCCTACTATCGTTAACCTACGATCGATAGTTTTTGCTAAAAACAGCGTTAAAGTTGAAAAAAGTGCAAAAAAGTATCAATTTTGACAAATTTCTCAGTTTTTTTTGGATTTTGCCCGAAAAATTTTCCCCGAAAAATCGAAAAAATTCAATTAAAGGATATATTTTTTAGGCTTCCCAGAGCCTAACTAAGCCATTCCCAGAATCCTACCTCACGAAAATCGAAAATTCGATCATTTTTCGATATTTTTCGGGAATGACGTCATTGGCTAATGTCATTGAATTGTGACGTATGTGTGACGTCATATATATGAACCAAAAAGAAAAAAAATCTACGTAATCGATCGATCACTTCTCAACCCCGAAAGGTTGGAAGTGATGATCGAATTATTCGGCTGAAACTAACGTAAAGTTAATTATTAACGATCGAAAGTGACAATTTAAGCTGTAACGAATAGATATTAATTAGAATAAGGTTATTAGAAATATAAAAATCTTTTACCTTGTTGGGGGATCGATCCATCATCTTTCCGTTTATAACATTTTCCGTGCGCTTATCGATTCGGCCATTGGAAGATATATTTATTGATCGCTTAAACTCAAATATAAAGATTTCTTCATTGATGGAAACTTGAAAAATTTTTTCGAACGAAGGAATTGGAATTTTCCAAAAATATTTTAACCATAGCTGCTCCATGTTAATCCCGGAAAATTTGTCTAACCACATTGTAACATTTTATAGTCCTTCATCCTTTTTTTCGATAAAACAAATTTGTATTTGAATAGCATTAGTTTGCAAATATATAATACTGCAATATCCAATTACGTAACATTAATTTTTTACAATCGATCGATTTTCGTGGAATTTTCCGGAAAAATTTGAACCATCGCTTCTTCATGTTACGTTCGGAAAAGTTGTGGAACCACATTGGAAAATTTTTAGGTCCTTCAATCTTTTTTTGCAAGAAAACAATTTACATTTGCATTGCATTATGATGCACAATATGCAAATTTGTAAAATCGAAAAATTCCATTAAGAACATCGAAAAGCTAAAAAGTTTGTCTATATTCGTTTCAATCGTAACGTTAGGCATCGATGGTGTGAATTTCATCGAGAAATTCGAAAAAAAAAATTCCTCAAATCGTCGACCATTTCATCGACGATTTGAAATTTCTGAGAAGTTAAAAAAAAAAGTTTTTCCCCTTAAGCTTTTCCGAGACCAAATTTACACCATCGATAGAGTAATTCAAGCGCTATCGAATAAGCTAACGATCGTTAACGTACGATCGATAGTTAACGCACAAATCGACGTTAAAGTTGAAAAAAGTGCAAAAAAGTGTCAGTTTTGGTCAGTTTTTCAGATTTTTTTGGATTTTGCCCGAAAAATATTCCCGGAAAAATCGAAAAAATTCAATTTAAGGATATGTTTTTTAGGCCTCCCAGAGCCTTACTATGCCATTGCCAAAATCCTATTTCACGAAAATCGAAAATTCGATATCCTCCCCCTCATTTTTTCGGGGATGACGTCATATGATGACGTCATTATGTGACGTCACATATGCGGAATCAAAAAAAAAAAACTACGTAATCGATCGATCATTTCCAACCCCGAAAGGTTGGAACTGTTCGATCGAATATTTCGATGAAGCAATGTCTGGAATCCAGGATTAATGTTATGACATCATATTATAAACAGTAAGGAATAGAAATCAATTATTATATTAAAGAAAAAACACTTACGGATCCGGGGTGCGAACGCTGGACCTTCGGCTTGGGCATCGGACGCTCTGACGATTCGGCCATTAGAAGATATATGTAAATGTCATTAAAACTTATATATAAACAATTCTTATGAGATTTACACTTAAAATGAAAAATTTTTTCGATCGCAATAATTTAAATTTCCCGACAATATTCGAACCATAGCTGCTCCATGTTAAGATCGGGAAAATTGTCTAAGAACATGGTAACTTTTTAATGTCCTTCCCCATTTTTTTTCGATATTTAAGATTGTTATTTAAAATTGTGAAATCAATGACATTTTCATCGAGCTACCTTATGGACTTATACATTTTTTCCTTTTTCTAAATTAAATCTAAAGTTGGAGTTTACAACTTTGATCCGAGAAAAATTCTTCTTTACGATTTCACGTAAATTCCAATCAAATTTACATTCATATGCTCACAAGAACAACAATGAATTCGTATACCAACATTAGACTTGTCATGCAACCCACCTTACATTGATGTATTGCTGGTTGCATAACTACACATTGAAAGAAATTTCAGTGGTGCCAGTCGTTAAAAGATTACATAATTATCAATATTCTCGACACAATATTGTTAGCTACAGAAAATATTTGGCTTCGGAAACTTCTAGCCTTTTAAATTTTTATCTAAAAAATGTTATTTTTTTTTTTTTATGATATTCCAACTGTAACTTCTTTACAACTAGTTTGGGATGTCTCATTTTTCCTAACAAAAAAGCATTTAAAGACTACGGAATAAAATTATTGCTCTTATTAAGTGACATTGGAAGTTATAAGAAATAAAATTAAAAAAAAAAAAAAAAATCTTAACGAGGTTTGAACTCATAACCTTCGGCTCCAGAGCCGCAACTCATTGCCACTCGGGTAAATGAAGCTATGAAATTTTCCTACATTAAAACTTGTATTTAAATATAACACGTGTTTTTTCTTTGCAAAGGGATTTTAAATTATTTCCAATTACTTACTGCCATTTGAAAGCAACTCCAAAGTGCCAGGAATTGCACAAATTTCGATTCAAAATAATAATATTAAAGATAGATTGTTTGAGAATAACTTAACTAATTTTTATTGGTTGCTTAAAAATTTTTGCTTTTTTGAACTTTACAATAATCCCAAACAATCTCTATTTAATATCATTATTGTCGAAAATTAATCTGAAAAAAGAATACCCTGAAATACAATACTTAATAAATAAAACAATGTTTACAAAACATAAAGTATTTATTAATTTTCAGTTTAGAATCCAATACAGATAAATTTTACAGCAATTGATGTTCTAAACAGTATCATAATTATTAATTAACAAAAATTTAGTTTGCAAATAAGTTTTCGGTTCTTATTTTAATAAATAAAAGTTCTACAAAATAATTTTTAAGACAATTCAAAGCACTATAGTAGTAAAAATTTAACAACTTAAATAATTTTTTTATTTCAACAATCAAACATATATAAAGATATTTATCGTATTCGATTTATTAACTTATCACTAAAAAACTTAAATCACAAATTCACAACAATCACCATTTCTGTTACACAACACATTTTCACATTAATCTTCCCGAAAATTCACAAATTATTCACAAAATTATTAAAAGATCCACCAACGATCCATGTTGTTCACTACAATGGAAGGCAGCAATTTAAACACGATAAATCCTCCATTGTTGTCGACTGCACCCTTGATTCCTTTGTTGCGTAACTAAGACAAAAAAAAAAAACAAAAAAAGAATTAAAAAGAAAGTTCATTCACAAAAAAATTTTTGGTCAAAAAAAACCGTGGGTTGATCATCGTTGATTTTTCACGAAAATCATCAAATTTCAAAAAAATTTTTAAGGATGTCATTCGAAAGTATACGTCCATCTGTACATTTTGTGCAAATTTTTCCGCAAACAAACCACGTTTAAGGGATGAAATCGACCATCAAAGTGCCAGAAGAAGTCATAGAAAACCATTCAATCTTCAAGAGCTTATAACGTCGTTAAATAAGGGATGATTTTCAAACCAAAGGCAATTTCGGGTTCGCAACAATGTACTAAACGATAATATAACAATCCATTTCGAATTCGAAACCAAAAATTTTTTGGCCAAAAAAACCGTGGTTAACAATCGTTAATTTTTCTCGAAAATCGTCAAAGTTGAAATTTTTTTTTAAGGATGCCAATCGAAAGTATACGTCCATCTGTGCATTCTGTGCAAATTTTTCCGAAAACCAACCACGGTTAAGGGATGAAATCGACCATCAAAGTGCCCGAAGAATTCGTTAAACCAGCCAAACTTCAAGAGCTTATAACGTCGTTAAATAAGGGATGATTTTCGAACTAAGCATAGATTCGGGTTCGTAACAATGTACTAAACGATAATATAACAATCCATTTCGAATTTGGAACAAAAAATTTTTTGGTTAAAAAAAACCATGGGTTAACCATCGTTGATTTTTCACAAAAATCATCAAATTTCAAAATTTTTTTTAAGGACGGCAATCGAAATTATACATCCATTTGTACATTCTGTGCAAAGTTTTTCGAAAACAAACCACGTTTAAGGGATGAAATCGACCATCAAAGTGTTAGAAGAAATCATAGAAAAACCATCCAAACTTCAAGAGCTTATAACGTCGTTAAATAAGGGATGATTTTCGAACTAAGCACAGATTCGGGTTCGTAACAATGTACTAAACGATAATATAACAATCCATTTTGAATTCGAAAAAAAAAAATTTTACCCAAAAAAAACCGTGGGCTAACCATCGATGATTTTTCTAGAAAATCGTCAAAATTGAAATTTTTTTTTAAGGATGCCAATCGAAAGTATACGTCCATTTGTACATTCTGTGCAAATTTTTCCGCAAACAAACCACGTTTAAGGGATGAAATCGACCACCAAAGTGCCAGAAGAAATCATAGAAAAACATCCAAACCTCAATCTCATGTAACGTCGTTAAATAAGGGTCAATTTTAATTAAAAATTATAGGGTCCTTCTTAACATAATCCTTAATAAGACACTATGTATTAAAGTATTCAAAATTGGAAAATCGAAATCACAAACTAAAAATATATTATGTTGTAATAGAGATCCTAAAAATGTTCGATTTGTACCATGATATGTATCATTGTTCTGTTTTTATAAATTTGTTGAAGACTAATTATATGCAATTGAATGTTATTTTTCCTGACTTACGATAAGCAAAGAAAAAAAATGTAATTTTGAAAATGTGTGTGTGAAAATCCACTGGGCAGTTTTCTCATACAAACCCTGCCATACGTTTTGATTAAAAGGCGATTTAGGGATACTTAAGTATAGGCAAGCAACTCATATTTGTGTGACTATGGTTGCCTATACAAAACATTTCATTCATCAACATTAGGATTAAATGTTGAATAACTTTTAATGGAGTGATTTAATCGAAAATTTACAAGAGACCTTTTTTGTAGAGCGTTAAATTTTACGTCATAATAATTTGATCATAAATCTTTTTATTTTTTTGTTTCTGAGAAAAAAAAAATAAAAGTAAAAAGTCAAATAATCCCATGTTATTTAAATGGTAAAAGTAACATGATTCCGGGCACGGTTTAATCAAGAAATTAAGAGCTTAATTGTATTGGATAATTTTTTTTATATCTTAAACTAAAAATTCAAGGGGCGATCGCTGTAAAAAAATTAATTTGGGAAATAACGGACACCCTAATGTGAAGTAACACATTAAATGTTTTTTTAGCATTCGAAAAATATTTTCCAGAAATTTTCCCTACTTTACCATAAATTATCTTTCAAAACTTTTACTTAATTTGATAGATAAGTGTTTGTATTAAATTTTTACAAAGTTTTTAGGACAATATTTTTGATTGAAATAAGGAAAAAAAATCCATAAACTTCATGAACCAATGTTACATCACTGAAATATTCCTTTCCAAACCTTTTTTGCTTACAAAAATTACCAATTTGGCCTAAAACTTTTTTAAATCCAATAGAAAATACATTCAACTAAATCACAATAGAGTTTTTATGTTAATTTTTTTGAATTTATTATTAAAAAAAAATCCATAAAGTTCATCTACCAACGTCACATTACCGAAGACTATTTTATTAGTCGGTCCTTTCTTAACCCAAAATCAATTTTAGCTAAAACTTCTTTAAATCCCACAGAAAAGTCTTTAAACTAAGTGGCAATAAAGTTTTGGTGCCAAAATTTTCTAAATAATTAATAAATAAAAATCCCCAAAGTTCATCAACCAAAGTCAAATTAGTGATGACATTTTCTTAATGGAATTTTGCTTAAAATAATTTATCAATTTGGCTGAAAAATATGTAAACTGATAGAAAAATGATTTAAGTAAGTGGCAAAAGAGTTTTTATGCCAAACTTTATGGTTTTATCATTGGAAAAAAAATCTTAAAACTTCCCATACCGAAGCCGCAATAGCAAGGGATTGTTTTTCATCGATTTTTTTCATAAAAAATACCAATTTTGCCTAAAACTTTATACAATTCGATAGAAAAATAACCAAAGTAAATCACTATAATGTTTTTAAAGCCCAATTTTCCCCGTAAATGCCTTAAAATCTTCTTAGAAGTTGTATAGCAAAAACCGGGTATGACCTATATACAATGTTAAGTCCATGACCATATTTTTCCAATACATAACCAAATTAACGACTTAATTTTGTCAAAATAATTTCCATTTTCAATTCTTAATTACTTTGACTGCAATTTCAAAGCATTTTTTCGTAAAAAACGCAAATATTTTATCAATTAATTTTGACATAATAACTCCATCTTAAATGTCATAAATGGCGCATGTGCAGTATGACCAACAAATAAAAATAGAGGGAATTTTCAAAAATGATTCAAATGTTCTATTTGAAATTTTCAATTGATATTTCGGATGATTTTAATTGGAAGCCTTAATTTTTAGTTTCATAATTTAAATATAAGAATACCTAATAATGCCGTTTGGCCTATAAAACCCAATCCAATCGACTTGGTGGTTTTTTGTTAAAGTAAATTAAAAGTGGGTTGAAATTTTTAAATCCTTTTTGCCAACATAAAAAATAAAGCAGAATTTTAATATTTTTAGTTCCAACTTTTAAATTTATTTTGTAGTCGGGAAAGAGTTACTGCTCGGGTACTCCAATTTATAATTTGTTTAAATTTAATATTAATTAATATTTTCAAATTCATTCGGCCAAAAATTATAATCAACACAAATAGCCTAAGTTGTCCCAAGTAATCTTATTTAGAAGGAATAATTAGGAATAATTTTTGTATAATACTAAAAGAACAATTGCTTTGCGATTTCATGAAAATTATCCAAGTGTATATTAAAAAATGGAGGCTCAAATGTACTTTAGCACACCCACAATCTGACAACGTTGCATTTTCGAGTTTGTTTTTAAATTAATTCACAGTATTTTTGTTATTTTAATTCTAATATGGTATAATTCCCTCTTTTGTGGTTAAATTTTCATTATGGACCGATTTAATCGCGAATTAAATTTTAAAAAATAGTCGAAAATGCAACGTTGTCAGATTGTCGGTGTGCTAAAGTACACATGAGCCAAAATGGGCACCCCAATTTTTCAAAATAAATAATTCAAATATATTTTTTGATTTCTTCTAAAGGTTTAAAATATGCGACACTTCAACAGTTACAGAGTAATTCGATAGATTCAATAAAGTATTTTAAAATTAATTCTTATATTTATGTTAGTTTTTAATTATATATATTTCAAAAATATATCAAAATCGCCGAAGAAATCTTAAAAATTTAAAATTTCGCACACTTTCTGAAATCAAGCAATCACTGCACACTATCGCGAACAACCAATAGAATTTAAGTAATCAATGAATGATACACGACTGCCATCTGGGATTTGTATTGCCAAACGGGAGAATTTAAAACATAATAATATTGACAATAGTGACATTTGTTGGTTTAGCATTGCTTATTTATTTATTTTTGGAAATTTTAAAGAACTTGAGATAAAGATGTTGACTGAAAATCATATGCAACAATGTATGATTTGTTTGGACAAATATAAAACTATGATTCCTCTGCAACAATCGTTAAGCCAATGCGAGGAAATGTCAATCGTTCAAGTGTTGCAAAAATTGCAATTTTTGTATGTAAGTATGCAACAATGTGTGGTTTTACAATCCTCAGAATCAATTCTTGAAAATATGATATAAAACTTTTGTGGTTACTTCTTTGTACAAGAAGTATTGCACTCGATTGCAGGATATTGGGAGAACAATTGTAAATATCCCTGGATTTAGAAAGCCTAAGTATTGCAGCCTTAAATCTATTGCATTCCTTGAATCCATACTTCCTGTATCACCTAAAAAATCAAACAAATTTCTAATGCATTACTAACTCCAAAAATTCTACAATAGTTATTATGATATTAAAGAAATAATTACTGTATCTTTAAAGATTGCAGATTCCGAAAATCTTTGCCGAACTATATGTTTCATATGTGCAGCGAAAATTCAATGTTGTTACGAATTTAAAATCCAATGTGCCGAAGTAGAAACATCATTGAACACCACTTCTGGTCATTCATTTGATAATACATCAATTCCACTGGAACATTCTATAAATCTTAAACGAGAAAATAGTCCCACATGTAACGCAGAAAGTATATTTGGAAATTTTAACAGAGAAGAAAGTTTCAATGATATCGCTGGTATAGAATCAAATGCCGAAATTCTTCCACAAATACCAAACATTGCCAATAATTCAACAAGCAATACTAAAATTGAAATTGACGATAACATTCCTGGAACAGAAAATGGTAAGATTATGTATATTAGACTGATTCAAAAAAAAAACGATGATTTTTTTTTTAATTATATCGAAAATATTGTTGGGAATGACAAAAAACAAATCCTGTGAAAGTTTAAGCTCTTAATATTAAGAGGTGCCGCATTGCAAATTTCGATTTTCCATGTAAATAACATGGGAACAATATTCTCTTGCACTTTGGAATTTTATAGCTCACGTTGGTGACAAAATTTCGGAGTGATTAAGGTATATTCTTGTAGAAAATTGAACGATCTACAAAAAAGGTCTTGTACAAGTTTTTGATATATTTATTCGTTTAAAAGTTATTCGAGGTCAAAGTTGAACTAAAGAGAAGTTTTAATATTTTTCCAATTTTTTGAAGGCACCATCAATTTTATGAGAAAATTTTATAGGACATTTTTTGTAGAGCACTTTTTTTCCTATAACTTATCTCTATAAAAGTTTTTGATATTTTTCACAGGTCCTAAGTTATTTAATTAAAGTAAAAAAAAAAATATGTTAAAAATATAATAATTCAGGGAATTTTCAGTTTAATGCAAATAGCTTAGGACCTGTGAAAAATATCAAAAACTTTTATAGAGATTAGTTATAGAAAAAAAAGGGTTCTACAAAAAATGTCATATACAATTTTTATTAAAAGGTGCTGCATCGCAAATTTCGATTTTCCATTTAAATAACTTGGCAACAATATTCTCTAGCACTTGGGAATTTTATAGCTCACGTTGGTGACAATTTTTCGGAATGACCAAGATATATTCTTGTAAAAAATTGAATGTTCTACAAAAAAGGTCTCGAAAAAGTTTTTGATATATTTATTCCTTCAAAAGTTATTCGAGGTCAAAGTTGAACTTAAGAGAAGTTTTAATATTTTTTCAATTTTTTGACGCAACCATCATTTTTATGCGAAAATTTTATAGAACATTTTTTGTAGAGCACTTTTTTTTCTATAACTTATCTTTATAAAAGTTTTTGATATTTTTCACAGGTCCTTAGTTATTTGCATTAAGCTGAAAATTCCCTGAATTATTATATTTTTAATAAAAATTTTTTATTTTAATTAAATAACTTAGGACTTGTGAAAAATATCAAAAACTTTGATAGAGATAAGTTATAGAAAAAAAAGTTCTCTACAAAAAATGTCCCTTAAAATTTTCTCATAAAATTGATGGTTGCGTCAAAAATTTGAAAAAATATTAAAATTTCTCTTTAGTTCAACTTTGACCTCGAATAACTTTTGAAGAAATAAATATATCAAAAACTTGTTCGAGACCTTTTTTGTAGATCGTTCAATTTTCTACAAGAATATACCTTGGTCATTCCGAAATATTGTCACCAACGTGAGCTACAAAAGTGCAAGAGAAAATTGTTCCCATGTTATTTCAATGGAAAATCGAAATTTGCGATGCGGCACCTCTAAATAAAAATTTTATAGGACATTTTTTGTAGAGCACTTTTTTTTCTATAACTTATCTCTATAAAAGTTTTTGATACTTTTCACAGGTCCTAAGAGATTGTATCTCCATAAAATTCTTAAGCTGAATTATCGAAATATTTTCATTTAAAGATAATTGAAGAAATTGATCACGTAGAATAGATAACAGAAGAACGACAAGATATCTCAAAAACTTTGAAATAGGGTTAGTTATTTTTTTGGTCACTAGTGGCGCATTATCGCTAAAAAACTTGGCATTTACTGAATGTTGATTGGTTGTTCGATAATTGTTGTTGTAATTATTTCAAATGTAAGCCAAGAACTGTCAAAACTATTTAAAGTGTCAAAAATATTATTGACTCGAGAGCCCTCTGCACTATGTTTTCATTTTTATGAACGACTTTACAGTACAGAGTTCGTTTTTCTGGCATTTATATTTCGTGAAATTCACCATCAAAGTATCATAAACTTTTGGTGATAAGAAATGTTATTTAATCAGCGATGATTTGGGAAAATCTTGAAAAAAAAAAAACCAATGTCTAGAGAGGCTATGAAAATTGTATTATTTTTGTGTATGCAACCCGCAGTACATTGATGTATGACGGTTGCGTTCCTATATGAGCGTATTGAAACAATATTATCATTCCTGCTATTGTATGCAAATTGTAAGTTTTATGTAGAGGAATATTATTATTATTGAAGAGGAATATTATTTGTTCATACATTATCAATCGCAATTTTCGATTGTATCCCCATAACATCCTTAACTATTACATGGGACGAAACACTATATAAATTCGGCAACTTTAGTATTACTATAGTGAATTTTATTTTTCAACCCTTCCTAGTAAAAATGGAGAAAATAATGTCGCAGAAAAAAAAAGAAGTACTGTTAAATAGTGGCTACTGTTATCGAGGTGGACGTGTGAATAAAGACTCTTCTGTTTCGTGGAGATGTTCCCAAAAACGCTGTAATGGTCGCATACGATTGCTAAACGGCGAAAATGTTCAAATTATCACTGCACATTGCCATCCACCAAATCCGACGAAAAATGAAGTACTGAAATATGTAAATTCCCTGCGCCAATCAGCGGAAAATTCCGTCGCAAAACCAAAGCAAATTATAAACCAGATGGCCAGTTGTATTTCTGAAGAAGTCGCCGTTTATTTACCCAAATATTGTTCCTCGCAAAGAAATATTGAACGTATTCGTCGACGAAAACATCTAACGAAACCAAGCACTGCTACAGAAAGTACTATTCCCGAAATTGTCAAGGAAAAATGGTAGAAATCAAAAGTTTTCTTTGATGGGGATTCCGGCAACAATTAAATCATTGGCAATAAATTATTCGAGTAAATATTCATATCCTTTTTGTGCTACAGTTTGGAGGAAACCATAGTCTTTAAACCATCGTACAATGTGTTATATATTAGAAGTTGTTTGATGACTTAGTTTCCCTTCTTTTGGTTTACTCTTAATTTATTTGTACATATATATTGTTCTTTTTGCAAATTTAAAAATGGCAAATAAAGTTTTAAACATGTTTTTTTTTGTAATTAATTTATCGACCCTCAAGTGACCTGGTACCATTAAGTCAAAGACCCTAAGTCAAATTCAAACGGTTGCTTTGCGTTTTTCACAAACGTAAGTAAATAGTTGCGGAATATTCACACCAATTTACTTACAAACGCATTTTATTTACAATTTTCCAGATAATCTAATAGATATCCTCTTAATGTAGGAGTAAACGAAGCCAACAAATTATAGATCATGAAAATCGGTTCAGCCATTCTTCTGTTATAAATGGTCTAACTAATACGACTTTGTTTTGTTTTATATAGATATTTACAGAGTATCTGAATCTAATATGAAAAAATATAATTTTATTGGTCACCTATGGTTAAAACGATATTATGTTTTATCTATAACATTTATTATTATATGATATATATTAGACTAATTCGAAAAAAAAAATGATATTTTTTTTCTTAATTGTATCGAAAATGTTGTTGGGAATGACCAAAAAACAAATCCTGTGAAAGTTTAAGCTCTCAATATTAATATTAAGAGGTGCCGCATCGCAAATTTCGATTTTCCATTTAAATAACATGGGAACAATATTCTCTTGCACTTTGGAATTTTATAGCTCACGTCAAAGACAATATTTCGAAATGACCAGGGTATATTCTTGTAGAAAATTGAACGATCTACAAAAAAGTTTTCGTACAAGTTTTTGATATATTTATTCCTTCAAAAGTTATTCGAGGTCAAAGTTGAACTAAAAATAAATTTTAATATTTTTTCAATTTTTTGACGCAACCATCAATTTTAAGAGAAAATTTTATAGAAAATTTTTTGTAGAGCACTTTTTTTCTCTATAACTTATCTCTATAAAAGTTTTTGATATTTTTCACAGGTCCAAAATTATTTGCATTAAACTGAAAATTCCCTAAATTATTATGCTTTTTACAATTTTTTTTTTTTTTAATTAAATAACTTCGGACCTGTGAAAAATATCAAAAACTTTTATAGAGATAATTTATAGGAAAAAAAGTGTTCTACAAAAAATGTCCTATAAAATTTTTATTTAGAGGTGCCGCATCGCAAATTTCGATTTTTCATTTAAATAACATGGGAAAAATTCTCTTGCACTTTGGAATTTTATAGCTCACGTTGGTGACAATATTTCGGAATAACCAAGGTATATTCTTGTAGAAAATTGAACGATCTACAAAAAAGGTCTCGTACAAGTTTCTGATATATTTATTCTTTCAAAAGTTATTCGAGGTCAAAGTTGAACTACAGAGAAATTTTAATATTTGTCAATTTTTTGACGCAACCATCAATTTTATGAGAAAATTTTATAGGACATTTTTTGTAGAGCACTTTTTTTCCTATAACTTATTTCTTTAAAAGTTTTTGATATTTTTCACAGGTACTAAGTTATTTAAGTAAAATAAAAAAAATAATTTTTACGTTAAAAATATAATAATTCAAAGAATTTTCAGTTTAATGCAAATAATCCTGTGAAAGTTTATAGGACCTGTGAAAAATATCAAAAACTTTTATGGAGATAAGTTATAGAAAAAAAAGTGCTCTACAAAAAATGTCCTATAAAATTTTCTCATAACATTGATGGTTGTGTCAAAAAATTGAAAAAATATTAAAATATTTCTTTAGTTCAACTTTGACCTCGAATAACTATTGAATGAATAAATATATCAAAAACTTGCAAGAGACCTTTTTTGTAGATCGTTCAATTTTCTACAAGAATATATCTTAATCACTCCGAAATATTGTCACCAACGTGAGCTATAAAATTCCAAAGAGAATATTGTTCCCTTGTTATTTAAATGGAAAATCGAAATTTGCGATGCGGCACCTCTTAATATTAATATTAAGAGCTTAAACTTTCACAGAAATTTTTTTGTCATTCCCAACAATATTTTCGATATAATTAAGAAAAAAAAATCATCATTTTTTTTGAATCAGTATAGTAATGTATATATTACTTTGCCAGCATTTGTAATACAATTTGAAATTATACATTTTATTATTGTAAGATGTTATGATTTTTTTTGGCAAATTAAATTGTTTTGTGATATATTCTTGACTTTCATTTCTAACGACCAAAATACATTCCCTTTTAAAGAATGGCATTTAAAATTAAAATGTTTGCAAATGCTTTTAATGGCTTTTTTAACAAGGCTACTAGAAAAATAAGTGATGGAAAATCTGATATGTATGAAACAAAAAAGGACATAGAGTTAAATATGGCCGGTGATCAGGCATGCTACGAAACGCTACGCATCAATTGCATATTTTGTTACCATTGACTTCTATTTCAAAAGTCTATTTTATTGCACTATAAGATCAAAAATACAACTCTATTAATGTATTTGGAAATAATTATTTCAAAACAGCTAAGAATTAAAAATATGTCTCAATTGAATTTATATTTTGCTGCGTTTAAGAAGTCAGCTAATCTCACGACTCTTCCTTCAAATTATGTTATGCTCTTTTAAAAACTCACCAGATGGCGATAAAAATTTTGAAAATATTTTATATAATTTTTGTACACTTAATGAATTTTCAATACATAAAAAGGATGCTAATTAAATTTGTATTTTGCCGCCATTAATGGCTCCACCCAGTGCCGCCTTCATAGAACCAAATTGATATATCCTAATAGAGTATATGACAAAGACAATGTATATCTCTATCTCATGATTTCTTAGCGCTTAATCAATAGTACAGAAGCATTTTTGCTATTTTGAAATGGTAGGAGAAAGCCATTTAAAGTCATTTTAAAAATAATGATTTCAAAATGTCTTTAAATGCTTTTTTTTAACAGGAATTTAAGATTAATAAAAAATATTCATATACTTTGGCAAAAAATAGAAGAAAAAGAAGGATTATAAGAATTTAAGTTTTGTGATTTTTTTAAAAAAAAATTTAAAGCCACAATCCTATTGAATACTGTTTTTAGATAATGCTGAAGATTCGCACATTAAAAGGGAAATCGATATTGATGAGGGAATTTTTGTAGCAAAAATAGGTAAGAAAATTTTTCATCGATTTAAATTTCATCTATTTTAATTTTTTTTTTTTTTTTAGAAGCAACTTTTACATCTGAAGAACATTTAGGACCAAATCACGATGGTAAAAATTTACACGAAATATTATTTACATGTCCAATTTGTCAAGAAAGCTTTGACCGAAAACAACAATGGCTGAACCATTGTCGAGTTCATGCAGAGGGCAAACCCTATGCGTGCGATGTTTGTAGTAAGTTTTCACATTACTATTGTTAACATTTGATTTGAAATTTTCATTTTTTAGATAAATCATTTTCTCAGTTGGATGGTTTAATGCGACATAAAAAAGGTCATACCTGTATAAAACCATACGTTTGTGATGTTTGTAGTACGTTTTTTTTAATCTATTTATTTTGAAAAATTCATAAACATTTTTTTTTCTTATATTTTAGATAAATCGTTTTCTCAATTGAATAATTTAACGAAACATAAAGTTATACATAGTGGTGAAAAGCCTTATGTTTGTGATGTTTGTGGTAGGATGATTTTTTTTTTTTTTAAATTTTTTAATATTTTTTTTTTTTAATTTTTTAGATAAATCATTTAAGCAATCTTCTCATTTGAATCAACACAAATTGATTCACCGAAGCGAAACACCTTTCGTTTGTGATATTTGTAGTAAGTTAAAATGCTTAAACACAAAATTTTACTTTAAACACCAATAATAATTGGAAACTTTATTTTTAGGTAAACCATTTAAGTATCTTTCCATTTTTAAAAAGCATAAACTTACTCATACTATCGAAAAGTCTTACGTTTGTGATGTTTGTAGTAAGTCTGATAAGTTTACAATTTTTTTCTGATTAAAAATAACTAATTGGTTTTTTATGTTTCAGATAAATCATTTAATCAATCGAGTAGTTTGAGGTCACATAAATTAATTCATTCCGGGGAAAGGCTTTACGCTTGTGACATTTGTAGTAAGTTTAAATGATAAGTTGGACTTTTACAAGAAATTATTTTTTTTTTTTTGTATTTTAGACAAAAGATTTTATATCTCTGGTAATTTGAAGAAACATAAATTAACGCATTCCGGAGAAAAAGCTTTTGTTTGCGATGTTTGTAGTAAGTATTTGTATATATTAAATTATGTTTATAAAAATACATATTTTTTTATGTTTCAGATAAATCATTCACTCTCGTGTCTAGTTTAATTAGGCATAAAATAATACATACGGGCAATAAATCGAACGTTTGTGATGTTTGTGGTAAGTATTTAATTTTTTTTTTGTGGTTTTTGGTTCAAATTGATGATTTTTTTACAGATAGAAGATTTATTCGTTTTGGTGATTTGAAAAATCATAAATTGACCCATTCTCAGGAGAAATCTTACGTTTGTGATGTTTGCAGTAAGAAACATTATTGATTTAAATTAAAGTAAAAAATTATCAAATTAAAAAAAATAAATTGTTTTTCAGATAAACCATATAAATGTAAGAAGAGTTTAAGAAAACATAAATTACTTCATACTAGGACTTAATTGACTTGAAACATGGAAGCAAATCTTAAAAAAAAATTAATGACACTATGAAATGAAATTTGTTTTGTAAAAATATTATTAAATTGTGTATAAAATATATAGGATATATTGCGGTCCAATTTATGTAGTATAATTTAATATAATAATACGTATATTAAACAAACGAAGTTCAAACAAAAACATTCGTGGCGTATTGCCCAGATACGTATTTCGATTGCCAAGCAATTTTCATCAATGGTCATCAAGTAGTTTGGATCACTCCGTAACTGCTTCGTGATGATTCATTACAAAGCAGTTGACCACTGAGGAAGATTACTTGGCAATCGAAATACATATCTGGGTAATACGTCACAAATATTTTTGTTTGAACTTCGTTTGTTTTATACTTATCCGTATTATTATATTAAATTATACTACATAAATTGGACCGCAATATATCCTTTATATTGTATACACAGTATAACTGTTCAAAGTTAACAAAAAAATCTTATTTTGATTATTTAATTGTATATATACGAAAAATTCAAGTAGATAGTCAACTGTTGATATGAAATAACATAGTACAAGCTTGAAGGCCAAAATAAGAGAATGGCAGCTTTAAATATGTCGTTTAAGGAATCTGAACCGGTTTAAGGTATTTATTATTTGTGGTCAATTATAAATACATTAACACCTTTTTCCAAATCCATTAGTAACAGCTTTGAATTTTTATTTTTCTCACATTTTGGCCTTCAAAAGTTTTTACTATGTTATTTTATATCACCATTTCAGAGCAGGTAAAATTCAAAGTTCCTCTGATCGAGGAGGCCATATTGTTTGTTAAATGTTCAATTGTTTAAGCAAGCGTTCCATATAGACCAAACAATGTTAATTTTATTTCTCGAATTTTAACTTTTTTTTGATTAAAATCGCAAATAAATCAATCATAAAATGATTAACTGTTATCATTACAATATTTTTAGTAAGTTTTCTTTGGGATATTTGGGGATTTTATCCCAAAAAGCTCAAATAAAAATTGAACATTAACCAAATGGATTGAATATTATAAATTGTGAATTTAATGATATTTGACTTACTGGAATCAATGTAATTTGTTTAATCAATAAAACATAATTGAAATTATCACTTTGAATACTTTTTGGCTTTTAATTAATCCAAATTAATTAATTATTCACTAATTATTTACGAACTCAAATCAAGCACTGCAACTTCTGCACGATAACAAGGCACACTAAATTAAGTAGGGGATAATTCGGCCAATAGGATTACGAGAATTCAAAACAGTCATTTGTTGCATTTAATCGTAATTTGAAAAATTAAATATTCATTAATTTAATAGTATTAATAGTATTATTGTACCTTTCCTATTCTGATGCTGTGAATTTGATATCCGTTTAAGACCTTAACGATTAAGTTATTTAAGATTCCAAAAATTGCTTCGATTCATTGAAATAATTCATCAATATTCATTAGATATTACAAAATAAGTAATTAGTATGATTTTTTCATATTTTAAATTTAAATGTCAACAAGTCGGTCAAGTCGGTAATGCAGATTCATGCCTATTTCTCAACGACCACCATCCAGCGCTTGCGCCAATTACGTAGAAATTTTTGGCGCCAAACATTGTCAAACGCTACTCCAAACTTGGTTTGGCATCAACGGCGTTCATATTCTATTTCTGTTCGAAATTCCAAAAAAATCGCTAGCAAAAACTGAAAAATGGCTTCTCGAGACTATCTGGCTGATAAAGGTAAACCACCAAAAACAATTATCAAAACTTTTTTTTCATTTAACAACTATTTGTAGACAAGTTTCGCAACTTTTTTTCCCAATACGTTGTGTCCACCGAAACGGGCGAAAAGTCTTTCAAATATACCGATCAAATAACAAATATCGCCCACAGAGAACAAATTGCCTTCACGGTCGAATTGGACGATCTTGACGACTTCGACGACGACCTAACAACCGCAGTTTTGACAAATACACGACGATATGTGAACCTAGTTTCCGATTTGGTTTTGGAGATGTTGCCGGAATACAAACAGTACAATGTGCCACCAAAAGATGCACTGGATGTTTATATTCGCCATCGGTTGACTTTGGAAAGTGTAAATCACCAATCGAGTGAATATCGCGACCCTAACAACCGGTACCCACCAGAGCTTATTCGACGCTTTGAGGTCTACTTCAGAGGACGTAGTGTTGACAAAACAATTCCTATTCGAAATGTAAAGGCTGATTCGATTGGTCGTTTGGTGACGGTTAAAGGCATAGTAACCAGGTCGACTGAAGTAAAACCTATGATGACGGTTGCCACTTATACATGCGACCAATGTGGCGCGGAAACCTACCAACCAATCAATGGAATGAGTTTTATGCCGGTTAGTATGTGTCCAACGGAAGACTGCCGCGTTAATCAATCCGGAGGACGTTTATATCTTCAAACTCGAGGCTCGAAATTCATCAAATTCCAAGAATTAAAGATACAAGAAATTGTAAGTATAATACAATAGAATCAAATGCAACTAGTCTTAAAAATTATTCTTTTCAGAGTGACCAAGTCCCTGTTGGACACATTCCACGTTCATTAACAGTGTTTTGTCGCGGCGAAACAACTCGGCTAGCCTTCCCCGGCGACCATGTCCTCGTAACCGGCATATTCCTACCATTAATCCGTTCAGGCTTCAAACAAATCGCTGGAGGACTACTCTCCGAAACCTACCTCGAAGCTCACCAAATAGTCAACTGCAACAAAAGTTCCATTTCTGTCGATGAATTAACCCCCGAAGAACTGGAAGTCTTCTCCACGGGCGACGTCTACACTAGATTGGCTTCAAGTATTGCTCCAGAAATCTACGGGTATTTAGACGTGAAAAAAGCTTTGCTTTTACTTTTGGTGGGAGGAGTGGACCGGAATACCAATGGCATGAAAATTCGTGGTAATATTCACATGTGTTTAATGGGAGATCCAGGAGTCGCTAAATCTCAATTGTTGGGCTACATCGATCGATTGTCACCGCGTAGTCAATACACCACCGGACGTGGTTCTTCCGGAGTTGGTCTAACCGCAGCCGTTATGAAAGACCCGGTCACCAATGAAATGATGCTCGAAGGAGGTGCATTAGTTTTGGCCGATCAAGGAATTTGTTGCATTGATGAATTCGATAAAATGAACGATTCAGATCGAACGGCCATCCACGAGGTTATGGAACAGCAAACTATTTCTATTGCCAAGGCAGGGATTATGACATGTTTAAATGCAAGAACGTCAATTTTGGCCGCGGCTAATCCTGCCTATGGACGCTACAACCCGAAACGAACTGTCGAACAAAATATCCAGCTTCCGGCTGCTTTATTATCACGATTCGATTTACTTTGGTTGATTCAAGATAAACCTAATCGCAATAACGATTTAAAATTGGCTAAACATATCACCTACGTCCATCAACATTATGAACAACCACAACTTAACGTTCAAGTGTTAGAGATGAAAGCAATGCGGAAATATATTGCTTTATGCAAACTTCGCAACCCTGTAATTCCAGAGGATCTAACCGACCATGTCGTCAGTAAGTTTTGCTTTAATTTTAGATATTTCAAACAAAAAAACGTTAAAAACATAAAAGTAAAGTTTACAATTTATTTCGTTTCAGGTGCCTACGTTCATATTCGTCGCGAAGCCCGAAACAACAACGACATGACATTCACGTCGGCCCGAAATTTGCTGGGAATCCTCCGCCTGGCCACGGCATTGGCTCGACTTCGCTTCTGCAACACGGTCGTCAAAGACGACATTGACGAGGCAATTCGTTTGCTAGAAATGTCCAAAGAATCTCTGCACCAAACCGGCGAACGTCTTACACGTCAACCAACAGCCGCCGATAAAATATTCGCTCTGATTCGCGATTTGGCTGGCGACGATAAAACTGTAAAAATGGCTGATATTCTTGAACGATGTACCAGCAAAGGATATAAACCGGATCAGGTGGAGGCATGCATTGAAGAATATGAAGAATTGAACATTTGGCAAATCAACCAAACAAGAACCCGAATTACTTTCATCTAATTTCCTTTCGCTTTTTTTTAATATTAGTTATTTATATATTATTTTTACAACTTAAAAAATTCAATTTTCATTCGCCTTTTCAATTAACGTCTTATAATCAGACGTGTGTTTTTTTATGTTCTTTTAGCTGCAAAGCTGATTTAAACGTTGTACCTAAAAACAATAAATTTTTAATATTTTCTCAATAAAATATGTTTTATCATTCTTACTGCAAGTTTCGCACACATGTGGCTTCCTGATTGTATGGGTTAATATATGTTTCTTCAGAGTGGTTTTAAGCGTAAAAGCTTTATTACAAATATTGCACAGATGGTCTTTCCTACCCGAATGAATAAGACTGTGCACCGTTAAATAATTAGCTCTGGTAAATGATTTGTCTGAAAAATAAAATAAAGTTACAATTTTAATCAACAATATTTATAGAACAGATAAAAATGATGATTCGGTTAGATATTTTAATGCTATTACTTAAAATCTTCCATTAGGATTACAAATAAATTTACTATGAGAAACGTCAAATTATATCAAAATTGAGATTATTTTATTGAAATATTATCGATAAAAAAGAGGACATGTTTCTATTTAAGGCGTTAAAAGTTGGCCAGTGAAAAATCAAGATGTTCTTAATGTTTCTTGGATTTCTTTATTGAAATTTTGGTACAGCCCCTCCCTCTATTAAACTAGACAACACCTGGTGATTACTCATACTCTATTTTGTTCCAAATTCAATTAATGAATTAATCCACGGAGACCGAACGATATAAGCTTTTTCACAATAACAGATCCAGATCATAATTCGCTTTTCTGTCACTAACAGCGCTAGTATTCAAAACGTACCAAAGGTCACTAAGGTTTTAAGAAGGTATGCGTCAAGATGTGGCGCCATCATTAGTGTATTTGCAGTACTAACTAAAACCGAAACTAAGTACTTTCTGTAAGATAACTATGGTAACATAAGTTAGTACTTCAGACTCTTATGGCAGCATCATATTTTGACACATTTCCCATCATGCATTAGATTGGAATTCAGTTTCTAATAACAACAAAACTTCCCGTGTAAAGATTCAAATGCGTACTTTGTTAAGTTTAGGGAATTCCACCAGTACTGGACCTCCAATTGATGCCATTCTTTTAACATTTAGACTCCTGGTATCTATACTCTGTGTATACTTATCTGTAGATTAAAGAAAGAACACTAAATTTGGTCAAAGTAGTCAAAACTATGGAAACAGAAAATATCGATCCACAGAGATGTATGACAAAAAAACCCTCTAGAAGTAACTTATCCCAAAATACAGCCTTCGGTCTACGAAATTATTAAATCCATCTACTTATAGTTATTACTATGGCTTTACTATTGTACATTTCTTTCCAAGACCTGAAGTGGAAACATCTGTGTTTTACTGGTAATACTTAATTATACATAATTGGTAAATTTCCAACTGAATTTCCAAAAGTTCAGTTCGATCAAGATTTCTGGTAAGGATTCGAGGGCCCCCTGAGCTTGAGGGCCCCGGGGGCACTGCCCCACCTAGCCCCTAAGTAGCTACGCCACTGGATTTGATTTAACTCCGGTTAAGAACTGCTCTATTCCAAGACGCGAGTACAGAGGAGGACAAAGAGTAATTGTTCCAGAATTTCCTGATCTTTAGTTTACGGCAAAAAGGAAAAACCCTCTTTGACCAAAATTCTGTATTCGCGCCTTTATCCTCTAGGAATTTTCCCAATTATCCTTTCGGTCAAAACAATTTACCGAATTTGCTGTACAATTACAAAACTAACTCGTAATTTGTGGTGGATTTTTCGCAGTAACAAACTAGTCTCGGCCAACGATGGCGGACATGCGGGCCAATCGCGACAAATCGGCGAATCACTATCACCGGGAAGCATGTATGGTAAGCGGCACAAGAACTGGCGCCGTTTCCATTGAATGTATGAATATTATTTCTTAAATAATTTATTATTATTTTTAATTTGCTAAATGACCTTTTAACTTCTGCAGAAGTGACAGAAATTGTAAAGAATAATAACATCGCTGTAAATACTTCCATTGGGTCGCATTCTAGCACTCCATATTTGCTCATTATTTCCTTACATAATTGGTGAACTTCCAATTAAATTTCCAAAAGTTCAGTTCGATCGAGATTTCTGGTACGGATTCGAGGGCCCCGGGGCACTGCCCCGCCTAGCCCCTAGGTAGCTACGCCACTGGTCGTTACCAAGGTTTATAAATTACACAGGTTGATGAAATGAAAAAATGACGTCATACGAAGAATTTTTAAATTGAATCAGTCTGAAGATATGTACGAATTTCTTCTGGATACGTCACGTAGCCACCATGAGGCTACCTATGTGGCCTTTTTTATAAATCTTGAAAAAAATCATCTTTTTTTTTTAAATCAGTCTAATGTAAATTCATATACTAATTCAGTGATGATATATATTAGTCTGAAGATATATACGAATTTCTTCTGTTACCACATAACTGCATAGGCTATGAGGTTAAAGCAAAGAACTATGAAGCGCGGCAAAGCCTAAAGAAATGGGCCACGAAGGTAATTCATTGGAGACCTAGGAAGTACAGAAGAGTAGTAAATGGGCTACAGAAGCAATGAATGGACGACACTCGGAAAATAGCTGGACAGTCGCAGAAGTAGACAGAGAAAACTTCAGCCAATAATAAGACTAAATTTGGGGTGGTTTATCTCAAAAAAAAGTGACTTTTAAAGTTCAATAAGTGTAGAAGATATACTGTAAAAATTGTCATGATTTTTTGAATCTTACTACTTGATCTAAAGTATAATTTGTATACACCAGAAAACTAAATCCTTTAAAATTAAATATTTTTTGAGTTATTTTAGATAAACTTATCATTTTAAGTCAGGAGTCCTCAACCCTATGGTGTCCACGAGCACCATTGTGCTTGCCAACCGATTTACATCTACTCAATACTAGGTCTATGACAATAATACTTTAGAGCATGGGTCGGTAACCTGCGGCCCGCAATGCACATGACGGACACATAGCGTTTTATTTTTAAAACTAAAATATTTGTACATAAATATTGTAGGTATACCTACTGCAAGTGCGGCCCGTTCTCATGTTCTTCGTTAATGTCAATCGGCTTGCTTAAAAGGCCGCAAATTCGATTAGACGACACAATTATTTTACAATTACAATCAATAAAGCCCCGAATTTCTGATGATTTCCCAGCCAAAATGTCAGATTTGAATTGTTTGAGTTATAATTACATCGATGTACTATGTATAAACTTTATATAAAACAGAAATTGATCTACTGATCTCCATGAAAAATATTTGGCCCTTTTACAAAACAAAAGGTTGCCGACCCATGCTTTAGAGTATACTATTAAGCCCTAAAAATACGATCTCTATTCTAGATCCTTACACAAATATATTCTAAATCCAAATCACCAATTTTTCAATCTCTCATTTCATTTAAACTTACTGCAAACTTTACAAACATAAGGCCTTTCTCCGGTATGCACGCGTAAATGATGAACCACCGATTTTTTATGCTTGAATTCCTTCTTACAATATGAACACGAATATCTTGGCAAATTACTGCTGTCCATATGCGTTAGCCGATGTTTCATAAGTGTAAGTTTTTGCGTAAAAGCTCTATTACAAATCGGACAAACATAGTCTTTTCGACCCGAATGTATTTGCATGTGTAGATTCAAAAGGCCGATTCGAGTAAAAGCTTTCCCTGAAATATGAACGAAAAAGGTTTAAATCTAGACTTTCTCGCGAAAAAAGTAATACTTACCGCACACTTTACAAGGATATGGTCTTTCTCCTGTATGAGTTCGTACATGCAGCACCAAGGATTGTTTATTTTTGTAAATTTTGTCACAATACTGGCACACAAATTGTTTTTCTGGTTTAATTTCTTTGGTTCTCGTATGCGTTAAGATGTGCTTCGATAGAGCCGATTTTAACGTGAAAGTCCTATCACAAATCGCGCAAATATGTTCTTTCTTTTCTAAATGAAGGGATGCATGAGCAGTCAAAAGAGCTAACTTGGAAAACGGTTTACCTTAAAAAAAATAGTCGATTAATATTTTTTTACTGTTAATATTGGAATTTAAATTAGTGGTGTTTTCTAAAATGTACACTATGGTTATCTTACAGCTTACCGTATTTGACGGCATATAAGACGCGCCCTTATTTAGAAGACCACACACAAGAAAAAAAAGTTAATTTGTATTTTTCACGTATAAGACGTAGGTAACTTTTTTGAGACCAAATTTAGAAAAAAAGTGCGTCTTATATGCGGTCAAATACGGTAATCACCAGGACTTTCAAAACTATGCTGACTAAATAAACCAGTAAATACAATTCTGTCAGGGTATTTTGAAAACCCCACTGAAATTCATTTTTTTTTTGTAGAATGTTCTACAAAAAAGTATTACAGTTTTTTCATTAATCTAACCATTCAAAATAAATTTTAGATCAAAGTTTCAGGAATGTAAACTGTTGGATTAATGAAAACCTATAGTACACCTTTTTTGTAGAGAATTCTCTACAATTTTCGGGAATAACCAATAACCAATTTTTTGATATCGCAAGTGTTTAGGTCTATATTAATTAATATAAAAAAATACATACTACAAACATTGCATATATGAGGCTTTTCGTCCATTTCACCCGAATGTTCGTACATATGATCGATGAAATCGGTTTTTTTGGGAAAATCTATTTCGCAAAAAGGGCATAATATTTTTTTTTCTGCGTTCCGCTTGCTGTGAATTAAAACATGACTATTCAATGTGCACTTCAACGTGAATGCCCTCTCACAAACCGGACAAATGTGACTTTTGACATTGGAATGAATTAATTTGTGGGCACGTAACAGACCCAATTTGGTAAATGCTTTATCTAAAAGAAAAAAAAAATGTTAATATTAGTTTTGATTTGATACATCTATATATATATATATATATATATATATATATATATATATATATATATATATAAAAGAAAGTCGTGTTAGTTACACTATTTATAACTCAAAAACGGCTGGACCAATTTTCTTGAAATTTTTTACGAGGTATATTTTATACCTCTAGATGATTAAGATGTCCTTCGACATCTTCTAAAAATTTTTACGCCTACTTGCCTATATACTATTTGTAATCATTGATGCCTATGATTTATTTTGGCAAAACGCTTAGCAACCGTTTGAATTTGGCATTTTTATTTATTTAATTTATGTGTTATTTACATACTTTACTTATAGTCTAGGATCCCACTGCAGAAAAGTGTACTGATCGAGTTTATGCTAAAAACCTAATTTTTACGCATATTTATCATCAAGAGAATAAATATTTACTAGGTTGCCTATCAAAATTTGGCCGCTAGTATTTTCAATTAAGTTATTTTTTATTGATTTTTCGCAAAAATTTTATTGATTTGTTTTTAAAATAAAATCGTCCACTTCACGGCAATGTATATAAAGAATTTGAAAAGTCAGGGTTGCCGTTGCGCACTTGATCACACCTCTTCGCAGTCAGGTGTAAACAGGTATGATTTTGGGCCCTTTTTACATTCATAACGTGCATTTATGATTTATATATCAAATTAAAGCTAATTTTTTTCTCATTATTATGATATACGGTTGCCTAATCAAATCTAGCCGCAACTAAGGGTTGCTGGCTGTAATAAAATAAATAACTTCGTTTCAGATTGTATTAAAAAAAAATTTAAAAGTACCACTGGAGACAAAAAATCAATAGTTAAAATGGAATGAGATATTTTTGGACGTCTATTGGTAATTACTATTAATCAAAAAGTTGACATTGGGTACTGTCTGTCATTCCCTCTAGTACCTCTAACTTCTGCACTATTCCACTGCTCAGGCGACATGATGAAGACGGACAAGTCAACTCTAAGTAAACAATTGACAGCAAAGATTGCACCGGCTAATCCCGGACATGTCGACATAGAAATCATTGATGGTTTTAATTGTTTATATCAAATTGGGTCAACTTTGCCACAAACATTTGGAAAAGTAGTAGAATCTAGATATTGATAAAACTTTGTTCAAAAAATACTCCGGAAGTACTTAAGTGGTTGAAAACACTACCATCCGACGCATGCGTAATGGCTTTAAAATGTCATACAGTTGGCAATCGGTGTCTTCGTCTGACTGGTCTTGTTACGCGCTAGCTCTCTTTCACTCTATTTTAAATATTTACCATCTTTAGCAGCCAACAACCCTTATTTGCGGCTAGATTTATTTAGGCAATCGTATATCATAATAATGAGAAAAAAGTTAGCTCTAATTTGATATATAAATCATAAATGCACGTTATGAATGTAAAAAGGGCCCAAAATCATATCTGTTTACACCTGGCGGCGAAGAGGTGCGACCAAGTGCGCAACTCTGACTTTTCAAAGTCTTTATATACATTTCCGTGAAGTGGACGATATTTTATTTTAAAAACAAATCAATAAAATTTTTGCCAACTAATCAATTAAAAATACTAGCGGCCAAATTTTGATAGGCAACCTAGTAGATACTTATTCTCCTGATGATAAATATGCGTAAAACTTAGGTTTTTAGCATAAACTCGATCACTACACTTTTCTGCAGTGGGATCCTAGACTATTAATATTTATTGTAATATGGAACAATTGGGGAAATGACAATAATTTGCCAATATTGTAAGGCGTTAAAATACAGCGGTGAATCTACTGGGTTATGTTGTACTGATGGAAAAGTAAAATTGCAACAATTGGTCCCATTACTGGATCCATTACGCTCATTAGTTTATGGGATAGGAAATAATTGTAAAAACTCCTTGGCCAATATTAAAAAACTAAATAATAGTTAACAAATTATATCGTTTCGCCCTTAAAACAAATATGTTTAAGGAAGTGCTAAAGAAAACAGGAATATTTCCAGTAAGCTTCCAGTCTCTGATTAATAGCGATCTTTGGATCCAATTAGCCGAAAAAACAATTCAATTTTGAAGGACAAATACAAAAATATGTTTAGAAATATCTGTGAATGTTTTTAAACTCATATGTAGGTGAGAATTTAAGGATTTTTCGTAAGCATATGAGTTTTAACATGCGTACTGTTTTTAAGGGTGTAGATTTAAATAAGTAAAATACAATGTATATTAATTTAATTGTTACTAATTATTGTTATTATTAGTAATTTACTAATTAAAAATGTAGGAATATTACTAATATCAATTGATTTTCGCAATTCAATTTTAGTTTAAATGTATTTAATATTATTATCATACACTAAAGAATTTAATGAACTTTAGTTTATAAAAATATTTAAAATATTATTAAATTGTATATATACGAAATATTCAAGCATATGCTCAACTGTTGATATGAAATATCAAAGTACAAGCTTGAAGTCCAAAATGAGAGAATGGCAGCTTTAAATATGTCGTGTAAAGAATTTGGAACCAGTTTAAGGTATTTATTATTTGTTGTCAATTATAAATACATTAACACCTGATTCCGAATTCATTAGTAACACCTTTGAATCGACATCTCACATTTTGGCCTTCTACTATGTTATCTCATACCACCCGTTGAGATCAGGTAAAATTCCTTTCAATTTCACAACAGCTTGGAATCAAGCCGGTTTCGGTCACAATAATGATAATTATGGATCAAAGATCATGCATTCTTTCATATGATTCGTAACAGGTTTATTGATATTGATAATATTTTGTTTTCAGGTACATCTTAGGCGTGTTTCACCAAAAATAAGTATAAAGGTCACAAACAAGTCTCATCTAAATAGTTGTACCAATATTTTATTCTGATTTCATTTATGGTTCCAATTTAAGGACAGCTTTACTGATTTGATAGAAACTTTGTAATCAAGTTCAACTAATTTTTCTTCAAAAAAAAAGGTTACCTATTTACGTTTTATTACACCGGCACACAAAAAAAAAGTGCTCTGTACTTTTGACCGGACCTATATAAATCTACGTATTTTGATCTCCTGAACACGAATCCGGGGTCGGTTTGACCCGTACACCCTCAAAAATTCGAGAAAACTTTAAAAAACCGACAAAAAATGGTTAAAATCGGCAGTTTTGGTAACATAAATTTTTTTTTGAACTAAACCGAGCATGATTTTCATGTTTTTCGATCCGCTGAATACAAATTCGAAGTTTATATAGACCATAAGCCGTTTTTATTGTAATTTACCATAGCATATTAATGCTTAAAATCTATCAGTGGTAAATTATGATGAATGAAAACAAGTTTTTTCCAGCGTTTATTGATAGCAAACGATTTCGCTTTTCCTCTTAAAATTATAAAGTAGGTTTAAACTTTAAACCTCACTCGCTAATGGTACTAAATGTCGCCGAATATTCGGCGCTTCGGCCAAGAGACTCGCCGAATATTCGGTATTCGACCAAATCACTATTCGTGACATCTACTTATTACAAACCGGGAAAAAATCCTTAGTATGATACACAAATGTTTCAACTATGAAAAGATTTATATCTAAAATAAAAAGATTAACTTAATAAAGCAAAATCGTTTCATATTAGTAAAATGGAAAAAAAATCGATTTATTTCGGCTTGAAGGCGTTTATCTTTTCAAGAAATGGACAAGACATAAAAATAGCTTCTTCTAAAGATTTTTGTTCACAAAAAGCAAATTAAGAGGTGAAATTTATGCGGAACACAAAAACGAACTAAACTGATACATATTTTTGGAGAACTGGGTTCGAGGCCCTTCTTATAAATAAAATGTTGAACAAAATAATATACATACGACAAACATCACATTGATATGGTTTTTCACCCGTATGGGTACGTATATGATCGATGAGGGATTTTTTATGTTTGAATTTTTTGTCACAAGACGAACATGAAAAATGTTTTTCATCATTTTCGCCCATATGACACAACAAATGATCCGTAAGCGCTTGCTTAGTGGGCAAATTCCAATTACATACGGAACAAACGTGCTGCTTTTTCTCAAGATGCTCCAAACTGTGTACCGTCAAATGACTGGCTTTGAGAAACGATTTGTCTAAAACGAAGAAAAAAAAAATTAATACCTTTAAATTTCAATATGGTATGGATAGAAAGTTTGTATAATGATTTGGGTCTTTATAAAAAGAGTTTTGAAAACTTCTATAAAATACAATTAATGATTCTTGATTTAACTGAAAAATCAATTGATATGTATATAGGATAGTGTCCTTATTGGCACTAATCGGGGGTTGAACTAAAAAAATCAGAAGTGCTAGTGTTGAACGAGTTGGAAGGGTTTGGAAATTACATAAATAAAATATAAGCGCTTATTTACGTAGATTGGCGCTTATTAGTTAACAAAAAAAACTATTTACGCTTTCGTTGTTTTCCCCTTTACCCATATTTACATATCAAAGAGTTCATAGTACTACTATCTAACAATTTTTTCACAAAAGGTTACTATTTTCAGATTTAAGGCTTTCACGGTCGGTCTTATTCAAATTACAACTCTTTATTAAAAAGGTTTTGACTTTCAAATCCAAAGCCGTGATAAAAGATTGACTATGTCGCCAACGTTTCTCCAGGACGTAATTGCTCCGAAACTAATTGCAGGATGCTCCTCAAGCCGTCTTATATATCATTCATTGTGGGTGAAAAAATAAAAAGTTTAAAGTAGAAGAGGTCAACCAATAAGACAAGAAGGGGATAATCCTTTTCTTTTTCGTTGAAGACCTATTCAACTAAAAAACCGGGAGAATCGCTTTCCAAGTAGGATGAAATCTGAGATCACTATCCCTGTTGATGTTATTGGGGTTCTTGTGAATCTCTATTCCTTCTCGGTGCTTTCTCTTGAAAAAGCCACGAGAAGAAGAGAGAATTTCGGTTTTGTCGAATTACATAGAATTTCCAGTAGCCAAACAATGCTCAACCATTGCTGAGAGTCAGTTTGACGAAACTTTATATTCCTACGATGTTCCTTCAATCGTGTATTCACGAATCTCCCAGTTTCACCAATGTATACCTTTCCACATGAACAGGGGATTTTGTATACTCCAGGCCTGTATAGAACTGGGGTCTTGTCCTTTGGGGACGGAAGTATGCAAGATATTTTCGTAGGAGGCTTGAACACCACCCTGAAATTATATTTCCTGAGCACCCTTCCAATACGGTAAGATACACCTCGAAGATACGGGAGCCGATATAAATTCTCAACTTCTTCAGGAGGTCGTGAGCCATTTCGTGTCCTCAGTTTATTAACAATAGACAAAATCTTTCTTCGATCGTATCCATTTCCACGTAACGCCCTAACGATGTTATTAATCTCCGAATCAAGCGACGAAGTTTTCGAGATGGATAAAGCTCGATGAACTAGGGAGCTGATCATGGAACGTTTTTGAGATGGATGGTGGTGTGAAGAGGAATGTAGGTATCGGTCGGTGTGGGTGGATTTTCTGTAAACACAATGACCCAAAGAGCCATCATCTCTACGTCGAACCAGGACATCAAGGAAGAGTAATTGTTGGTCCCTTTCAATCTCCATAATGAAGTCAATGGCAGGATGTTGTGAGTTGAGCAAAGAGAGGAATTGATGGAGGTTATTTTTCCCATGACTCCAGATTACAAAAGTGTCGTCTACATACCTAAACCAGGTACTGGGCTTCAATGGAGCAACCCAAAAAACTCGAGTTTCAAAATCCTCCATGAAGATGTTTGCAATTATGGGCGAGATGGGAGAGCCCATAGCGGCACCCGATTTTTGTTTGTAAAACTCATCCTGGAATTTGAAGTACGTGGAGGTAAGGCAGTGTTCAATTAGTGGAAAAAGGTTAGACGAGATTTTATCGGATTTATGGATAATTGACAAGGTATCTTGGATTGGGACGTTCGGGAACAAAAAAACGACATCAAAGCTGACCAGGAAGTCATCTGGACCAACCCTGATGGTTGCTAATCTGTCCACGAAATCCCTGGAATTCGCTATATGAGTTTGACTGAGACCAACCAGTTTTTGGAGTGGTTTGGTCGTTAATTGGTTGAAAGCACGAAATGGCTCGCGACCTCCGAACGAAGTTGAGAATTTGGATCGTCTCGGGTCTCTCCCGTATCTTCGAGGTGTATCTGACCGTATTGGAAGGGTGCTTAGGAAATATAATTCCAGGGTGGTGTTCAAGCCTTCTACAAAAATATCCTGTATACTTCCGTCCCCAAAGGACAAGGCCCCAGTCCTGGACAGGCCTGGAGTATACAAAATCCCCTGTTCATGTGGAAAGGTATACATTGGTGAAACCGGGAGATTCGTGAATACACGATTGAAGGAACATCGTAGGAATGTAAAGTTTGGTCAAACCGACCTCTCAGCTGTGGCTGAGCATTGTTTGGCTACTGGACCTTCTATGCAATTCGACGAGACCGAAATTCTCTCTTCTTCTCGTGGCTTTTTCAAGAGAAAACACCGAGAAGGAATAGAGATCCACAAGAATCCCAATAACATCACCAGGGATAGTGGTCTCAAAATTCACTCTACTGGGAAAACGATTCTCCCGGTTTTATCCCGGAATTATCTCTTTCTTCTCTTATTGGTTGACCTGCTCTTCTACTTTAAACTTTTTATTTTTCCACCCACAATGAATGGTATATAAGACGGCTTGAGGAGCATCCTGTAATTAGTTTCGGAGCAATTACGCCCTGAAGAAACGTTGGCGACATAGTCAATCTTTTAACACGGTTTTGAATCCAAAAGCCACAATCTTTTCAATAAAGAATTACTATTTTCACTTACGATTAAATAAGAATGAAAAAAATACTTACTACAAACACTACAAACAAATGGTCTATCGCCGTTATGCGTTCGCAAATGCTTTGCCAAAGATATTTTATGCAGAAAATTCTTTTCACATGCCGTGCACGAGTATGTTTTCTCGCCACTATACTCTGGATGATTTGCAAGTAGATGTTTCATCAGAACCATTTTGTTGGGGAAAATCGCATTACAATATCTGCAAAGTCGATCTCGATGTGTCAACATATGCTTCTTTAAGTACGTCTGATATAGGAAGGTTTTATCTAAAATAATTAACAAAAATTTCAATAATCCAAACCAAAAATTTTTCATTTTCAACTTACTGCATATCTTACACACATGTTGGTTTCCAGATGTATGCGATTGGATGTGTTTCCGCAATGTTGCCTCATATCTAAAAGCGCTTTCGCACAGGGAACACTGATAACGGAATTCATCTGTATGACAATTTTCGTGTTCCCGTAATCGACTAGCATAGAAAAATTTTTTGCCTAAAGTAAAAATAAAAAATACAATCGAAAAATCAATCAAAAGAAAAGAAAAAAAAAACGTACCACAATATCTACATTTGTGTCTTAAAGTTTCTTGTGTTTCTTCATAATGCTTTCCAGCCATATGCTTGTTTAGCGAAGCTCGATAGTTAAATTCCATGTTACAAATTCTACAAACAAATATTTGTTCACTCTTCATGTTTTTGGGAGAATCTTCTTCATCTAAAATTGTAAAAGTTTTATTTAAAACATTTTTTGTAGGTCTTAAATTTTAAATAATTAAATAAAATGAGAGTATATGGTACTGTGAAAAAAAGGCAGGGAAAATATCCTTCATTTGAGAAGTATAAAGATATCTTATGTTAGAAATGTGAATACTTTTAGTTCCCCATCTTTTTTACATAGATAATTTACAAATAAGTTTTTATACGATTTTCTATTTGAAATAGAGGCGACAGTAATGTCGAAGTTAACTTTACCTAGTCTTTAATTATCAAATTAAAAGGGACAAACAATGTTTTCCCATACTTCAAATATTTACTCTTGATTGTTAGAGAAAATTCTTAAAAATTGTTCAGTTTTCCACCAAAATTGATTTTGTTTTTTGCAATTTTATAAGTAGGGGAAACAATGTAGCATTCCAAACCAAATCGGATGAAAATCTTCATTTTCTTGTAAGAAAAACACAAAATGGATCAAATTTTATCGGAGTTACTAATTATAAACATTAGGTTCCTTATTTTCAGCCGCTGGAGTTTGAGTTTTTTTTAAATTATGCGTTTTCCTATTTCTCCATTCATTCCATTCCCATTTATGTTTTTAACGGTCTTAAAGATATAGTAAATCTAGGATTTTAGTTTAGACAAGCCTTAACCCCTCTAAGAGTAAATATATAAAAAAAAAAAACACAGAAAATTAGATTTGTCAATGGAAAATTCAGATCATTTAATAGATTAAATCATTACTCCTCTCTCAATCCCCAGATCCGCTATTGCCTTGTGAGACAATTGGAAAATATGGGGTATATTAGACTGGGCCAAAAAAATTGATTATTTTTTTTTTAAAGTATATCGAAAATATTGTTCAAGGTGACAAAAAAAAATTATCGGGAAGGTTTGAGCCCTTAATATTAATATTTAAAGGTCAATCATCTTTAATTTCGATTTTTTATTTGTGCTTTCATTTTTGCGTCAATGCTGTCAAATTATCAAGGTAAAAAAAATCATCTGCACATATATGTATAGAAAATTAAATTCCCTACAAAAAGGTCTCTTTGAAAATTTTTGCCAGACACGAAGTTTCCGATTAATCAAGCTTTAAACATTGATATAATTTTTGGATTTATCTTCTTTATTTTGAAATTTTGTAACTAACGAACAAATAAAAATATAGAAATGAACAATATAGATTCTTGAACGGAATTTAATGCTCTACAAAAAAGATCTCTTAACGTTTTTACATAAAATCACTCTTTCAAAATTGGTTCAACAACGAAAAAAACAATAATTTAATTTTTCCTTCAACTTTAATTGTGAATAACTTTTGAAAAAGTGATTTTATGTAAACACATTGCGCAACCTTTTTTGTAGAGCATTAAATTCCCTTCAAGAATCTATATTGTTCATTTCTATATATTTATTTGTTCGTTAGTTACAAAATTCCAAAATAAAGAAGATAAATCTAAAAATTATATCAATGTCTGAAGCTTGATTATTCGGAAACGGCGTATCTGGCAAAATTTTCACAGAGACATTTTTTGTAGGGAATTTTATTTTCTGTAAATATATGTACAGATGAATTTTTTTTATCTTGATAATTTGACAGCATTGACGCAAAAATGAAAGCACAAATAAAAATCGAAATTAAAGATGATATAAACTTCTTAATATTAAATTTTTAGCCCCAGTTTAGTATATATTATTATTCTAAAAGTATTCCACAAGAGAGTACATATAAATTACACATTATTCATTCTACTTTTAAAAGCTTATTGAGCCTAAGAGACAAGACTGGCAATAGGAATAAATCTTTAGTTTTTGTTTTGCCGTTGTACATCTATCCCTGAATGCTTTGAACCTCACCTGTAGCAGGTGTGCCTTCTTCACTTAAAAGAACTTGAACTTCATGTGTATTTTCAGCATCCTCAATATTTACAGAAAATTCATTTTCAACAGGTGTTTCTTCAACATCCTCTTCCAAATAAATTTCCTCCATTTCTATATTTTCATCTAAATCATCTGCATTTAAAACTTCCTCTTCGGTTATTGTAGCCACGGCTAAATTGCTTTCATCTTCCTCTTTGTGAGTTATTTCGTGGTTACGTAAACTAGATGCGTTGAAAAATGGTTTATCTGATATGTAAAAAAGAAAGAAATTACTAAGAATATATCGACTCTGGTATCATTAATAACTTACAACAAACTTTACACTTGTATTTTAAGCCCTCTGCTGTTTCTATGTCATGTTCTGAGGCAAAATGAAAATCTACAGACGTACGATCATTAAATTCCTTTAAGCATATTGAACAAACAAATATTTCTGAATTTAAATTTTGATCAAGCGTCTTGTTATCATCTAAAAAAGTACAATACGATCTCTTAATTTAATTTTATTGGTTTTAGGGCTGAATTTCTTGATTATACCTTCGGCTGTATCTTCGGTATTTACATTCTCAGCGATTTCCTTGCTGTAAGAATGTTCGAGAAGACTTTCCTCGTGTTTGGGAATTAAGGATACTAAAGAAATGGTTCCTTGAATTTTACATTGGAGTTTTTGTTTTAATGCTTTTTCGCTTTGACTGCACAATGACTTAAATGCAAAACAATATTGGATTTTCGATATACATCCCAAGCACACATTTAACATTGTTTTTACACCATCGAATGAAACCTGAAAAAAATAACGTATTTCTAATAAATGATCTAATTCGACAAATTTAATAATTAATAAATTGTTACCGAAAAGAATTGGAGATGTTCGAGAGCTTCGGCCACCGTAAGTCCATTGCACTTGGTGACTTTTTCTTCGACAGGAATTAGGACTTCATATTTCCCGTTACAAATAACACATCCATCACAATCTGCTGTTTGCGACATTGTCAACTGACATTTGAATCAATATTTTGGAAAATTAATTTTTAAAAATTCCTCGTTTTGAGAGATGACGCGTTGGATATGGTACACTTGGACATAATGGCCGACCTTTATCACTGCGGTTGTGACGTAATCAACGATAGCAGATGTTCCAACAGCGGGAGCGACAAGGATGGAAGACTGACCGTGGCCAACCAAAGCCTAGCGATTTGGTGTAATCCAGTGCACCCGTGCGTAGTGCCAATAGTTCCAAAATTTTCCACAACGACCATATTCAGAGATGAATTCTTTAAAAATTTGCTAAAAAAAATAGAAGAATATGTTAGATTTATGATATTTTAAAATAATGATTATATAAAGAATATAGAAGAGAAATGAGACATACCATTATTACACTTTAGAAAGTTGACTTGTAAAAAAAAATGAATATGTTTGGAATTTAGTTATGTGAAAAGAGTAAAAAATATAGATGTCACTACTGAGGAAGTTGCCAGAATTGTTTTTGTAGGTATTGCGAACTGTTCGTAACTTATGTTAAATGCGTAAAAGCCATAAACATATAATTAGTGCTTGGTTCGGCGACATTCCCGAACAGTTTCATTGAAAAACGAATTCTCTTGTTTATCAGTGGCGTATGTTTTCGAATTTCAAATTTCCAACGGTTTGCCTATTTCCCTTCACATAAAATTCCCCATCCCATAGCCACAAAAGCGTTGTGTAGTGATCGGTCAAACTTGATGTTTCGTTAAAGTAATTTCTGTCAAATTTTGAATTAATCAAAACTTTTATACGAATTTTTACGACTTTATATTATATTAATCATTTATTATACTTAATTTTAAGAAATTTCTTACGTTTTACTGAAATATGGATGATTATACCAAGGTAGGTTTTTTTGTACGTGTGTATTGGGAAAAACTTTTCAAAAAGTGTTCGTTTTTATTTATTAGCGTATGGTTGCCCGAGCACAGGCCCGAAGAAATAAACTTGATTCCCAATTAAGCGAGAATGGACTGGAACGGACGCCCGACATATCTGAATCCGAACCCAATATTGCGACGTTTTCCAAGTCGGTTATGGAGGATAATGCCAGGATAAAACGAAAAGAAATTGTGTCAGATTCGACTTTAGAGTCTAAACCTTCTATTGTTGATGATTTGAGTGTTCTTCGCGATCGAAATAAACTGAAAATGTCACCTAGACGAAGCCAAGCAAACAAGACCACTCGAGTTACGAGTAATATTCCAGGCACTCCCGAAACCACCCATAAAACCTTAAATATACAAAAGGAAAATTTCAACATGGAAATTAAAGTTTCTACACAAGATGATGTACGAGTTGAAGTGGAAATTCAAGAAGAAAGCGATGATAATGAGTCGAAAAATTCAAATTCCGGTAATCCAATGCGTCAAGATGTTCGATCACGTTTGCAACGTTTGGGAAAGTTATACGCTGGAGGAGATAATCTTGACGATGTTAACGCCCTCTCTTCTCCCATACAAAAGACACAAGAAAAGTTTGATCAAGACAGCGAAAACGACTGTCCTGTAGAATTAAAATCCGAAGATGAGGCCCGAAAAAAACGTTTGGCTCATTTGGCCAGCATACGTAACAATTGGGAGGATGAAAGTTGTACAAAAAAACAAAAAACCCCACCAAAACAAAAAAGTTTCGGTAAAAAAATGCAAGCACCACCACCACCAACCCCTGTCGCCAAAACACCTGAAGTCCAGCCCCAAGCTCCGGCTTCGCCGACAAAAAATCTAAAATGGGACAAATCCGTTTTAGACTCATTGGAATCGCAAGGTTTTGCACGCACCGAGTCCTCGTCTCGCCTCGTCTACAACTATTCCCGATCCCCGACCAAACCAACCCCGTCGTCGTCGTCGTCATCTTCCAGCCCCCTAAAGAAATCACCCTCCAAAAACATCCTAAGCAAAGCAGCAATTTACGAGAGTCCATCGTCGAAGAAAGATCCCGCACTACTTTCCGTGTTGGAACGCAAAGCTCTATTCGAAAAAAACAAGGGCGAAGCCCTGATCCCAAAAGCCGCCTTTGCCATGGCCGTTCCGTCGAAAAATCTCACGTCCAAAGCGGCAGACGCGAGCCAAACGAAAAAACCACCAGAGCCAGTTCAAGAGCACCAACCGCCGGCCGTGCCAACCATTGGGAAAAATGTTGACGAAAATTCCGGAATCGCTAATCGACTAAAAGCTCTGCTACAACAGGCCAACACGATTTCCGAGACTCAAATCATCAAAGCTCGGGAACAGGAAAAGCAACGGGAATTGGAAATGCTGAAAAATCGATTTAAAAAGCCGGCCGTAAGTGTTTCGAGTGAATGATTTTTAAATTATTCAAGTTGGATGATATATAATAATAAAAATAACCTTGAGTATGCACTTACAATTTCTTCTTTTTTTTTTAAATAAAAATGAATATTGATACCTGCTGTTCAATTAGAATAATGGGATTAAATACTCAATGCAAATAATAAATTGGATTAAATCACTACCTAATTTTATTGTAAAATTATTGGAGTAACGCCAAATCCAATTAGAATTTTAATTTATATGATAATAAGATAAATTCTCACTTTTTTTTTTTTGATTTATACTTGTTGAGAAAAATAATATTTATATGTATTGGGGCGGGGTAGAAAAAGGTTTAACTAGAATTAAAGCTAATCGTAAAGAAGGCTAACGAATTTTAATGAAATTTAAGGAGGGCTTAAAAGAAGAAAATTGAAATTAACTTCCCAAAGAATTGTTAATTTATTCTAATGATCCAAGTATACTTTAAACCGGTAAAATCTGGCATCATTCAATTATTGTTTTGTTGCTAAATTCATGGTCGATTTATTTGAGACGTTGCCAAATTGCACCGGTGTATAGTACACCAAGAATTAGAAACACAATTCTATAATGAAAAGCTATTGATTTCATAATTTAATATTGCAATTTTTTTTTAGGCTTTGCAAAAGGAAAATTCGGAAAGTTCCGAAGATGAGGCTCAGAGTGATAAGGATGAAGAGGAACCGACTGAAACGACAAAAATGATTCAGTTCAAGAAGACTAAGATTGTGCAATTTCGAAAATCGCCGCCAGTGCCGCCACCACCACCACCAAGTCAACCTGGTGGGTCGAAACCGAAGGCGAGGAAATCACTAAATAAAAAACGAACAAGTTGGTTTGATTTTAAACGAGGAAAATTCGAGTTTTAATGATTTTTTTTTTTAGGTTCTGAGGGAAATCCTATTGTACTAAGTACGATTGAAGATGTGAAGCGAATTAAAGTAGTCGAGCCAAAAGAGGGCAGAGCTTATCCGTGTCTTTCGGATATCGAAGCGACCACCGCTAATGAGGAGGACACGACCGACGAAAATGCCGAGTCCAACAGGTGCGATACTTTATTGGATTGGATTTTATTTTTTCTTTGCGTTAACTTATAAGCCAAACGCAGTGATATGTTGAAAAGTCTGAGATTTTGTGATATTCTTTTTTACAATTCGGTATTTTGTACTTTTTTATAACTTATATATTTGTAATTTTATGGAGTACTTAAGTGACAAAAATGGATGTTTTGATAGTAATATGTGAGTATTTATTTGCATCATTAATTTTCGATCCTACTTTTTCAGCAGTTCGAATTGCGATAGTGAGTTCGATGTGGACTCTGACACAAATATGGCGGACACGAGTTTCGGCCGCGAAATTTTAAAAGCCGTCGAAGCCAACCAGTCGCGTACCAATAATTTTAAAAGGGTAAGTGTTGCGGTGAAAATTTGAAAGATTTTTACTTTAATGGATGAAATTTTTTAGCCGATTTTAGACGATAGCACGTGCTCGTCCGATTTATCAGACGTTTTGAATGATATGAACAATTATTTGGAAGAGCAAGGAGGTGATGAATCGTCGAACGATGACAATGAGGGACCAAGTCCTAATAAATCTCTGCGACAACAATCACCCTCGGTAGTATAAGTTTTTAATATGATTTCATAGAAAAGAATACATTGAGATTCTATTATAGAAATCACAACTTTCCCGATCTTTCCACTACAAGACACCAAACGGAAATTGTCAATCCGGTGAATATTCACCGAAACTCAAAGAAACGCCCAAACCAAAGGAACAATTACCAAGCCATATTCTCGACGGTGATTCAGCCGTTCCACTATTGCATACGGTTAGCTTTTATCGAAGACAACAATCACAGGTACGATGTTAAGAAAATAGAAGATTTGATGGATTTCTACAAAATTCAAGAATTGAACACCGACTTAATAATGTATAACAAATAGAACTGAAGAAAAGAAAAAGTGAAAAGCAAAAAAAGTTAATTTTAATATTTTAAGTCGGCGTCAAACTATCAAACTCACAAATTTAGCCAGAATGGTGAAAATCGAAGCTAATATAATACTTAATTTTTATTCCCAATTGTAGTAAGGTAGGGTGAGGTTTAAAGGTCCAATTTTACTATTCCATATTATATTGTGAAAACCAATCCTATTCATTTGAAACGTATAATGCTATACAAACATATATCTGGCCATGTTTAATTTAATTTTTAATGAAATCTTCCATATAGAAGTTGGTCATTTTACATTTTTTCTAGATCTTGTCGTCTGTATCTTTTTGCCCCTTAGTAGGGGCAAAAAGTGGCGGCTAAAGGGCAAAAAGGTCCTGCATTTATTTTAAGTATCTGACAGGTGTTATGAATTATTAACAGTATTTGAATAATGAAATATTTCTGGATTTTCATTTGGAAAATTTTATTACAGTAATTTTAACCATAACATAAAACTCTCCTTTCTTTATAATAATACTAGTTGATCCCCGCAACTTCGTCTGCGTAACGTAGGTGTAGATTATATTTTCTTTTTAGATTTGCTATTTGTAGTGGTATTTGAAAATTTTTATTTGTCTAATTTCTTTTAGGAAAAACATAATCATACTTAAAAACAGTATTTTCTCAACTTTAAAAAGACACATTTAATAAACTGTTGCAAAGAATAAAATTGTTCTATGTAATAATCAATTAATTTTCAAAAAATATTTATAAATATCTAAAGAGTATGGTGTATTCCGTATACCTACGGTAGGTATATCTACCGTGAACCAATTAATCCGTAAATCAATCACCATCTATACAAAAATAAAAACTATCGTTAAATTGAATTTATTGTACTTTTTATCAGTTCAACTTAAAATATTTTTACAGAATATTTTCTAACTTTAAATTACCTTTCCAATGATATATAACTCACCAGTCTAGTGTAAAAATTTCTGTTTTCATCCCTAGGGAATACCTTCCCTTATTATTTTTTTGGAATGATAAGTAGCCTATAGTCTGTGGGAAATTGTGTTGTATCTTAATACCAAGTTTCATAATATTCGGATGTTCCGTTCTTTAGTTAAATCGGGACACACAGACAGACAGACAGACAAAAATTTTAAAAATGTTAAATTTGGAATAAGGGCCTCTTGAAACAAATATTTACCCTAAAATTGGGTTCAAAATCGAAATGTACAGACAGACGTAAGAATTTTATATATTAGTATAGATTAACATTAATTGTAATATAAGTAATATTTTTTGTACCTTTATCTTAACTTAATTAAATTCATCATTTCCTGAATTACAATTATAACAAACGAAGTAAAAAACCCTCGGTTAGAAATACAATTTTCATGGACCCATTGCTTGCAAAGGGCTGGGTAAGGGAAAGGTCCACGTGGACCTTTTTACCCCAATTACGTTCAAATGGTTTACTAGGTTATAACTAATTTACTGTTTAAATTAGCTAAAAACTAATAATAAATCCTGAAATACCACTAAATCTCATATACTATTAAATTATGTTTTAGTCTAGTCAATGCAATATTACTGCTGGAAACCGAAAAGAATAATAATTAAAAATTTTACTTTCGTAAAAATATCGAGGTGCCGTCGTAAATCTTCCATCTGTGATGTAGCTTAATTGCCACAATGGCCTCGAAATGCTTCTTAAACTTCCTCATCCCTAACATTATAATTAAATAGAGTAATATGGCACTAGTATTTTAGATACTCATGGTGGATCCTTATACCCGCGGACCTTTAAGCCCCACCTACCCTAAATTCGTGGAAGTGAAATTTATAAGTGAAGTCCACAAAAAAACCAAAAAACAAATGAAATATTTTTTTTTATGTGTTCTCTGAAAATGAAAATCACGAAAAAAATATATTTTATGCTTCTACATGAGCACTATAACTCATAAAAATTGCAACTGTATTTTCCGTTATTCCTGTGATTCTCCAATAGAAATTTTACAGTGGGATATTGTTCTCATGCAACAGATTTTATTTGTTATTTTTCATATGAATAATTATCCAGAATTCTGCGTCCTACCAGATACTAACTAAATTATTTTAGGTTCATAATATTCCAGTTGTAATAAATTATAGCGGGTTTTCACGATGCTGATATTTCTGTTTATTAATGTAATTTCAATTTTTTACGCTGAGTACGTCGTAGTACAAAGCCTAAAGTTGATTTTCCCACGCTGGTTGATTATATTAAAACACGTGATTTTTCCTGCAGGCATAACTATTGAAAAACGGGAAATTTATAAAAAAATGCATTTATCGTCGATTATTTTTTAGTTCCAAAAATAATAAAAAGTTATAAAATGAATGAAATTGTAGTTAAAGTTTTCACTTTCAAAGATGCATTTTAATTTTTAAACAAAATTTACATATTTGTTAAGAAATCAAAATTTTCGCAATATGTATAGTGCACGATCTGATCTTATGCAAAAAAAAAACACTAGCGCTTTCGACATCAATTTCAGGCCAAACTATGGCATTTATGGAAAATTGGTAAAGAACCTTTTTTATAGGAAATATCCTCAACTTTCATTTTGATAATAGCCATTTTATTTGTATCTTGTACGGTTTAAAAATTATAATGAAAAAATAACTTTCTTTTGGGAAAGTCAATTTTAGGAGGGACGCGGTGCGTCCCGGTGACGGATTTTTTGGTGGAAATTATGTTTAAGACCTAATCTATCGATTAATAAAAAAATTGGCTTCTATGTACTTTTTGGTGAATTCATATGCTTAAACGACTTTTGTATAGAGGTTAAACAACAATTTGCGACAAAGGGTCTAGCAGGATCCACATGGCGAGTTGGCCCCCAAATAGGAACCTATGGCAAAACTTATGTTAAAATATCGGCTTGATATGCAAACACATTTTATATACTTTTCGCGACCAAATTCCTCTTTGCCCTTGAGATATGGGCCAAAATGTCCGCCCGCATGACTATTTTTCAAAGTTATATATCTCAAAAACTAATTAAGCTAGAGAAGTGAAACCAACGCGAGGCTTTAGATTATTTTACAGAGTATATCGTATGTTTTTTTTGAAATTTTTAGAAAAATAAATTATACAAAAAAAATCCAAAAAGCAAATGAAATCATTTTTTTCTATGTGTTCTCTGAAAATGACAATCACGAAAAAAATATATTTTTTGCTTCTACATGAGCACTACAACTGATAAAAATTGCGTGAAAAAATAGTTGGTGCAACATCTTGAAAAAAAATGAAATGTGATTTACGCCTAATAGTATACCTCGGTTTTATTTTTTTTTCGAAGTGTTTCACCAACTTTTTTTTCACAAAACTTCAATGGAAAATCGGATACATATAGGAGCAAAACATATATTATTTTCATAATTATAAGTCTAAGGCAACAAAAAAAAAATGTTTTATTTGTTTTTCTATATTTACTCTGAAGATAATTACTTTCAAGATCAAAATAATTGATCTCAAAAGAAAAAAAAACAACTAGTGTTCAATTTTTATTAAAATAAGAATAAAAAAAATTATCATCACTGCTATAATTTATTACAACTGGAATACTATCCGTCTCAAATTAATTCTGGGTACATATTGACGGCATCTGAATTACTTGATTTTCTTCGTTTAGCTAAGAATATTATTCACTGGCTTATACCAAAATTTGTACAGGTTCTACCTAAAGTGGGCGAATAAATGAACTATCAAATAATATTTTAAAACAATGTGTAAAATAAGCACCTAATATCATTAGGGTAGAAGTAAAATCAAGACATACGTATAAATAGCAAAGATGGTCGTATATACAATGACTATATTTTGAATTGTAAATATTGCAACAGTATTTTCCGTTATTCCTATGATTCTCCAATAGAAATTATACAGTGGGATATTGTTCTCATGCAATAGATTTTATTTGTTATTTTTCATATGAATAATTATCCAGAATTCTGCGTCCTACCAGATACTAACTAAATTATTTTAGGTTCATAATATTCCAGTTGTAATAAATTATAGCAGAGACGATAATTTTTTTTTAATTCTTATTTTAATAAAAATTAAACACTAGTTGTTTTTTTTTTTGTTTTTTGGGATCAATTATTTCAACTCTTGAAAGTAATCATCTTAAGAGTAAATATAGAAAAACTAATAAAAATATTTTTTTATGTTTCCTTAGACTTACAATTATGAAAATAATATATGTTTTGCTCCTATATGTGGCCGATTTTCCATTGAAGTTTTGTGAAAAAAAGTTGGTGAAACACTTCGAAAAAAAATAAAATCGAGGTATACTATTAGGCGTAAATCACATTTCATTTTTTTTCAAGGTGTTGCACCACATATTTTTTCACGCAATTTTTATGAGTTATAGTGCTCATGTAGAAGCATAAAATATATTTTTTTCGTGATTGTCATTTTCAGAGAACACATAAAAAAAATTATTTCATTTGTTTTTTGGATTTTTTTTGTATAATTTTTTTTTTCTAAAAATTTAAAAAAAAATATATGATATCCTCTGTAAAATAATCTAAAGCCTCGCGTTGGTTTCACTTTTCTAGCTTAATTAGTTTTTGAGATATATAACTTTGAAAAATAGACATGCGGGGGGACATTTTTGCCTATATTTCACGGTCAAAGAGGAATTTGGTCGCGAAAAGTATATAAAATGTGTTTCTATATCAACATAAGTTTCGACATAGATTTCTATTTGGGGGCCAATTCGTCATGTGGATCTTGCTAGACCCTTTTGAATATAAGTCGAAAGAAGTATACCCAATTAATTAAAACACGTGTAACTCTCTTTTTTTTTTGGTTGTTTTAGGAACAAAAAACTCCAGTTCGTCAAGTTCAGTATCCGATAAAATCAAACATAGAGGACACCTCTTCGATCGAACACCCCAAAGTTCCCGTTTATAATGAACAGAAATTAGTCGACGAAAAAATTCAACAGTTAACCGACGAAATTTGCAAACAACAAACGGTTATTTCCCAAACGAGTCAAGCATTGAATCTTTGCTGTTCAACAATCGAATTTGCCGGATCTAGTGAACAAGTGGAGGCCGAACGACTTCTTTTACTAGCGACGCAACGTCGCACGGCCGCCAAAAATGAAATGGATCGCTTACGTATCGAACGCAAATTACGACCGCAAATTAAAAAGGAAAATCTTTCCGATATCGAATCTTGTTCGATTACAATTTCCGATTTGGTGTTACCAATGAAACGGGAATATGTGCGAGCTTTAAAAAGTGGTATGTATGAATTTTTTTTAGTTTATTTTAGACTACCTGAGCCCCGCAACTTCGTCTGCGTAAAGTAGGTGTAGATTATATTTTCTTTTTAAATTTGCTATTTGTAGTGGCATGTGAATTTTTTTTTTTTTTTATTTCTTTTACGAAAAACATAATCTTACTTAAATACACAATTTTGTCAACTTTAAAAAGACACATTTAATAAACTGTTGCAAAGAATAAAATTGTTCTATGTAATAATCAATTAATTTTCAAAAAATATTTTAAATATCTAAGAAAAGTATGTCTATTGCGTATACCTACGGTAGGTATACCTACCGTAGACCAAATAATCTGTTAATCAATCAGGATCTATACATAAATAAAAAATATCGCCAAGTTCAATAAAATTGGTCTTAATTATAAGTAAAATGGGGTGACCATGCGAAATTTTTCAAATAACTTACATTTTTAAACTTGTGATATCTTTCGAATGGAATGTTCAAATTGAATAACTCAAAAAGTTATATAATGGTATTGAAGCAAACTTAAATATGAAGTTCATTATTTTGATAAGGATTAATCCCAAAGTATAAATAAAAGAGCTTTTATAACGGTGGCATTTATTTTTTAAAATGAAAAAACACTTATTGTGACATAACTATAATAGTTAGACATATGCTGTCGCTCTATTTTTTGTAGATAATGATATGTTCTACAAAATCATATTACATTATTTTGTTCTGTACCCAATAGTTTTCGCAGCGCACGCGATAAAAGAATTTTTTTTTGGTAATTTTTTCAGACCTTGGGTTACATTATTGGAGTTTTAGTATGGATCTCTAACTTTTTTGAAAATTTAATGTAGCCTATGTTCACCGGAAATAGTGTAGCTTCCCAACAGTGAAAGAATTTTTCAAATCGGTCAAATAGTTTCGGAGCCTATTCAAAGCAAACAAACAATCAAATCTTTCCTCTTTATAATAATAGATTGATTGCTTTTTCGTTTACAGCCGGAGGACTTGGTCATCATATAATTTGTTTGGTTAAATGTGGGGAACATGTTTTGGCGACTCAATTAGTCGCCACGGGAAATCCTCCAAATCCACCTCAATCGAATATTCATATTCCTGGATCAGTTAAGTTTGATCATGTTTATCCTGATTTTACGGTTACGTTAGAAGTTTATTCAATGCAAGCACAGGAAGAGCTTTTACCTCATGAAGTGAAATATCACATCGGAAATAAAAAGGTTTGTTATCATAACTTTTAAAATTCCAATTAGTAATTATCCATATTTTTTTTTTAGAAATCAACACCAAAAAAAACCAAAATGACCAAAACTGCCATTCAGTCGCCAGCGGGACCAAACGCTGTTCGAAAATCGTCATTTTCCATGATTGGCTACGTTGTATTTTCGCTGCGAGAAGTCAAACGGACCCAGTGGACCTTAAACAATGTGCCATTCAGCAGTCCTCTGGAAGGCAGCGTGCACATGAACGTTGAGTGTCAAGTGGCCGTGAAAGTGGAGATGCGCGGATTTCTTACGATGTTCGAGGATATTTCCGGCTTTGGAGCGTGGCATCGACGTTGGTGTTTGTTGAAAGGTCATCAGATTTCGTACTGGAAATATCCGGACGATGAGCGCAAAAAAGCGCCGATTGGCACAATTAGTTTGGAGGGTTGTGTGACCAAAGAAGTTGGTTTGGTCAGTCGAGATGTTTGCGCCCGTTTGAATACATTCCAGTTGGAGTTTGTGCGACCGAGACAAACGGGCGATGCGAATAGTCTTACTATGGTATTAAATGGAGATACGACTACCATAAGGTATTACAGTTGTTAAATGTGGGGGAAAGAACGAAGTTGGTAATAGTTTTTTTATTGAAACTTATTGATGGAATTGTAGCCTGAAGGCACTAAAATTAAACCTCTAAGAAAAAAATCGGATTACATAAAAGCCAAATAGGCAAACGTTAATTACGAATTCATGAGTATTGGAAGTTGATAAATTAAAATAGATTTGATTGGTTAATTCGAAATTGTATAGATATCACAAAAAACTTCCACGTATAACTAAAGGGTCAATCCAATTCAGTCGGTCCAGCGCTGGTCGCTTGATTATTTTTTTTTAGTTCTGATTTTTTTTTTGCTGTCACCCCAACATGTTGGTAGTTCAAATACATTATTATTTTAATTTTATTTTTTTTAGTTTTCCAGTGGTGGCCATATTAGTTTTACTAGACGCATACATTTTCGCACTTTTAAGGGTTTGCGGAAACTTGATTATCTCAGGCCCTATTTATCCTATCAAAATGAAACAAAAAGCAGTGGGTTCATAAAAATATAAGCTATAAGATTGTAATAAGACGTTTTCACCTAAATGTAATTCTAAGGGGTGAAATTTTTGGTAATATTTTTTATTGAAACTCATTGATGGAATTGTAGCCAGAGAACACTAAAGTTAAACCTCTAAGAAAAAAATCGGATTACATAAAAGCCAAATAGGCAAACGTTAATTACGAATTCATGAGTCAGATGGAAGTTGATAAATTAAAATAGATTTGATTGGTTAATTCGAAATTGTATAGATATCACAAAAAACTTCCACGTATAACTAAAGGGTCAATCCAATTCAGTCGGTCCAGCGCTGGTCGCTTGATTATTTTTTTTTAGTTCTGATTTTTTTTTTGCTGTCACCCCAACATGTTGGTAGTTCAAATACATTATTATTTTAATTTTATTTTTTTTAGTTTTCCAGTGGTGGCCATATTAGTTTTACTAGACGCATACATTTTCGCACTTTTAAGGGTTTGCGGAAACTTGATTATCTCAGGCCCTATTTATCCTATCAAAATGAAACAAAAAGCAGTGGGTTCATAAAAATATAAGCTATAAGATTGTAATAAGACGTTTTCACCTAAATGTAATTCTAAGGGGTGAAATTTTTGGTAATATTTTTTATTGAAACTCATTGATGGAATTGTAGCCAGAGAACACTAAAGTTAAACCTCTAAGAAAAAAATCGGATTACATAAAAGCCAAATAGGCAAACGTTAATTACGAATTCATGAGTCAGATGGAAGTTGATAAATTAAAATAGATTTGATTGGTTAATTCGAAATTGTATAGATATCACAAAAAACTTCCACGTATAACTAAAGGGTCAATCCAATTCAGTCGGTCCAGCGCTGATCGCTTGATTATTTTTTTTTAGTTCTGATTTTTTTTTGTTGTCACCCCAATATATTGGTAGTTCAAATTCATTATTATTTTAATTTTATTGTTTTTAGTTTTCCAGTGGTGGCCATATTAGTTTTACTAGGCGCAGACATTTTCGCACTTTTAAGGGTTTGCGGAAACTTGATTATCTCAGGCCCTATTTGTCCTATCAAAATGAAACTAAAAGCAGTGGGTTCATAAAAATATAAGCTATAAGATTGTAATAAGACGTTTTCACCTAAATGTAATTCTAAGGGGTGAAATTTTTGGTAATATTTTTTTATTGAAACTCATTGATGGAATTGTAACCAGAGAACACTAAAGTTAAACCTCTAAGAAAAAAATCGGATTACATAAAAGCCAAATAGGCAAACGTTAATTACGAATTCATGAGTTAGATGGAAGTTGATAAATTAAAATAGATTTGATTGGTTAATTCGAAATTGTATAGATGTCACAAAAAACTTCCCCGTTTAACTAAAGGGTCAATCCAATTCAGTCGGTCCAGCACTGGTCGCTTGATTATTTTTTTTTAGTTCTGATTTTTTTTTTTTGCTGTCACCCCAACATGTTGGTAGTTCAATTTCATCATTATTTTAATTTTATTGTTTTTAGTTTTCCAGTGGTGGCCATATTAGTTTTACTAGACGCAGACATTTTCGCACTTTTAAGGGTTTGCGGAAACTTGATTATCTCAGGCCCTATTTGTCCTATCAAAATGAAACAAAAAGCAGTGGGTTCATAAAAATATAAGCTATAAGATTGTAATAAGACGTTTTCACCTAAATGTAATTCTAAGGGGTGAAATTTTTGGTAATATTTTTTTATTGAAACTCATTGATGGAATTGTAGCCAGAGAACACTAAAGTTAAACCTCTAAGAAAAAAATCGGATTACATAAAAGCTAAATAGGCAAACGTTAATTACGAATTCATGAGTTAGATGGAAGTTGATAAATTAAAATAGATTTGATTGGTTAATTCGAAATTGTATAGATGTCACAAAAAACTTCCCCGTTTAACTATAGGGTCAATCCAATTCAGTCGGTCCAGCACTGGTCGCTTGATTATTTTTTTTGAGGTCTGATTTTTTTTTGCTGTCACCCCAACATGTTGGTAGTTCAATTTCATCATTATTTTAATTTTATTGTTTTTAGTTTTCCAGTGGTGGCCATATTAGTTTTACTTGGCGCAGACATTTTCGCACTTTTAAGGGTTTGCGGAAACTTGATTATCTCAGGCCCTATTTGTCCTAGCAAAATGAAACAAAAAGCAGTGGGTTCATGAAAATATAAGCTATAAGGTTGTAATAAGATGTTTTCACCTAAATGTAATTCTAAGGGGTGAAATTTCGGCCTAAATTTTTAGCTCTCATTTGTAAAAACTCCAATTTTCACGGAATGATTGTGAACGAAGGGAAAGAGTCTACACGTTAAAACTTTTTTTACAAACAATTAGGTACTAGTTGTATTCAAAAACAAAATTTGAAGTCTGAGACTTTAAGGCTTTTTAAAATAAAAAATAATTAAAATTTGGAAATTTTCAAAATTTGCAATTTTCTGAGCTCAATATCTCTGGTGGGGGAGCAGATAAAAATCTGAAATATCATCTCATTATAGTACTGTATGATAGTATTATGCACCTAAAATTTGAAGTTTGGGGTTTGGCTAGGAGCAGAGGTATTGCAAGCACAAAATGCCAAAATAATGCATACTGCAGTAGGTGAAAATAATGTATTTAACCATTTAATATGTGACATATACTTGGCAAAAAGGGCATTTTACATAAAACAACATATACTCTGGGCTAACTGTTATTCATATCTTAAATTTAAAACATATACTTCTTCCTGAAAGCTAATAATGTATGTATTTTTGCCAAGTATATGTCACATATTAAATGGTTAAATACATTATTTTCACCTACTGCAGTATGCATTATTTTGGCATTTTGTGCTTATAATACCTCAGCTCCTAGTCAAATCTCAAACTCCAAATTTTAGGTGCATAATACTATCATCCAGTACTATAATGGGGTGATATTTCAGATTTTTATCTGGTCCCCCACCAGAGATATAGAGCTCAGAAAATTGCAAATTTTCAAAATTTCCAAATTTTGTTATTTTTTATTTTAAAAAGGCTTAAAGTCTCAGACTTCAAATTTTGTTTTTGGATACAACTAGTACCTAGTTGTGTGTAAAAAAAGTTTTAACGTGTAGACTCTTTCCCTTCCTTCACAATCTTTCCGTGAAAATTGGAGTTTTTACAAATGAGATCTAAAAATTTAGACTGAAATTTCACCCCTTAGAATTACATTTAGGTGAAAACGTCTCATTACAAACTTATAGCTTATATTTTCATGAACCCACTGCTTTTAGTTTCATTTTGATAGGACAAATAGGGCTTGAGATAATCAAGTTTCCGGAAACCCTTAAAAGTGCGAAAATGTCTGCGTCTAGTAAAACTAATATGGCCACCATCGGAAAACTAAAAACAATAAAATTAAAATAATAATGAATTTGAACTATCAACATGTTGGAGTGATAGCACACACAATTTTTTTTCTTTTTAAAATAGTTGAGCAACCATTTTATTTATTTCTGGACCACTTTATTTGGACTGACCCTGAATCGTTCTTTCCTAACGTTTTTAATTTATGGTTGTATCCTATGAATTATTAATTTTTCCATTTATTTTCTAGACAATTACTGTCGGCTGATACAAAAGAAGAGAGAATCGAATGGTGTCAACAGTTGAACAAAGCCTTAAACTACCTGAACTCATGGTTATCGAAATAAATAGAAATTAGATTTATGTTGCAAATATATATATATTTAACTAAAATTAGTGAAATGTAGTCATTTAATATTTTTATAATATTTTTAAAGGAATAAGGGAATACTAATTTTTTGATTTTTAATTTAACATTTTTATATATTACTTCTATACATATATTCATTAATATGCGTTGCATTGAAACAAATTTTCGTTTTATGTACATCAAAATATTAAGTATTATTATTAAATAAAATAAGTAACAACTACTGTTATGGATTTCTTTCAATGGGGAAAAAAGAGGTTTTGCTATTTATAAAGGAATCTATTGCAAATCAAACCCAAAAACATAGTACGTTGGAAGTATACATAGGATTACACTCAAGAGTAGATGGGTAAGTGCTGAAGAAGTACAAAAAATATACAATTACCATTGTATTAATATAATTTTTAGGACGTAGCTATTTAGGATTGTTAATACATATCTATACATGATATTTTATGGCCATGATCTACGTATTGATAAACGGTTAATTCGTATAATATGTAATATAAATTTTGTATAAGTAGCCAAATGTATATACATTAGATTAGGCAAAAAAAATCGACAATTTTTTTTTTTTGAAAAGTACATCGAAACTATTGTTCAAGTTGAGAAAAAAAAAATATCGGGAAAGTTTGAGTCCTTAATATTAATATTAAGAGGTCTATCATCTTTAATTTCGATTTTTTATTTGTGCTTTCATTTTTGCGTCAGTGCTGACAAATTATCAAGGTAAAAAAATTCATCTGCACATATATTTATAGAAAATTAAATTCCCTACAAAAAATGTCTCTTTGAAAATTTTTGCCAGACACGCCATTTCCGAATAATCAAGCTTCAGACATTGATATAATTTTTAGATTTATCTTCTTTATTTTGGAATTTTGTAACTAACGAACAAATAAATATAAAGAAATGAACAATATAGATTCTTGAAGGGAATTTAATGCTCTACAAAAAAGGTCTCTTAACGTTTTTACATAAAATCACTCTTTCAAGATTGGTTCAACAACGAAAAAAACAATAATTTAATTTTTCCTTCAACTTTAATTGTGAATAACTTTTGAAAAAGTGATTTTATGTAAAAACGTCAAGAGACCTTTTTTGTAGAGCATTAAATTCCCTTCAAGAATCTATATTGTTCATTTCTATATATTTATTTATTTGATAGTTACAAAATTCCAAAATAAAGAAGATAAATCTAAAATTTATATCAATGTCTGAAGCTTGATTATTCGGAAACGGCGTGTCGGGCAAAAATTTTCAATGAGACATTTTTTGTAGGGAATTTAATTTTCTATAAATATATGTGCAGATGAATTTTTTTACCTTGATAGTTTGACAGCATTGACGCAAAAATGAAAGCACAAATAAAAAATCGAAATTAAAGATGATAGATCTCTTAATATTAATATAAAGGGCTTAAAACTTCCCGAAATTTTTTTTTGTTACCTTGAACAATATTTTCGATATACTTTTCAAAAAAAAAAAATAGTCGATTTTTTTAGTCCAGTCTAGTATATATACCCAATTTAATATTTTAATTGAAAACCAGTAACTTTCCGTGAAATTCACAGCCTACCTTTGACACAACTGACAAATGGCTAAAATTAGCGATTGAATGAAATCGAAATGACAGTTGAAACTAATGACATGATAGTTCAAATTTGAGATAATAATTTTTATATCGGTATTCCATTCACATGAATGTGTTTATTATTTTATATTATTTGTCCTTGTCTTTGCCGCAACACATACGTTTGCTTATTGCTTATTTTGATATTAAAAACCAATCATGTTAGTAAATGTATTATATTTTAGTTATCACTAACTACTTATAACTGGTATGGCAGTTCAGGCACTATCGGAAGAGGCTACGGCAGTAGACTGAAAACACTTTTTTCATTAGACCAAAGAAGTATAACTTCTCATGTGCGTACAATGTACATAAGTACATATACCGTTTTTTTTTATTAAAATTCTTAAAATTTCAAATCTTTTGAAAAACGTTCAAATCAACTAACACTTAAGTTTGTAGGGAAATATTTCCAATTTTAAATTTTTGCAGAGCCTTTTTTCTTAAAAAAAATCCCTGATACCTAAAAATTTACTTAAAACCCTTATTAATACGTCTAATCTAACTTGTAATTAACTTTATTAGAGTTTTTTTAATTTATTGACCAGAAAAAAAAATGATGAACTTCCGAAATCGGAACTTGGTGCAGACGGTTTTTTTTTAAAGACCTTAATCATAAAAAAACTGGTAATTTCATCCAAAATTTGACATAAATTCTTAGAAAAAGGTTCAAACTTATCGATAGTCAAAATTTTTAAAACAAATTTTCAGAATTTATTACAAAAAAAAATGCCTAAATCTCGGAAATGGAAACCTCATAACGGCGTCCCTTTTTTCAAAGGTTTTTTGCCAACAAAAATTATCAAAAGTATTTGAAATTTTACTAAAAATCCATAGAAAAAATATCAAACTAATCCGCAAAACCGTTTTTTCAAGAAAATTTGCTAATTTACTAATAAAAAAAAATCGATAAATCGATCAGGGATTAGAGTTTCGTGAAGACATGATTTTCTTTCAGAGACTATTTTCATCAACTATGTCAACTATTCCTGAAATAATATTTATTCCCTTGAAAAATGTTTAAATTAACTGGCAGTAAAGTTTTTTAGGCCAAATTTTATGAATTATTAAAAAAAAAGCCCACAAAACTTTGGAATTTCAGTTCCATACAAGTGCGCCTTTTTGTTGCCATGTTTTTTATTAAAAAAAAATAATATTTCTTCCGAAAATTTTACGCAGTCATATAGTAAAATAGTCATACTAATTCAATATACAGTTTTTTGAGTAAAATTTCTAAATTATTACAAAAAAAAGAAGGCTTGAAAGAGATTCATTGTGGGTACCTAAACGATAACTCTTATATCTCAAATTTTACCAAAAATAAATATCCAAAATTACTTACTTGAATAAAAATATTGTCCATTGTATCCATAATAAATAAATTCGGTTCCAATTTCACCACTTTTTCAATGAATAAACTTAAATTTGTTAAATTATTTGATAATTTATTGAAACACTGACATTTAAAAATAAAAACAATTGAATAACAAAGCGTCTGTTGACGGCTTAAGCTGGCTTAAGCCAGCCATTGTTGACACATGCGCATTTAAAAAACAACAATTGTAGCATTTCAAGTTTGAATTTTAAGATTTTTAGTTGATTTCCAAGTTATTTAATAAATAAGTTAAGATTTAATAAATCAAATTATTTAAAACGGGCGGTTTTCGAGTGTCAGAAACTTCTAGACTCATTATTTGTTGTTCTAGAGTGCACGTGATTTGATTTACAAGATTTACAGGAATAATTTCGTACGTAACAATATCTAAAATGGAATCTGTCACAAATGTCAACAGTGCTTCGTCAAAAAAAAATCACTGATTCGAATTAAAATAAATTAACACTACCTCAATAATACTTAATGAATCAAATATTCGCTTGTAATTGTAATTAAATTGAACAACAATGTCGTACTACAAACGTGTTAACTATTATGAATTGTGTCGACTGTGCACATCTAGCGAAGGTTTCAAAATACACATTTTCTGCGAAGATGGAAAACGTCGAAAATTGCAACACAAAATACAAATTTGCCTTCCGCTACAAGTAAACGAGAACGACTCACTACCGAAAATCGTATGTGCTGGGTGTTTGGAAAAAATTGAACACTTCTACGACTTCCGGGAACATTGCATTTCCTCCGAAAGTATGTTGGAGTCATACTTTACCTCAATGAAAACGTCGGACAATTTAAAAGATGGAAAAGTATGCTCTTCTTTCATTTAACACTAAGTTTTCCAACAGATTACATTTGTAAATCGATTACGATAGGGTTTATTTAGGGTTATGATTATGTCTGTATTTACATCCGGCTAGCCATTTAATTAAATGCCTAAACCACTACAAAAAAAAAACATTTTTGTAGATCCTTTTAATGCCAATTTGTTGGATAGTTATATTAAAAGCAAAAATGTTTTTTTATATGTTATTAAAGAATATAAACATTTGATTTACAACATTTAAATTCATTTGATGTTCCAGGTTTATATAAAAGAACAAACCGATAGTTCAAAGAAATGTGTTAAAAAGAGTGTCATAAATTCCGAGCCAGTTAAGCCAATGGTGGTTGATAAAGGAAATACAAATACAAACGCAAATGTTGTTAAAGTAACTGGCGTTGAAATGATGGTTCCACCCCTGGTACAACAACAACTTCGGCAACAAATCCAACAACAAAATGTTGTCGTCACCAATCAAATCCAACAACAACCCCCTAACACCACCCAATTTATGATAAGTCTCACCCCTACCACCAGCGATATTTTACAATTACAAATCAAAGATGGTTCATTAAGTTCTATACAAGACAGGTAAACCACTAATAACACCGGCACACAAAAAAAAAAGTGCTCTGTACTTTTGACCGGACCTACATAAATCTACGTATTTTGACCCCCTGAACACGAATCCGGGGTCGGTTTGACCCGTACACCCTCAAAAATTCGAGAAAACTTTAAAAAACCGAAAAAAATGGTTAAAATCGGCAGTTTCGGTGACATAAAATTTTTTTTGAACTAAACCGAGCATGATTTTCATGTTTTTCGATCCGCTGAATACAAATTCGAAGTTTATGTAGACCATAAGCCGTTTTTATTGTAAGAAAATTGCCTGCTTTGCGAGCCTACCATCTGTCCCTGGGTTAAAGGCGTATATACCGTCATGGCAGGCACAACCATGACGGCATATACGCCTTTAACCCAGGTACCCAGGTTTTCGGTTTTTTAAAGTTTTCTCGAATTTTTGAGGGTGTACGGGTCAAACCGACCCCGGATTCGTGTTCAGGGGGTCAAAATACGTAGATTTATGTAGGTCCGGTCAAAAGTACAGAGCACTTTTTTTTTGTGTGCCGGTGTAATCTTTGGGGATGATAAGACATGTGATTTCATTTTAATGAAGTTTATATCTTTATAAATTTTTTCTAAAGTATTAAATTGATTTGCAGATTAAAAATAATTGACCAACTTCCAGCGCTACTGGCCCAAAATAAGTGCAAACCAATTTTCATAAACAATGAAGAAATGGTCAATTCACAGCTTACGAATAATTCCACGTTTATCGTTCCCTCGTCTTCCGGAATCAAAGTAAATCAAACGAAAAATAAAAAGACCGAAGAAAAAATAAATAATCAAATGACGTATACAAATCCTATTTCCACTTTAATTCTAAACGATAGCCAAAATTCCAATGGTAATACAAATGTGGTGTCCACAATTGTTACACCGACTTCTAACGGTATTAAAACGGAACGGAATGAAATTGGTACAAATTACGGAAGTTTTGATAGTCAAACAAATTTGACCAATAGTTTAATTGATAATCATTTTAATCAATCGCTGGCGAATATGAATCAGAATTTATTTCAAAGTACACCAACGACGGCGACGTCCACGACGAATACGAGTGATTCGGATTTTATGTTGAATCAAGACTATGATATATCCGATTTGAAATTGAACGAGGAAAATCCAGGTTCGAATGTTAATAATAACAATAATAGCAGTAACAACAACAATTTAGTGGTTCTCTCAGGTTTATTTATGTGTGAGTTATGCGAGAAAACATTCAAGCGTAAGGAGCATCTAATCCAACACCGGAAATTGCACACCGGCGAACGGCCGTTTTCCTGCACCCAATGCGGAAAGTCATTCTCCCGCAAAGAGCATCTGATTCGCCATTCTGTGTCCCACACCGGAACCAAAAGTTTTCAATGTGACGAATGTCAAAAGTCGTTTTCGCGCAAAGACAATTTGCATAAACATAAAAAAACACACGTGGCCGGTGGGCCGTACGTTTGCGAAATTTGTAACAGAAATTTCGTGATAAAACACTACTATCAAGCTCACAAAAAAGCCCACGAGGAGGAGGGTCGCGGCAATATTTCCAATTCGCGCGATTTGATCGGGGACGTTCGCAACAATCGTAAACCGAAAATGAAAGAGCCGGGCAAAAAAGCCGACGTGAAAATCGAGGAAAACATTTCGGTCAACGATAGTTTCGAGCAGTCAAATCAAATGCAAGCGGTCGTGCAAAATGCGATTCCCATTGCGGGCAACAATTCGCAGTTGGCGCAAATTTTGACGAATCCCAAGTTTCGCGAGAAATATCAATTGAAAATGGAGCGCAGTGATTTGATATCGTCGGGAATAATTGTTTTTAATAAGCACGACGAAAACGACGGTATCACGTCGGGCAATTACAACAGTATGGTGTTGAGCGAGAAAAAAAGCCAGGGGGATGACAAAATGAAAAAAACCAAATCACCGACACCGAACAATTCAATGTCATCACTTCCCAACAATAACGTATTGTTCTCCAGCGGCTTTATCAAACAAAACAGTGGCAATTCGTCGAGGAATTCCCAATTTTTGGGTCCGAATTCCATCACGTTCGACTTGAATCAAAAACAAAACTAATAAACATTCCGTAGGATTATTTTAAAACGTATCTCAACTGTATAGAGTTATCAAGTAATTTATAGAAAGTATATTTTATTGTGATTTTTTAAGTTTTAAGTAAATTAATGGAGTTTTTTTTTTTTGTAATTTATTTAATTTAAAATATTTATTTGAAAAACTTTTTGATAAAGTTACCAACGCAAATGTAAACTTGTTGTATTTATTGCAACGTTTTGTCTAATGAAAATGAAATGAAAAGATATAATTTATTATCTTTTTTAAATAATTGTAAATTATGTTGTGTCAAGTTTTTACGTATTTATGTATTTGGTAGAAAATAACTTCTTTATTTGTCAATGAATAAATGAGGATATTTGTATAGATTTTTTTGCTTGATCGAGTCCTGAAAATTACGAACATTCCCTATTATTTAAATATTAACTCTTAGTATTTATATTTAATAGACAAATTCAAAAAAAAAAAATATGATTTTTTTTTAATTATATCGAAAATATTGTTGGAAATGACAAAAAAAATCCTGTGAAAGTTTAAGCTTTTAATATTAAGAGGTGCCACATCGCAAATTTCGATTTTCCATTTACATAACTTGGGAACAATATTCTCTTGCACTTTGGAATTTTATAGCTCACGTCAAAGACAATATTTCGGAATGACCAAGGTATATTCTTGTAGAAAATTGAACGATCTACAAAAAAGGTCTCCAACAAGTTTTGGAGATATTTCTTCCTTCAAAAGTTATTCGAGGTCAAAGTTCAACTAAAGAGAAATTTTAATAATTTTTCAATTTTTTGACGCAACCATCAATTTTATGAGAAAGTTTTATAGGACATTTTTTGTAGAGCATTGTTTTTCCTATAACTTATCTCTATAAAAGTTTTTGATATTTTTCACAGGTCCTAAGTTATTTGCATTAAACTGAAAATTCCTTGAATTATTATATTTTTAACATAAAAATTATTTTTTTTATTTTAATTAAATAACTTAGGACTTGTGAAAAATATCAAAAACTTTTATAGAGATAATTTATAGAAAAAAAAGTAGATAACCCAATAGATTCACCACTGTATTTTAACGTCTTATAATATTGGCAAATGATTGTCATTTCCCCAATTGTTCCATATTACAATAAATATTAAGTAAAATATGTAAATAACATCTAAATTAAATAAATAAAAATGCCAAATTCAAAATAAATCACAGGCATTAATGATTACAAATAGTATATAGGCAAGTAGGCGTAAAAATTTCCAGAAGATGTCGAGGGACATCTTAATCTTCTAAAGATATAAAATATACTTTGTATCCAATCCCGATGCCTATCGAATATACTTAGAAAATTTCATGAAAATTGGTCCAGCCGTTCTTGAGTTATAAATAGTGTAACTAACACGACTTTCTTTTATATATATGTATATAGATATAGATTTATATATAGATATAATAATTTTCAGTTTAATACAAATATCTTACGACCTGTAAAAAATATCAAAAACTTTTATAGAGATAAGTTATAGAAAAAAAAGTGCTCTTCAATAAATGTCCTATAAAATTTTCTCATAAAATTGATGGTTGCGTCAAAAAATTGAAAAAATATTAAAATTTCTCTTTAGTTCAACTTTGACCTCGAATAACTTTTAAAGGAATAAATATATCAGAAACTTATACGAGACTTTTTTTGTAGATCGTTCAATTTTCTACAAGAATATACCTTGGTCATTCCGAAATATTGTCGTCACCAACGTGAGCTATAAAATTCCAAAGTGCAAGAGAATATTGTTCCCATGTTATTTCAATGGAAAATCGAAATTTGCGATGCGGCACCTCTTAATATTAAGAGCTTAAACTTTCACAGGATTTTTTTTTGTCATTTCCAACAATATTTTCGATATAATTAAGTAAAAAAAATTATAATTTTTTTTTTAATCAGTCTAATATTTACCCTTTTTTTGGTAGTATTTGTTCTTTTGAGGATCATCTGTGAAAAATGTTAGCTTTTTAGATTCCTAATGCCCCATTTTGTAAACCTCTCGTGGATGTCCAAAGTTCTTGAAGACTCCCATATTCCATACATATACGGTATGAAAACTAAATACATTTTTTGATTTTCCTGTAATATATTTTTCTTCAAATTGGCCATTTTTTTTTCTAAGCTCCCACGGCGTCGTTTACAATCGCTGTTTTAATTTATGAATCACAAATGACTTCAACCTAAAGGGTTTCTTATTATCAAAACGTATTTTTTTCTATGAATAATTTATTATTTAAAAAAAAATACTACAACAATAATTCTTACACATTGGCCGATACTTCTTTATCACTGCCACCTCCTTGATGCACTTGCAACGCTAACTGCAAATGCTCTTTCTTTGCACTAGCATTTCCCTCTACATAATCACTGATCAACTCAAGATCATTTTTAATAGTTCTCGGTATGGAAATATTGTGAATTTTATAAAAAAGACGCACAAGGGCTGCAGCTTCATGTAAACAATTTTCATGATTCGAAAGAATGTCCAGCAACAATTTATCAATTGATTTTATCCAAGCCAAATAGAAGGACATGGGTCCGAAATGGCGAGTCGATCGTAAACAACCGAATTTTTCGTGTTTATCTATATGTAAATAAGTTTTAGCGGTGATTAATTGATAGTCTTGATCGTTGGGTTCGAATTGAACGCAAGCTCGGTCCAAAAGAAACTCATATTCGAATTTATCGAGCAAATTTTGTAGATAGGGATCGCTGAACATTCGTGGAACTACATATGAACGGCCAGGTTTTGGATAGTACAGTTGATTCATACGGTTGCGGGTACTCCAATCACTTTCGATCAAAGTTCCGTCGGGTTCGCGGGTGACAATAATGCGTTTTACGTCCGAAACTCCGAAGGTGATGTCGGTGAAGACAAATTTCGATGGGTCCAATCCTTGGAGAGCCGGATCGCGGCTTATCACTTGCCGATTTGAATCGTCGTGCACTTTGATCGCCGGAGGCATTTGGATTTTATGGCCAATTTTATCGCGAATTTGAGCCATCGCCTCCTCCAGCTGCTCGCTGGTTAAAAACTTATACTCCGGATTCTGTAAATCCAGATCGGCTTTTCGTTTACTAAATATTTTTTGTAGATCGATACGCGTTAGAATTTTCAACCAGTGTTGCACATCATTGTGGAAAAATATCGGGGCCGGATCTTTTTCCGCTGAAAATTTTACAACATAACCTCAGTTTCATGAAAAATTGTTTTTCAGGATACTTACCATAAATGGTTGGTTCTGTTGAATATTTTGAATGACGAATTAAGTTATTAAATAATGTTTTTCGATAAATTGACACATTTTTACTGTGAATTATTAAATTAAAACCCTTTTTACTGACAAGTGTCGCCATGTTTCATTTACTATACCGAATTGTTCCGAACCATTCCCTATTGTTTCCAGTTATAGAAAAGCGAGGAAAACTAAATAGTTTATAAATACAATGAATATTTCCCAAATTTTTTATTGATTATTTTCCTATATAGTCTTATAAATAAAGAAAGAATTAAATTAAAAAAAAAACGTTATCCATTCAGCGTCTCAACAAGTTCTCCACTAGCTTCAATTTCTTTAACAATGTCTAATCCTCCAATTAATTCTCCATTCACATATAATTGAGGATATGTAGGCCAATTTGAATATGTTTTTAATTCTTGACGCACTTCTTCGTCTTCCAAAATGTCAAACGTTCCATAATCCACTCTACAAAAAGAAAAAAAAATATATTAAGGGAGGAATACTTGACAAATGTAATTTAATAGCCCTATCAGTTTAAAACTAAATTTGGTTTTAAACATTAGCAAATTCAGGGAGTACCGTAATATATTGTTATCTTGACAAACCCTATCATCAACTAGGTCAAGTCCTCAAACTAAAATCCTGAATTTGTAATTGGTTTTAAACGTATGCCTAAATCAAAATAGGAATTAACAATTGTATAGCAACTAATACAGTTACGTGCAATTGCAGAAAGGTAACAATAAAATTTCGTGATATTATAGGATAAAGTATCCTTACGCAAAATCTTTTCTCACTAAAACTACAGTCAGAATCAAATACAACAAGTAAATGCATTAGGCAACTTTAATGGTCTGTCCCTAATCTATCGCGAATTTTTTATTTTATCAAAAGATATTTATTCCTAATATATTTTTTGTCCTCTTCAAAGTAATTCGTCTCGGATATAATACATTTAGGCCCACGTTTTTTTCAATCCTCGAAGTACTTAAAAAATCGTTTTTTTTTTTAAAAACAGCTCCTCCTTCGATGTCGTATTTATCTCCTCAATCGTAGCGTATCATCCTTTCATGAGCTTCTTTGGGAATAAGAAAAAGTCACAAGGGGTTAGGTCTAGGGAATACGGTGGCTCCGGCACCGGTGAACAGGGGCGTTATCATACTGCAAAAGCCATGTTTTGGTCTTCCACAAATGTGGGCGTTTTTAGCGAATTTCTTCGCGCAAATTGCGCATAACTTGCAGGCAATATTCCTTATTGACCATACTACCCTGTGGTAAGAACTTATGATGACCCACGCTTCTGCAATCGAGGAAAACCGTGAGCCAAAGCTTCACGTTCGACCGAACTTGGCACGCTTTTTTCGGTCTTGGTTCATGCGGCAGCTTTTATTGGAATGATTGAACTTTGGTTTCCATCCATGATTCTCCACCAGATCAAGGTCCAACATCTCCTGAGCAATGTTAAAGCGATGCCGTTTTTGGTCGAAACTGAGTAATTTTGAACATTCTAAATGGCCAATCTTGCCAACATAAGTACCTACAAAAATATTAAATAAACGTAGCTCACGGAAATTCAAAATTCGCGATACTTTTTGAACAGACTTTGAATATATTTGAAGTAAATTCATTATGGTTTTGTCATACAAGCAGTGCCTGCGATAGCCACAAGCGTTTGAGAGAAGTGAACAAAAGACAGAGCGACCAGAGCAACCCCTCCACAAAATGACGTAGAGCTGTGGAGGAGAAACTCCCTAGTTTATCATACCAAAATTCGATGACTTCTCAATTAAAATTTAAATCGAAACGGATATCATAAAAATGACTCAAGTCCCTTCTAGATTGGTCAATATGTGGCAACATTGCATTTTCTACTTTCTTTTTAATTTATTTCGCAAATAAATCGACTCATTATTAAAATTTAGCCACACTAATCGCGAATAGACTCGAAAACAAAGTTAAAAATGCAACATTGTCGACCGTAAAACTTAAACATTAGTTCATACTTTGTGGCATTTAAAATAGCAACTAATTGTTTACTAAATCCACATCGGGGCTGCTCCCGATTTCCCTTCATAAAGATCATCACTTTGTGCTTATTGATTAGCGCTTTTAAACGCTCATGAAGCGGTTTTCCTGCATCACCGTCGTCGTCCACATTGTTCCCGGTAGCAACGACGGATTGGTATGCTCGAATTTTGTTCAACACTTGGCTCGAATCAGCGCCATTGACGCGATCCACTTCAGCCCCGGATCGAAACAATACCACAGTGGGGGCGGCTTCTATTTTATATTTGAGAGAGATTTCGGCATTGTCCTCGGCCAAACATTCGTAAAACGTAACGGGACGCTTTTCGTCTTTCGTTATCGCAACGAAACCATCGAGGGCGTTATTGACGGCCTGGCATTGCTCAATCCATTCGGCCGAAAAGTGGACGACGCTTAAATTTGGCGATCTACGGTTTTGTACGATTAATAGTATTAATAGTCATTTTGAATTTGGGAAAGGAATTCTTACGAAATTGCTTGCTGGAATTCGGTTTGGTTGGTCAATTTCTTCGGCATTTTATATGGTATTTAAGGTTAGATTTCCTTGAAAAAAAGTTGAATGATTAGATAAAAATAATAATTTGGGAGTTTTATGAAGGAAATGATTGATAAGTTCATAAGTTATCTTTAGATTTTATTTATATACTTACAGATAAATTAGTTATTCAAGTAATTTACTTGAATCACTTGAATTTCCTATTTAAAACTAGTTGGAAATTACAGAGATCTGTTATATCGATAACATTTAAATCAATTTTTTAAAATTGATTAATTTGAAAAAAAAAATGATCTGGAAATAATATTTGAAACGTTTTAAGTACAAGTATGTAAATTAAACACAATAAATTTTTACTATTTTTTTTTTGAAATGTTTTCGATACTATACGTTAATTTTTAGTGCAAAGATTGTTAATTTTTTGATAGATAAAAATTGGTTTCAAGTTTTTTACCACGAAACGATCGTAAATAACCGACACGTGAAAATGCATATGAACTTTTTTCCGATTTTACACGATCGCGTCACGAACGGGTCGTATAATGTATGTGAAAAGTTTCAAGTCAAATTGTGGTTGAAATGAATGTTCATTAAATTTGCATCTGTCATTTTTTTTTTAAAGAACAAAATTTAAAACAAAAAAAAAGAATACACTCGGTCGATTTGATGAGGTAATTGTTGTCAATATGCGTATTTTAAATGGTTAAATTCACTTGTTATTGTTTGATGAATGAAACAAATGGTGAATGTTTTATGTGGGTCAGATGGTAAGGGATGTGTTATTTTATGTTTTTTTCTTTTAGATAAATGAATCATGCATGGGGTAGACGTTGCGGTTGTATATTACACGTAAATGTTTGAGATTCTTTCAATTACGTTGGGGTTGCGGGTGAAAGAAAGGCCACAGGGCCATGCTGAGCTTGGAGCAGGAAGTCGCCGCATGGGACTCGGTAAGAAAAACTATCAATATTGAGCATCTTCACGAGTACAATTGAAACATATCAATGGCTATAGAAGAGCTTAAAGTTTACCACCAATCAATAGATGTTTCACATCTTTCCCGATCAATTTCATAATGCTAAACTTGTAGGTGCTGTTGGAACCGTTAACGGAAGATAGTTTTGTCTCAAATCTCCACCAAAGATTCAAACGTGATCACATCTACACATACATAGGAAAAGATCTCATCTCGGTGAACCCGTACAAAAAGCTAGCACTGTACTCCACGGAATTAGCCGGGGCGTACATGACCCGTGGTCCATTTCACTTGCCGCCACATGTCTATGCAGTTGCCGGAACCGCGTATCGTTGGCTCCGTGATCGCAACGAAGACCAATGCATTATTATATCCGGCGAGAGTGGCTCCGGAAAGACGGAAGTCTCCCGCATTGTTCTCCAATTCATTCACCTGGCCTCGGGACCCAACAAGACCCATAAAAACGATGAGTTAGAACTAATCAAAAATCGTCTGGCACAGGCATGCACATTGTTGGAGGCGTTTGGCAATGCGAAAACAATCCGAAACGATAATGCGTCGCGATTCGCCAAATTTTTAGATATAGAATTCGATTTTAAAGGGGACCCAACTGGTGGCCACATTACAACATGTACGTATAACATTTGAATGTGTCCTTGGACAAAACAGAACATCACTAATAATGTAAACGCGTTAGAAGTTATACTTATTTGTCGTAATTAAAAAAAAAACTTAATCCACTGCTATAACGTATTTCGGTAATGCCTTAAATGGTATATCAGTATATCAGTATAACAGTTAAATGGTATATTAGTAATTTGTTACCATAACCAAAATATGACACAATTATAAACACAATTTTTACTTTTATTGTCAATAGACAAATGTATATATGGCGGCAAGGACAGAACAAAGAATGTAAACATATAGGTGGATGTAATAACACAGGCCTGCAAAAAAATACTTTTTAATAATTGTTTTGATTGTAATAGGTAATTTCAATGTATTTTTTTGCGCTTATTTCAAATATAAAATTAATTTCCTTTCATCACGTAAAGTTTTCTCACAAAATGAGAAAATTTATTAGAAATAAGTAGCAAATTACGCATTTTTTTAAAGAAAATATCTTCTAAATTCCATGGAATAAATATGTTAAATGACACGACAAATGTGTCACATTATAATTAATTAAACAAAGATATTATGCTATACATAAGACTGATTCAAAAAAAAAATGATGTTTTTTTTCTTAGTTATATCGAAAATATTGTTGGGAATGACAAAAAAAAAAACTGTGAAAGTTTAAGCTTTTAAAATTAAGAGATGCCGCATCGCAAATTTCGATTTTCCATTTAAATAACATGGGAACAATATTCTTTTGCACTTTGGAATTTTATAGCTCACGTTGGTGACAATATTTCGGAATATGTATTGTACAGTATTTCACAATATTATACACAATTGACTACTTACATAAATTTGTACCTTCAATATATGAATTAGCTGTTTAAATATTTGGAAAACATTTATTGTATAGAAGTGGATTTTAGTCATAAACTATCGTATATAGATATTGATAAACAGTTAATTGTATAAATATACAGTTTATCTAAATAGTTATTTGCGTGTACCTTTACCATATACATATAGCGACGGAGTAAAAATTAAATTAATACGATAGTAATTGTTTAATTTTATTATCCCTTTATATTGTATTGAAACTGATTTTTAATTCAAATATAAAGAAACATAATGCAATGTAATGTATCAATCGACTTTCCTTGCATTATTTTACATATTGCATTAAATAATTTTAAAAAAATGCCTTTCCTTTAAATGTATTTAAACTATTATGTATATGGATATGGTTCAAACTATAAACATTGGAAATGTTAAAACGTAATTTTACGTTGATACGTAAAATGGAAAAAAATACACTAAAAATTGAATAAAAAACACGACCTAAACTATGAAATGTTCTGTTTTGTCGTACAACTCAATCTCTTTATCAATTAACTATTAAAATAAATTATTTCTTTTACGCTGCCTAGTTTTATTGGAAAAGGTATTCACAATTTGAATTTCTCATTGTTTGTATTAATTATTTTTTTTTAAAATTTTTAGAGTCGAATCACAAAGATTGGAGATGGTGAACGTAATTTCCATGTATTTTATCAGCTCTTGACCGGAGCCGATATTTCTTTGCTCAGTAAGTAGCAAATTGACTTTAATGTTTTCAACAATTTGTACTGATGTTTTTTTTTCTCCCTTTAAGAATCATTAAAATTGCAACGTAATTTATCCAAATATGTACTATTGCACAATGTCGAAGAACAGTGTTCTGGTTTGCCCAACGATCACACCGACGAAGGCTGCGAGACTGATAAAACCCATTTTGTGTTCACCAAGGTATTGTCTATACAAAGCTTTAGCTAATAATAAATTTTGAATATTACAAAAAAAAATTATGATAGTCAATGTTGGCTTTTTGGAAGTCTACCATATTACTACTTTTTTTGTTTTGTTTTAGTCGGCGTTGGAGATTCTGGGTTTTTCACCGGAAGAAATTTTGAACGTTTTTCGTGTCATAGCTACAATTTTGAAATTGGGTAATATTATATTTGTGCCGTCTAATAATATTGATGGGACCGAAGGATGTGCAATAAGCAATGATTATGGTAAGATTGAGTGAAGAATATTTTAGAACTAAAAAGGGGGAGCACCAAAAATGAATGATCTAAATCAAGTTTTTAAAGTAGCTGGAGCAATTAGTGAGACGGTAAAGAAGGAATTGTTAAATGTCGCAACCAGAGAAGAGAGACTTAAAAGATTTAAAAGCATCTATTACGTGTAATTTTCATAGATTTTTTCAATCATTTTTGGACTTGAATTAGCCTTTTTCTTGGGACGATTAGAAAAAAATCCGCTACAGGCAGCACCGTGGGGGGGGGTATATATGTTTTGAATTCTCTATTGACAACAACGTTAAACGTACGTTTTATTACTAGAAGAATAAATAAATATTGTGGTAAAAAAGAGTTTAAAAACAAAAATTATCATGCCTACCTAACAAATCTAGACGTGAACTGATTTTTATCATGGTTATCATTTAAATATTTACTTTTTTTCGGAATAAAACTAATTATTGATTTCTTCAGGTGTTTTCGTTTGATAGGATAGCTAACAGTTAAAATATTGTCTGGATTATTCCCTAATTTGTTGCCTTAATTCCATTCTTTTAACTTTGATGTGCATGTGAGTGCATCATAACCGTAACGTACAGTATAATCCTCAAGTTTGTAAAGTAAAGCAACCATATGAGAACAGGTCTCTGAAGAAGATGCTGGACACTGACACTGAACATCTATAATTTTGCTACTGTTCTTATCCAAAGCTATACTTATTTTATTTAAAGATTGTACGTCTGCTCTTAAGTAATATACCAAATCATTAGCATAATCTTCCAGATTTAACACAAAATCCCTCAGACAATATTGTCTTCTTCTTTGAAGTGCTTTCGAGTTTCCACAATTTGGAAGCTGTTCATCATCGTCTGATAAAGTTGCATTCAAATCTAAAGTATCAATAGGACCGGTAGTGATATAATTATACATAATAGCATAACAAAAAGAACGGGGGATAGCTTGGGATGGAAAATTTGCTCAGTTTGTAGTAGGAAAAGTGCAGGATGTTGAATTTGGTTGAGTTAGATTAAGTTATTTAATGCGTTGTTGTTTATCCGCTAAACATTTACCACCATCAATTCCAATGAATTTTTTTTACCATCACCATTTGCAATGCATTCTTCAATTCTATTTAAATAGATGAAGAAAAAAACAATAAGAAAATTTATTTAAAATTATGCAACACAATGGCATATACGATAACATTTACAAACCAACTAACTTTTCAACTAGGACATTTTTATTACCAGACACGGGTAAGCCACGACATGCAAGCCACCGTTTTAAGTCCCGGACAAGATGATCTTGTACTTTTGCAAATTTTAATTTCGCCCCAGGTACATCATCTTCCGTTAATTCCATAATAATTTTAGATGTTTAACGTTGTTGTCAATAGAGAATTCAAAACACATGTACCCCCCACCGGTGCTGCCCCTAGCGGATCTTTTTTTAATCTTTCCAGGAAAAAGGCTAATTAGAATTGAAGCATTGGGGGTAACAAGGGCGTTCGGTACCCAAAGCCCGTTTTGATGTTATTACATCAAAACATGCATAAAGCCATCTAGTTTTGTACCCCAAAAACTCGTTTCGATCAGCCACTTCCAGGTGACCTGAGGATCATTAATTTCGAAGGTGGCGCTACGCCCTTGTCGCATAAATAACAAAAGTGCGTTTAAATTCGAACTTAAAAAAGCTTTTGGAGTCAGTTCAGAATAATCCTGACACAGAAACATTTGTATTGGAGTTTGATTATGCTCATAATTTGCCCATACCAAAACTTAATATAACTTCACAATTTTATAAAAGATTACTATGGCTTTTCAACTTCAACATTCACTGTCCCAATGATGAATCAAGTTCCTTTTATTATTTTATAGAAATTGATTCCAAAAAGGGACCCAACACTGTCTGTTCTTTCATACATCATTTTGTTAAAGAAAAGTTGCAAAATTTACCTCCTAATATTAAGAAGATAATATTTTTTTCTGATGCTTATGGAGGCCAAAATAAAAATATAACAGTGGTAATGTTCTCCACATGGCTGGCCAAAAGGTTAAACATGTCAATTGAACATATATTTCCAGTAAGAGGCCATTCTTATAACCAATGTGACAGAAATTTCGGAAGATATATTGCTAAAATCTTTGGAAACTATTGAGTCAGTTGAACAATACTTGAACGTGATGTTATCAGCAAGAAGCGATCCTAGCCCGTTCAATGTATTGATGGCTAGTTACCTTATTAAAGATTGGAATAAAGGTTTACAGGTCTTTTTGTCTAAGACACCCACCGCCACTAGAAAAAACAAAGCTCGGTTTGCTATACAGCAATATATTAAACTAGACTTTAGTCCTGAAGGAGTGATAACGACCTCAAGATTTTATGCATCCCCGGATCTTAATTTTACATTTAAGAAGAATGTTTTGCCAGTAAGCAAACATGATTTGAATTTGCAGCAGGTAGAAAAACCTGAATTAAAAGACATAAAGATTAGGGACGTTTTATCCTTGACCCCTTTCATGAAACCTGAAAATGCTGAGTGGTTGAAACAGATCCTGACCTTCCAAGTAGGCCTGGAAGATCAGGCTGAACCGTCCAGGAGGCCAGTTGCAGCTGATTCGGAAGATTCCCTTCAATCTAGTGAATATTTTGATGAATTAAAAACACGAAAACCAAAAAAAAAGTGATTAAGAAAGTTGAATATTTGAACGGTGATTATTATAAATACACATGTTTAACTTACATTTTAATCAAAAAGAATTACATAAGTATTCAAATTGTTAGTTATTTTCCTTAAAAATCAATAGTAAAATTAACGTCCTATCTGTTTTACCAGTTGGCTGCAACAAGGGCGGATAATACATGTAAAAAAAGATAATAATTTTAAGAAATTTCTGATTGCTTTAAAATAGTTATAATACCTTAATCCTTTTACTAAATCATTGGCCAAATAAATAATAAAGTTAATGTAAGTCAAATTATAAGTATTCAAGTAATATAAGACATTAAAACTTTCATTATCATTTTTCTCGAAACTCTATTTTACATTATACCATGTACCCAATGCTTCAATTAATAGTTATTTGATCTAGGTCGGTAGCTCCATCTAATTTTTTCGAAAAAAAATTTTCATTTACGACCTTTGCTGTAATGTACTTTTGATATAACAAATATTTTCTTTTATAGAGTTGTATGAAGTATGCGAATTACTGGGAACGGAGGTACGATGGTTGGAGCTTGCTTTGACCAGTCGTACCCTAATCGTGGAAAACAGTTGCGTGACAACTGCAACGTCTTCCGCAGCCACAAATATAACAGCCGACTTGTCGGCCTGTGAAGCGACCACAATTCGAAACACTTTATGCAAGACATTATACAATCGTTTATTTACATGGCTCATTACGCGAATCAATAACGAATCAATCAAAGCCAAGACCTACGGTAAACGGCACACGCTTGGTATTTTAGATATTTATGGCTTTGAATCGTTCGAAACCAATACACTTGAAACACTACTGATCAATTATTTAAATGAACGATTACATCGCACTGTGATTCATTTGACATTGGCCTTGGAACAAGAAGAATACGTGCGCGAGGGATTAGAATGGAGTCGAATTCATTTTTTCGACAACGGTGTCATTTGTGATTTGATCGATAAACGCAGCCATGGTATATTGTCGCTGTTAGAAGAACCATTAAACGACGACACTTTCTACATCCGACTCCAACAATGCTGTGCCGGACATTCCCATTTCTCGTTAGTTAATGACTCCAATACAAGTTTACCGTCCAAATTATTTCAGTAAGACATCTCAAATTCAAATTGCTGAAAATTCTCTGATGAAATATTCTTTTTTTTTTAGAATTCGTCATTATGCTGGTCCCGTGACGTACAATGTACAGGGTTTTACTGATAAAAACAATGATTTTCTTCCGAGGGATGTTTCGCGAGCGTTGTACCACAGTGAACACGTGTTGTTACGCACTTTGTTCCCGGAGGGAAATCCGAAACGTGGCGCCACGAAACGTCCCGCTACGATTACGTCGCAGTTTCGCGTCTCGGTGGATTCGTTGCTGAAAACGTTAACGTCACGTCAACCACACTATATACGATGTATACGGCCAAATGATTTAAAGCAATCACGCATTTTCGAAATAGCCTTAGTTCAGCATCAAGTACGATATTTAAGGTTTGTACAGTTGAAATGTTAATGCAAAGACAATGAAGAGGGTCTTCCAATTATATTGTCTCGCGAATCCAAAATTTTATGGTTGAGGATAGGTTCTATCAAAATAAACATAAAAAGCATCCAAAATTTGATTTGTCAGTAGAAGACGGGGAGGGCGTAGTCTCTGTCTCTTCATTAGTTGGCTAATGGCGAATATAAATGACTACGTAAATGAAATAGCACAACGTTTCGGTGATTGAAACTAATGTATTGGAAATGAAGAACATGTTTATTGAAAAGTACTACTTAGTAAGAAGAAATTTTACTTTTCTTAAATAACTGTTATATGGAAGGCAATTGGAGGCATTTTGAAATCATTAAATTTAAAATGTTTTTAATAACTTTAAATTACTTTTAATGGGTTTTTTGTTGAACCTTGCCTTGTTGAAAATTTATTTATTTCATAATACTCACATCAAAACAAAGATATAAAAATATGTGAAAAGTATATGTCAATACGGAGTATATTGTTAGATTATTTTATATTTTTAATAGATATTATGGATTATTGGAATATACCCTTCAGAAAGTAGGTGGCATTTATTGTATCAGTCGATTTTTTCTAGGAATATTAAATGATTAACCGAATGTTTACAATTTGTTCATATATAATCAGAGAGATAAAAGCAATTTCTTTGTGCGCCATAAAAATATATCGATAAATAATAATTCTAATGTAGGATTAAAAACGACAAAAAAATTGCTAAAAAAGACAATGCGGTGTTTCTAAATATTTTTGATACTTAGTAGGACTGCCGGCTTCGCCTCTAATATATATACTTTCGTAATGTTCACTCTTTCCCTGAATTCTTTTCGTTGGATCAAAACATCTCCAGGAGTTTGCATACTCTAGGTTGGGAGTTCAAAGTCTTGTATCTAAAAACGTCTTTTGCTAGTTTCTCGTCCTTTCAGGACGCAGTGCTTCGCTGGCGATGCTCTTAATTCCAATTGATTAGACCTGCTTTTATAAAAAATTACCAGGAAGTTGCTTAGGCTAGACTTCAATGAATATTTTATAATTCACGCCCAGGTTGGACCAACAACCAGAATATGGGGGGCAGTCTTCCCTCCATTTTTTTAGGTTCCTATATGTGGAGATATTCTTTGGTAACAGTGTCATTTGTATGATTTACTCCTGGGTATAAAAAGACAATTGGAGGCATTTTGAAATCATTAAATTTAAAATGTCTTTAACAACTTTTAATGGGTTTTTTGTTGAACCTCGTCTTGTTGAAAATTTATTTATTTCATAATACTCACATCAAAACAAAGGTATAAAAATATGTGAAAAGTATATGTCAATCCGGAGTCAAGTATATTGTTAAAATTACAACAATAATCTCCTTACCACTTTCGCCGAAGAAGTTAATATCAGTACAGAGATTATTTCCCAACTTGCCAATCCTTTTCTTTGGACCATTGCAGCCATAAAGCTTTTGGGGGACTTAATGATTTCAATTTGCATATAGTCTCAAATCACGCCCGGTTGAGGTAACCCCAAATTGTTCCAGGATCTCTGAAAAATGTGGAAATATTTGCTAGTTTTGTTAGGAGTCTTTTTTGTGGATTTTTAAAGGTTCCTTTACTATAAATTTTGAGAACTTTGAATTATTTGTCGAAAAACGACTTGATCAATCTTATATGCTTATAAATTTTAAAGACTTTTTCAATAACTGACTCGTTTATTTTGAAAGTGGTGTAAGTCCATTCAAGAACGGTCTATATAGTGATTCTTCTTCTTGTAACTAGAACAAAGTATGTTAATTATTTACCTACTAAGTTTTCAGAAATTACTGATTTCGTTTTAGTTGTTAATCCGGAAAAGTAATTCTTAGTCCTTAACGTTAGCGGTTGATGATCTGGTAGGAATTCTTTTTATTCTTAATCCAACATCACTGCCGATGTATGGCGATTAAAAAATGGCTGTCACGTGGGGAGTTCCAGGTTTCTCAGAATCTGCTGGATGATCCTTCTCCAGCGATTACACTCCTTTGCATGTTGCGGACGCGAAACTCGAATCTTTTCGAAAATTTTCCACCACTTCCGTCCAACGGGTTGGTGATCGCCCTCGTTTTCTTTCCCCTTCAGGTCATCTTGTACCATTAGCTTTTTCATGGTCTCGTGGCGCGCGATATGTCCGAAAAGCCTGAAGATTCGTCTATACGTTATTGAAGAAAGTCTTTGGACTGGCTTAACTTCAAGAAGTTGAGACATTGGCTCTTTTAGCCGTTCATGGGATCCGTAGCATTCTCCTCCAGACCCACATTTCGAAAGTATCAATTCGTCGCCGATCAGCTGCACGGATAGTCCACGTTTCCGAAGCGTAGGAGAAGATAGGAAAAATCAGGGTACCAACCAATTTTAGTAGCTTTGCTGTCTTTCCATATTTTGAACACTTGTGTTACGGTAGATTTATAGGATCGGTAGGAATTAGGGGACTCCAATTGATCACGGGGCTCTATGCACTTGCCAAGAGTGTCCAGGGAGAAAGAGGGATTTTACTCCAATATCTCTTTTTATATTGATCCTACTTGTAAAGGGGTCCGAAGATAATACGAAGTCCATCCTGTATGCAGGATTTTAATGCAATTTTTTTGATTGAATTTCCCATTTTCTTACAGCTTAATGGAAACGGTATTGGTACGAAGGGCTGGATTTTCATATCGGTTTCCTTATGTACAATTTTTAAGTCGATATCGAATGTTATCGTGCCATACTTGGCCATCGACCTCCTGCACTCCAATCGAGGCCACCGTTCATTTGATACGTTCACTGCCAGTTCCAAGTGGAGAGTTCAGTTTTGGACGCACCAGAATTTTTATTCGTAGTCCTCGCACGGTAATATTGCACATAAAATTGTAAAGGAATTGAATTAATCAATGTATTAATTTTTTTAGATTTTCGAGTTGGAGGCATTTCGTTCGAATCGTTTACACGATTTGGCCATTCTTGTACAAAAGACTTGGCGCCGTTATGCTCTGCGAAAACGATACTTGATTATGAAACAAAGTCAAATTATTATTGCGGCGGCTTGGCGAAGTTGGAGGGTTTGTATTTGAATTATCGGAAAAAATCCAAGCAAAATTTGTTTTTTTTAATTCAGAGCTTATAAATGATTAATTTCTGTTGCATGTTAAGGGGGTCGTCTAGTGTGGAGGCTATTTTTTTTAATGCTTTTTTTTAGGAATTTTTTTTGGGCGCACCATTCGAATAAAAAAATTTCTAAATTTTATGTCATTTTTATTAACATTTGAACAAACTTTGTGTATTTTTTGAACTTGATATATTTAACGCGATCGGAGAGATACACCGTACAACAGGAACGCATATGAAAACGAAGTACTCCACTGCTGCCATGATTCCGGCCGTTCTGCTTATCTGAAATCAAAAAATCAAACGCCATTTCAATTGTAAGACTTGAGGCTCTAACATGGAACTAGAATAAAATCAGAATTTTGAAAAGTAATATATTTTTTGCGCTTTTGAAGAAAAAAATTTAATTTTTCGATTTTTTTTTTGGGGTCTATATAGCTGGTAAAAAGAAAACTAACGAAACAATCCTAATTATTTTAGGTCAACTTGTAGTTATATATGAACTAAAGATGCTCTATAAATTTGAGCAGAATCGATCAACTAGTTTTTGAGATATTATGGCAGCAATTTGAAAAAATCGTGTTTTGAGAAAAACGCGTTTGAAAGTTATTGTATATAATTCATAACAAATAAAAATAAAATGGTCTCACCATCAATCTGCTATGTCTGGACCATAGAGTACACCTTCCTCTTCTTCATAGAACTCGCGCAAGGCCGTTTTCTCTTCTCGGTCTGAAATTCGGGCTTGTCTGGCAATATCGAAAAATCTTTTTACCCGTTATTTATGAAAAACAGTGATATTTTTTTGAAATTACACACTCGACGACCTCTTTCGGCTTTGAATTTCTAAAAATGCTTTTACTCACATCTTCTACACATGTTTTAGATATGGTTTATAGGAAAAAAAAATCGCGTTTTTTGACCTGACACACTAGACGACCCCCTTAAAGCTTTTGATTGTGAAAAAGTATTGGATTTCGTTGATAAATACTAATGTTTTAATGAGTATTATTTCTTTTTTACTTTTTGGTTGAAAAAAATTGCATGTGCAGGATTGTAAACTTGGAATTCCGTTTCAAGGGCGTAGACACTTATGGTGTTTATATCGTGTTGTAAGTTTAAGTATTCTTTTTTTAAAAATATTTTTTATGCTTTATTTTAAAGCCAAATGACGAATAGAGATAAGGGAGTCTTTTCTACATAATAATAAATTTTATGCTTATCTCCATTTGTCACGGTTATACCTGGTGAACTAGTAAAAATATAAAATTGATTCCTTCCGTTTCGATTGTAGGCACGTGAAGAAGCCCGACTATTGAAGCATAGAAAACAAGTCGATTGGGCCGTGAAAGTCATTCAACGGCATTACATTCAATGGAAACGGCGCCAGTTCTTGTGCCGCTTACCATACATGCTTCCCGGTGATAGTGATTCGCCGATTTGTCGCGATTGGCCCGCATGTCCGCCATCGTTGGCCGAGACTAGTTTGTTACTGCGAAAAATCCACCACAAATTACGAGTTAGTTTTGTACTTGAAGTTGTAATTGTATAGCAAATTGGGCAAATTGTTTTGACCGAATGGATAATTGGGAAAATTCCTAGAGGATAAAGGCGCGAATACAGAATTTTGGTCAAAGAGGGTTTTAAACTAAAGATCAGAAAATTCTGGAACAATTACGCTTTGTCCTCCTCTGTATTCGCGTCTTGGGATAGAGCAGTGGTTCTTAACCGGAGTTTAATCAAACCCAGTGGCGTAGCTACCTAGGGGCTAGGCGGGGCAATGCCCCGGGGTCCTCAAGCCCAGGGAGCCCTCGAATCCTTACCAGAAATCCCGATCGAACTGAACTTTTGGAAATTCAGTTGGAAGTTCACCAATTATTTACGGAAATAATGAGCAAATATGGAGTGCTAGAATGCGACCTAAGGGAAATATTTACAGCAATGTTATTATTCTTTACAATTCCTGTCACTTCTGCAGCAGGCGAAAGGTCATTTATCAAATTAAAAATAATAAAAAATTATTTAAGAAATAAAATGGGCCAAACTTGACTCCGACATTTATCGCTAATAGCAATTGAAAACAAAACTGCATCAAGCCTGGATTTAAACGAAGTTATTGATACTTTTGCGAAAATTAAAGCTAAGAAAAAATTGTAAATATAATTGTTATTTAGTCAGTTGGTAGGCCCGACCTTTATATAATAAACCCTTAAATCTTCTCCTATTTCGTTTTATTAGCCAAACCTACACCAAATATTAATTGTAATTTATGTTGTTACTGTTTAATATTTTTATTACCTGCCCTGCAGTGCACAAAAAAGAGCTTAAGTAGCTTAGCATTTTTAAAGTATTTGTATATTTCATATTTTTATTTGATAAAACCTAATCAGTTTACATAGTAGTGGGGCCCCATTTTTTAATTTGCCCCAGAGCCCTTGGTTATCTAGCTACGCCACTGATCAAACCTCAGGGATTCGGTGGAGGCCAAGTCACCCATTCATATGATCTATGTGTAAAATTTAAAGAAACTGTATTAGTATATTTTTTCAATTAAAAAGGGTTCGGTGAATTCTCATATGAATCATGAAACAGCTGGGTACTCCAATACTCTCAGTACCTTCAATAAGGTTAAGAACCACTGGTATAGAGTTACCTATTGTATCCCGTGTGCCTATGGAGTGTATTTTTTTTTTCACAAACGTACTATTAACCAATTTTATTTTTAGTGTTACAAATATCGGTTGCAATTTGATCAAACCGCACGGAATCGAATGCGAGAAAAAGTCACTGCAAGTATTATATTCAAGGATCGTAAAGCCTCATATTCCCGTAGCGTATCCCACCCCTTTTTGGGCGATTACGTACGTCTACGACAGAATGTGCAATGGAAAAAATTATGCGTGGAAACGAACGATCAATATGTGGTTTTTGCTGATATCATCAATAAAATTACTCGCAGTAGTGGGAAGGTATATTTTTTAAATGGTAAAGGATCTAGCCGATTAAACATTTGAAATCTGCACTCGGATCTAATAAAGGGATATTACCTTGTTTTTAATCAAAGATAGCCATACACTTAATCTCACATCTTTAACCCTTATAGTAAGGGAATAATTGGGATGACAACCCATAACGTAAATATTTTTTTCTCAGTACCTATTGAGGATATATTCATGAAATTGAAACTATTAGACTAGGCCAAAAAAATCGACTATTTTTTTTTGAAAAGTATATCGAAAATATTGTGCAAGGTGACCAAAAAAAAAAAAATATCGGGAAGATTTGAGCCCTTAATATTAAAATTAAGAGATCTATCATCTTTAATTTCGATTTTTTATTTGTGCTTTCATTTTTGCGTCAATGCTGTCAAACTATCAAAGTAAAAAAATTCATCTGCACATATATTTATAGAAAATTAAATTCCCTACAAAAAAGGTCTCTTTGAAAATTTTTGCCAGACACGCCGTTTCCGAATAATCAAGCTTCAGACATTGATATAATTTTTAGATTTATCTTCTTTATTTTGGAATTTTGTAACTAACGAACAAATAAATATAAAAAAATGAATAATATAGATTCTTGAAGGAAATTTAGTGCTCTACAAAAAAGGTCACTGAACGTTTTTACATAAAATCACTTTTTCAAAAGTTATTCACAATTAAAGTTGCAGGAAAAATTAAATTATTGTTTTTTTCGTTGTTGAACCAATTTTGAAAGAGTAATTTTATGTAAAAACGTTAAGAGACTTTTTTTGTAGAGCATTAAATTCCCTTCAAGAATCTATATTGTTCATTTCTATGTTTATTTGTTCATTAGTTACAAAATTCCAAAATAAAGAAGATAAATCTTGAGCTAAAATTGACGGAAAGGATAAAAATTGACGTATTTCGATTGCCAAGCAATCTTCCTCAGTGGTCAACTGCTTTGTAATGAATCATCACAGAGCGATTATGGAGTGATCCAAACTACTTGATGACCACTGATGAAGATTGTTTGGCAATCGAAATACGTATCTGGGCAATACGTCACGAATATTTTTGTTTGAACTTTTGTTCAAATTTATGTTGGTGGTATGATTTTTATATATTATTATATTATATTTGTAAATTATTATGTTAAATTATACTAAATTAAATTGGACTGCAATATATTTTATATATTGTATACACAGTATAACTGTTCAAAGTCAGCGAAAAAATCTTATTTTGATGAAAAATATATTTTTTTGGTACGTGTCATTTTGGAGGTTGGTATAAAAAACCACCCCAAAAAAATATAGTTCTCGTTTTTTAAATTTGAAAAATTCTAAGATAAATGTATTATAATTAGTTGACTGATAGTCATGTATAGTTTTAATTTCATGAAGATATCTTCAATAGGTATTGAGAAAAAAATATTTACGTTATAGGTTGTCCCCCCCATTATTGCCTTGCTTAAGGGTTAGGGGTGTGAGATTAAGTATATGGTTATCTTTGATTAATAACAAGGTAAGATACCTTCATTAGATGCGAGTGCAATTTTCAAACGCTTAATCGGCTAGGTCCTTTGAATTTCAATGATGATTTATTATATTTTTCTTTTAGTTTGTGCCAATTTTATTGGTCGTATCGACCAGTGCTATGTTAATATTGGATCAGAGAACGTTACAAGTCAAATATCGAGTTCCGGCTGCCGAAATTTATCGTTTATCGTTGAGTCCATATTTGGACGACGTGGCCGTTTTTCACATCAGAGCGGTATGGTTTTTTGTAGTTTGGTTCCCCTAATTTGCTTGTGGAGTCCTTGTATCCAATGTAGAAAGGCTAGAGTCCGTTTATCTGCTTGCAGTCGTCACCTGCTGAATCTCCGAGTGCTAGTTGTGATGGTATTAGCGCGGGAGTTCGTCCAGATGTTGGTGAGGGTTGCGGTGCGGGTGGTTCATTGGGGTTGTGTGGCGGTAAATCATATCATCACCACCATCATCATCATCATCACTATCATCACAGTGCACCCTCGCCGCCCTCATCACCGTCTGCGACTCCCTACTGCGGTCCATCAGCTCCTTCTACATCCGGTTGCCTATTCCAGAGTGACTTGGCGAAGAAAAAAGGCGACTTTGTCTTTCAAACCGGCCACGTGATTGAAATCGTTACGAAACTTTTTCTCGTTGTACAAAACGCCATCGGTAAAGCTCCCGAAATCAATATCAGTACAGAGTAAGTTATTTTTTCCCATTTAAAACAATTAAATTCGTTGATATTTTTTTTGTTCCTTTTTTTCAATAGATTTGAAGCCAATTTTGGACAGCAAACGGTTTTGGTTACGTTCAAATGTACCGGATTACCGGAAGTGCAGCCCGGCCAGATTCGTGTGTTACGCAAAAGTAATAAAATGGAAATTTTAGTTTGATGAAATTGATTTTTTCTTGGAGATAAACAAAAAAAAAAATAGAAATTATGTCCCCTGTTTTGCGTTTGAAAAAAAATTCAAGTTTTTATTTTTTTATATACAAGAGAACAAAAATGAACAAAAAAATGGAGAAAATATTTTTTGACAAGACACAAAACACACATAATTACACCACATACGATTAAATATATATAAATATACGTTTTTCGATTGGCTGTGAGAAAAGTTAAATGTTTAAAAAATGAAAAAAAAATATATTAATAATTACAAATGGGAAATTATATTAGTGAAACCAATACAAAAAAAAAAAAAAAATATGAATTTAACAAGAAAATGTTAGATTGAAAAATTGATTTTAATGAAAATGTTTAAAGTTTTTCATATGAGAAAAATTACTTGTATAAATAAAACGTGTTTGGTGCATATTTAACCGGAAATTATGTTGACAAAGAAGTTAAATCAATCAAATGCATGGAAAAATGTAAAATAAAATGTATAATTGTATGATAACTTGGAAAATATTGATCAAATTGTTAATAATATTATTTATTTTTTTAGTAGGAAGCAAATGTAAAAGTAAGATGTAAATCCATATATTAATAATTAACTAATATAAAGAAGCCTGATGAAGGTCAAATAAAGGACCGAAATGTCGCTGAATTAATTATTAGTATATGGATTTATATCCTTTAAGTCCACTTTCCTGCTAAAAAATATATGATATTGTGTAAAGTATGGGCACAACCAATTTATCGATTGTTAATAATTTTTTTTATAGAAAATTTAATTTACTTTGTACATGAACCGTTTATTTTGAAAGTGAGTTAAGTCCATTTCAAGAACAATCCGTATAGTATTATCATTTTTAATCATAGGAACATAAGATACTAAGGAGGAGGAAGTAATTGGCGTTTTTGTTAACAACTAAAATGAAATCATTAATTTCTGAAAACTTATATATGAAATATATTGCAGTCCAATTTATGTAGTATAATTTAACATAATAATATACAAATTTAATATAATAATATATAAACTTAAGATAATAATATATAAAATCATACCACCAACATAAATTTGAACAGAAGTTCAAACAAAAATATTCGTGACGTATTGCCCAAATACGTATTTCGATTGCCAAGCAATCTTCATCAGTGGTCATCAAGTAGTTTGGATCACTCCGTAACTGCTTTGTGATGATTCACTTTGTTGTGTGATTGCTTTGTGAATCGTGAATTGTGAATTATGAAGATTGCTTGGCAATCGAAATACGTATTTGGGCAATACGCCACGAATATTTTTGTTTGAACTTCTGTTCAAATTTATGTTGGTGGTATGATTTTTACATATCATTATATTAAGTTTATATATTATTATATTAAATTTGTATATTATTATATTAACTTTGTATATTATTATGTTAAATTATACTACATAAATTGGACTGCAATATATTTTATATATTGTATACACAATAATTTGTTCTATTTACAAAAAGAAGAATCAACATATAGACCGTCCTTGAAATGGACTTACGCCACTTTCAAAATAAACGAGGCGTATAACAAATTTTTGTCTAATAGTAATTATTTTTGAAGTATTAAAGAAATACTGGAAAAGCAATCTTTCAACCCACTTCCGGACTGAAACGTTAACTTTCGATAGTTGGTACAAAAGATTAGACTGGGCCAAAAAAATCGACTATTTTTTTTTTTTTGAAAAGTACATCGAAAATATTGTTCATGGTGACCAAAAAAAAAAATATCGGGAATGTTTGAGCCCTTAATATTAATATTAAGAAGTCTATCATCTTTAATTTCGATTTTTTATTTGTGCTTTCATTTTTGCGTTGATGCTGTCAAACTACCAAGGTGAAATAATTCATCTGCACATATATTTATAGAAAATTAAATTCCCTACAAAAAAGGTCTACTTGAAAATTTTTGCCTGATACGCCGTTTTCGAATAATCAAGCTTCAACCATTGATATAATTTTTAGATTTATCTTCTTTATTTTGGAATTTTGTAACTAACGAACAAATAAATATATAGAAATGAACAAAAAAGATTCTTGAAGGAAATTAGATGCTCTACAAAAAAGGTCTCTGAACGTTTTTAAATAAAATCACTTTTTCAAAAGTTATTCACAATTAAAGTTGAAGGAAAAATTAAATTATTGTTTTTTTCGTTGTTGAACCAATTTTGAAAGAGTGATTTTATATAAAAACGTTATGAGACCTTTTTTGTAGAGCATTACATTTCCTTCAACAATCTGTATTGTTCTTTTCTATATATTTATTTGTTCGTTAGTTACAAAATTCCAAAATAAAGAAGATAAATCTAAAAATTACTTCAATGTTTAAAGCTTGATTATTCGAAAACGGCGTGTCTGGCAAAAATTTTCAGAGAGACCTTTTTTGTAGGGAATTTAAATTTCTATAAATATAAGGGCAGATGAATTTTTTACCTTAATAGTTTGGCAGCATTGACGCAAAAATGGAAGCACAAATAAAAAATCGAAATTAAAGATGATAGCCCTCTTAATATTAATATCAAGGCCTCAAAACTTCCCGATATTTTTTTTGGTCACCTTAAATAATGTTTTCGATATACTTTTCAAAAAAAAAAAAATAGTCGATATTTTTGGCCTAGTCTAGTAGATGTTTTCTTTTTTTCCAATAGTCTGAAGTTAACATCTCTTTTAAGCAGACCATTCATGCTCCGACTTGCAGTACTGCTAGTTGGATCGCCTAAATGATCCGACTAGACATCCAACTTCGAAAGTCGGACCACAAGTTGGACTGCAAATCGGAGCGTGAATGGCTTGCTTTAATGACCGATTCATACGATTATTATAAAGAAATGAGTGCCAAATTATTTTTTTATTTTTTGATTGTTTTAACTTTTTTAAAATAAAATCATAGCTTTATTACATATCATTTTTAATTTTTGCAAGTCTCAAGCCACTGGCGAGCAACTTGCGTTTGAAAATAGGTGAAAAAAGAAATAATAAAAAAAACCACTGCCTAATTATCGTTATTATTACTACTATTACGTTAATTATATATTTGTTATTAATTAGTTTAAAGAGAATAATTTAAAATCTCTAAAAGAATAACCAATAATTGTCTTATATTTGAAAAAAATACGCCAAGCTTCCTTGTTCATCATTTTACCACTAGATAGCGTATTTGTGTGTACAAAAGAAAAATACGAGGCAATTATGAAAATTCTTCAATTTAGATTAATTGGAAAAAAATATAAGGACCATAATATTAAAAAAGAAAAACATAGTTTTTTTTTTTATTTTAGCTGAAAATACAATAGAAGTTTTTAATTAATGAGAGAATTAGAGATTTTTAATGGTGAAATTTTGGTTTTTTTTTTTTTGAAAAAAATACTTAGTGATGACCAAAATGTTTCCGTTTAGATTGTAAATGTTTTTAATTTTTATTAAACGACAAGCACGACAAAGAAATACACAGACAAGAGGATATGTTAAAAACACACACACATACACACATTTTATTGTAAATTAATCTGTAAAAAAATATTTAAAAGAAAAATGAATTTATCATACTTAGAAAATGTGTGGCTTTTAATTGCATTGCAATGTGATGCAAACTTGTACCTAGAAAATGGGGAAAAACTTATTTGCGTAGTTAATCATTTGTGAGTCAGATATTGGTTTTTTTTTTTTTGTTGGGCTGAAGATTAGATAAGTTATGGCAAAATGGATATATATATGAGGGTTGGATCAAGGTTTGTTATATTGTATTCTGAATTATTGACGAGTCGATATTCGAACAAGAAAATGCCTCCGCATCATCACCACCACCATCATCATGGACCTAGTGCTGGTCGAATTGTTACCGATGTTTTGCTGACCGAAAATATAATGGCTACCAATCGATTGGCGCAACAACAACGTATGAATGCTGGCTATTATGGACCTCCACGTCCAATGCCACCCCCAACAGTTGTGGTTGTAGAAAGGTATAAAATGTATATTATACTTTCTGTACATTTAATATTAATTACCAATTTTTGCAGGCCTTATCCTCCATCACCGTATCCACCCCCGTACCCATACCCACCACGTCGGTATTAAACAATGTACGGATACATTCAAGGTCCAAGGATTTGACACATTCAAAATGAAGCATAAATTATTTTTATATATGGTAGTTACTAACAATGTAAAAATATAATAAAAATGTAAAAAAAAATATTTATTATTTATTAGCATCAACAAATTAAAAACTATTTTACTTTTTCATTAAAATAAATTATTTCTTTTATATAATTAGTAATCAATCAAGTTTCAGAGGTCTAATAAAAAAATTATCAGTCTTACATTAGATAAAAAAATATTTTTTTAGAAAAAATTTAAGATTAAAAATCACTTTTTATAAGGCTTTATTGGAGACTAGTTGATATCTACGTCTTCACCTGCAACCAATTAGCCAACAAAATTTAAAAGTATAAATTTTCCAAAACTTTTTTGGGCTAATCGATCGGAAAATCGTTCGTAGAGGATTGTGAAAAAAACCATTTTGTATATTAATTACTATGACACCTTTTTAAAGTACTCGGGGGGGGGGGGGAAGTCTTGGTAGAAATGGAAACATAATTGCGCCGTTTATTTTGAAAGTGAGCTAAGTCCATTCCAAGAATAATCCCTATAGTATTATCATGTTTAACCATAGGAACATCAGATACTAAGGAGGAAGGAAGAATTGGCGTTTTTGTTAACCACTAAAATGAAATCAGTAATTTCTGAAAACTTAACAGTTAAAGTATTAACATACTTTGTTCTAGTTACAAGAAAAATCACCATACAGACCGTTCTTGAAATGGACTTACACCACTTTCAAAATAAACGAGTCAATTATTACAAAAGTCTTTAAAATTTATAAAGTCTTATTACGATAAATAATTCAAAGTTCTCAAAATTTATAGTAAAGGAACCTTTAAAAAACCACAAGAAAAGGCTCCTTACAAAACTAGCGAATATTTCCACATTTTTCAGAGATCCTGGAACAACTTGAGGTTACTTCAACCGGGCGTGATTTGAGACTATATGCAAATTGAAATCATTAAGTCCACCAAAAGCTCTATGGCTGCAATGGTCCAAAGAAAAGGATTGGCAAGTTGAGAAATAATCTCTGTACTGATATTAACTTCTTCGGCGAAAGTGGTAAGGATATTATTGTTGTAATTTTAACAATATACTTGACTCCATATTGACGTATACTTTTCACATATTTTTATACCTTTGTTTTGATGTGAGTATTAAGAAATAAATAAACTTTCAACAAGGCGAAGTTCAACAAAAAACCCATTAAAAGTTATTAAAGACATTTTAAATTTAATGATTTCAAAATGCCTCCAATTGTCTTTTTATATCAGGGAGTAAATCATACAAATGACACTGTTACCAAAGAATATCTCCACATATAGGAACCTAAAAAGATGGAGGGAAGACTGCCCCCCATATTCTAGTTGTTGGTCCAACCTGGGCGTGAATTTTAAAATATACATTGAAGTCTAGCCTAAGCAACTTCCTGGTATTTTTTTATAAAAGCAGGTCTAATCAATTGGAATTAAGAGCATCGCCAGCGAAGCACTGCGTCCTGAAAGGACGAGAAACTAGCAGAAGACGTTTTTAGATGCAAGACTTAGAACTCCCAACCTAGAGTATGCAAACTCCTGGAGATGTTTTGATCCAACGAAAAGAATTCAGGGAAAGATTGAACATTACGAAAGTATATATATTAGAGGCGAAGCCGGCAGTCCTACTAAGTATCAAAAATATTTAGAAACACCACATTGTCTTTTTTAGTAATTTTTTTGTCGTTTTTAATCCTACATTAGAATTATTATTTATCGATATATTTTTATGGCGCACAAAGAAATTGCTTTTATCTCTCTGATTATTTATGAACAAATTGTAAACATTCGCTTAATCATTTAATATTCATAGAAAAAATCGCCTGATACAATAAATGCCACGTACTTTCTGAAGGGTATTTTGCAATAATCGATAATATCTATTGAAAATATAAAATAATCTAATATGTACTTAAGTCATAAGATTAGATATTCTAGTTTCACGTTGCTAAACTGTGGTTTAATTAAAACATTCACTGAAGTTTTGCAAACAGTAGAAAGTTGAATTTTGAAACCATTAGTTTTTGTTTGATACCAGAAATGTCTCGTCACCATCACCGTGGCCCAAATGTGGGCAGAATTGTGACCGATGTTTTACTAACAGAAAACATAATCGCCACAAATAATCTTCGAAGATCGCAACAAGCAGCGGCTAGACCACCAAATGTTGTCTACGTGGAATCACAACCTCGTCCGCCAAATGTAGTCTACGTAGAATCCGCCCCACGGCCACCACCTCCAGCACCCAACGTCGTCATTGTAAACACGTAATTGTTATTATATCTTTGTCGAAAACTTTTCTTTTAATGGCAAAATATAGACCTTCAGCACCACCACCACCGCGGCCAGTTATCGTAGGCGAAGACCGCTACTTCCGCACACCAATCATCGAGGTTCCCGGAGCTTTTTGGTACGTGCACTACAAAGGCGAGTATTCGTTCCGGGAAATTTCCGTTTATCCCAATAGACCTGCCACCCTTACAATGCGAGGTAATATAATAGTTATGATAATTAATTTTTCTGAAATGACTACAAAAAAAATATTTTTTTTTCAAGGGTACGATGATGCACGTATGAGTAAAATGACTCTACAAGAAACCAAATTGATTTGGAAACCGGAAGCAACTATCACAGGACCTGAATTCGAACGAATTTGGGAAGAACACGGAGGATTACCAATGCCAGTTCGCTGAAAAAAAAAACGTCTTAATTTTTATTATTATATTTTATGGAATTTTTTTGAATTGATTAAAAGTCTAAAATCGATTGAAAGTACTTCAAAATGATAAGATAATACAAAATAAATGTAAAAAATTTATCTATAACATTCCCTACACTCCTTGTATTTTTTAAAAATAAAATCCCCTCTCCTGAAAATATTACCTTTTCTTCTTTTAAATTTCATTGAGTGTTCAAAGTTCGCGCCACAATTTGCGCATCTTTTTAAAATACAATTTTATGACGCATGCGTCAAAACTGTCAAAATAATTGACTGATCAAATTTTGGAATGCTTGGGAATTATGAATTATTTGTAAACGAAATGGATGTTAAAATAAAAGTTCCATAAGTAATTATTCTTTTATTAAAACAAATAAATGAAAAATGGCACAGGGAACTCCTGAAAGTGAATTTAGCATTGAGTGCTTCAGAAACTATACAGCTCCAGAAGTGTTTATCCAAGGACTAGCAGGAATCGTCGACCAGCAGGATGTAGAGGCAATGATTAGAGCCCAAAAGCAAATGTAAATATAATAAGGAATGATAAGAGTCTGGTTAATGTAATGCAAATGTTACCTTCTACGAAAATTCTATGGTTCTTGTGGTATTCAATGGGTTAACTATGGTTAATGGGAAATCATTAATTTTTTACTGTTTTTCAGAGGAAAATCTAAAAATCTACCTTTGTTCCTAAGATACCGATAAGTGGAGAATGATAATCTTCTAGAACAGAGTTCCCGAAACTTTTTTGTGTCGTAGACCCCTTGCCATGTTTTTCCGTGTTGGGTAGACCACCTACTTACCTGATATTGATTTCCTGTAAATTTCTAACTGCAGTGAAGTTTAGTATTAAAACCTTAAAGTAAAAACATAGGTACTTTTATAAATAATGTATATGTCTTGATATTATAAGATAGTATGATATAAGTAAATAGGTACTATCAGTGTATATGTTGAGATCTACTATCGTGGACCCCCAAATTTTTTTTCGCTGACGTAGACCCCTTGCAAGTTGTCATAGACCTCTAGGGGTCGATATAGATCACTTTGGGAATCACTGGTCTAGAAGATATCTTACTTTTTATTCCTTATATGAGAAAAACAAATAATTTAAGATCATAGAAATTTCAACCCCTTGTACAAAGGAAAACCCTTGTGCAATCATACCTAAGAAACTTGCACTAACCAGACTCCCCCGCCTCATTTTCCAACCATTAAATTAACGCAACAAACTCAAATTTTAGGCTGCAACGATTTGAAAAGACCAACGAAATGTTAACCAATTGCAATGCACTAAGTGCCAGTCGACTGAAAACGGCCGGCGCGGAATTCAAAAAGCACACGCAACTGTTGATCGAAATGAAAAAAGATTTGGATTATATTTTTAAAAAAATACGAAACATCAAAAGTAAGCTGAGTGCCCAATATCCGCAAGCGTTTGCGGAAGCGCTGCGCAGCAGCTTGGCCGAAGAGGCCAACGAAAACGAGGACGAAGCCGGGGCGGAAAGTGTAAAGAGTGATGAGGATAAGTGTAAAGTTGAGCCAAAAAAAGGTGAATATTGTTCCATTTCCGGTAATTTTGTCATATGACGGCTTGTCTCAAAAAAAATCGTAGGCACATAAAATTAGTGTTAAAATGTTCAGAACACTTCAAAATGCAATATTCCGGTGGCGGAACTCTAATTTTCTTCACAATTATTACAAAAAAGCTTAAAAAAGAATAACATTATTGTAGACTTTAATAGACGTTAAAGTAACTGCTAAACGCATTTGCTTACAAGTACGCATGTGCAATAAAAACAAAGAGATGCAAAAATGACAAAGAGAACCAATATGAATTTAATTTGACAAGTCGCCCGGGAAAGTATAAAATTATCAAAAGAAAAAATGGATTTTTTTTCATAATAATTAAACAATTTCCAATAAAATCAACATAAAGTCAAATATTTCTGATGACAGAAAGAAAAAACGACTAATTAGGGAACAAAAAGCGACTAATTAAGCGAGAGTGGTAAATTATTAAAAATATAAAGCAAGTTGGAAAATTTTTAAAATTTTTTTATTCACATATAAATTTCTTGTTTTTTAATTAACGTGTGACGTAATTTATGGACGGCCCCTTACTCTTGCATTGATAACATTCATAAGTTTTAGTGTTACCGGCTTCTTTGTCTTTCAAATATATTTATAACTTAATCTTTTAACATTGTAAAGGGAAAAATTATCAAAAACAAAGAAGCCAACATAAACTTAGGCTGTCGTCAAGCCGAAACTAACCAATGCAAAGTTAGCACCCCATCCAACGATTTGCGAACTGGTAATGATCTTAATCGTTAGGTCCCTTAAGGTCCGATATTTTTTTCGTTAGGTCTCCTATAGTTTTTTTTATAAATAATTGTTGAAATTTTACATAAAAAAATTTGCAGGTTAGCACCTCATTTAAAAGAAAACTAATTTCTTTTGATGTTTTTGCATTTCTTATCGTTAGGTCCGTATTGGTCCATCAAATTTATTATCCTATTATGTGTTTTACTTATTTTATTAGTAATTATAAATTAATTAAAATTAGCGCATGCGCATTTTGTATTTGTTTCCAACATGGGTCATATGCGAGAAGCACGCACCAACTATCCCATACGATATTATTCCAATTTTCGAAACTATTCCACAATGACAAATTGGAATAATATCGTATGGGATAATTGGTGTGTGCTTCTCGCATATGACCCATGTTGGAAACAAATACAATATGCGCATGCGCTAGTTTTAATTAATTTATAATTGCTAATAAAATAAGTAAAACACATAATAAGATAATAAATTTGATGGACCAATACGGACCTAACGATAAGGAATGCAAAAACATTAAAATAAATTAGTTTCCTTTTAAATGAGGTGCTAACCTGCAAATTTTTTTATGTAAAATTTCAACAATTATCTATAAAAAAAACTATAGGAGACCTAACGAAAAATATATCGGACCTTTAGGGACCTAACGAAGACCTAATGATTAAGATCATTTCCAGTTCGGAAATCCTTGGATGGGGTGTTAACTTTGCATTGGTCCGAAACTACGACCGAAACTGAATTCGTGAGATAAAGATGTTAAAAATTTATTATTTTCCAGTTATTGTTTAATTCTTCGATTATGAATACTGATGAGGGGCCATTCATAAAATACGTCACGCTAAAATAAGCTTTTTCTGACCCCTTTCCCCCCATTGTTACGCTGTGTCACACTTTCTGTGACCCCCCTAGAAATATTTCGTCACAAAACTAAGACCCCCCACCCCCTGAATATGATAAATTTCAATTAAAAGTGCACACATTTCTATATATTTAATATTTACTAAATACGAAATGGATGACTTTATCATGATAAAAATTGAAAAAGAAAAATAGTCGAAAGAAATATTGGCTCATGTGTACTTTAGCACACCCACAATCTGGCAATGTTGCATTTTCGACTTTGTTTTTAATTTAATTCGCGATTAAATTGGTTCACAATAAAAATTTAGCTACAAAAGAGAGAATTATAGCATATTAGAATTGAATTAACAAAAATATCGCGAATTAAATTAAAAACAAAGTCGAAAATGCAACGTTGCCAGATTGTGGGTGTGCTAAAGTACACTAGAGTCGAAATATTGATTTAAATTTTTTTGACGAACGGTGAACGTCACGTTACCGAAGACCCCCCGCCCTCTGTCACCTCTTGTGCATTCAGCTTGACCCCTCAACCCCTTATTTCAGCATAAATAATTTATTTGAAATAATAAGTGCTAATAATATGTTATGTTGATGATTAGCTCAAATATTAGGGATTAAATGATTAATGAATACCTATAGGATTTAAAAGTAAAGACTGACAAATTATGATTAATTTTTTTTCTACGAAAACATGACCTTATATGGAAGTTTCGGTTTCGGCCGAAACTGAGACTGATGCCGAAATTCGGTTTCAGTTTCGCCAGTAAAAACTAGTTTCGGTCGATAACTAATTACTATTACATTTTAATTATACATAACAATTACTTAGAAAATTCAAAAGATACTCAATTTTTTGGGAAGTTTTCATTAGGTCTAAGTACGAAGAAAAATGGTCGACTAACAAATTTAAAAAAATAGCTTAAAATGACTAGATTTTTGGCTTCGACCTTAAAAAATGTTTATCAGGCTCTGGAACTATCTTAAGAAAACCACCAACGATTAAAAATTCCGATCTTAATAGTCAATGAACTAAAATAATTTTTGAAGTTAAAACTTCTTTAGGCGTATTAAAACCTTCCGTACCTATGCGTATGTATCTATACTAATATATAAAATTCTTACGTTTGTCTGTACATTTCGATTTTGAACCCAATTTTATGGTACATATTTGTTTCACGAGGCCCTTATTCCAAATTAAACATTTTTAAAAAAATTTTCTGTCTGTCTGTCTGTGTGTCCCGATTTAACTAAAGAACGGAACAACCAAATTTAATGAAATTTGGTATTAAGATACAACACAATTTCCCACAGACTATAGGCTACTTATTATTCCAAAAAAATAATAAGGGAAGGTATTCCTTAGGGATGAAAACAGAAATTTTTACACTAGACAGGTGAGTTATATATCATTGGAAAGATAATTAAAAGTTAGAAAATAATCTGTAAAAATATTTTTAGTAGAACTGATAAAGAGCACAGTAAATTTAATTTAAATTTAAAAAAATTGTCTCTTTGAAACATAAACTTTTATACATACAAAACACATAATTGATGTTAATAGCGTAATGGCTTTTTTTTTGAAAATTTCTACCCTAAAAGAGTAAAAGAGGTCACTAAGTTTGTATGAGAAAATGTAGAGTTAATCAACAATCGAAATTTTGAATTTAATAAGTGTTAAAAGTAAATAAATAATAAATTAATAATAAGTGTCTGTTTTTGTTATATCATTTTAATAACAACATTTTAAATAACTTCATTTCACTTAATTAGTATGAAAGTTTAGGAAGTAGGAACTTATACCAAATACCAAAGAGGCAGTTTTTAACTTTATAGGGCTCATAAACTTGATACATTTTTTTGTTCTGGGTTTAATTTTACATTTTTTTTTTATATTTTAGAACCATCAGAAACGATTCCGGCTCATCAAAGATTGCGGAGATGTCAGAGTAGTTCTTACGATAGTACGGACACGGATTAAATGGAACAAAAACGTATATTTATTTAAAATAGATTTTTATTTATTTGTATTAGAAAAAATATATATAATTTATAACTAAGTAATTATTCAATTCGTTTGGCATCTTCGCCAGGTTCCACGGCATTGACTTGAACGGTTTCGATTGACTTTTTTATGCTGGGCTCGCCCATGATTGCATACTTTTTCGTCCACTCTCGAGCTTTGTGATCGAATTTTTCCTTGTTCGACTTGTACTCCTCGGCGATTTCGGGCATTAGCGGGTCGTCCGGGTTGGGATTGGTCATCAATAGTCGGATGCTGATTAATAGGTTTTCCAGTGAGATTTGCGGGGCCCAAGTGCCTTTGGGTGGCATTTTTAGATTGTCCATGCAAATGCGGCCGCCGTTATCGATGTTGGGGTGGTAGATTGGAGTGGTGAATTTGATGAGCGGTGGTATGAACGGATATTTGTCGGGGATGATGACTTCGAGGTGGAACGTTCCGTTTTCGTAGGGGGTTTGCGGTGGTCCGAGGATTATTGCCGTGAGGACATTGAGCGATTTTTCGTCTTTGGGACTGCAAGAAATGCCCGACGTCGGTGCATTGCTCATACGAAACAATTCACGTTTTAAACGTTGAAATTTTTGCATTTTAAATGACACACACAAACAAGAAATTTGCTTTGAAAAACTTTTTTTTTTTTTATGTGCAACTTTCAAATGACAGATTGACATTCGGTTCAAATTCAAAAACTCGCGACCAACGTTGACCAACCGTGTGCGCATCTGGGGAGTTTGATTTGCCGAAAAGGTCCTAGACTTGGAGAAAAAAATCCCTAACAATTTGAATTTTTAAATTTTCCTCGTTGATTTTGGTCGGTTTTCGATTGAATTTTTTGCGTGCAAATCGTTTTTACAAATTCAATTAATTGATTTTCGATTGAAATATATGTTTTACGTGCAATATTTATTTGTTGGCATTGGTTGATCGATGTAGGGAAGTCACTAATTTGAATATCGGTCGTTGGTTTGATTAACAGATGAAAAAGTAAATCTATTGATTTTTTGAAAAAAAAAAATAAATAAAACCAAAACGGTGACATTTTATTGAAAACAAGTTGTGAATTGGCTTTTTCACGTTTATAATATCATTCCAAAGGAATTCTAGACTTTTCTACAAAAACACCTGATTATTGATGCAGCTACTTGCATAGCATTCATATTGATTCATATATGTCATAGCCCCATTGCACTTTTTGTTTAAAACATTAACCGTTAAAACTAATTTTCACCGTTTAACACAAAAAAAAAATCTCAATTTTGCTAGTTTTTCTATTCGTAATTCTATTCCAAAATCAAATCAATTTGGTGCTATACAAATTTTATTGTAAAAACTAAATAACCCAAGGGAAAGATGGCTCAAAATATAAATCCTTTTGCTACGGATGTAGTTAGTACGACAAAACCAAGTGATGGGATTGCTACCAAATCAAATGACAACCACGCCGTTAGTAAAAGGTAAAAAATCTATCACAAAAAACTACTTTGGATTATTTAACCTAAAAATTTTTACGTTGTAGACTGCAAAAGGAGTTGATGACGCTGATGATGAGTGCCGATAAGTCTGTGTCAGCTTTTCCCGAAGGTGATAACCTCTTCCAGTGGATAGGAACGATAAACGGGCCGAAGGACAGCGTTTACGAGGGACTCGCATATAAGCTCCATCTGGACTTTCCTAGTTCATATCCATACGCAGCGCCCCACGTCCGATTTATCACCCCCGTGTTTCACCCCAACGTCGACACCAAGGGTCACATATGTCTCGATATACTCAAAGATAACTGGTCCGCGTTGTATGACGTTAGAACAATTTTAATTTCCATCCAATCTCTGCTAGGCGAACCCAACAACAAATCACCCCTAAACGCGACGGCAGCGGAAATGTGGAAAAATCAAGCGCTATTCAAACACTATGTATTAGAAACGTACAATAAGAAAATCGATCCTACCGATTAATCAATATTAATGCCAATTTTAAAACAATATAAACTAATAAATTTATTTGATCAATATTCTGGAATATTTATATTAAACTGTATCACATGCACTGAACGCTTTGTCTTCTTTATAATATATTTTCTTTACATAGAAAACAATGTACGGGGATAATTTATTTTCGATATTCTATATAACCTAACTGGTTACATAGGACGACGATTTGATGTTCCCCAATTGTACCAAAAGCTCCGTTTTTGTGGATACTATCCCCTTCTACTGAAACTTAAAAATGTTTTGCTTTTCTTCATTGAACAAATTCCCTATTAAAAAACCGCTTTCACTAATATTTTTCTATTTTTTACATTAGCAATTATGTATTATAGACTGATTCAAAAAAAAAAATGATGATTTGGAATCTGGCCGGTTTAACATATTTTGGAATTCAAGGTTTTATTACCTGCTCTTAACTCTCGAAAGAAATGTTAATTGCATTTTCACACGAGCTTGGAATGTTATTGGTCTTATGCATTTCGGTACTCAAATTTGAAACAATAATGGGATTTCCTTCACACCTGTGTGTTTACAATATTTATCTACCTTTACCTTAATATATGCATACATATTAATTACATTTGCCTATTATTATTATGACAATTAAAATGCATTTACCAGAAAGATATTTTTCTGAAGTTATTCAGTGTAATATTTAATATAATGTAATAAAAGTCGATTGATACATTATATTATGTTATGTTTTTCAATATTTGCATTAGAAATCAGTTTTAATACATTGATGTAAATGGGTAAATAAAATATACAATCACTATCGTATAAACAAAACTTTTAGGACATTGCTATTTAGGATGCAATAACTTAGGACCTGTGACAAATATCAATAACTTTCATAGAGATAAGTTACAGAAAAAAAAGTGATCTAAAAAAAACGTCCTATAAAATTTTCTCATAAAATTGATGGTTGCGTCAAAAAATTGAAAAAAATATTTAAATTTCTCTTTAGTTCAACTTTGACCTCGAATAACTTTTGAAGGAATAAATATATCAAAAACTTGTCCGAGACCTTTTTTGTAGATCGTTCAATTTTCTACAAGAATATACCTTGGTCATTCCGAAATATTGTCGTCACTAACGTGAGCTATAAAATTCCAAAGTGCAAGAGAATATTGTTCCCATGTTATGTAAATGGAAAATCGAAATTTGCGATGCGTCACCTCTTAGTAGTAATATTAAGAGCTTAAACTTTCACAGGATTTTTTTTTGTCATTCCCAACAATATTTTCGATATAGTTAAGAAAAAAAATCATCTTTTTTTTTGTATTAGTCTAATGTATACAATATATAGAATACATTGCGGTCCAATTTATGTAGTATAATTTAATATAATAATATATAAAAATCATACCATAAACATTAATTTGAATAGAAGTTCAAACAAAAATATTTGTGGCGTATTGCCCAGATACGTATTTCGATTGCCAAGCAATCTTCCTCAGTGGTCATCAAGTAGTTTGGATCACTCTGTAACTGCTTTGTGATGATCCAAACTACTTGATGACCACTTGCGAAGATTACTTGGCAATCGAAATACATATCTGGGTAATACGTCACAAATATTTTTGTTTGAACTTCAGTTCAAATTTATGTTTATGGTATGATTTTTATATACCATATTATTATATTAAATTCTACTTCATAAATTGGACTGCAATATATTCTATATATTGTATACATTAGACGGATTCAAAAAAAAAAATTAAAAGAATTTTTAATATTTTTTGCAATTTTTGACGCAACCATTAATTTTATGCGAAATTTTTATAGGGCATTTTTTGTAGAGCACTTGTTTTCCTATAACTTATCTCTATAAAAGTTTTTGATATTTTTCACAGGTCCTAAGTTATTGGCATTAAACTGAAAATTCCTTGAGTTATTATATTTTTACCATAAAAATTATTTTTTTAATTTTAATTAAAGAACTTAGGACCTGCGAAAAATATCGAAAACTTTTATAAAAATAAGCTTTAAAGAAACAAGTGCTCTACAAAAAATTTCCTATAAAATTTTCTCATAAAATTGAGGGTTGCGTCGAAAAATTGAAAAAATATTAAAATTTCTCTCTAGTTCAACTTTGACCTCGAATAACTTTTGAAGGAATAAATTTATCAAAAATTTGTTCGAGACCTTTTTTGTAGATCTTTCAACTTTCGACAAGAATATACCTTGGTCATTCCGAAATATTGTCACTAACGTGAGCTATAAAATTCCAAAGTGCAAGAGAATATTATTCCCATGTTATTTAAATGGAAAATCGAAATTTGCGATGCGGCACCTCTTAATATTAATATTAAGAACTTAAACTTTCACTGGATTTTTTTTGTCATTCCCAACAATATTTTCGATATAAGTAAGAAAAAAAAAATCATCATTTTTTTTTTTGAATCAATCTAATGTATATGGTTGAAAGACGAAACATAAATGCATTCGAAATTTAGTTTTCAATGATAAAAATTGAAATTCAATCAGAAGATTAAATATAAATGAACCACCTCCGATTTGAAGAACTTCTCCAGGAGTAGTCTTCGACGACAAGCCTAGACGATGCTGGTGGAAAGAAAATGTCTTTAAATGATCTACCAGTGGCCCAATCATCACGGTAATGAGTTTAGCTTCCGGGTTCAATTCCTGTGGCGAGCAAAAAATTAATTGCTCGACTTACTGGATTATTAAGAACCCTAGAGTCGGTTTACATACAGTACATCTACTGTAAAGTAAACGAATTTCCTATTTGATTACCATTTCTAGCACGGAATCGGTTCAGTTTTCCGCAGCTATTTGGACATATTTTTTTTTTAATTTTATAACTTTTATTGCAGATTGTATATTAGTTGTTCTTCAAAAAAAAATACAAAATCCTGGAAATATAGGAGGGGAGAATAAACAGTTAAATCTTTTAAAAAAAATCTTCTGGTAAAAAAAGATAATTTGGAATAGTTACATTTAAAATGACTGTAATTGTTTCAAATTATTTTTTGGGAACATCAAATTGCCTTTCCCATGTCAGTGGATTGGAGTGGTCCCGGATAACATCGGGCACCTACAATTAGCCTTAATATTCGGATTTGCACAATCTATTGGGTCTTCCGAATTTACGATTTAGAAGTGGATGATCATACAGAACTTCGATTTTTGTCAAATGGGTTTTATGAACGATTTGTAAAGCATTTTTTTTATGTGAAGAAATATTGATTTATGCCCAAGAAGGTGTATTAGGGAATACTTGAGATTGGAGAGTTCTTGTATTTTTTATTTGGGAATCCCATTCAAGTTTTTGGTGTAGATGTAAGCCAATATTCTTTCTGCAATACAATCCCTTTTGAAAAAGGCAATTTAAATGTTCAAAAAATCCATTGAAAGTCGTTTAAAGTTATTAAATGTATTTTTTTTGACGGGGATGACCTCAGCAGGTAATACTATCCCCGTGTATTCTTGGAGTATCCAGTGCGCTTTCTGATTAGTTCAATAAAATTGCACTATAAGCGGCAAAGTGTGCAATTTTTCAAATGATATTGGTCGGGAAATCACTTGCCAACATTTAGCCCCAAAGCACTACCTTCAGGCACACCTGATATTACTCCAAAAGGTCCTGCAGTAGTACCAACGATTTCTTTCCGAAACCATTCTAGAAGTATTTTTTAAAGATCTTTTCGGCAAAAGCTATAAAGTATTTAACTATTGACAATTGAAATTTTGTTGTCCAGAGTGCAAAAGTTCTTCCACTGAATTTTAAAAACGAGGCTTTCTTATTTTTTTCCTACTGTATTACTTCGAATGCCGCATCGATTCTTGCCATAATTAGTCCAGTCAATGGAGGGTTTTTCATTTAGTTCTGAATTAAAAAAAAAAGGTAATGGGTCAGGGGCCCTGATGAAAAATCCAAGTTTTCGACCTGGAGAAGGTTTTTTTCGAAGTTTTCCGATTTAACTCCTCAACGGTTGATCTCACGACAAAATTGTTAAATTCAAATTTAAAGAGGATAAAATTTTCTACAATTTTTGTATCACCACTTTTTTTCGTAAGGCTAACGGGTGGCGAGTTACGGAGGATGAGACGTGAACATTTACGGTTAATTTTGTAAAAATAAATTTTAAAATTTCAGGTAAAATAAAAACGTTTAATAAAAGGTTTCTTTTAGGTTTGATAAATATTAAATACAACATAATCATATAATATATATGTACAATAAATCAATAAATATAAAGTAAAACATTTACGTTTTTACAATGATCAAAACAATTGTTAATATTATCGTAACCGACGCTAAAATTAAGATGCAACAAACTTTCATATGCTTTCGCTGATAGGTCTCGGCTTTCTTCAGCTGCTTTAGTCCTTCTTGCACTTGAATTTGGGTGAGTTCCACATTATAATCGATTCGATCGAGCACCGTGCCTTGATCGGACACCATTTGCGCCAAATCCTTGTAGATATCATTGATCTCCACAATTGATTTGACGATTTTATTGATTTCGCGTTCCCGTTCCTGGGCGGTGCGCGTGTTCTCCTCCTCCAGCAACAGCAGTTGCTGTTGGCTCATTTGCGTTTGCGTTTGGCGACCCAGAAAGAAGTCGTCGATATTGTCGCCGGGCGAGTCGGTGAGCAAGAAGTCGACGTCCGTGCTTTGGGAGTTGGGCTCGAAGGTGAAGGCGTCAAAGTAGTTTTGGGTGTTTTGTTCGCGGGAATTGATTAAATTTAAGTAGGTACTTTGCGTCGTTCGAAATCGCGTCGAGAGTTCTTGGAGACTAGCGGCAAGTGCTCGCACTACATTTCCGGTCAGTCTTTGTTCTTTACGTGATCCTAAAAGAAATATATGTGGTGATTAAGATCATTGGCTTTTGGGAAGATTACGATTTGTTGGTACAAAGTTAAGGAAGAACTTTCGGTAATTTTGTCATATAGCGGCTTTTCTCAAAAAAAATCGTAGACACATAAAATTAGTCTTAAAATGTTCAGAACACTTAAAAATGCAATATTCCGATGGCGAAAATGAAACTTCTATTACAGTTTTTCCAAAATAAAGCCAAAAAAAAATGCATTATAATAGACTTAATAGACGTCAAAGTAATTATTAAACTCATTTACTTTCAAGTACGCATGTGCATTAGAACAAGCAGATAGAGCAGATATCTATTTGAAGCAAATTTGGAAAAGCCCGGCAATATCTATATGAAACTGTTAATTGAGAAATATTGAAAATTTGGTTGCTACGAGATTAGAACCCAGCATCTACTACCTTAAAATTGAACACCTTGACCACGAAGTCATAAATTGGCTAAACATTTTAAAAGTTTAAGGAAATTACAATTGATATTTGATATTAACGTTCTATTTGTTTTGTTTTCTACAAAAGTATGTTATTATTGTTAAATTTCAAGTCCTCTAAGGTAAGTGATCCCATTGGGGGACCTAACACAAGTTTTGTATTACGTGTGATTTATTTTTTAATTCACTTACAATTATATAATCAATAAAAAAATCAATTATCCGTATTTCTGTGGACCAAAACCATTATGGTCTAATTTATTCGCGAATTAAAGTAAAAACAAAGTAGAAAATGGTACGATACCAGATATTGAGGTCTCTAAAAGGAACATAAGCCGATTTGATTATATTTGCTATGATTATATCTTTGCTATTGATTATATCAAAAACAACCAAATTTTCAATATTTCTCAATTAACAGTTTCATATAGATATTGCCGGGCTTTTTCAAATTTGCTTCAAATAGATATCTGCTCTATCTGCTTGTTCTAATTGGCACATGCGTACTTGAAAGTAAATGAGTTTAATAATTACTTTGCCGTCTATTAAAGTCTATTATAATGCATTTTTTTTGGCTTTATTTTAGAAAAACTGTAATAGAAGTTTCATTTCCGCCACCGGAATATTGCATTTTTAAGTGTTCTGAACATTTTAAGACTAATTTTATGTGTCTACGATTTTTTTTGAGAAAAGCCGCTATATGACAAAATTACCGAACTTTCAGTTGAAGCTAAACGTACCATCGAAACATTGGCTTTTGATGTGCTGGACAAGGCGGTGCGTTGAATTAAACATACTGGAAATTTCTTGACCTAGTTGTTCAATTTCCGCTTCCTCTTTGCTGGTTTCATCGAACGTGGATTTGTTGTAGTGCTTCAGATGCAACGCTTTCAACTCATTGATTTTATCATTTAATTTCGTAAAAGCATAATGCGCTTCCTCCAAATAAGAAATCCACGCCGGAGGCATTCCATAGCCAGAATTCCCGTCCATTCCATATCGCCCCTCTTCAATATTATTCAAATTCACCAACGACATCCGATCGGAACCACTCTACAAAAAAAAAATCGATCAATACCTCACACCCTCCAACATATTGTACCCGTATTTCCCTCGAAAACATCAAAGTAAATCATCCAAAAATTTCCCTTGGCAATTTTAAAATATGATATTTTTCGCGGCCTTTTTGAAAATACCAACTTAATCGATTTATGTTATATTCCACAGCTCACCTGTTCGGAATAGATGTTTCGACGTTGAATCGAATTATTTCGCATTAATATAAAAACATCGGTGAGCGATCGTGATGCCATTGCGCTCGGTGGATGTTCGATCGAAAATTACGTTAATTTATAATTTTATTGATTGCTTAAATCAGGAAAAATCCGCACGAAAATCTATTTGACGTTTCATGTCAACCATATTTTTCACTACGTGCCAGACAGAGATGGACAATGTTTGACAATGGGGAAAATTAAATTCCCTAGACACTTATTGATCTCTTCTCGGCCCCCATATGGAACTGTAACTTTTGCCACTAATATTTCCCAATTATTATTGTGTTCAATTCAAACTTGGCATTTTTCTGAGTTTTATATAAAAAAAAAAAAAAATTTACCATCCACTTCTGGTACGGATTTAGACTTGGGGAATGTTACATAGTATAAACCAGGGCCCGTTCACTCCATATTAATGAGGCGGGGCTCATAACTACTGATTCTAGTGTAGTTTTAGTAACTTTTTTGCTTAGATTGATCTGAACTAGTACAGACTGAAAAGTAAAGTTTATGGTTGCGGTTCTGATCTTGAATAATTCTAAATTTTGAATATTTGTAACTATTAATGATATTCTCAGAGGTATGAAATTAAAAAAAGAAGAAATAAACAACTTTTAATAAATTTTTTTTATTAACAATAGTAAAAATAACTTATACAATTAAACAAATAAAAACAATATTTACAGATTATAAATTAAAACAGGATAAAATGTACATAAATCAATATAAAAATAAGATCAGAATATAAGACAATAATATTATAAAGACCTTAAGTTTAACTATTATAAATTAATGCACATAATTCAATAATTTACAATTTCACAGTTGTTACAATATTTCATTACATCTTCGTCATAGGACATGTATAAACATTGAAATTTTAATTAATTACATAAAATAGTATACACATTATTCATAATATACAAAATCAGATCGTTATTAAATTAAATAATAGAAATTTCTGTACATGTATAATACAGAACGATATAATCTCTGAATGTCTGTTTCCCAATCTTACTTTTTATACACTTCGCAAATTAAATGATTATGACAAATTAATTTACATCAATTAAAGAAAAAAAATCACAATGCAAAGATAAGTATGCAATACACGAATAAAGAACAATTGAAAACCACTGCTATCATCGACTTCTGCGTTGGTGCCTAGTTCGGTAATTTCTTGCATTTAGCAGAGGTGTGTCATTCGAATGTAATTCTTGTCTGTTGTTTAAGCCACATAACTCCCTATTTATTCTGTTGCAGTAATTGTTTATAGTTGTTGTAATTGCTGATTTTACAAATGTTTCTGAAAATATTTCTTTATGTTCATCGCAAATGTAGTTATTAAATGAATCATATTGCATTGCATATTTGAAAATTATTTTTCCTATGTGCTTTTGTTCGAATTTTGAGTGCAAAATGTTTAACGTTAAAGAATTTAGTATATTAAAAATTACCAGTAGATATTCTGTGGGGTTGGAATTTTGTTCAATTTGTGGTGTATTAGAATTTATTGAAATTAACGTCTTACAATTTTGGCAGTTCTTGATATCGGCAGGTATTTTTTGAGCTAAAACACTAACGACTGCTTTATTTGCCGATATTTCTAAGTCGGATAACTCTATTTCGTAATATTCAGGAGGGGGGATTTCTAAGGTTTGTAAAGGGTCTACTTCGAGAGAAACAATAGGGTTTATAGGTTTGAATAAATTTTGAAAACTGGTTAAATAACTATTTCTATCGGTCATGCAATTAGAACCCACAGATGTTTGGGAAGTCAAATTTTGGAACAATAATTTTTTATAATAATAAACAAAATTTTGAGCACTCGGATTTGGGTTGTTCCTGCCATATCCTCGAATCATACTGAAAAAGTTTTCTATAGTGTCTTGGTTAAACCGTTTAGTATAAATTTTTGTACCTTGCATGCCATAAATGTCTCTGAGGGTTCTGTATACACTTTTGAATGACTGTAATGTCCGCCCCCAATTTAATAACGTTTGACTTCTTGGTCTGCGTTGTGCAGTACTGTTTCCATCTTCGTTTATAAATTTTGCCTCTTTCAACGTATCAATGCAAGACTCCCAAAAATGTAAGTGTTTGTCAGAAATGAAATTATCTAAATTTAAAATAGATTTCTTTGTCTGAGGTGAACTGTTCACACTGTCGAATAAATTGTTGAAAAACAAAAGTACTTCTCCCGTTTCTTTTGCATCAGATGTTATATTCGAAGAATTACTTAACATAATCATAATACTAGCTAAAGAATAGCTAAAAATTTGGGTAGCAAATTTAACTTTCATCTTTGGGATTTTATCTGGGATAATATGTTTCTGTGTTAATTTCGGTAAGGGAGATATACCATCAGAATTGTTTTTAGCAAAATCGTAAGTCGCTATAACATGTGCCCATTTTGCCGTTTTATTATCCAAGAGTAGATTTTTTTTCAATAAATTATTCCTGACACATTTAATTAAGTGAGGAGGATCATAGAAAGGAAATATTTCTTTTTCATTTATTTTAAAAGAACTTTGACCAGTTGCCTGATTTTGTGAACTATTATCATTTGAGGCCTGAATAAGTGCTTTTATGGCAGAATAATTGTTTTGTGCTTGGTCACAAATTGTACCCCTTACGTAAAATCCAGCATTTTGTAAGTGAGTTACAACTTCTGTAATATATTTTTTTAATTGAATTGCTTTCATAGCACTTTGTACAAAGTAAAAAGCTACAGGCTGTTTATAACTGTAAAAAATTCCTTGAACCATAAAGCAAAGGACATGATCTGCATAATTTTTTGTTCTTTTATCTCCCATATCCTCAACCCCAATGATTAAGTCTTTAGTGGGTATATACTTGACTCCTACTGCAAGGGACATTTCATCGAACGTCAATAAACATTCTTTAATTTTACTATCGGAGGCAGAAGCTAAAAGATCTTTCAAATTTTCAAATATGTTCTCATTTATTCCTGTTTGTAAGTCTACCAAAGGCATGTATCGCTGTATTGTGGATAATGACGGCATTCCTAATTCTCCTGCCCAAAAACTATATGACTTCCTTGAAACCTTACTCGATAAGCACATAGACATTTTTTTAAAACTATTCGTGTATCGCATACCTCTGTTTGATTTGTTTGTTTTTTTTTTATTTACTTGATGTAATATTATTTGTTGAAGTAGGGTGGGGAAATTGTATTCTTGAAAGATATTTTTTAGTATTGAAAGTTTGTCGTTCAAAGTTCTACAATGTGGTAAAGCTTTTTTCTTTTTTTCTTCATTATATTTTTTTTTTAAAATTTTATATTTCTTACGAATTTGATTTAATTTGTCAGACAACGATTTGTTGGATTGTTCGGAATGTTGTGGTTGTAAGTCAGGGGAATTACTTCCGCCAGGAGACCCATCTTGAATGTCAGGGACGAAAACTGCTCCGGAGTCTGCTTCAGCTGCAATAGATATATTTTATAATTTAGTAAAAAAAAATTTAGTGAACTGAAATTTGAAGAAAGTATGAAATTCATCTAACTCTAATTCTTCTTTTTTTATTGTTACTCGGAAATAAATGAAATATTTATCAATGTTATTCATTTATCAATATAATTCATCTGTTTCATCTATATGTAGTTGCTGTGTCGCATGTCTTTGATCTTAAACTAAATTGTTTGGGCCATCATAAAACACTGTCGTCAAATCTACCATCTATTTACAATAATGTCATATAATTAAAAGTTTGCAAAACATTGTAAAAGTGAGGACAAACTCTCACTTATCCTTCTCATAAAACCTGCCGCCATCCTCAATAAACTTAATCCCTGTTCAAAGCATCCTACCGCCCCAAGAAAAGGTACAATTCAACCACTTCTCCAATCCTCATTACCAAATTTTCCCGCCAAAATAATCTACACCCACTAATCTGAATGTACCAACCCTGTAACACTTCTTCCTATCATCCAAAATTTATCCTTAAGGTCCAACCGCCCAAAAAAAGTATAAAAACCTATACATTTTTTAATTCACATATACTTGATATAGTTGCTTTTTTAACATATAGTTGACATATTTGACAAAGTTGATATTCTAAGACATATCGTCAAAACTTGTATATTTTACAATAAACATTATTGTTATAAAGAAATTTTATTATTGCTTCATGCAATTTTTTCGTTGAAAACCACAACCTGGTTTTTAATATTATATCCGAGGCAAAACAGTCGCGGATCGAACAGTAGTATTACAGGTGCTTGCGCATAATTTCATTCTTACTTTGTGTATGTTTTCTATATTTTGCCTATAAAAATATATAAAAAATTATAAGTCGTTGATATTATAAATGAATGAAAATGTACAAAGTAAAATGTAATGCATTATAATAAAATTAATAAGCGGAATGTACATGGGGTACTTTAAATAAACCACATTGCCACTGTCAGGTTAGTACCCGACTTTTACAAATAAAAAATTAAAAGATATTTTTAGTTTGACTTTGGTTTTATCTCGATTATACCAATTGTACAATCGAGTACAATTTGTAAAAATCGTAGGCCCCGCAATGTCATATTTTTCAAAAACAAATATGACTATAGATGGCCATTCAAACGCAGAATATTGAACCGAAAAAATTTTGTTCCTTGCTTTAATCCAAAAAAAGTTTTCAGCGATTTTGTGAATGCACTTTTTCCATTGTTGAACTTTATAAAGAGTGTAATTTTTTTTCTATTATAATATTACCAAAATTTATTACAGTGGAATTTAGGTGTTGAACCATAAAAGAAATGTACCGAAAAAAAAATTGGTTTTAACTTAACCCGAACAATAGTTATTTAGGTTTTTGTAAATGTAATTTGACTCTAATTACTCCGTTGTTAAATTTGAAAAATGATCATACTTTTTATTCTGTTGTAGAAAAAAGATGTTTTTTCGGTACAATAAAGTAAAAAGAAAAGTAAATCTAAAAATATATAGTTACAATTTCAATTTCTAAAAGTGGGGTGCTAACTTTATAGAAGTTGCAACAATAACAGTTCAATATGTACTGCAACAACACATATTTATTCCTCTTACGAATATCATCATATCAACAACTCTTAAAAGAGTAATCAACAATCAAAAAACTGTCATCCATGTTGACCCCCTGAGAGAGCTCGACATATAAATTTCTCAGTCTGTTTCTATTCTTTACATTGAAGTTTCATATTTGCTATTTCTTTTCCTCTCATGAAAAAAACCATCAACGGAGAAAGATTTTTACCATCAAACTCCGTTTCACTCTAACTTCTTTCTTCGGCGTTACTTCGTACTCTACACGCATACAAAGAATTATCGCACACAGACGAGACGAAGCCGAATATTTACGTTCAAAACGCACATAGTAATAAGGAAGAGAAAATTTTTCTAAGTCCAAAAACGTAAAATTTGTCTATCTCTGTTCCGTACGGTCCCCTGAAAAACCGTCGACTTAAGAATTTCGACAACTCAGAAATTGTAAGATTGTGAACTCTAAAAGGCCATAAATAAACATTGCTTGACAACAATTAAATTTGAAAGGGGAGAATCCAAGATTCTCCGAAAGTATTTGGAAACAGAGATATAAGACGTTTTTGGCTGTTGAAATGATTTGCTTTCTCATCCTTATGTGTGCAATTTGTTCCAATATTGGATGCGTCAAGTCTGTGTGTGATAATTCTTTATATGCGTGTAGAGTAAGAAGTAACGCCGAAGAAATAAGTAAGAGTGAGACGGACAAATAAGGAAACTTATACTCTTTGCTAGTTAAAAAGTAATAAAATGACTTAAAAATATATAAAATGTATTTCTTTTCAATAGGCTTCTTATGTTATTATTTTTAAATAGCAAAATAAACTTAAACATAAAAATGTAAGCCTAATTAAAGAAGTGAATATAATTTGCAATTGCAACAATAAAAATGAAATACCCATCATGTAAGCAGAACAGGAGTGAATAAATGATTAATAAAGTATTATCCATCAATTAATTTCATTGCAATTATTTTGTCTGTTCGTTTTTTTTTTCTTGTTCTTAAACTTTAGGAGACATTTATTTCACAATGGTAATAATTGTAGGCAAAACATTCATACATACACAAAATTTTGATTAAAGATTAAAGATGAACTACTGCGTAAGTTGAGAGAAAAAGAGTGCTGTATGGTGAATTCGAAATGTTTACCGAACTTATCGAACTACTAGGTTTTATTAAAAATGAAAAAATAGATAATATTTGAAATTAAAATAAGTTTTACGTTATCAAAAACAGGAATTGTAAATCATTTAAAAAAAAAAACAATATGCAAATTAGAATCCGAAAATATTTAAACATGAGGATACTCGGATTACAATGCCGTTTTGTAACAGGTAGTGGTATTGAGTGAAGAAAGCAGTCTCAATTTTTATGAGCTATACAAATGTAGATAATTTGCCTAATGCTGAAACATCTTTAAGCATTTTCTTCGCTTATAACAAATAAACTTGTGAAACGAAATAAAAGAAGAAAATAAAAGAAATTTAAAAAGCAATTCGATTTAAACAGAATTGAAAGTTGAAACTATATAAATATATATTTGAAAAGAAAGGAGGTGTCTTCATATAATGACGTATTTTACCCACGGACTTTGTCGCCTAAGTAATTATTATTTTCATATTTTATAGCGTAACTTAAAAAACATACCTGGTAAATGTAACGTTGGGAAAGCATGTCGCAGTAATCTGTTCTGGAAACTGTAACAGTCCGGTGTGAAATGTCGGTGGCAAATTCTCTTCGCGGTAACATTGTCCAAAGTTATAGTCGGATTGTTGATTGCATTAATCCATTGTTGGATGGTGTAATCGCTGGAGTTTTTTTCCTTGCATGGTATTCGATGTAGAGGTGTATAAGCACCACAAAGGGGTACGGAACACATTCGTGGCATTGTAAATATTGAAAAATAAACGTATATTAAAAACCAAAAATAGAATTGTTACTAAAAGTACACAGAAATTAGCAAAACTTATAACACTGTTACTTGTTCATGCATAATTGTATATTCTATTGCATATGCAAAGAAAAAGAAATATATAACAACTGAACACTACTTAGTATCTGTTGGAAAAGCAACTAGATCAAGTATATGAGAATGACAAAATTTACAGGTTTTTATACTTTTTTTGGGAGGTTGGACCTTAAGGATAAATTTTGGATGATAGGAAGAAGTGTTACAGGGTTGGTACATTCAGATTAGTGGGTGTAGATTATTTTGGCGGGAAAATTTGGTAATGAGGATTGGAGAAGTGGTTGAATTGTACCTTTTCTTGTGGCGGTAGGATGCTTTGAACAGGGGTTAAGTTTATTGAGGATGGCGGCAGGTTTTATGAGAAGGATAATTGAGGGTTTGTCCTCACTTTTACAATGTTTTGCAAACTTTTAATTATATGACATTATTGTAAATAGATGGTAGATTTGGCGACAGTGTTTTATGATGGCCCAAACAATTTAGTTTAAGATCAAAGACATGCGACACAGAAGTATCTAAACATAGGAAACTAACACGTAGAAACTAAAGATATAATAAAGCCACTAAATAAAAGTACTGTCTTCGTCTGGTAATTTTATTTTGCATACTACATAATTTATTAACTTCGATAGTTTGGTTAATTTTTATAAAAGAAGTATTAGATACTGTAATTTAGGATCTTCATTTTAATGAATAATAATATCGTTTTAATGTCATATTTCTCAGGATAGTCCTAAAATATGAATGATTTTTAGTTGCGAGTAATACGCGTAATTTATGTAAATATTTTTCATTTTACTTTCTGCTTTGAATATTGTTTTTCATTTCAATAAATGTACTAATCATGTTATCTGGCTTTTTTATGTTTATTTCCAAAATTCTCCGTATATCTTAGTTGCGAATTAAAATTGATTATTACTACATTTTATTATACAAAACAAAAAATACTGTAAGTTACATACGTATTAAACTAAAGCGACTAAAGCCAACTAAAGCTATGGATACACATTTTAAAAATCTAATAATAAGTGAAAACAATTAATTAATAATTACAATTTTTAGTAGTTAATATACCTACATAGGAATACAATTGTTTATTAGGATAAAGAAAATAAAAAATACTACATCATAAAAGAATTGAACTGTAGCTATCTTTTACTATACCTTCTTCGTTGGAGAACGCATTTATTCTTTATTTATTTGTTAATCACGTTTTTATTTAATTTCGCAATAAATTTACAATTACTGAAACACAATAATCTTAAATTCAAATATGCTCATCTACCGCGTTTATATTTTGTAAATGCGTAATGGTGATTATTGCGTCAGCCTCGTTAGCTTCCATTTTAACATAATGGTGTCGTTTCAAGACAAGTTTTAATATGAAAAAAATCCCCTTGCTTGCTTTCAAGAAGTTCATGTTTTTACCGACCGATTGTGAGAAATTACTTAACATGCTTAACATGAAGTAATTCACAAATTTGTGATTTTTTTTCTCACAACATAGCCAACCGTAAAATAGAGGAATGTTAAATACCTATTCGTCATTTCATTTCTCTTTTTTAACATTGACATTTATATAGCTCCTTCTTGCTTTGGCCCCAATACAAATCTTAATGTCCCATTAAGTGAACGGGCCCTGGTATAAACAGTTCACTTCTTTGCACCTTTTAGGCAAGGGTTATATATTACACAGGTGGCCCCATTAGAAAAAAAAAATTACGTCATGCGAAGAATTTTGAATCAGTCTGTAGATATGCATGAATTTCTTCTGAACACGTCACGTAGTGCATGAGGCCACCTGTGTATTTTATAAACCTTGCCCTTTAGGGGCCATCCATTTTCTTCGTGAGACGTTTAGTCAAGATTTATAAATTACACAGGTTGCCCCATTAGGAAAAAAATGACGTCATACGAAGAATTTTGAAATTTGAATCAGTCTGAAGATATGTACAAATTTCTTCTGGATACGTCACGTAGCGCATGAGGCTACCTGTGTATTTTATAAACCTTGACGTTTAGTGGGGTGGAGATGTGAAAAAAAAATCTCACGGGGGGGGGAGAGGACAAAATTTCATGTGATATTAGCGCCGGAGGTGTAGCAAACCATCACGAAATCTTTCCAAAAGGAGAGGGTGGGGGTCGAAAAATAGTTACAATTGTTTCACGTAATTAATGAATGCCCCCTTATGGTTCTACTTTTAGTAGTTTATCTTTTACAAGTCCAAAATACTCATTTTTTACAATAATTGTTCGTTTTTGGCAAATGAAAAAAAAAATAACATCAAATTTTTTGACTTAAAACGAAAATTTATTGATAATAATCATTAAAATTTATAAGAAACATTGCAAACGACCCCTTTTTTTTAAAACGATTAAATCTTTTTGAAGTTATACTTCTTTAGCGGCGCTATGAAAATTAAGTTAATCAACTATCAAATATGTACAAATATGTAATTGTTGTCATTGGTTTCAACTGTCATTTTGTTGGAAGTTACTAGTACAACTAATTAATAAATATAACTTCTTGCACGCGTACATTAGTACAAATGTTTTTTTTTCTTTAACTTTTCAAAAAAAATAAATCCTTCTCCCAATACAATTTATTGCAAACATCCCAAACACAAAACTTCATTTTTTTTTTTTTGGAATGACTCGATTTTTCCGTTAAATCAATGTGTTGCCGTACTTGTTTGATTTATCTAAAAAAAAAATCATTGAAAAATTAGTGACTTATTACAATTTCCCATACAAACATCACAAACGTATGATTTTTTGCCACAGCTTCTCTTTTTATGTCGAAACAGATTACTGGAACGATTAAATGATTTATCTGAAACGAAAAACAAATTGATTAAATTGATCGAATCTTATTTTCTTTTTCCTTTGACTTACAACAAACATCACAACCATAAGGTTTTTGACCGGTATGAATCAATTTGTGAACATTTAACGAACTTGGTAGCTTGAATGCCTTGTCTGTAAAAATATATCATAATTTCCACGAATTATATTTATTTCAGTAATACTTACAACACACATCGCACACATAAGGTTTTTTAATCGAATGAGTCAATTTATGCTTGCTTAAATTACCCGAAGTTTTAAATGATTTACCTAAAAAGAAAAAAAAAAGCAACCAAAAAAAAAAACAATTTTTATCAACTTACCACAAACATTACAAACGTACGGTTTCACACCCGAATGAATCAATTTATGTGATTTCAAACCATTTAACTTTCTGAATGATTTATCTAAAGGAATAATTTACAAAAAAAAAAAATAACCAAATTTTTAGATAAACTTACCACAAACATCGCACACGTATGGTTTAGCATCCGAGTGTTCCATTTTATGTTCCATCAAACTTTTCACATAATTAAAAGATTTACCTGGAAACATTTTTTTCTTTTAAATTCATCATGCAACTGTGTATACAATATATAGAATATATTGCGGTCCAATTTATGAAGTAGAATTTAATATAATAATATATAAAAGTCATACCATAAACATAAATTTGAACTGAAGTTCAAACAAAAATATTTGTGACGTATTGCCCAGATACGTATTTCGATTGCCAAGCAATCTTCCTCAGTGGTCATCAAGTAGTTTGGATCACTCCGTAACTGCAACTTCGTGAATCATCACAAAGCAGTTACAGAGTGATCCAAACTACTTGATGATCACTGACGAAGGTTGCTTGGCAATCGAAATACGTATCTGGGCAATACGTCACCAATATTTTTGTTTGCACTTCGGTTTTTTGTTCTTAAATATATCGAAAATATTGTTGGGAATGACAAAAAAATTCCTGTGAAAGTTTAAGCTCTTAATATTAATATTAAGAGGTGCCGCATCGAAAATTTCGATTTTCCATTTAAATAACATGGGAACAATATTCTCTTGCACTTTGGAATTTTATAGCTCACGTTGGTGACAATATTTCGGAATGACCAAGGTATATTATTGTAGAAAATTAAATGATCTACAAAAAAGGTCTCGAACAAGTTTTTGATATATTTATTCCTTCAAAAGTTATTCGAGGTCAAAGTTGAACTAAAGAGAAACTTTATATTTTTTTTAAATTTTTTGACGCAACCATCAATTTTAAGAGAAAATTTTATAGGACATTTTTTGTAGAGCATTTATTTTCCTATAACTTATCTCTATAAAAGTTTTTGATATTTTTCACAGGTCCTAACTTATTTAATTAAAATAAAAAAAATAATTTTTATGGTAAAAATATAATAATTCAGGGAATTTTCAGTTTAATGCAAATACCTTAGGACTTGTGAAAAATATCAAAAACTTTTATAGAGATAAGTTATAGGAAAAAAAGAGCTCTACAAAAAATGTCCTATTAAATTTTCTCATAAAATTGATGGTTGCGTCAAAAAGTTGAAAAAAATATTAAAATTTCTCTTTAGTTCAACTTTGACCTCGAATAACTTTTGAAGGAATAAATATATCAGAAACTTATACGAGACCTTTTTTGTAGATCGTTCAATTTTCTACAAGAATATACCTTGGTCATTCCAAAATATTGTCACCTACGTGAGCTATAAAATTCCTAAGTGCAAGAGAATATTGTTCCCATGCTATTTAAATGGAAAATTGAAATTTGCGATGCGACACCTCTTAATATTAATATTAAGAACTTAGACTTTCACAGGATTTTTTTTGTCATTTCCAATTATATTTTCGATATAATTAAAAAAAATATTTCATTTTTTTTGAATCAGTCTACTATACATAGTAGAACTGTTCAAAGTCAGTGAAAAAAAAATTATATTGATTATCACCATGCAACATTACGAATTTCAAATTATTTCAACTGACCACAAACATCGCACTCCAGATGCTTTTTGGCACAATGACTAAGTAATTGACTTGAACAATTAAATCCTTTGTCTGAAATAAAATAATGTTTTATATGAAATTCTCCAATGTTCCGGCATCAAAATTGCTACTTACTACAAACATTACACACGAAGGTTTTTTCACAATCATGAATCGATTTATGCGAAATCAAATTACTTTCGTGGCTGAATGAAATATCTAAAATTTAATAAAGAAATGTTTTTTTTTCAATTGTCCTTAAGTCGTTTTGAATCAAACTTACTACACACATTACAATCGTACGATTTTTGTTCGATATGAAACTTTCTTGTATGTCTATATAAATTACTTGAACGATTGAAAGTTTTACCTAAAAAATATATTTGTTAAAAGAAAAAAAAAATAATAAAAAAGCGATAATTCTTACAGCAAATGTTGCAAGTATAAATTTTTCCATTAGCACGAATCAATTTTTGTGTGGAAAATTTATCTTGAAAAAAATTAAACTTGATTACAAACATCACAAATGTCATATATGTAACTCTATATATGGTTTTTCATTTGGAAATCAAGATTTCCTATTTGGAAACTTTCAAAGTCTTCAATTTGTTAAAAATTTTACCTGAACTTTTTGCGGAAATTTCAAGTTCCTGTTTTGGACAATAATTTGTAATTGTTGATTCTTCTTGTACTTGACTATCACTAAATATATTTTCGACTTCTTCAATTTTTATCTCTCTTTTACCTTCACTATCGTTGCTACAATTATCTTCATAGACATTTCCTAAAAATAAAATACTTTAGTACTTCCAACCATTGGAAAAATATTTCCTTTTTTCTTCTGTACCTTGATCGGTAATATAAATTTGCTCCAAATGAAATTTATCAAATGTTTGATCTCTGTTTTCTAGTTTAATGCAAGTGGATACCATTGCAGATGCATTAGATAAATGATTCGTCAATGTTTCCAATGCATTTTGTGTTTGACAACATTGCATTTTAAAATCGTAACAAGACAGTACTTTGGTGACACAAAGGAAACATAATGTTCGTTCAAATTTCACAGCATCTGAAACCTTAAAATATTTACATTAATTGAATGTTTTGAAGTCTTTTATTAAAAAAAAATGAGAATATTAATAGCTATTGACATCTTAACACATTAAGAACATTAAGCAGGTAGCCCCCTACTGAGGTTTAGGTGGTCTAGATGACCACCTTATAATCAATAGCCACTGGGTTCGAAGCAACTCGGATTAATGGATTATAAAGTTATCTAAATGTTATAATGGGACAACAATTAACATTTAAAAAAAATCATCTTACTGTTAAGAATTGCAAATTGTGTAAAACTTGTGCCACTGATAATTTCTGACATTCGTCCAAACTTTGTTCCAATGGAATCATTCTGTTGTACTGTTCCGAACAAATTAAACACTTTTGGATTTGAACAAAAATAGACATTTTGCCACCTGTTTTAATACAAAAGTTGACAAAAGTTAATGTCAATCAAAATTATTTCTATGACAACGAAAGATAAAACCAGCCACTGCTTTGTATACTATGCAACATAAACAGTCCACTTGTCAACGCTTAAACTCAGCTTAAACAATTCAGTGTTTCAGTCGTTTTAAATTAAGTCAATTCGATTTTAACATTTTTTTTTTAAATTTCCTGCTATGAAAATCGGGAATTAAATTTTCGATAGTAACGTAATCTATTTCCCATTGGGTAGAGTTCCCGTTTTCCAAGATATTCCTTTAAGTGTATTTTTTTTAAATTGATTACTTTTAAAGTCAGATATAAATGGGTAAATAAAATTTCCAATTACTTTCGCATTGTTTCAATTTTAAGGACATTGTTATTTAGGATTGTTTATACATATCCATACATGATATTTGGAGCCAATATTGACGGTTGGACAGTATAATAAATTGCATATTTTAATTGACATTGAAAATTGCATTTTCATACTAGCTTGGAATGTGACCGGTGTAGACCGGTATTCAAGGTTTTATTACCTGATTTTAACCCTCGAAAGAAGTGTTAATTGCATTTTCACACTAGGCTGGAATCTGACCGGCTTAACATATTTTGGAATTCAAGGTTTTATTACCTGCTCTTAATTCTCAAAAGAAATGTTAATTACATTTTCACACGAGCTTGGAATTTTATTGGTCTTATGCATTTCGGTACTCAAATTTGAAACAATAATGGGATTTCCTTCACATCTGTGTGTTTACAATATTTATCTACCTTTGCCTAAATATATGCATACGTATTACTTACATTTGCCTATTATTATTATTATGAAAATTAAAATGCATTTACCAGAAAGATATTTTTCTGAAGTTATTCAGTGTAATATTTAATATAATGTAATAAAAGTCGATTGATACATTATATTATATTATGTTTTTTTATATTTGCATCAAAAATCAGTTTTAATACATTGATATAAATGGGTAAATAAAATATACAATCATTATCGTATAAATATAATTTTTAGGACATCGCTATTTAGGATTGTTAATACATATCAACTATACTGATTCAAAAAAAATGATGATTTCTTTTTCCTTAATTAGATCGAAAATATTGTTGGGAATGACAAAAAAAAATCCTGTGAAAATTTAAGTTCTTAATATTAATATTAAGAAGTGCCGCATCGCAAATTTCGATTTTCCATTTAAATAACATGGGAACAATATTCTCTTGCACTTTGGAATTTTATAGCTCACGTTGGTGACAATATTTCGGAATGACCAGAGTATATTCTTATAGAAAATTGAACGATCTACAAAAAAGGTTTCGTACAAGTTTTTGATATATTTATTCCTTCAAAAGTTATTCGAGGTCAAAGTTGACCTCAAGAGAAATTTTAATATTTTTTCAATTTTTTGATGCAACCATCAATTTTATGAGAAAATTTTGTAGGACATTTTTTGTAGAGCATTTTTTTTCCTATAACTTATATCTATAAAAGTTTTTGATATTTTTCACAGGTCCTAAGTTATTTGCATTAAACTGAAAATTCCCTGAGTTACTATATTTTTAACATAAAAATTATTTTTTTTATTTTAATTAAGAAACTTAGGACCTGTTAAAAATATCAAAAAATTTTATGGAGATAAGTTATAGGAAAAAAAGTGCTCTACGAAAAATAAAATTTTCTCAAAAAATTGATGGTTGCGTCATAAAATTGAAAAAAATATTAAAATTTCTCTTTAGTTCAACTTTGACCTCGAATAACTTTTGAAGGAATAAATATATCAAAAACTTGTAACAAACCTTTTTTGTAGATCGTTCAATTTTCTACAAGAATATACCTTGGTCATTCCAAAAGGGTCATTCCGTGGCTATAAAATTTCAAAGTGCAAGAGAATATTGTTCCCATGTTATTTAAATGGAAAATCGAAATAAAAAATGATAGATTAATGAATATTAAGGACTCAAACCCTTCCGATATTTTTTTTTTGTCACCTTGAACAATATTTTCGATATACTTTTCAAAAAAAAAAAAATAGTCGATTTTTTTGGCCCAGTCTAGTATGTATACCCAATTTAATCTTTTAATTGAAAACCAGTAACTTTCCGTGAAACTCACAGCCTACCTTTGACACAACTGACAAATGGCTAAAATTAGCAATTGAATTTAATCGAAATGACAGTTGAAACTAATGACATGATAGTTCAAATTTGAGACAATAATTGTTATATCGGTATTCCACTCATATGGATGTGTTTATAACTTGATACTTTTTGTCTTTGTCTTAGCCGCAACAAATACGTTTGCTTGTTATATATTTTGATACTAAAAGCCAATTATGTTAGTAACTGTATTATATTTTAGTTATCACTAACCACAATATTTTCGATAAACTTTTCAAAAAAAAAAAAAAGCCGATTTATTTTAATTATTTGGGAACTAGTAACTTTCCGTGAAATATTCCCAACCCGACACTGATACAACTGACAAAAACTGGCAATTGAATGAAATCGAAATGACAGTTGAAACTAATGACATGATAGTACACAGAGGCAATAATTATTATATTTGTATTCCAGACGAATGGAAATGGATATATTTAGTTAGGAGCAAAAAAAAAACGTCAGAAAATTCTGAAAAATTTTGAAGAAGTAACAAAAGAATTTTTGCCTAAAAAAATAATTTTATTAAAGAATTAAAAAAATGTACAAACTTATAAATATCACAATTGTCGTAAGTAATAACTTTTGTAAAACATTAACTGATTAGGTATAGTCATGCAGTCTTAAATATAATATATGTTTTTTGTCATAAAACAATATGGCAGGTAACAAAATGGCGTGGGTGAATTTTTCCCCTCAATAATTATTTTCTGCAACCTCTTTTGAATGCAATTGCAAAGTTTCCATTTGATTGTCGATTGATGCATCATTTTGCAGTACATTCGGATGAAAATATTTGTAGTAAACACCCATAAATGCCAGGCCACAAATAAATGGCACAAATGTCGACAAAACCAGCATTAGATTGAGGTCCATTTTGCCTCCCATTTCCATGCTGGCCGTGAGATACCAAATGGCGGCAATGGTCAGATTTTGTAGCAAACATAACGCATAGTAGGGGATGTATTTGTTACGCGTTTTTCCATCCGACATGCAGAAAAACGTGAAAATATAAACCAATCCAAATGTGATGTAGACGAACGCCTCGTAGAATTTATTAAAATTACAAAAATTCCATTTTTCATTGTAGGAAAGCCACAGCGTAATCAGCACCGAGTGGAGGAATAAACCAATGGCTGTATACGTTGGATACAAACTAAAAATCATTGCTATCGCCATAATTCGGGAAACTGGAAATGAAAAAAGATCGTAGACTTTAAGTGTAAGTATGGGATCATCGTATGAAGTTACTATTAGCCACTGATTGGTGGCATCACCTGGTGATTTTTATGAAAGTGTGATACAACCAATATTGTTGGTAACTTTAAATCAATTTGCAAAAAACGTCTTCCAGTGGCTGTGAGTAACTTCATGAGTGATCAGTAACTTACTGATAACTAAAATATGCCACATGAATTGAACTCCCGTGCTGATCCAGCTTAGATTATTTTTATTGCTTTGAACCAATCGAACACTGCGATGGTACGTAACCACCACCCAAGCCATACTCAAAAACGAAAACACAATCGAAATTGTTTGCGACACTAAAACACCAAGAACCCATTAAGAAAACCTACAAACTTAATCCCCAAAATCAACCATACAATTGAGTCCACTGTTGGCCGAGCCGCTGTTATAGTCGACCAGAAGAATGGTGATTTGCAAAATTTGTTGCGGTGCCGCTTCGAGGAATCCTTCCAAAATTCGAAGAACACCCAAATCGCTGTCCTCGCGCACCATCAATTCATAGTTGCGTACTTGTTCCGGAATGTTTCGTTGCTTTTTGGCTTGCCGACATTTCCAGGCGAATCTTGTGATGTCTATGTAACGTAACACGGGAACCAGAGGCACGAAAAACATAAACAGCACCATCAGCTTTCGTTGGACGCATTTTTTGCCAACGCTGTCGTTATCTTCATCCATTTGATACCTAAAAATGTAAGCTAATTAGTTCTTTAGCATATAGTAACGGAATAATCCACGAGGACTGTTAATTTTTTGTAGGAAACATTTGTTCAATTAAATCGGTTAAATAAAAAAGATCGACTTCTAGAATGGACACTGGAAAGTCAATAAAACCCCTGGATTTGTTGAACTCCAATTTGAAGAATCTTGCCAGGGGTAAACGATGCTGGAGGGGAAAAAACCAGGCGGTTTTTTTGCACCGACTCAAAAATTAAGATGCTGGGTATCTGGAACGCTTGTTTTTGCAAAGGAAGTGGAAATAGAAACATTCTCCAGCTTTAGTAATACTAATTATCGATGTTTTCTTTTCTTTTCACTGATATAACTTGCCATACAATTTCGATGCCATGTATTGTGTCCAGTAGAGATTGTATTACTGTGTGTTATCGCACTAATGATATATTTTCTACGATCTGTTGCTCTTTGAATACTTTTAAACGTTTGTGGTTTTGGTTTTTGGACTAAATCATCCGTTTTACTTTAATTGATACCAAGTGTTCTTGAACACTTCATTGGATTAAGCAATAAGCACAAATCAAAGTCTAAAGAGTCTAGCAGGATCCACATGGCGAGTTTGCCCCCAAATAGGAACCTATGTCGAAACTTATGTTAAAATATCGGCTTGATATACAAACACATTTTGTATACTTTTCGCGACCGAATTCCTCTTTAACTTTGAGATATGGGCAAAAATGTCCGCCCCCAAGGCTATTTTTCAAAGTTATATATCTCAACAACTAATTGAGCTAGAAAAGTGAAACCAACGCGAGGCTTTAGATTATTTTACAGAGTATATCATATAGTTTTTTTAAATTTTTAGAAAAAAAAATTATACAAAAAAAATCGAAAAAGCAACTTAAATATTATTTTTTATGTCTTCTCTGAAAATGACAATCAGGAAAAAAATATATTTTATGCTTCTACATGAGCACTAAAAGTCATCAAAATTGCGTGAAAAATTAATTGGTGCAACACCTTGACAAAAAAAATGAAATGTGATTTACGCCTAATAGTGTTCCTTGGTTTTATTTTTTTTCGAAGTGTTTCGCCAACTTTTTTTCACAAAACTTCAATAAACAATAGGCCATATATAGGAGCAAAACATATATTATTTTCATAATTACAAGTCTAAGGAAGCATAAAAAAAATGTTTGTATTCTTAGCGTATCCAGTACGCTTTCTGATTAGTTCAATACAATTGTACTATAAGCGGCAAAGTGTGCAATTTTTCAAATGATATTGGTTGGGAAATCATTTGCAAACATTTAGCCCCAAAGCACTACCTTCAGGCACACCTGATATTACTCCAAAAGGTCCTGCAGTAGTACCAACGATTTATTTCCGAAACCATTCTAGAAATATTTTTTAAAGATCTTTTCGGCAAAAGCTATAAAATATTAACTATTGACAAGTGAAATTTTGTTGTCCAGAGTGCAAAAGTTCTTCCACTGAATTTTAAAAACGAGGCTTTCTTAATTTTTTCCTACTGTATTACTTCGAATGCCGCATAGATTCTTTCCATAATTAGTCCAGTCAATGGAAGGTTTTTGGTTTAGTTCTGAATTTGAAAAAAGCTAATGGGTCAGGGGCCCTGATGAAAAATCCAAGTTTTCGACCTGGAGAAGGGTTTTTCCGAAGTTTTCCGATTTAACTCCTTAATGGTTGATCTCACGACAAAATTGTCAAGTTTAAAGGGTCTAGCAAGATTCACGTGGCGAGTTGGCCCCCAAATAGGAACCTATATCGAACCTTATGTTAAAATATCGGCTTCATATACAAACACATTTTATATACTGTTCGCGACCAAATTCCTCTTTAACTTTGAGATATAAGCAAAAATGTCCGCCCCCAAGGCTATTTTTCAAAGTTATATACCTCAAAAACTAATTAAGCTAGAGAAGTGAAACCAATGCGAGGCTTTAGATTATTTTCCAGAGTATAACATATATTTTTTTGAAACTTTTAAGAAAAAAAAATTATACAAAAAAAATCAAAAAAACAAATAATATAATTTTTTTGTGTTCTCTGAAAATGACAATCACGAAAAAAATATATTTTATGCTTCTACATGAGCACTACAACTCATAAAAATTGCGTGGAAAAATAAGTGGTGCAACACCTTGAAAAAAATAAAATGTGCTTTACGCCTAATAGTATACCTCCGTTTTATTTTTTTTCGAAGTGTTTCGCCAACTTTTTTTTCACAAAACTTCAATAAAAAAATAGACCACATATAGGAGCAAAACATATATTATTTTCATAATTGTAAGTCTAAGGAAACATAAAAAAAATATTTTTTTTTTGGTTTTCTTTATTTACTCTTAAGATGATTACTTTCAAGATCAAAATAATTAATTCCAATAGAAAAAAAACAACTAGTGTTCAATTTTTATTAAAATAAGAATAAAAAAAAATGGAATATTATGAACCTAAAATAATTTAGTTAGTATCTCGTGGGACGCAGATTTCGGGATTATTATTGTTCATATGAAAAATAAAAAATAAAAGCTGTTGCATGAGAACAATATCCCACTGTAAAGTTTCTATTGAAGAATCACAGGAATAACGGAAAATACTGTTGCAATCTTTACCATTCGAAATATAATCATTGTATATACGACCGTCTTTGCTATTTATACATATGTCTTGATTTTACTTCTACCCTAATGATATTAGGTGCTTATTGTACACATTGTTATAAAATATTTTTTGATAGTTTATTTATTCGCCCACTTTAGGTAGAACCTGTAAAAATTTTGGTACGAGCCAGTGAATAATATTCTAAGTTAAACGAAGAAAACCAAGTAATTCAAATGCCATCAATATGTACCCAGAATTAACTGGAGACGCATATAATTCCAGTGGTAATAAACTGTAACAGTTAGGATAGTTTTTTTTTATTCATATTTTACTAAAAATTGAATACTTGTTGTTTTTTTTTTTCTTTTGGGATCAATTATTTTGATCTTGAAACTAATAATTTTTTTTTTTGTTTCTTTAGACTTACAATTATGAAAATAATATATGTTTTGCTCCTATATGTGGCCTATTGTTAATTGAAGTTTTGTGAAAAAAAAGTTTGTGCAACACTTCGAAAAAAAAATAAAACCGAGGTATACTATTAGACGTAAATCACATTTCATTTTTTTTCAAGGTGTTGCACCAATTATTTTTTCACGCAATTTTTATGAGTTATAGTGCTCATGTGGAAGCATAAAATATATTTTTTTCGTGATTGTCATTTTCAGAGAACATAAAAAAATTATATTATTTGTTTTTTTGATTTTTTTTGTATAATTTTTTTTTCTTAAAAATTTCAAAAAAATATATGATATACTCTGTAAAATAGTCTAAAGCCTTGTGTTGGTTTCACTTCTCTAGCTTAATTAGTTTTTGAGATATATAACTTTGAAAAATAGCCTTGGGGGTGGACATTTTTGCCCATATCTCCAAGTCAAAGAGGAATTTGGTCGCGAAAAGTATACAAAATGTGTTTGTATATCAAGCCGATATTTTAACATAAGTTTCGATATGGGTTCCTATTTGGGGGCCAATTCGCCATGTGGATCCTACTAGACCCTTTAGAATTATCCTTTTTTTTAGTTGTACTTACATTCGTATACTAAATAGCGTTCCAACGATGCACGCTATTATCACTATTGTAATGGTAAAGCCGCAGCAATAAGATCGATCATCAAAATAATATTGCACTGCCAAATTTATGTCAGTGCCCACATCGAACATGTGAAAGATGAAAGATAGAGCACACACGAAAAATTGCCAACATGATACATCACATTTTGTCTTCGGTTCATCTTCGGCTAATTTTTCCTTCTTTTTACAACAGTTGCCCATGATTGACAGCGACTTATTCCACTTATTGCCTCTTGAAAACTTGACCGATATGATACAAAGACTATTGGTAGACTGCTGGTGGATTTCCTTGGGAAATACTACCCACTTGGATAAAAAAAAAAAGAGTTGACGTCACTGGTGGAGGAGGAACATCTTTTGCCAGTATGGAGGGGCAAGCCAGACGGTTTGAGAGATCAGCTGGTATCAACAAGTGTATCCTTAATTAGCGATGACTCATAGAATTTCCCCATTGTAAAGTCGATATGTATATTTCTTTAAAGTGGGGGTTGGAAATTTTATTTTTAAACCGATCAACTTTCGGTTTATGTACGGGTGGAAATTGCAAGAAATTCCCTAGGTTCAATGCTTTGTAAACAAATGTATTATTAAATTATTATTTTTAAAGTATTCAATGGTTTAGATAAGAGAAAAATGGTTTTATCTGGAGGCCACTACCGTGGCCTCTCCAGCTAATCAGGTCCTATGTAGCTTTTCTTAAAGTATTTCATTGTAGCTTTAATTTTCTAAGTTTAATTTGTCCAACGTTAATATATTAGATTTTTTAATATTTCATCCATCAAAACTTCTTGGATACTTCCCGAAGTCTATCCCGAAAACAGGACAAAATAAAGAGTTTATATCAGTCGTCCGATCAAGAAGAATACTGCTGCATATGTAGCACAATAGATAATCTCCAAGTGATCCAAACCCTTATTGAGAAAACCACGGAATACATTTTTTATTCGTAGGCTTTTAAAAATCGATGGTTGAAAAAATCCAAAAATAAAAGAAGTGGCCATCATCAAGGATCATCCAAGGAATTATATTCTTGAAAATTAAATGCCTAAATTTGCACTGGAATTAAACGAAACCGAAATTCGGCTCGCAAGACCGATGTTTTATCAGCTGAAGATGATTTGGTCGCAGGATTTGTAGTCGAAGCCATTTTTCTAACGTGTTATGAAAGCAATGTTTTAATCGTTAAAAAGGAGGCATTTTCTTTTGAGTACCAGGAAAAATTTCTGGTCGAATAGTTAGCCGGATTCGTAGACTCACGATACCCTGATGTCCGGTTATTTGGAAGTATAGCCAAGGAAGTATAAAGCGTTCGACGCAATACGCAGACTTACGTATTGCTGTTGTCCGTTGTCCTAGAAAGACGAACGTCCCGGATAAAGGATAAAAGGAAAGGTAATTGGGATCGCAGACTCACGATGCCCGGAAGTCTTGGAAAGTTAGGTTGGAATTTGGCTTTGCAGCAATGAAAACTAGTTTTATTCTAATTTACATTTGCTATTTATACAAAAATTACTTAATGTTAAACATAGGGTGGAAGTCGATGGAGATGACTGGCTTCTTCTCACGCGTACTAGACACTTATCCAGTGCAGCATCTTCGATGGCTATTCCGTGCACGTGGAGGTTTTCCATTGTCTTAATGTCGCATATCAGCGTATCCCACGGTGGACCAGGTAACCACGAGTACTCGGATGTTATAGGAAAATGCCATTCATGGACATTATATGAACACCTTCGATTCCCTGGTAATGATTCTCTTTTTATGGCAATTCAACCTTTTGAACACGTTTCCGAGTTCCAAAAGGAAAAGTTTTCGGAATATCGAATCCCCCTGCCTTTCTTTTTCTTCTTCTAAGTGCAATTTTCTCTAGTATATTAGTATATGTATCAAATTAGTGTGGACTATTTTGAATTGATTCGAGCTCCAAGTCTCTTGGAGCTTTCGAGCTCGAAGAAAAGCAGGAAGATTCCATATCCCGAAAACTTTTCCCTTTGGGACTTGAAGACGTGCTCAAAAGGTTGAATTGGCATGAAAAGGGTATCATTATTGATGGAGAATACTTATATCATTTTCGTTTTTGTGGTCTCATGCTTGTCATCAACAGTAGTGCAACCGAATTACAAGTTATCGTGGATGTACTCAAACGGGCATCGAATTGCAAATAAACTTAAGGAAACATAGGTAATGAGTCATTTTGCATCCACATTGATGGGTATCTTCTGGAGCAAATCAATCAATATATTTACCTCGGTAAATCTAGAACGCCAAATCAAGGCTCCGAAGTGTCCAGGAGAAAAAGACTCACAATTATTCCTATTAATTTGAAAAGGAATTTGTGTATTACCCGTAACTACCTACAATCTTGAAGTTTCGACCCTTACCACCGAAAGTATAAGAATATTTGCCGTCCTGCAGCGCTCAATGGAAAGGAAAATATAAGGCATATCCTTCAGAGCTAGAGTCCGAGATAAGTCTCGAGTTATCGATTTTCTATGAGTGGACTAGGATGTCCAGCTGTTCGATGGGCTGAAGGCATTAATAAAATACCAGAGGCAAGATAGATAAAAGACGCCCAAGATAAAGTGCGTTGGAATTGTTTGGAAGAGGCCCACACTGAGGAATGGGTGGTTAGGAGTTGAAGAAAAATAAAATTTATAAAAATAAAGACTAAGATCTCCAAAATTGTTCCCATTTTTATAAAGGGGAAGAAGGGTACGTTTTATTGAACGTTCTTCATGTCTCAACTGGTTCAATCATTCCAATTGGTTTCGATAGCAATTTTAGCGATCGAATTTCAAAATCAATGATAAACTTTTACGTCTTTTACGCAAACCAATAAAACTAAAATCATGATTTTTAGGAAACAAATGTTTCAACCCTAGGAGGTGAAGAAAAGAGTTGAAAGTTCTTTCAAAGACTTACGTATTACATCCTCTTTAAAAGATACAACTCTTTATTGAAAAAGTTGTGGCTTTCGGATCCAAAGCCGTATCAAAAGATTGACTATGTCGTCAACGTTTCGCAACCTCTCCGGGTCGCATCTTCAGGGCGTAATTGCTTCGAAACTAATCGCAGGATGGTCCTCAAGCCGTCCTATATACCATCCATTGTGGGTGGAAAATAAAGTTTAAAGCAGAAGAACAGGTCAACCAATGGGAGAACAAGGGGATAATCCTTCTCTTTTTCGTTGAAAAGCTATTCAACTAAAAAACCGGAAGAATCGCTTTCCAAGTAGGGTGAAGTCTGAGACCACTATCCCTGGTGATGTTATTGGGATTCTTGTGGATCTCTATTCCTTTTTGGTGGTTTTTCTTGAAAAAGCCACGAGAAGAAGAAAGAATTTTGGTTTTGTCGAATTGCATAGAATTTCCAGTAGCCAAACAATGCTCAATCATACCTGAGAGTCAGTTTGACGAAACTTTATATTCCTACGATGTTCCTTCAATCGTGTATTCACGAATCTCCCGGTTTCACCAATGTATACCTTTCCACATGAACAGGGAATTTTGTATACTCCAGGCCTGTCCAGAACTGGGGTCTTGTCCTTTGGGGACGGAAGTATACAAGATATTTTCGTAGAAGGCTTGAACACCACCCTGAAATTATATTTCCTGAGCACCCTTCCAATACGGTCAGATACACCTCGATACGGGAGCCGATCCAAATTCTCAACTTCTTCAGGAGGTCGTGAGCCATTTCGTGTCCTCAGTTTATTAACAATAGACAAAATCTTTCTTCGATCGTATCCATTTCCACGTAACGCCATAACGATGTGATTAATCTCCGAATCCAGGGACGAAGTTTCGGAGATGGATAAAGCTCGATGAACTAGGCAGATGATCATGGAACATTTTTGGGATGGATGGTGGTGTGAAGAGGGATGTAGGTATCGGTCGGTGTGGGTGGGTTTTCTGTAAACACAATGACCCAAAGAGCCATCATCCCTACGTCGAACCAGGACATCAAGGAAGAGTAATTGTTGGTCCCTTTCAATCTCCATAGTGAAGTCAATGGCAGGATGTTGTGAGTTGAGGAAAGAGAGGAATTGCTGGAGGTTATTTTTCCCATGACTCCAGATCACAAAAGTGTCGTCTACATACCTAAACCAGGTACTGGACTTCAATGGAGCAACCCGAAGAACTCGAGTTTCAAAATCCTCCATGAAGATGTTTGCAGTTATGGGCGAGATGGGAGAGCCCATAGCGGCACCTGATTTTTGTTTTGTAAAATTCATCCTGGAATCTGAAGTACGTGGAGGTAAGGCCGTGTTCAATTAGTGGGAAAAGTTTAGATGGGATTTTATCGGTTTTATGGATAATTGATATGGACAAAGAAACGACATCAAAGTTGACCAGGAGGTCATCTGGACCAACCCTGATGGTTGCTAATCTGTCCACGAAATCCCTAGAATTCACTACATGAGTCTGACTGAGACCCATCAGTTTTTGTTGAAGAGCTCTTCAACTAAAAAGAGGATTATCCCCTTGTTCTTTTATTGGTTGACCTGCTCTTCTGCTTTAAACTTTATTTTCCACCCACAATGTATGGTATATAGGATGGCTTGAGGCCCATCTTGCGATTAGTTTCGGAGCAATTACGCCCTGAAGATGCGACCCGGACGACTTTGGATCCGAAAGTTACAACTTTTTCAATAAAGACTTGTATCTGGAATAAGCCCGACCGTGAAAGCCTTAAATCTAAAATTCTCTTTCATTAAAAACGCAAGTAATACAAATAAATTGTTTTTATTTTCATATAAATGTATAATAAATACAAATAAATTACACAATTTTTTTATACAATCAGTTGTAAGTAGACGTATAGTATTTGTTTCATTGAAATTTCATCCGAAATTCTAATATACACTTACGTACATATAATTTAAATCTATAAAAATATTGTTGGACTTTTTTGGTAAAATTTCAACAGAAAAATACGTTTACTAATAGAAAAACACAATACTTAAAGCTAAGAGTAAAAAAACACAAACTTAAAGTTACAGAAAAAAAATAATACTACATGAGATTAAACATTAGTTTGGCAAGTTCGTTAAAATTATGTTTCGGACAAGAAATTTTCTACAAACAGATCTATTCCCATTTATTAGTCTTTCCTTCAACATGAATTGTTAAGCAAATAATCCAATATAAATTCCTCGATGGAAATAGACATAATATCATAAGTACACTATACTCTAAAGTAATTGCAGATAAAAAATCAAATTTTACTAAAAAAAACAATCTCAAAAAATCAGACTTTTGTGCTAATTTTAATCCAATTACAGTCTTTCATTCATAATTCGTTTATCTTACAAATGTACTATAAACATATGTTTTTACAAAAGGCACTAAAACGGCAGTAAAATTTAACATTAACTTGTACTAATTTTCCACTTCGCGTCAATTATCTACTCGGGGTCGACTTTCTGCAAAATCTCCAATTCTTCGACAACTTGAAAATCGAACCATCGGATGGAAGCATTTGTAGTACAGAATCATGAAAGCGATTCCCAACAAAAACGGTAGAATTGTGAAATAGATTAACGGCTTGTAGTAGAGGGTTTCGCGAACATCGTCGTTGGCGGTAAAGTACCAGAAAAACGCGGCCGTTATGTTTTCGATGAAACATAAAATGTAGTAGAAAGAGTATTTGTATTTGGTGCTACCATCCGATAGTGAGAAGAATGTGAAAATGTAAACCAATCCGAAAACGGTACACAAAAGATTGTCCAAGTAGCGATTGTTGTTGCAAAAGTTTAGCTTTTCACTTAACGACAGCCAAATCGACATAACGACCCAATGGACAAATAATCCGATGCACGTGTAAGTTGGATAAACACTGGCGAGGACGGAAATCGATAGAATTCTTGAAACTAAAAAGTAAATATTTTTACAATGATATAAATTAGATAAGTTAAAACCACCAAATCTAGATAAGTTGTTTTATCAAACTTTATTAAAAATTGTTTAAAAATCCATCATTTTTTTATTACTCATTCCCATTTAAAAGGCAATTTTTAGTGCCACGAAAAACTAAATTTCTTCTTCAAAAACCTCAGCTGTTTTAGGGCCCCTATTATACTTATTATACACCTCGGATCTGCCTACCACAGATAACACCTTGACGGGGACATTCGCGGACGATACGGTGATTATGACTACTCACGAGGACGCCGAAATTGCCTCTCAGTACCTCCAGCACCATTTAAACCTCCTGGGCACTTGGGCTGAAAAATGGAAAATCACTATCAATAAATCCAAATCAGTCCAAGTGACCTTCACTCTCAGAAAAGGAATGGGCCCCCCGGTCAATCTGGACTCAACTGAGATCCCATCGTCCGACACCGTCAAATACCTGGGTGTTCATCTGGACAGGAGGCTGACCTGGAAACCTCACATCATCCAAAAACGAAAATATATTAACAAGAGGTTCAAACAGTTATACTGGCTGTTGGGTAGGGGCTCTAAACTTCCCCTTGAGGATAAACTTCTTATTTATAAAGCAGTAATAGTGCCAATCTGGTCGTACGGTATTGAGCTGTGGGGCTCTGCCAGCAAATCAAGCATTAAATTAATCGAGGCCACCCAATCAAAGATCCTGAGACAGTTGGCAGATGCTCCATGGTATGTCACAAATGAGACTCTCCGAAGAGACTTACACATCTCATCAGTCACCGACTCCATTACCGTACGTACCACCAATCATTTTGGAAAGTTAAGTCAACACTCAAATCCCTTGATTCCGCCACTTTTGGAGCACCAAAATGAAAGAAGGCTAAAAAGAAAAGTGCCTAGTGACCAAATAGAGGCATATGGAGATTCCTCCACTGGGAGTGATCTCCATCACGTCAGCTCCGGTCATCAAATCGGATTATAGGACCTAGATCCTGATGGCCGATTTATATAAATTTATAAAAAAAAAAAAAAAAACCTCAGCAAATGAAGCCAATTTTTGTATAAAAAGTTTGATAAAATAACCAAAAGTCCAGTGGCCCTCAAATTTTATACCTGTAACTAATATATGCCACATAAATTGTATCAAAGTTCCCTTCCAACAAATATTCAATTTGGTCTTCTGAGCAAAACGAATCACGCGATGGTACGACGCCATCGACCAGGCCATACTTATAAAAGAACTCAAAATTGATCCCACATTGTGAATCACTAAAAACAAATCAATTTAAATGGATCATCTTATACACCAGAAGCTTGAAAACTTACGAGAAAATGTACTAATTCCTCGATCGTAACTAACAAGTAAGATGGTAATTTGAAGTATTTGTTGAGGCGCAGCCTCCAAAAAACATTCAATAATTCGCAACAACGATAAATCGCTGTCCTCTTTGAGCATCAATTCGTAGTATTTCCTTTGGCGTGCATTGTCTTTTTCACGTTCTGCTTTTCGACACAGAATCGCATATCGGGCGGTTTCTATGTAACGTAAGACCGGAGCCAATTGGAAGATAATGATGAAAAATAGAAATCCATTACTGACACAATTTTTACCTAAACTTTCATTCTCATCATCGAGCATATACCTACAAATGTAAAGTTTACAATTTTACGATTACTAATGAAATTTATAACAAATACTTACATTCGAATACTTAAAACAGTATTAATTAGGGCTGGTATTATAATGATTGCGATTGTAAATCCAAAATATGCATATTGGTCATGGATTAAGTATCGAATTGCTACGTTTATATCGAAAGCAATATCGATAATGTGGAATACAATCGATATGTAAATTAAGATTATTTCGTAAAGTTCCACTCGACAATGCGATGGAGGTTTATCAATTTCATCTCCCGAGTTTATATTGACCATTTCATGGGCATTAGTCATTTTAATTGATAACACAGCCATTTATATATGGGATTTGATTTTTTTGCAAAATTTAAAAAAAAAAAAAAGAGTTGTTACCGATTTAGATTAAGGATACAAAGAGCTAGTTGTTAAGCACTAAACTAAGCACTTAATTCCAGTGCTATCAGATCTTTTATGTTTAAAATAAAAATCAAACATATTACTATTCTAAAAGTTTTTCTAACAAAACGCAAAGAAGCAAAGAAAACTCCTCCATTATTAAAAACTTTTGTGGCCGCGGCCAACTTGTACACATAAAATGGCCAATATTATTCTTCTATTCTTTTCTATTGTTATCTATTTGTACTGGTCCCTTCTTTGTTGCGTATCGGAGAAGCAAGCGCTTACATTTTTTTAAGGGAACGCAACCGTGCGCAGCCCATTGTATTTTACAATCCGAATAGTTTGGAATTGTATAGGTTCATTTTTTTGATGGGGAAAAAATATATGGGAACAAAATGCCAACAGTTCGGGATTATTTATGTCATTAAAAAACGTGTCATAAATGTCAAATGCAAGTCAAAACAAAGTACTATGTAACTTAAAAAAAAATTAAATCAATTTTTTTTCGGTTTAATATATAATTTTTTTTTTTGGAAAAGTTAATACGGAGAATCGTTATTTTTTTTTGTAATTTTAAATTAATCATGGCTTCTCGATCTTTAACCGATATTTTCATTTTAATGCGCAACAATACTGTACGTAGATGTGTGCTTTTGGACGAACAGGTATTCTACGTTTGTTAACATTTGTGGACACAAATATCGGCGGGAAAATATTCGCAGATAAAATCTTTATGTATTTTTTATCAGTCGGTAATTTACTTAGTAGAATTGTACGTATCATTTTTGAGTAGTTGGATATGGTACAATTTGTAACACTAACTTCAATATTGGGATTGCCAAAATAAATTAAAGTTTCATAGGAGGTAATGGTAGCATTGTATTTTTAGTACATATTACCGATGTATGGCCTTATGGAAAGTGTAACTTTTAATTTTAGAAGAGTTGCCGACTTATTTACTAGTAAATCGAACTTATTTAGGAATCGAATTGGGGATATTTTGTCCTCGAATATTAACATTTACAAATCAAACAATTACATTTTGGAGAATTAATGTTCATATTTTAGAGTATAATCGAGGATCCAACAACAATAACTTCAGAATCTCCACCATGGATCAATTCCTATTCATATGCAGAAAAACAACTATCCTTATTGAAGGACCAAATCGAATCATTAAACAATCTCCAACTAAAAAACCTGCACCGACCATCATTCGACGACAACAGCTCGGAAGAACACCAAATCGAACATTTACGCCACGAAATCACTGTAATTCTAAGTTCGATCCATAAAGTAATTCAAACAATTAAGTCTCAAACCCACACGGGCACCAGTCGAGAACAAAGACTCAAACAAAACATTATCCGTAAACTTGCCATCTATCTTCAGGAGCACACCGCCAAATTTCGTTCGTGTCAAAACTCCTATCTTGAACACATCAAATCTCGAGAACAACGTTTAAACTTCTTTGACCTATCCGGCGATTTACCATTGCCGAAACCTAGTCAAGAAAAACGTGAAACTAAATCTGTCATCAAAGTAAATAAGGCGAAAAATTTCTTCGACGACGACGATGACACAATTGAAGACGTCAACGATGATGAATTCATGTTGGGAGCCACAAAAAAAATGGCCGAACCCACAATTCAAACTACTCCAACAATGATTTGCACCCAAGAAACACCAAAACCCATTGAAAATATTAATCCTGCACCCCAACCACAAAACATCCTAAACAAATTCAAACATATCAACAAAGAAGATTGCAAAATCAGTTGAGTCTGTGATAGAATCTCATATGTTTTTTTTTTTTTATAAATTAATGGAATATATTTAAAGTTTCTACAATGTTTTAGATAAGAATAAGAAAATTATAATAAATAATTTGTTTTTTATAAAATCAAATGTTTGTAAGCATGTGTGTTCAATCGATCGGACATTGTATTACAATTAGAATAAAATCTTTGTCGGGTGCCACCATAATTTCATGTTTTTTCGATCGAATTCGCAAAAATGTCAAATCGTTGGATGGATCTAAATCACGAACCACACTTCGTGCTTTTGCCGATAGTTGACTAATAAGGCCAGCGTATTGTACAGTGGTTGTGTTGTCCAATGTTGTCCTAATGGGAACACCTAGAAACCAAGTTTGATCAATTCATAACATAAACAGCAATTCTTAAAAATCAATAGAATATTTTACAAAAAGTTTTGTATATCAAATATAAGAAATATTTTCTTTTTCATAACCAGATAAAACAACATAGAAATTACTCTCGTCTAATGAACGAATCTTACCTTGTTTTTCATCTAAGATATAATTTTATCATGTGGTTGCTAACTAATTAATGTATAAGATATAATTTTTTTGGTAAAATTGTATAAAAATATATATTATAAATAGTTTATTGATAGTCATGTATGGTTTCAATTTCATGAAGATATCTTCAATAGATACTGAGAAAAAAAATATTTACGTTGAGGGTTGTCACCCCTATTATTCCTTTATTATAGGTGTTAGGGGTGTATGGCTATCTTAGATGAAAAACAAAGTAAGATCTCTTCATTAGATGCGAGTGCAATTTTTAAATGCTTAATCAACTAAATCCTTTACATATCCAATTTTTTCTTTGAGTTAAGAAAATCAATGAAGTACTTAAAGCTTCGGTCAATTGACTCGTTTATTTTGAAAGTGGTGTAAGTCCATTTCAAGGACGGGGTCTATATGGTGATTCTTCTTGTAACTAGAACAAAGTATAATAATTATTTAACTGCTAAGTTTTCAGAAATTACTGATTTTAACAAAAACGCCAATTATTCCCTCCTCCTTAGTATCTTATGTTCCTATAGTTAAAAATGATAATACTAAAGGGATTGTTCTTGAAATGGACTTAGCTCACTTTCAAAATAAACGGCACAATTATTCTTTTATGCTGTAATGGACGATATCTCTCCCTTGATAATCACTGTTATAGACCTTATGAATTTGTAACAGTAGTCGTCAATAAGTTGGACCAAAAGAAAAACGAAACTTTTTCATCTTAGCTATTATACAAATCGAATGATAAAGAACTGGAAAATGTTAGTTTTAAGGAGCTAGAGCTAAATATTGGCTCCGGAGCCAGAGCTACAGTTTAAAAGTAATTAGGGGATATATACTACGATTCTTCCGGCGCCACGATGTTTTGACGGAGTCTTGTAGATCTCGACGAAAAAAAAAAACGAAAATGAAGAATAACATTTTTCGATATCGTGCTTAGTTTACGAAATCATCGACCCCTAAAAATGGGAAAAATTAATTGATTTTTTACACTTTTTAGCTCCATTAATTGTTTGTGCAAAAAAAAAAACATATAACGGGGTCCAGGGGCAAAGCCCCCACCCCCCAAAAAGAAAAAAATAGGATGTTTATAAAATTTTGGCTTGACTGCTTCGCGAATTAAATTAAAAACAAAACCGAAAATGCAATATTCCCAGATATGGGCGACGCTCGCCAACCCTCACCGGGACTTCGTCCCTGGAATCCTTGTTTATAGTTTTTTTTTAGCACAAAAATAATTGGTGGAGCTACGGTTGTAAATATTTACCGTTTTTTTTTTCATGAAAATCTTCAGAAATTCGTCTAAAAAAAATCATTTAATTTTTCCATTTTTAAGGGTCGATATTTCGTAAACGAAGCAAGATATCGAAAAATTGTATTCTTCATTTTCGTTTTTTCTCGTCGAGATCTATAAAAATCCGTCAAGTTATCGTGGCGCCGGAAGAATCGTAGTCTTGCCAGTAAATAGTTCCGGAGCTGGAGCCAGAGCTTAATCTAATATTATCGAAACGATGGAGATCTTTGAAAATATTTCTTGGATTAATTTAATAATTTGGATTAATTTATCAATTGGCTTCAATTTCCAGGAGTAGTTTTGAAATTAAATTACCATCCGTATTTACAACAATTGTGCCCACTACTCCCTTGTGGGCCGCAATCCTTTTCATCGTTTCCTCAACTTCATTAGACTAAAAAAAAAAATTTTATAGAAAAGATTATTTTCCAACAATTAATTACTATTTTACCATGATTATATTTTATTTATATTTCTATTTTCCAAAAAAATAAAATAGATATTAATTTTATCAAAAAGACTACAAATTCGTCCTCCCACTCTCAAGCATTGACATGCATTTGTCAAAAACCATTTTCGCCAACTTTTCGTGAAAAAAAGCCACTTGTCTAGTTACTAACAAATGGCGGAGCCATGCCGTTTGACTAATCGTATATCAACATCGCCATGCTCAACTATCGAACTGTAATTTCCGTAGCAGGCCTAGTGATATGTATTTAAAATAAGCACATTTCAAAAAAACGTAAAACTTTTTTAAATAATGGGTGAAACTTTATTGAATGTTTTGGGTGTTCGCAAAGACGGACGAATTCCCACCGAATTAAGAAATATCGAATGTAAAATTGGCGTTTTTTCTGAGCCGGACGGCAGCGCCTATATTACCCAAGGCCTCACGAAAGTTCTTGTCGCAATTTATGGACCTCATCAGGTAAGTTTACAATTAAATTTGTTGGAATTTTGCTGATTTCATTGTTAATTTTTAGCCGAGACAAAAATCCAAGACGCAACACGATGTTGCGACGATTAACTGCCAGTATAGTATGGCATCATTTTCAACGGCAGAACGTAGAAGCCGGCCACATGGCGATAGAAAATCCCTTGAAATGGCAATGAATTTACGGTAAATCTTTTGGGAAATAAGTTTTAAGGATTTATTTAACTTGATATAATTTATAGAGATGCGCTAAGTTCGGTGATACAAGTGGAGCTGTACCCACGGTCGCAAATCGACATTTACTTTGAGGTATTGGAGGCCGACGGTGGTAATTTTTCGGCGTGCATCAATGCAGCAACTTTAGCCCTAATTGATGCAGGTATTTCAATTCGGGAGTACATATGTTCAACGACTGCTAGTCTTACCGACGATGAAATACCATTACTGGATATTACACATATGGAAGAAATGATTGGTGGACCGGCATTAACTTTGGTTTGTCTACCGGATAGTGGCAAAATCGTACACTTGGATATGAGCCAAAGATTTCATTTGGTCAATTTCGATAAAGTATTGACATTAGCCATGAAAGGATGTCGGGAAATTAAACATATTCTAGACGAAGCGGTTCGGACGTATATCGCTGACGTAGGCTCAGTCGCTGGATGGACTGTGAAACATAGTGGAAATAAAACGACTTTTCTATAGGTTCTCATAAAAACGTTATTCTTATATTTAAGGCTTAGGATTGGAAAGAAATCTTAGTGTATTAACATCAAACAAAATCATAACTAACTTTTTGTAAATACGAGTATTTGATAAAATAGTTTTTTTTTTTAATATAAAATATTTAATTGGTTGTCGCATCTGGATGTCTTTCCAAAATCATTCCAACGCCCTAAAACAAAACAAAAAAATCAATACCAATATAACTATTAAGCTAGTCAAATCGAGGAAAAACAAGATTACCTGGCCTCCAGCAGCACATGCCGTTATCAATCCAAATTGTCCATCTTCTTTGACTAATCGATGAGCCGTATGCATTGCCAATCGGACACCGGTCGCCGCAAAAGGATGTCCAATACTCAGCGATCCGCCCCACGAGTTGAACTTCTCCATGGGTGGCATTCCAATTTTCGTTGGAATCTTCAAGTAATTTTCCGCAAACCATTGCGAGTCCATCGCCTTCAAGTTGGCCAAAATTTGTCCGGCAAACGCTTCGTGCACCTCCCATACATCAATGTCAGCCGGCTTAAGACCGGCCCGTTCAAGAACGCGCGGTGTTGCATACGTGGGCCCCAATAACAATTGGTGCACCGGGTCTTGAGACACGTAAATAAAATCTCTCAAATAGGCCTTCGGCTTTAATCCCAATTCCTTGGCCTTTTGTTCGGTCATAATCAAACATGCTGAGGCTCCGTCCGTCTGAAATTATAAAATGTTAATGAAAAAAGAAAACCTCTGATTGGCATTGGCGTCCGAATTGAAAGAATTAACATATTTTACAGACTGAATTGCGGATTTAAGAGTTATTTTTAAGATTTTTTTTTTGATATATGAGGCTAATACTAAACATCAATGTAAAAGCTGAAGAAAGTATAAGTATTAGCTCCAGTTCCTGGGCTTCGAGCACCGGCTTCCGAATTCTAGCTAAAGGTAATACTAATCATTGAAAAGTGCAAGCTTTAATTGAAACTAAAATTTCAGCTGTGAAGCCAAATCACTAGTTTTGCATCACTTAACTCTAATGATTTCTTGCCAAAATTTGCACCAATTGTTGTGGATAATGAAGAGAGCAATATTATAGTTCTAGTGGCGTCGATTTTACCGGTTATTAGCCAATTTTCTTAAGTGAAGAACCTTTTATATATATGCCACGCAATTGATACAAACATTGACCAAAATAGACCAAAAGCAAATTTACTAAAAATGAAGAATTAGCCGCTGTTACAGTTCCGTGTGGTTTGATAAACGCTGGTTTTAACATTGATAATTTTTCGATGCTGGACACTCGAATTCCATTGTCTTTGCCGATGGTGTGCTTGACTCCTTCAACTTTCAGAGGCATCATATCCGTAAAATATCCTTTTTCATTGGCCTCAAACGCCAACCGGTGAGATCTAATTGCATACTCGTCTTGTTCCACACGGGACGCCTTGAAAGCAGCCGCTAGTCGATCGGCAGAATGTCCCATTATTTCTCCAGTACTGAATTCAGCGACACCTGGAAGCTGAAAACAAGAAATCATATCATTGGAAAAATGTTATATTTTTGTTTTTTTTTTTTACTTCTGGAATGAAATCTTTGGGACGTAGCGAAGCTAGAAGATTCAATTTTTGACCAGCGGTTTTGGCTCGATTTGCCTTTAACATTACGGATCGCATTTTTCGGCTATGTCGAATAGGCGCATCGGACATGTATTCAACTCCACCAGCCACTATTACATCGTAAGCTCCACAAGCAATTAATCCAATTCCTATTTTTATTTTTAGTTAATTTAAAAGAAAGATATACTTCACACTTATACGTTTGCTATTCAACTCGAAAAATTTTCTGGGCAACTCGGTTTACCATAAACTTTGCACGACAACTAGGCCAGATATGGTTTACTGATACCTCTGTGAAAGATAATGGATTTTAAGTTGGTATAAAAGGAAAAGTCCAGGAGTATGAACTTTTAATACTTTTGGGAATGAGACAATCGTCAACATCAAAATCGCTGTCTTTAAAGCAACGAAACCAATCACAGCGACTTGTTTCACTTAGAACAGCATCTCCGTAAACTTTCTGAATCTCTCGATGACCATCAACCGTTGTTTTTTTCGAATGAAAAACGAAAATCAACACTTCCCGTAAATGGCGATTATTTGATACAAAATGTTTTTTTTACTATAAGCCTAAGCTTGATTCATCACGTCTTGGATGTCAAAATTTACCAGCACTTTCTGCTGAAGCCTTCTAAAAAGCGGGGGCTTAATTACACACCTAATACTATGGAAATTGCAGCGTTTTATTACTGGTCGTCGAAAACTTAGTAACATTGGGTTGGCTACCGAGTCATAAAGGCTTACTGAGGAACAAAAAGGCAGATATTCTTACAGAACCAGTAGTTGAGGTCACAAAATCGGAGGTAAGAAAAACCATCAAAGAGTGACTTTATACTGACCATTGATTCTTTTAGAGCAACATCAAGAATCAAAAAGGAAGATATGAAATCCTTTTTAAAATCTAACTGGAAAAGTACTAAATTTACGTAATCTGAAGTTAGATTAATGATATACCTCATAAGCGATCACTGTGGCCTAAAAAAAGAATACTATGGAAGGACTGTTGGACCCTCCAATATCCAGATTCTGTTATGAAACTCCTTTTTACATTCTGTTGCCTGTATGGCGAATAAAAGAGCCTGGGTATCTCCGATATCTACTAATTAACTTCTCGAACATCCCTTGTTAAAAAAAGGCATTTTTAAATGACTTCTAATGAGTTTTTTAACTTTAAAATGCCTTTTTTACCTAGATGCTCGTATGCTCAGTTTCTTGGCTTACAGTAAGTGAAATAGGGACCTAGAGGGACCTCTGGTAAATCATCAGAATAGGAAAAAAACACGCTTTTGTGTTTAGAATTGGACGAAAAACTTTAATCGAATAGCAAACGTTTAAGGGGGAAACTAGTCTGTGACTCAAATACCTGAAGTTATGGCTTGGTTTGACGAAATACAAGCCATTGTGACCGTGTGAGCTGGAGTTCGATCGCTGAAACCGGCAGCCAAAGCCGCTTCACGTCCAATATTTGATGTTCGTACTTCTTGGACTACAGTTCCGTAAACGATGTAGTCGACAATTTCTCGAGGAATTCCCGTTTTTTTTATGAGACCTCTGGAAGAATTTAAAATGTACATATAAATACAAAGAAGCCAAAGTTTTTAGATAATTTTGGTACCGAAATGGCAACTGCAGTAGATATAATAATAAAACTTTATTTCCTACAATTAATTTACACGTGTAAGTTTACAAATTTAAATTTTTGTTTACTTATCCTAACATTTTTGTTTAACTTAAAAGTTCCTTCTTGTGTTTACCACAATATTTTACCTTTTAACTTTTGCTACTCATTTCCCTTTCCTTTATTTTTATTTTTTGATTTCATTGTAGGGGTGCTCTTTTAAGGGAGAGAAATTCAAAAACTCCCTCTGTCATTGTTATACAGTAGATATATACAATCCCTGGCCATATTAATTGTCGCACTATAGATTTTGTACAAAATATGAAGTAATTAACTACTTTATTTTGTGTTTAAATTTTTGATTGGATTTGACTTTCCTATGAAAATTTAATTTATTACACTTATTACCATTTAGAGGGATAAAAAAAATATCATATTTACTGAAAAATAATTTAAGATCATTTTAAATATCTTGTTAATTATCGCGAGCTTAATAGTTTAATGTATGATTTAAAGCTCTTTATAGCTGTATATGTAGGACAATAATGTCCACAGCATTTGTGAATGGCGATTCTATTTATGAATATTTTTTTCTAAGGGATATTTTTCTAATGTGATCTCCTATTTAGGCAATTTTCTCTCCATCAAATTCCACATATTTTTACTGGGGTTCAAATCAGGGCTTTTACCCTAGAGTAGGGGGTAATTGGGGTAATAATCAAGACCCTTATTTAGAAATTATATTTCCTAAAAATCTTTATTACTTTTAATAACGTAAAAGGGGAAATAGTATCGAATTTAATTTAGTAAAACTCATAAAATTGAAACAAATCTTAAGTGCGTCTAGTAATTTCACCAGGGTCTTTACTTTGAATATAGCTATATGACAAAACAGAAAAAACATTAACGTAGATATTTTCACTGGTTTTGGACAGTTATACTGTTTATACAATATATTGTGGTCTTATTTATGTAATATAACTTCCAAAAGTAAACTATGATCATAAATTTGAACAAAAGAATTACTGACGTATTGCCCTGATACGTATTTCGATTGCCAAGCAAACTACATCAGTGGTCGTCAAGTAGTGTTGGATCTGTAGAGATCGATCGGTGATTATTTTGTGATTCATCACATGGAAGTTACGGAGAAATGCAATACTGCTTGACGACCACTGACGAAGATTGCTTCACAATCGAAATACGTATCTGGGTAATACGTCAGTAATTCTTTTGTTCAAATTTATGTCTCTAGTTTTTTTACGTACATAAATAAGACCACAAATATTGTACAAATAGAAAAAAAACATATTAAATTTTTCAACTTATAAGTAGAACTTATTTTTTTTAATAAAGAGCCAATGATTTGACAATCTGTAAATTGACCAAATTGATTTTTAGATGAAAATATTATGCCAAGTTTTCGTACCATACACTGTCCACTGGTGGAAGAATTTTGAAAGTAATCAATTATTTTAACAATACATCAGTTACTAAGAAAAGCGGGAAATCTATTATCATTTTAATCTCATTACCCTTATTTTTCTCTTTGCTACAATTGCTTTAAGGAAATTTAATTTCAAAAACAATAAATAATGGAAGTTTTTCTTATCAAAGCCTCGTGTAATCACTACTTAAGATAGATAAAAATATTGGCCGTATTTCATCAATAAAAATCGATTTCAAGGTTTACAATTGCGTGGTAACAATAGATATGTGCAATTATTTTTGTTTTATTAATTATTTACCGTCGCTTTATTACTACGAAGATTGTTAGCGACTCTAGGTTTAATAAAAAAAATCGGGAAATTTGTTCGATTCGAAGATCGAACCCAACACTTGCAAGTTTTGGAGCGGTTACCTGAACCACTCGGCCACCAGGTTAATGCAATTATTTGTTGTCAACTTACAGTAGAGAATGTTTGGCCAAATCATGGGGCATCATACCAACATAATCGGTTCCGGATATTAAGAACGGCGTACGTACACCGTCCACCAGAACAATATTTTTGCCTGTTTTATCTCGAAGAGTTTTGCGTTGTTGTACTCCTGTGGTCAATGTTCTTGTAGCTTCTAAATCAAAAGATGAAAATAATTAAATTTAATGATTTTTTTTTCTGTTGAATATTGAAATTTACCATTGTTTAGTTGACTTAGTGAGTATGTTATGGGGCTTCGGAGGATAGTACGAGCGATTGAAGCCATTTTTTTTTGTTGAAGTGGATGATTTTTAAACAGGCAAAAGGTATGCGAGTATCGATGTGATGCCCGTGCTACTGGTTGATCAATTAAATGAACAATTTTGAAGAATGAAAACTGGAGTGTTTCTTGGTTTTAGATAAGAGGTTTTCGAGTACTTTGATTCAATAATGATTTGATAAATATTTATCTGTAGGTATAAGTTATTAACATCAATGAAGTTTACTTTATATAACTTATCTAAATCACAATTGAAAGTAAGTATCTTTATATATATTAGATGAAAATCTTCGTAAAAAAAAAACCAAGATTTTTATGTGTAAAATACTTTTATTTCATATACTATTTCGGTCCCTGTATTCCTTTTAATAAACGTATATATAAATGCTTGGCGCCCTTATAAATATTTATAATTTCCTTAAATAACAATAATTGATTAGTTTAGATATGTCTTCAGTCCATATTGTACGGAATTTTCGGTCGTGTTTTCAAATACACATAGATCACAATGAAGACAAATACGATGGCCAATGTTGGAAGAGCGATCGTGAAAACTTGATCTTTCGTTTTGGAAAATTCCCGTTTACGTTCCTTCTTTTGTTTGCTCGTCTCCTTCGGCTTTCCCTTCAATTGCCGCATTTTCCACGCCTGAAAATCGACAAAGTTCCGTGAATAATTTCCATCTGTTGTGCCACGTCAAGTCAATGTTTTGTAAATTTGGTGAATAGTTAACGTAAAAAAACGGCAAACGTTAAAAGAAATTAATAGAATAAGTAATATTGGATGATTTTTAATACCTTTTCGATTTATTGGAATTGATTTAATATTGATAAATGATCAAGTTTTGTGTTTAATTGACGAGAACTTCAATTTTAAATATTTGTCGGCAAGTGACGTCGAGTTTTAAAAACATCAAGTATGCGATCGAATTACATAAGACCGGGAGCGTGGCAATTTTTCATCTCACTTCATCACTAGCTTTGTGCATCTGTTATGCCTTACTAGGTAAATCACTCAACTTAAAATTATTGGACTCCAATAATTTTTTAAGACCGCAGTTTCAGAGAATCAATCATTGCCAACCAAATACTGACCAGTAGTTCCAATATAAATTTCTATTTCCCTATACCCACTAAAGCCAACTAAAGCTTTTACGGCATTCCAATATCCTAGGACATCCTAGGATGTCCTAGGACCTCCAGATATTACCTAATTTTCTAACGAACCAAATTTATGGGATTCAAAGTAGACAGACCAAGATCCCAGGGCCTCCAGACCTTACTTATTTTTTAATCAACAAACTTATGGAAGCCTACCGGTGGCCGCTCTAAATTGTGATTTGCGCCGTTTATTTTGAAAGCGAGTTAAGTCCATTTCAAGAACAATCCGTATAGTGTTATCATTTTTAACCATAGGAACATAAGATACTAAGGATGAGGGAATAATTGGTATTTTTGTTAACAATTAAAATGCAATCAGTAATTTCTGAAAACTTAGCAGTTAAATAATTAACATACTTTCTAGTTACAAGAAGAATCATCACATAGACCGTCCTTGAAATGGACTTACGCCACTTTCAAAATAAATGAGTCATTTGATGAACTATATCGCCAAAGTTTCACAACCTCTTCAGGGCGTAATTCCTCCAAAACGAATTTCGAGATGGTGGTCAGAATAATGAAAATGTTACAACATTTCAACAAGTTCAACTAGTAGGAGAAGAGGATAAACTTTTTCTTTTTAGTTGAAGGACTATTCTAAAAAACCGGGAGAATCCTTTTCTAATCTCAGATACCCTATCAATTATCCGTAAATCCGAGAAAACCCCATCAAATCTTTTCCCACTCATGGAACACTGCTTTACCTCCATACTTCAGATTTCAAGATAACTTCTACAAATCAGGTGCTGCCTCTCCCATTTCGCCCATAATTGGTATCTTTATGGAAGACTTTGAAACTGGACTTCTTCGGCTCCATTGATCTGGTTTAGGTATGTAGACGACACTTGAGATCTGAAATCATAGACAAAGTAACTTCCACCAGTTTCTATCTTTTCTCAATACACAACATCCGGCCATAGATTTCACTATGGAGTTTGAAAGAGACCAACCAATTACTTTTCCTAGATGTCCTGGTTCCAAGATATCCAATCAATCGTAAATCCGAGAAAATCCTATCTAATCTTTTCCCACGCATAGAACACTGCCTTACCTCCACGTACTTCAGATGTCAAGATAAGTTCTGCAAAGGTGCTAGCATCTCACCCATGATTGCAAACATCTTCATGGAAGACTTAAAAATTCGAGTTCTTCGGATTACTCCATCGAAGCCCAGTACCTGGTTTAGGTATGTAGACAACACTTTTGTGATCTGGAGTCATGGACAAGATAATCTCCACCAGGTCCCCTCTTTCCTCAATTCACAACATCCTGTCATAGTTTTCACTATGGAGATTGAAGGAGACCAACAATTATCTTTCTTTGATGTCCTAGTTCAACGTAAGAATGAAGGCTCTTTGGGCCATTGTGTTTACAGAAAACCTTCTTATTCGTATGCCTCTTCACATCACCATCCATCCCAAAAACGTTCCAGGATCACCTCCCTAGTTTATTGTGCTTTATGTCGGAAACTTCGTCACTTGATTCGGAGATTAACCACATCATTATGGCATTGCGTGGTAATGGATACGATCGAAGGAAGATTCTATCGATTGTTAACAAAATGTGAACACGAGATGGCTCGAGACCTTCTGATGAAGCTGAGAATTTGGATCTCTCCCATATCTGCAAGATGTACTGGAAGAATGCTAAGAAAATATCATTTTTGGGTGGTGTTGAAGCCGAAAAGCTACGAAAATATCCTGTATACTTCCTTCCCTGAAGGACAAGGGTCCAGCTTTAAATAAACCTGTCGTATACTGAATCCTCTGTTTATGTGGTAAGATATATGTTGGTGAAACCAGAAGATTCGTGAGTACACGACTCCAAGATCATCGGAGGATTGTAAAGTTTGGCTACTGGATGTTCTAAGCGATTTGAAGAGAGGTTTGTTCAAAAGAAAGCACCAAGAAGAACTAGAGATCCCAAGAATCCCAATAACATCGTAGAGGAATCGTGGTTTCGTATTTCATCCGACCTGGAGAGCGATTATCCCAGCTTTTTAGTTGAATAGCTTCTTCAACTAAAAAGAGAAGAATTATCCCTCTTCTCTTAATCTGCGGTTCTAAATGAACCATGAATAGTATAGAAGACGACTTGAAGAGCATTTTGAAATTAGTTTCGGAGCAATTACGCCCTGAAGATGCGACCCGGAGAAGATGTGAAACGTTGGCGATATAAATCGTTAATTAGGCTACCGTTAATAAACTTAAAGTTCACACTTACTCTACTTAATCTTTTATATCGTATTTATGAGAAAATAAGTATGGTGTGGGAGTCCTGGGTTCTTGGACTATTTTACATCCTATACAGGAAATAAAGTAGCGTAAAGAATATACAAGATTTATTTGAAGAAAATTTGTTACAATTATTTATTAATTTTTATCCAAATCTGAACAAAACTATAATTGATATAAGCGAATATCTATTACATTTTTCTTATTCCATAAACTATATATCTAAGAGTGTACGCAGGAAGATTGCGATAGGTGTAAGCCCCCTGAATTCCTCAATATCAAATATACAAAAATATTTTCACTAATACATAATTAACTAATTATTTCTTAAGTTAATGACCTCAAAAATATCTTCTTGGCACCAACTTTCTCAACGACATATGGAATTGATTCCAAATTCCGCACCTGTTTAAGTTACGTATCGTATTAATTTTATTTGTGTCCAATTGATACCATTGAATTGTATGTATTTTGAAGCCAAATATTTGTCTACAAAAAAAAAACTTTAAATATTATCGTTTACTACAAACATCGTACTCGTATAGTTTTTCACCAGCACAATTCCATTTATTACTTCAATATTTGGCAGAGGTATACTTTCTTTGCGAGCGGAAAACATATTTATTTGTAGCACGAGTAAAATGGACAAAACATAACATAACAGAACAGAACATTTCAATTTTTCGATGCATGTAAACCAGAAATTTTTATGTTCTAAAAAAAAGTTTAAAGTTAGTTTCCCAAACTTAAATTGGAACCATTTACCTTCTCTAATGTACACAAATGCCTACAGCAAAGGGGCGATATCATTGTCATTAACACATTGAACGCTTTGTCAGTCACCGGTGACTGACAATTAAGTACAGTGGACCCCCGGTAATCCGACAAACAGTTTGCAGGGCAGAGTCGGATTAGCGAATTTATCGAATTTTAGAGTACTGCCTAAGACCCCTTATAGTCCGGAATTTTTTACGAAATAGTACCTTGAAATCGGACAAATTACTCAATATACAACAAAATATTCAATACATAATAAATAATAGACCATGTCGGATTACAGGGGGTGCCAAGGCCGAGGCCGAGGGCCGGATTATCGAGGGTCCACTGTATTCCAATTGAGCCGTGTCAGTCATTAGTGACTGACAATACATGGCTACTTTTTATGGCTTTATGGTTTTGTCATTTTACGGAAAACCCGGTCGGCGTTCAATGTGTTAAGAAACATTGATGTTCCAATGCTAAAAACTTACTTTTTTTCTTCACTTGAAAATATTTGCTATACAATAAAAAGTCTTTAATTTTTCCAATTTATAGAGTCACTTTGTGAATGGATTTATGTTTTGATAAGCCAATTTTCGTGGGAAATGATCTACCTGAAAATAAAAAATAAACATGTTATTCAATGCTAATTTTCTAGTGCTAATATTTCTAGCTCAAATAACAGTCTATATTCGATATTGGGAATCATTAATAAAGTTTGTAAGGCACTTTGAGGAAATGTTTACTAACAAATAGGATATTAGCATGTTTTACTACATAAAGAGCCTAAAAATATCGCAGTTTACCTTAAGTAATTTATGAATAATCCCTTAATGTTGGAAAAAGTATCCTGTTAAAAAAGGCATTTTAAAATCATTACAATTAAGATGCCCTTAATAACTTTAAGCAACTTCTTATGGGTTTTTGATCATTAAAATACCAAGGAAAGCTTTTATAATTAAGACATATGTTTAGGGCTTATGCACTACGAGTGGTACTCAAACTATATTAGAAACTTTATCTTTCCTCCCTCTGGGAACTTTTACGCTAATAACATAGCAAAGTTTATCTACACTTTTGCTACAAAATATACTTTCAAAGAATTGAAAAAAATGTGGGTATTATCCATTACCTCGTTACTTACTACATAAACTACAATAGTATAAATGATTATCATGAACCATTTTATGCGTCAATAATTCGTATGAATGTAAGAACTTTTCATCTACAAAAAAAAAAAATCATTGTTAATAAAATTATTTTCATTTTAAGTTTTATGTTGACTTTGTTAACATTATATTGGTAATAAATTTTATATTTTGTACAAGAAAGCATTGAATTTAAAACTTCATTTGTAGGGTTTATCGGTTATATGAATAGTGGAAACCTTTAGGTCGCTATCTATTTAATTTAGTCAATAGCGCCGGTTTGGTGTACAATATCAAGGTTTGTAAATTACACAGATTGCCCCATTAGTAAAAAAAATTGACGTCATACGAAGAATTTTGAAATGTGAATCAGTCTGAAGATATGTACGAATTTCTTCTGGATACGTCACGTGGCGCATGAGGCCACCTGTGTATTTTATAAACCTTGGTACAATACATCATTTATTGCCTTATGATTGGTAAGTTAACATTTACTTACAACACACATCACAAACGTAACGTTTTTCTTCACCATGAGTCAATTTGTGCTTTTTTAAATTATTTTTCACAGCAAAAGTTCTGCCTACAAAAAAACAATTATAATTAGTCCTTGCTAGCCACTTTGTAGATATGTATTTGAATTGAATTATCAAAAGTTATAATCATCATCGTTCTGGGAATCTTTTTTTAAATGTCTCCTGCATTATGTCCTTAAAGAACTATTGCATTCCAGCTTTTGTTTCTAGTTCCAATTGCCCAGGTCTACTTTTGATATGAATTTCCAGCTCATTAAAAAAAAGCATTTAGAGGCAATTCGAAATCATTACATTTAAAATGCCTTTGACAACTTTAAATGTTTTCTAATGGGTTTTTTGAACATTTAAAATGCCTTTTTTTAACCGGGATATCCAGGTGACCCAAAGTAGCTGAGACGATTTAATTTTGAAAACATAAATTGTTAACATAAAGCTTATATGTTTTTTGATAATTCAATGCAATTACATAAAGTTTTCACTACTTAATCGGTTTTCGGAGGAACAGGGAAGATATAAATCGTTTAATGAATTCAATGTACAGAATTTTAAGATTATGATTCAAGCCCTGCGGCTCTTCCTCGTGGTGATGAATGAAAACCGATTGTATATTTTTGGAAATACTTACTACAAAGATCACAACGATACGTTATACGCGGTTTAATATCCGTATGAATGAAATAATGTTGACTGAAGTAATTTATACTTTTAAAGCCTTTTTGGCAAACTGGACAAATGTAAGTTGATGCATTCGATATTTTCCTGGAGCCACCCTTCAAATTGTTTAACAGTTTTGTATATTTTCCTGAAAAAGGAAAATTTAATTTTGATTTCTTTTTAAAAAGCGGTTATTGTTTATAATTCATTTCCAATACTATTTTAGCGTGGGAGGATTGTTCTATGTGTACTATCCCTGTTAAAAAAGGGCATTTAAAGGCATTTTAAATCTTCAAAAAACCTATTAGAAGTCATTAATTGTCTCTAAATTTCTATTTTTTAATAGGGATAGTATCTATTTTGCTTTATTTGTTTGTGATTGGAATGTTTTCATTTTCGATTGGAAATAAATCAAAAACGATTCGTAAGGATTGCTTTTTTTTAAAAGATAGAAAATTTATATTGTAAAAATAATATTACCCTTATTTTTACTATTGAAAATTCCCTCATCAATATCAATTTCAGTTTTAATGTCATAATGATTTATTTTCGCTGGTATTTGTGCTGTATTTTTGATTTTTGTATTAATTTCAATTCCATATAGGTTTTCAGTGGAAACTTCTTCATTATTGTCTTCTATGTCTTTTTCCTGTTTAATTTTTTTTCTCAGGGGAAGTAAAAACGGGATTACTGTTATCAATTCGGAAGGTTTATTGTTAATGGCTTTTGAGGTCTTAATATCCATTCGAGAGCATAATGCTTTAAGTTTGTAACAAGTTTGAAGTTTTGATACACAAATGAAACACACCATCTTGGAATTGGTTGCACCTGAAATCTTTGAAAAATTTTTAGGCATTTATTGATAAATTCGTTCATTGGGATTGAAGGAAATTTTTGTAACTAGCATGATTTTTTGTGACACTTTTAGCTTGTATTCTGTTCTCTTGTAATTTTTTTCAATTCTATAGAGTATCACCCACTGAACTGGTGAATGATTCTTTCAGGCTAAACCGTTACGTACAAGAAAGAACCATTAGTTGGCCAAAAAAGTGGGAATAATAATACATAGGGGTGCGAGTACATGAATTTTTAAATTTGAAACTTAATAAAGTAAAAAATAATAATAAACATTGAAGTTATTTGTACTCTATGCCAAATGTAACGGATCTTACCTAACAAGTACCAGGGTACAATATTTTAAATTATACTTACAGAGAAAAAGTGTACACTTTTCAAAACTTGGGCTACAGTTAAATCTTTACAATATCTTAAACTTTGATTTAACGAAACCATTTTACTGTATTTCATATGACAAATTAGGCATTGTCCGTTTTCGTACGAAAGTGACATTTTTAAAGTTTTCCACCAAAATCAAAGAAAATTGCGAATGGTTCATCGAGTTTCCGCTAGAGTCTAGAAGATAAAATTTAAATTAACCGACTGCTACCATTTTTACCGACATTCGACAATAATATTCGACAATAAAAACTTTTATAGAAATAAGTTATAGGAAAAAAAGTGCTCTACAAAAAATGTCCTATAAAATTATCTCATCAAATTGATGGTTGCGTCAAAAAATTGAAAAAATATTAAAATTTCTCTTTAGTTCAACTTTGACTTCGAATAACTTTTGAAGGAATAGATATATCAAAAACTTTTACGAGAACTTTTTATGTAGATCGTTCAATTTTCTACAAGAATATACCTTGGTCATTCCGAAATATTGTCACCAACGTGAGCTATAAAATTCCAAAGTGCATGAGAATATTGTTCTCTTGTCATTTAAATGGAAAATCGAAATTTGCGATGCGGCACCTCTTAATATTAATATTAAGAGCTTGAACTTTCACAGGATTTTTTTTTTGTCATTCCCAACAATATTTTCGATATAATTAAGAAAAAGAAATTCATCATTTTTTTTGGATCAGTCTAATCCACATATATAAATAGTAGCACTTAAGTAATTTAGTAATTTACTTTTAGTAAACATTACTTGAGAAAATATGAATTTCGGAAAGGTTAATAAAATTTTTAAATTCTAACAAAACTTTACAGTAAACTGCATTACCGATACTTTTTCCAAATCCTAGTTATTTTAATGATTAGTTGTGTTTTTTATGTTGGACCGACTGAAAAAACACTAAAAAAATTGACAAATGGCAACAATCAACAAAAATAACGACAGCACGTTTGGAAGTCCATCAATCTTTAATTTGCTTATTTTTCTTTAATATTTATTATTTGAAAGTTCTTAAATTGCGATTTAAATCTTGTTGTTTAAGATTGTGGAAAAATTAAAAAGAAAACACTTAAGGTATCTCTGTTGTACGTTGCTAACCCCAGACATTGAAAATGGCAAACATTGATGAAATAGAAAAATGCTTTATCTGTACTGAAAAATATAAAATAATGATTTCATTGCAAGAACGTTTGAATGATTGTGAAGAACTGACTGTGGCGCAAGTATTACAAAACTTGAATTTTTCAACTGTAAGTATTTAATGAAGAAAAACCACTCTTTGATTTGACAATTTTTCAGGGGAAAATGAACATTTATTGTCGGTTAAAGCATTAGGCGTATAATTATCTCATACTACTGATGCCCTACAATGAGGAAGATGAAGAAGTATGACCTATAACTTGCAAGGCAAGTGATGGAGGATTTGGTCAACAATATTTGAATCTTCTATGAAAAGTATTTGTTAAAGATATTTGGCGATGTTTATAGGGATCAGGTCCCTTTTAGAAACATAAAATCTGACAACGTTGCATTTTATACTTTGTTTTTTATTCTATTAACGATTTTTTTGTTAATTCACTTCTAATATGGTATATTTTTCTCTATGGTGACTAAATTTTCATTATGGAGCGATTTATTCGCGAATAAAATTATAAACAACCGTAGAAAATCCGGCTAAATACAACGTTACCAGATTTGATGGGTCTAAAAGAGAAATGAACCCGTATTTTCGTAGTTGTAAGTTGTTATACACATGGAATATATGAGGAAAAGTTACCACTTGCCTTGCAAACCATAAGCCATGCTTATACTATTCGTTTTTGTAATAGGGTCCGACTGAAATTTGGTTTTTTGTCCGAAATTCGAGACCCGGAGCCAACTTCTTTTCCTGTATCGAAAATTATATACAATGATGAGTACCGGACCCTATTATTATTATTATTTCTTATATATAAGTTCTGGTACTACCATTTTTGATACAGAGCAAAGTGGTTGGTTCGGGTCCCTAGTTTCGGGCGAAAAAAAAAACACTTTTCGTCGGGCCCTACTTTAATTTAAGAATTTTAATTTTCTTAAGATTGTGTATACAATATATAAAATATATTGCAGTCCAATTTATTAACATAAACTTGAACAGAAGTTCAAACAAAATATTCGTGACGTATTGCCCAGATACGTATTTCGATTGCCAAATAATCTTCCTCAGTGGTCATCAAGTAGTTTGGATCACTCCGTAACTGCTTTGTGATGATTCACGAAGTTGCAGTTACGGAGTGATCCAAACTACTTGATGACCACTGAGGAAGTTTACTTGGCAATCGAAATACATATATGGGTAATACGTCACCAATATTTTTGTTTGGACTTCAGTTCAAATTTTTGTTTATGATATGACTCTTATATATTATTATATTAAATCCTACTTCATAAATTGGACCGCAATATATTCTATATATTCGGGCCCTACTTTAATTTAAGAATTTTAATTTTCTTAAGATTGTTCAATCAAAGATTTCCCATCTATTATTTGTAGTCTATAGCTTATAAAATAATTCTTTCGCAGATTTCAGATGGTGAAAATGTTCATAGATTTGTTTGTTTCATTTGCGTATCGAAAATTCAGTCTTTTTACGAATTTAAAATGCTATGTAACCAAACCGATAGCACTATGAAATCTGTAAAGCAGGAAGTAATTTATGAATCACCAATTGACCCAATTTCCATCAAACTCGAAGACACCTGGGAAAACACTGCTGAATCGATTAACGACCAACAATTTTCCATAAACGACAACATAAAATCAGAGATTAACATTGATGAGCCAATCAAAGAAGGTATACATTTGAATTTTACAATATTTTTGGTTAAAACTTATTTTTTTTTTTAGAAAAAATTATAACACCGAACAATCGGAAGTCTTTTATTTGTCGTCTTTGTGGTAATTGTTTTAAAAATAAGGCAAATTTACGTCAACATTCGGTATTGCATACTGGCGTGAAACCACATGTTTGTGATGTTTGTAGTAAGTAATTTGATTTTTACATTGAAAAAAAAAAATTTTTATGGAACGTCTTTGATTTTCACTCGTCTATTTTTATGACCAGAAGGTTCTTTATAACTTAAAATCATTAAAAATCTTAAATCAGTGGTTCTCAACCCAATGCTCGTGAGCACTATGGTTAAAATATTGACTTTTTTAAGCAATTTTCAACAAATTTATCATGAATAATAAATATTGGGGACTAAAAAAAGTGTGAACCAAAGACAATTACATAAACTGTTCTTATATTTGTGAATATAAAAAAAAAATATAATCTTTTTTATTTTAGATAAGTCATTTACTCAAGCTAGCCATTTGAAGACTCATCAAGTAACTCATTCGGGGGCAAAGCCATACACTTGCAATTTTTGCAGTAAGTTCTATTGTTATCGAAGAAATGTAAATTTTTTTAAATATTTTTTTTTTAGATAAATCATTTAACCAAACAAGTAATTTGGCTGCACATAAATTGATACATACAGGCGAGAAACCTTACGAGTGTGATGTTTGTAGTAAGTTTTAAATTGGTGATTGATTTTTCTTTGAAATTGATTCCAAATTTTTACCTTTTAGAAAAATCTTTCAATCATCCCAGTTCTCTATCCCGCCATAAAGTATTTATGCATTCTCCACTTGATACCGTCAAAAGACCATTTGTTTGTGATGTTTGTGGTAAGGCTTGTCAATCTCTATATTAATTCAATGGTGGTATCTTTTTCTTTCGTTTTAGATAAAACATTTAAGCAGAAGAGTCATTTAGAGTCTCATAAAATAATGCATTTGGATGCAAAACCGTATAGTTGTGAATTTTGTAGTAAGTTGTAGATTTTTTTTTTTTTTTGGAATGATATATTGATTAATGTTTAATTTTTTAGATAAATCGTTTAGGCGGTCAAGTAATTATGAGGCACATAAAGTGATTCATAATGGCGAAAAACCTTACGCTTGCACTGTTTGTAGTAAGTGTATCAATTATGTCATAGAGGAATAAGCATTCTAAAAAAAACATCGAATCAAAATGGACTGTTTAAATAAACCGCCAAAAAGCTATCCTGAGCAAGAGGATGTTGCAATATGGTTTTCCAAATGTGAATGAGTTAAAAAGAAAAGCGTATATACTTAAAACAGAGAGACTTATATAAAAGTTCAATTCTGTATTAAAAATGTGGACGAAATTTGGGCTAACATGGCGGTAAATTCCGAAGCTTCTGTTAACCGACCGCTAGTTGTCGTTGTACAAAATTACTTTAGGTAATGGCTTTTGAAGGTGTTGATTCCACGATTGTTACATAAATAGAGGTTTAGGTGGTTTATTTATATATATATATATATGTATATATATTCAAATTACCACTAGGGGTGAAGAGTGGATTTCGGTGTAGCCATTGCAAGCGATTACACCAAGTAACAAGGGCGGATTCAGGATTGGGGGGGAGCACAAATATCATGTTTCATTTGCAAGTGCGTGAAAGGGATCACGAAAAAAATACGCAATTCCAGCCACAAATAGAGTTTCACTAATGTTCTTTCTATTATTTTATTCATATATTTTCACAACTTTAATAATTTGATTTGCTTCTAAGTATGTACTGTTATGGAATATCCACAGTACACAAAAATACCCTGGTGGGGGGCACGTGCCCTCGTACCCCCATCTTAAATCCGCCCTTGCCAAGTCATATTGTTTGCCTATACGTCACCGGTTCATTTTGTACAGTGACTGCTAGTGGTCAGGTAACAAAAGTTCAGGGATTTATCGACATGATAGCTCAAACCACGGGCTGTTAACTCTCTAAGACGAAACAAGGATAGCCAAACTGGGTACTGGATAAATATGGAAAAGTTTGTATAGAACAAATACTCTGTATAGCTATTCCACAATTATCCATTACCCAATTTGGCTATCCTTGTCTCGTCTTAGAGAGTTAACAGCCCGTGGCCCAAACTTCGTGCTAATTTTTAACATAATTGAACTTCTAAATGTGTAATATGACGTCACCAATAATTCAGCCAATTTCTTTTATATGTATCCACATTAGACTGATTCAAAAAAAATGTGTAATTTCTTTTTCTTAATTATATCGAAAATATTGTTGGGAATGACAAAAAAAAATCCTGTGAAAGTTTAAGCTCTTAATGTTAATATTAAGAGGTAACGTATCGCAAATTTCGATTTTCCATTTAAATAACATGGGAACTATTCTCTTGCACTTTGGAATTTTATAGCTCACGTTGGTGACAATATTTCGGAATGACCAAGGTATATTCTTGTAAAAAATTGAATGATGTACAAAAAAGGTCTTGTACACGGTTTTGATATATTTACTCCTTCAAAAGTTATTCGAGGTCAAAGTTGAACTAAAGAGAAATTTTAATATTTTTCCAATTTTTTGACGCAACCATCAATTTTATGAGAAAATTTTATAGGACATTTTTTGTAGAGCACTTTTTTTCCTATAACTTATTTTTATAAAAGTTATTGATATTTTTCACAGCTCCTAAGTTATTTGCATTAAACTGAAAATTCCCTGAATTATTATACTTTTAACATAAAAATATTTTTTTTATTTTAATTAAATAACTTTGGGCCTGTGAAAAATATCAAAAACTTTTATAGAGATAAGTTATAGGAAAAAAAGTGCTCTACAAAAAATGTCCTATAAAATTTTCTCATAAAATTGATGGTTGCGTCAAAAAATTGAAAAAATATTAAAATTTCTCTCTAGTTCAACTTTGACCTCGAATAACTTTTGAAGGAATAAATATATCAAAAACTTGTACGAGACCTTTTTTGTAGATCGTTCAATTTTCTACAAGAATATACGTTGGTCATTCCGAAATATTGTCACCAACGTGAGCTATAAAATTCCAAAGTGCAAGAGAATATTGTTCCCATGTTATTTAAATGGAAAATCGAAATTTGCGATGCGGCACCTCTTCATATTAATATTAAGAGCTTAAAGTTTCACAGAATATTTTTTTTGTCATTCCCAACAATATTTTCGATATAATTAAGAAAAAAAATCATCATTTTTTTTGAATCAGTCTAAACCACATATGTAAATAGTAACACTAAGGGTATTTTCAATTAAAAATGGTAAAATACCTCCTAATTTTAAACTTATATAACTTCTAAAGAATAAAAAATAGGTCCTAGTTGATTATTCCCCTTCAGTATCCCCTTCCAGGCGTGGAAAAAGGAGTTCCGCTAACAAAAGCTCAGGGATTTATTCACATGATAACCCCAACCACGGGCTGTTAACTCTCTAAGACGAGACAAGGATACCCAAACTGGAGAATGGATAATTGTGGAATAGCTATATAGTATTTGTTCTATACAAACTTTATACAGCTATTCCACAATTATCCATTCTCCAGTTTGGGTATCCTTGTCTCGTCTTAGAGAGTTAACAGCCCGTGACCCCAAACAATTATCACATTTTTGACATTATTGAACTTCTAGATGTTTAATATGACGTCACCAATTATTCAGCCAATCCATAAGTTTTTCTTTTTTATGTATCCACGCATATAAATAGTAATTCTAAGGGTATTTTCAATTAAAAATGGTAAAATACCTCCTAATTTTAAATTTATATAATTACGAAGGAATAAAAAATAAGTGCTAGTCGATTATCTTCCCTTCAGTATTCCAGGGGTGGAAAAAGGTGTTTTAAAGAAAAAAAATATATATTTCAGATGAGGGAAACCATTGTTAATTGAAAATACACTGAGTTACTTGCTGGTACTAGAATTGATTGAAAAGTTGTTGAAAAGAAATAACGGTTAAAGACTTTTTACTATGCTTATTCTTCATGGCCATAATACCCTAATGAAACGAAGTAATTTTTTTTTTTTAGAAAAATCATTTAACCAATCTAGTTCTTTGTCGAGACATAAATCAATTCATACGAAGAAAAAGCAACCTTAGCAGTTATTATCAGCAGAATTGGAATAAATGAAATATAAAGAAAGGACAAAAATCAAGATTGATAACCGATGTTCATCACAATGCACCTAATTTCCATGAAAGTTCACGAATCGAATTTTTCTTAAATTAATTGAATATTGGAAGGATTTCATTTTAATGTTTTGGGATGAAATGAAAGAGGTTTCCATCACAGTCTTGCCTTATAATACATTTGAAATTATATGGTAAAGAAATTATTCGGAAGTACTGGGACTCTATAAAACAGATTTTGGATATACGATACGATCATCGATTTATTCGACAAAAATATAACAAAATTTGCTTTAGGTTTTTTATGAATGACTTGTAAAGGTTTTCTATAAAAAATAATTGCGAGATATTGAAAGGATCATGAGTTTTATTTTAGGCTAAACAATTTTAATGGTTGTAAATTTATAAGAAATAAAATTTTATTGCGTATTTAATAAATAATTATCTATAGTATTTACTATTAACTATAGAATGTAAGGATGGACTTGCAATTTCGATTGGCATCATAAAAAACCATCCATTTTATCCGATCCTTTCTCTTCCATTATAAACCATTCAAATTTTAAAAATCAAACTGAATTTACGAGCTACTTGTGTTTATATTTAATTTAGGGTGATTTTTTTTTTGGTCCCATCGTGAAATTTTGTTGGAAATACTAAAAAAAAAATTCTCTAAAAGTTTCAGACCTTAATATTAATTTTAAGTCCTCGACCAAGATGTGTAGAGATTTCCCATTGAAAATACACGGAAACTCTGATTTTTAAATTTCTATATCTCAGCGGCATTTCATGGGATCGCTTTTACCGAAGATGGTTTTTTCTCAGAATTAAACGCTCTACAAAAGTGCCCATTGCGACAAAGTCGTAACTCACACCGGTGAGGTAGTACGGGCCACTGAACCTGATTTTTCCATAAAATTCAAGGCTTAATATCTCGTTTAATGTTGATCTTCGCGATTTGGTCTACAGGAACTTTTTTGTAGGAAATCAAATTCTCGACAAGTTTTTCATTTATAATTTTTTCGTAGCTCTTGTTATTTACGAGATAAATGCAAAAAAACGCGAATTTTATGGAAAAATCAGGTTCAGTGGCCCGTACTACCTCACCAGTGTGAGTTACGACTTTATCGCAATGGGCACTTTTGTAGAGCGTTTAATTCTGAGACAAAACCATCTTCGGTAAAAGCGATCCCATGAAATGCCACTGAGATATAGAAATTTAAAAATAAAAAATCAGAGTTTCCGTGTATTTTCAATGGGAAATCTTTACACGTCTTGGTCGAGGACTTAAAATTAATATTAAGGGCTCAAACTTTCAGCGAATTTTTTTTTTGGTATTTCCAACAAAATTTCACGATGGGACCAAAAAAAGTCAAAAAAAAAATCAGCCTTATACAAATATTATTTATATAAGCAGTAGACAAAATGATATTAGGGTTGAATCAATCCCATAAATATTAATTGCATCAGATCAATACCATCAATCAAACTTAGCGGATGTAATTTACGGAAAAATCTAATTAAATCGAAATAGAGGTGATTGGAATATAAATCCTCAAAATGAATGAAAAATATTTGAGATATCTTCGCAAATAAAGTATCAAAGACTAAATTGATAATGAAAGTTCTTACTAAGGTAATATCTGTAAATTTTAATTTTTCCTTTTTAAAAATTTTCTTTTTCAGTATATGAAACTCAAATGAATTAACTTGTTGGACTTTTTGCCGTTGCTGGTTAATAATAAACTTCCAGTTGCTTAAATTTAAGAAGCTAATATTTTAAGGAAAAGCAAATAAAAACTGGCAATTTTTTTCCGAAACTAAAACTTAATGTTAACTCCTGTTTGCTCTCATCCATAGTGTGGTAAATAATTATTAATGTTCTTGGGAACTTGGATTTAAATAATAAGACGTTAAATTTTCAAATTATCTCAACGTTTCGTTGGTATTTATTTCCAACTTCTTCCGGGGAATTTTTGATGTTTACATCCTCGTTGTAAATATTGGCTTTTTAACAAGATAACCGAGACTCTAGTGTCAATTATACTTATATGTTAACACCAAAAATTCTCCTGAAGAAGTTGGAAATAAATACCAACGAAATGTTGAGATAATTTGAAAAATAACCAAGAGTTGTAAATTACACAGGTTGCTTCATTAGAAAAAAAAAATGATATCATACGACGAATTTCGAAACTGAATCAATCTGAAAATATGTACGAATTTCTTCTGGATACGTCACGTAGCCACCATGAGGCCACCTGTGTATTTTATAAACCTTGAAAAATAACGTCTTATTATTTGAATCCAAGTTCCCAAGAACATTATTAATTATTTAATTTTAACGTTCCTTTATAGGTTTTTAGGTATTCAAATAAGTCTTAATGTAAATGATAAAACTAAAAACTAGAATTATCAAAAATATCAATTTAAAACTTTAAGCTTGTGCATTTGAATCAATTTTGAATTGCCTCTATTTTTGTTTGACGTAATGCACATGCGCAAATAATGACATTTGAGTTGCAATTGTTTTGTAAAAATAAATGTAAAATATTTACGTTTTTTACAGTTTTTTATCAAAAAGTGATCTTAAATTGTGATTGAAGGCATTTAGAATTGATAATGAATTTTATTTTGGGCAAATTAAGTCGTCAATTTGGTTATGTATTGGAAAAATGTGGTCATGGACTTAACATTGTACATAGGTCATAGCCGGTTTTTCTCGGTGTAACTTTTAGGATGATTTTAAAATATTTACGGCGAAAATTGGGCTTTAAAAACATTATAGTGATTTACTTTGAATATTTTTCTATCGAATTGCTTAAAAATTCAGGCAAAATTGGTATTTTTTATAAAAAAAATCGATGAAAAACAATCCCTTGCTGTTGTGGCTTCGGTATGGGAAGTTTTAAGATTTTTTTTCTAACAATAAATCCATCAAGTTTGGCATGAAAACTCTTTTCCAATTTAGTTTAAATATTGTTCTATCAATTAGCATAACTTTCAGCCAAGTTGATAAATTTTTTTAGACAAAATCCTCGTGAAAAAATGTCATCACTAATTTGACTTTGGTTGATGAACTTTGGGGATTTTTATTTATTGATTAATTAGAAAATTTTGGCCTAAAAACTTTATTGCCACTTAGTGTATCGACTTTTCTATTGAATTGTAGAATGTTTCAGGTAAAATTCATATTTGTTTAAGAAAAAATCCACTTAAAAATTATTCTTCGCTAATGTGACTCTGGTTGATGAACTTTATGGATTTTTTTTTGTTAATTAATTTTAATAAAGTGGCTTGAAAACTATGTTACAACTTAGTTTAATGAGTTTTCTATTGGATTCAATAAAGTTTTAAGCAAAATTTATATAATTTTTAAGAGAAAAAGGTTTGGAAAAAAACTTCTCACTGACGTAGCATTGATCCATGAAGTTGATGATTTTTTTTTCTTAGTCAATTGAAAAAATTTGTCCCAAAAACTTTATAACGACTCAATACTAACACTAATCTATAGAGCTATGTAAAATTTCAGATGCGATTTGTGATTTTTCCAGGAAAAAACTATCTGGAAAGAATTTCAACTCCGACTTGGATTGGACTTTTGTGATATATATTTTTTTTTATTAATTTTTTTTAAAAAAAATACAACAAAAACTTTGTATTTCATAAATATAAATACATTACATGGTTTGTTTACGGAAAAATTGCGTATACTTAGGATGCACAAATGGACGTATACTTGGAATTGGCATCCTTAATTTTTTTTTTTTGAAATTTGACGATTTTCGTGAAAAATCAACAACGGTTAAATGGTTACCCCATGGTTTTTTTTGACGAAAATTTTTTTTGTTTCGAAATCAAAATCTTTTACTGGAAATCGTGCTTTTACCGATGTGTCTATTTATTTTTACTGTGGTTTTCTATGGATTTTTAATTTAATTTTTTTTTTGCTTTAGTAACGCAACCGAGGAACCAGGGAACCAGTCGACAACAATGGAGGAATATTGGTGTTTAGATCAGTGCTTGCCATTCATGTAATCAATATTGGATCGTCAGAAAAGAATTTTTTAAAAAAAGGTGTCGTGTGAATAGTTATAATAATAAAATAAATTTAAAAATAATAATTAATAACAATAAATAATAAAAATTAAAAATTAAATAGGTTTTTATTGTGACAGTTATCGTGTACATCTCAAGTGATTAAATGAAAAATGAAAGGATAAAATTATTTTCTTTAAATAGTGTTTTTTAGAACTTTATATTTTATTTGTATTCACTTCAGTATGATTAATAAAAACCAAAACAGTAATTTGTAAATTAAAAAAATATATTTTGTGGAAATATTCCATTGTTGTGTATTTGTTGTATTTGAAAAATTTTATTGAAAATTAATAAACATTTTTACTATGGAAACATTGTTTTATTTATAAGTATTGTTTTTCAGGAAATTCTTCTTTCAGATAAATTATCAACAATAATGATATTAAATAAGGATTGTTTGAGATTACTTACAAGTTCAATAATGCAAAAATTTGTTGGTACAAAAATTGATTTAGTTTTTCTCAAACAATCCATCTTTAATATTATTATTTTGAGTCTAAAGTTTGGTAATTGTTGACAATTTCGAACATCATTCTATTGTTTGTTTTTGGAGATTGTTGCACTGAAGTTTCACGGTAAGTTATCCTTTCGAAGAGTAAATATTTCCGATTTCATTAATAACCCTAAGAAAAGAAAAAGATAATACCTTTTAGTGGGAGTTTCAACGTAATGTTACACTTATGCAACCAACTTTACATTTATGTATGTTAATTGCGTTCAATAAGTAATATTATAAATATTAGTTGTGATAAACAATAAGATAATGAGATGAAAATGTCATTTAATTCATATTATTTATCATCGAAAAAAACGACCAAGGACATAAAAATATTTTTCGATTACTTTTGCGGATTTAACACGAAGTAGTCTATAGTATAGTGTGAATGATTTCGAAAAATGCAATTTAATTAATTCAAAAGAATTTTCCATTTTAAGTGCAAATCTCATAAGAATTGTTTATATATAAGTTTTAACGACGTTTACATATATCTTCTAATGGCCGAATCGTCAGAGCGTCCGATGCCCAAGCCGAAGGTCCAGCGTTCGCACCCCGGATCCGTAAGTGTTTTTTCTTTAATATAATAATTGATTTATATTCTTTAATATTTATAATATGATGTAATAACATTAATCCTTGATTCCAGACATTGCTTCATCGAAATATTCGATCGAACAGTTCCAACCTTTCGGGGTTGGAAATGATCGATCGATCGATTACGTAGTTTTTTTTTTTTTTGATTCCGCATATGTGACGTCACACAATGACGTCATCATATGACGCCATCCCCGAAAAAATGAGGGGGAGGATATCGAATTTTCGATTTTCGTGAAATAGGATTTTGGGAATGGCTTAGTTAGGCTCTGGGAAGCCTAAAAAACATATCCTTAATTTGACTTTTCCGATTTTTTGGGGATAATTTTTCGGGCAAAATCCAAAAAAATCTGTAAAACTGGCCAAATTTGACCCTTTTTTGCACTTTTTTCAACTTTAACGTCGATTTGTGCGTTAACTATCGATCGTACGGTAACGATCGTTAGCTTATTCGATAGCGCTTGAATTACTCTATCGATGGTGTAAATTTAGTCCCGGAAAAGCTTAAGGGGAAAAACTTTTTTTTTTTACTTCTCAGAAATTTCAAATCGTCGATGAAATGGTCGACGATTTTAAGAATTTTTTTTTTTTCGAATTTCTCGATGAAATTCACACCATAGATGCCTAACGTTACGATTGAAAAGAATATAGACAAACTTTTTAGCTTTTCGATGTTCTTAATGGAATTTTTCGATTTTACAAATTTGCATATTATGCATCATAATGCAATGCAAATGTAAATTGTTTTCTTGAAAAAAAGGATCAAGGATCTAAAAATTCTCCAATGTGGTTAGACAACTTTTCCGAACGTAACATGAAGAAGCAATGGTTCAAATTTTTCCGGGAAATTCCACGAAAATCGATCGATTGTAAAAAATTAATGTTACGTAATTGGATATTGGAGAATTATATATTATGCTAGATAATGCTGTTCAAATACAAATTTGCTTTCTCGAAAAAAGGATGAAGGAGTATAAAATGTTACAATGTGGTTAGACAAATTTTCCGGGATTAACATGGAGCAGCTATGGTTAAAATATTTTTGGATAATTCCAATTCCTTCGATCGAAAAAATTTTCCAAGTCTCAATCGATTAAGAAATCTTTATATATGAGTTTAAGTGATCAATAAATATATCTTCCAATGGCCGAATCGATAAGCGCACGGAAAATGTTATAAACGGAAAGACGAAGGATCGATCCCCCAACCAGGTAAAAGATTTTTATATTTCTACTAACCAATTTCTAATTAATATCTATTCGTTACAGCTTAAATTATCACTTTCGATCGTTAATAATTAACTTAACGTTAGTTTCAGCCGAATAATTCGATCATCACTTCCAACCTTTCGGGGTTGAGAAGTGATCGATCGATTACGTAGATTTTTTTTCTTTTTGCTTCATATATATGACGTCACACATACGTCGCCATGCAATGACGTCACCCAATGACATCACCCAATGACGTCATTCCCGAAAAAAATCGAAAAAGGAGCAAATTTTCGATTTTCGTGAAATAGGATTTTGGGAATGGCTTAGTAAGGCTCTGGGAAGCCTAAAAAACATATCCTTAAATTGAATTTTGTCGATTTTTTGGGGAAAATTTTTCGGGCAAAATCCAAAAAAATCTGAAAAACTGGCCAAAATTGACACTTTTTTGCACTTTTTTCAACTTTAACGTCGATTTGTGCGTAAACTATCGATCGTACGGGAACGATCGATAGCTTATTCGATAGCGCTTGAATTACTCTATCGATGGTGTAAATTTGGTCCCGGAAAAGCTTAAGGGGAAAAACTTTTTTTTTCAACTTCTCAGAAATTTCAAATCGTCGATGAAATGGTCGACGATTTTATGAATTTTTTTTTCTCGAATTTCTCGATGAAACTCACACCATAGATGCCCAACGTTACGATTGAAGCGAATATCTAAAAACTATTTAGTTTTGCGATACCCTTCATCGAATTTTTCGATAAAACAAGTTCACATATGCAAAGCATTGAAACGTCCATAACAAAATTTCATTATCGAAAAATTCGATGAAGAGTATCGAAAAGCTAAAAAGTTTTTATATATTTGTTTCAATCGTAACGTTAGGCATCTATGGTGTGAGTTTCATCGAGAAATTCGAAAAAAAAAATTCATAAAATCGTCGACCATTTCATCGACGATTTGAAATTTCTGAGAAGTTGAAAAAAAAAGTTTTTCCCCTTAAGCTTTTGCGCGATCAAATTGACACCATCGATAGAGTAATTCAAGCGCTATCGAATAAGCTAACGATCGTTACCGTACGATCGATAGTTAACGCACAAATCGACGTTAAAGTTGAAAAAAGTGCAAAAAAGTGTCAATTTTGGCCAGTTTTTAAGATTTTTTTGGATTTTGCCCAAAAAATTTTCCCCAAAAAATCGAAAAAAATGAATTTAAGGATATGGTTTTTAGGCTTCCCAGAGCATATCTAAGCCATACCCAAAACCCTATTTCACGAAAATCGAAAATTCGATATCCTCCCCCTCATTTTTTCGGGGATGACGTCATTTGATGACGTCATTATGTGACGTCATATATGCGGATTCAAAAAAAAAAACTACGTAATCGATCGATCGATCATTTTCAACCCCGAAAGGTTGGAACTGTTCGATCGAATATTTCGAAGAAGCAATGTCTGGAATCAAGGATTAATCTTATTACATCATATTACAAATAGTAAGGAACAGAAATCAATTATTATATTAAAGAAAAAACACTTACCCCTTCGGGATTCGAACGCTGGACCTTCGGCTTGGGCGACGGACGGGCTCTCTGACGATTCGGCCATTAGAAGATATATGTAAACGACGTTAAAACTTATATATAAACAATTCTTATGAGATTTACAGAAAATTGAAAAATTTTTCGAACGAAATAATTTGAAAATCCCGAAAATATTCGAACCATAGCTGCTCCATGTTAAGATCGGGAAAATTGTCCAATAACATGGTAACTTTTTAATGTTCTTCCCCGTTTTTTTTCGATATTTAATATTATTATTAAATACTGTGAATTCATTGGCATTTTCATCAACTTGCCTTATGGACAAATACAATTTTTCTTATTTGTAAATTAAAACCACAGTTGGAATTTACAACTTTAAGTCAAGAAAAAGGGATTATTTTAATTTTAAGTAAATTTCAATCTAATTCACAATACCCCAAATGTATAATATACTCACAATATCAACAATATATTTGGGTAGCAATAAAAGACTTGAAACGCAACCTATGTTACATCGATGTGCCACTGGTTGCATACCCCAACATTGTAAGACGGCTTTCTTTTTTCTTTATACAGGGTCTATAACGGGGTTCTTTATAACTGTTATAATTTTTTTAAAAGGTATATAATTTTTAATTAAAAATTTTCCTCGTTTTTCATGTTTCTTAAATACGAAATTATTTTTCATTCAAAATAATTTGAAATTTAAAATATTTGAACCATAGCTGCTCTATGTTAGATTCAGAAAAGTTGACAAAAAGCATAGTAATTTATTTATATCCTTAATCGATTTTTTCCTTATTCTAAATTTACATAATTGAAGTTATGCAATTTTATTGAATATTTGTTTTTTTATCATTAACCACGGTGAAAGAGGTCGAGAAAAGTGATAATTTTTTTTTCTCGATAATTTACGCTTGGCACATATCTATGATTCAAATATATTTGAGAAATTTCATGAAAATCAAAATAAACTACATTTAAATTTTAATGTTTTTTTTTCTGATTATTTTTCAACCATAAATTCTCTAAAATAAGTTTTGGATGCCTAATTTTTTAAAATATTTTTTTCCATCGAAAAATCATTTAAAGGCTATGGAATAAAAATTAATGTTCTTAATAAGTGATATTGGAAATTATAAGAAATAAAATTAAAAAAAAAAAAATTTCCTCATCGAGATTTGAATTCACAACCTTCGGCCAGCGAGCCGCAACTCATATCCACTCGGCTAAACAAGCTATAAAATTTGCGATTTTAAAACTAATATTTAAATATATCACTGATTTTTTTTCGCAAAGGGTTCTTGATTTATTTCCAATTAATTACGGTTATTTGAAAGAGTAACTTACCGTAAAGCTTCTATGCAATAATCTTCAAAAACAAATAAAAATTGGTTCTCAAAAGTTCCAGGAATTCCGAAATGTTCGATCAATAATAATAATATTAAAGATGGATTGTTTGAAAAAAACTACACTGATTTTTATTGATTGTTTAATTTTTTTTTGCTTCATTGACTTTTGCAACAATGCCAAACAATCCCTGTTTAATATTTTTATTGTTGGAAATTCATCTGAAAAAAGAATATCCTGAAATAAAAAACTCAATAAATACAACATTGATTCAAAAAAAAAAAAAAATTTTATTGATTTTCCATTTAAATTTCATTACAGAAAATTTTGACAACAATTGCTACTTTATAAATCCCAAATTTAAACTAACAAATATAAAGTTTTAACAATTTTTTTTCTTTGGTATTTTTGAAAATAAAATTTCTACAAAATTTATTTAGACATTTAAATTACAATTAGATACACTTTATACCAATTGCAATATTTACTTTTAACAATAAAGCATTTTTTAAGAAATCACTTTGTCTTTGATTTTATCACTAAACACTGAAAATTTACACTGACAATGTAAAGTTATAACTTTTATTTTCCACAACACTTTTTTTTAAAATTATTCTTTCCGATAATTCAATAATGATTCTTCAACAATCCATCCACTATCCACGTTGTTCCCTGTGGAAGCGTCCAGCTCTCCAAACACCAATGATCCTCCATTGTTGTGTTACTAAATTGAAATAAACATAACAAACATTAAAAATTTATAATTATACAAAGCAACAGAAATATTTACCAATTACTTCATTTTCCAAACTGGCTTTTCCTTATTGGTTAGGAAAAAGTATTCTTCAATTTCCACCGAAGTTCTGTAAGAAATAAATTCAGTGTAGCGATTGTTGTAATGAACAATTATTAGCTACTTTTTCAATATCATAAGTTATGCTTACAAAAATGAAGCAACGTACAACTGGTTGCATACCCAAAACATTTATTAAAATTTTTGTATATGTTGAAATCAACTACCTTGGCAATAATAATATAAGAGGCACCTTATCGATTAATACCTGAATTTTGGAACATTGAAATTGATAGATCGAATAGTTCGACCATAAAAATGGATTTATAATATTTACTGATTTATAAGTGTTAAGGTTTAGAAATTATTTATTACGACAAAAACAAATCCTAGGTCGAGTTCAGAAACCGACTTTGAGCCCCCAAACATGGTTTTACTACTCATATCCATTTGGCTTTAAGTATATTATATCATTCATATAAATTACAAAATGATTATTAATTTATGGGAATTAAAAATTTAATTTTGATCGTCAAAACTTGAATTTTCCAGAATCTGTATGCTTGATAGTAAAGTCGGAATATTTGTCGAAAAAAATTATATCTTTTTTATGTAGGCACTAGACAACCATTAAATACAGGGAAAATCGTTGGCAATATTTATGTATTATCGTTTAATATTATCGTTATGAACCCGAAACTGCCTTTGGTTCGAAAATCATCCCTTATTTAACGACGTTATAAGCTCTTGAAGTTTGGATGGTTTAATGATTTCTTCTGGCACTTTGATGGTCGATTTCATCCCTTAAAAGTGGTTGGTTTTCGGAAAAATTTGCACAGAATGCCCAGATGGACGTATACTTTTGATTGGCATCGACAAAATTTTTTTTTGGAATTTGAGGATTTTTGTGAAAAATCAACGATGGTTAACCCACGGTTTTTTTTGGCCAAAAAATGTTTTGTTTCAAATTCGAAATGGATTGTTATATTATCCTTTAATACATTGCTACGAACCCGAATCTGTGCTTAGTTCGAAAATCATCCCTTATTTAACGACGTTATAAACTATTGAAGTTTGCCTGGTTTAACGAATTCTTCTGGCACTTTGATGGTTGATTTCATCCCTTAAACGTGGTTTGTTTGCGGAAAAATTTGCACAGAATGCACAGAGGGACGTTTACATTCGATTGGCATCCTTAAAATTTTTTTTTGAAATTTGACGATTTTCGTGAAAAATCAACGATGATTTTTTACCCGCGGTTTTTTTTGGCCAAAAAATTTTTTGTTTCGAATTCGAAATGGATTGTTATATTATCGTTTACTACATTGTTACAAACCCGAATCTGTGCTTAGTTCGAAAATCATCCCTTATTTAACGACGTTATAAACTATTGAAGTTTGCCTGGTTTAACGAATTCTTCTGGCACTTTGATGGTCGATTTCATCCCTTAAACGTGGTTTATTTTCGAAAAAATGTCCATAGAAGTTACAGATGGACATATACTTTCGATTGGCATCGAAAAAAATTTTTTTTGAAATTTTATTATTTTCATGAAAAATCAACGATGGTTAACCCATGTTTTTTTTTGACCAAATAATTTTTTGTTTCGAATTCGAAATGGATTGTTATATTATCGTTTAATGCAATGTTACGAACCCGAAATTGCCCTTGGTTCGAAAATCATCCCTTATTTAACAATGTTACTTGCGATTTAATTTTAGATGGTTTAATGATTTCTTCCGCCACTTTGATGGTCGATTTCATCCCTTAAACGTGGTTGATTTTCGGAAAAATTTGCACAGAATGTACACATAGACATATACTTTCGAATGGCATTCTTAAAAATCTGCAGGAAGAAAACAAGAGAGCAATGCATAAGTTTATTGATCGTTTCCATTCGGAACTCCAGATCAGACCAAAAGCCATCAAGAAAATAACAGTCATATTTGAGGCTGTTGAAGCCATGAGTTTGATATCTACCACTAATGAAGAATTACTGGTAAACTTTCCAAAATTGAACTCTTTCTATGATGAGTTATCAGAAAAAGAACTTTTATTAGAAATACCAAGGCTGAGAAGGCACCTGAAGACATCAGAGATTGATCTCGAAGAAGTCCAAAACTGGTCAGTACCTGACGTTTTGAAATTCATAGCTGAATGGGACTTCCTAGAATCTCTCCCATATCTTTCCGGAGTTTTTCAAAGCTAAAATTTATAAAGAAATATTGGCGATCTACCATCGGGACAGCCAAGGGTTTCTAATCTTGCAAAAGGAGTTGATTTTAATGAAGTAATTTACAAGTTTACAGTTCTAAAGCATGGAAAGGGAAGTTCTGATTTACTCGATATTTAATATCACATAAAATTTAATGTAAAAATAACAATTAAAAAAGTAAAATATTTTCTATTTAGTTCTTATTTCCCAAAGTCTTACAATCTTTCACCAATCGAGCTTGAATTATTTTTTCTTCTATTGCCTTTGTAAATATAGGACCTACATTTGTAAACATTACTAAGGATTCTGTATGTCAATGGAGTGTCGTGAGGGGGGTGGAACCAACCCTAGTGACGCCACAGTTTTGGTCTAAAAATTTTAAGTTTATTTTTACTTAATCTTTAGCACCAGCCACCTGTTAAGAGGGCCTCGATCGAAGGTTGCAGGTATGCATACAATCAAAGTTCATATTTGGTCTGCATTAATGCCATACATTTGATTCATAAAAAAATAAATAACATCTAGAGGCCTTGGATCCTGGTCTATTACTATAGGAATAACGTAGAGCAACAGGTGGAAGTTGAATTATATAGTCAGTATATGCAACCAACAATACACCAACGTAATACCAATTGCAATTGAAGAGCTTAAGGGAGAAAGTGCAGTTGAGATTTTGTAGGGTAAAATCGGTCAACTTCAAGTTCTTTTTTCTCAGCAACCGCTGGTCGTATTCTCTACATTGTTCTTTTATTAGTTAGTGTATATAATTGCCTTTGTTTTTATCGTTCTTTATTACGTTCTGGTAATTTTATGATTTGTAATGTCAAAGTGAATAGCACCCAATTTTCCAGCTGATGTTTTTTGTCATAAATGCTTTACTATATATTTTTTTTTTTCAAACGGAACGATAGAATCATTGCTTAGGTACTTCTAAATCAATTAAAAAAAAGATGATTGAAATCGCTTGAGTACTTCCTGAGAAAAATTACATAGAAAAAAAAACAAATTTTTCAGGAGAGCACTTCAAAGGACCTTATGACGTAGTCACTGAAAATCCTCATTCAACTTTACACAAATCGATTTTTCTCTTGTCTATTGAAAGCTTAAATAACCGGGAAGAGGTATAACCATTGTTAACCTTCTTTGAGTCTTACAACAATGTTTTATGGTCTATTACTCAGAAAATAATTTTTGTTTCTTTGGAAACATTATCGGTTGGTGCCTATGAAGCTGTGGCAAGTTTCAAAATGGGCCAGATATCGAAAATGATTTGACAAACTTTTAGTTGTCCAAAAATCATGAGTGATTTTTTTTAAAGCCAAAAAAAATTTTCCCATTTTTTAATCATTTTCAACTGCGCTTTCCCCTTAAACCGCTTAAACTTTTAAATATTTTTCATTTATAATGGAAAAAAACTGTAAAGAAGTTCAGTGCTTTATTATTACTGGATAAAATGAGGTGTAGAACAAATCATTACGATTTGGATCCATGTGAAATCGGTAATATCTATACTAATATATAAAATTCTTACGTCTGTCTGTACATTTCGATTTTGACCCTAATTTTAGGGTAAAAATTTGTTTCAAGAGACCCTTATTCCAAATTTAACATTTTTAAAATTTTGTCTGTCTGTGTGTCCCGATTTAACTAAAGAACGGAACAACCGAATTCAATGAAATTTGGTATTAAGATACAACACAATTTCCGACAGACTATAGGCTACTTATCATTCCAAAAAAATAATAAAAAAAGGTATTCCGTTTACGTATACATTTTTTCCGTATACGTTTTTTGGTTTTCACATATTGTAAACCTGAAAATCCGATATACGTAATCATAAATAAATACATTAATGAGCGAATATCGAATAGCGATAAATTCGGCGAACTGAAAGAATATGATTTAATTATATAGTTGCAATTCAGATATTTTAATAATAAGTGCATAGATACACAATGGTTATACTTGATTGTGGAGGAACTGGGTTTCGAGCCGTTGAACAAATTTTAATTTCGCCGTAGTTTTGTACATTTCAGTAGTGTACAAGTTGAGACAATGAAGTGAAATTTCTACTAATATTCTAAATATCTGGGCGAGTGTTTTGATAACTTTTGACTGTTTTAAGTCATAATTATGACTGACTTTATTGAACTTAACGATAGTTTTTATTTATGTATAGATGGTGATAGATTTACGGATTAATTGGTTCACGGTAGGTATATGGAATAGACCATACTCTTTTTAAATATTTATAAATATTTTTTAAAAATTGATTATTACATAGAACAATTTTATTCTTTGCAACAGTTTATTAAATGTGTTTTTTTAAAGTTGATAAAATAGTGTTTTCAGGTATGATTATGTTTTTCGTAAAAGAAATAAGAAAAAAAAATTCATAAACCACTACAATTAGCAAATTTAAAAAGAAAATATAATCTACACCTACGTTACGTAGACGAAGTTGCGGGGATCAGCTAGTTTATTATAAAATTATATACAAATGTTTAATGTTTACATTATACAATTAGTTTTCTGCCGAAATTTTTCGATGTTTTCTACCATTCTACGAATTAATATTAACTAAATTTGATATATACTTGAAAAATAATTTTGGTACAAAGCCAATCATCATGGTCCAACGTGTTTTTGTAAGTTTAATAGTGTTTTATCTGACACATTTAATAATCATCGTATTTTTCTGATAAATAGAACATAATATTGTAAAAATTGATGGAAATTCCGTACTCAGAACAAATTTTGAAACCATTTACTCAATGACTTCAGTCAATTAATGATTACTCTGATAGAAGAGCAAATATTACAAATATGTGATGGAAAATGTAGACAAGATCTAATGAATTGTAAAATTATTATAAATATCTATTTCCGTTTCCTTTGTGGAGCTGTCCGATCTGTACGACAATATAAATACATAATATTATTGAAATTATCGTCCAGTTATTCAGCGCATCAATTTTTTATGTTTATATGCTCTTTTTAATGAATTTTTGAATGTTTATTCTATTCAAAATTTGTAACTATTGTCCTTTATAGTCTAAATCATGTTGTACCCCCATTTAATTACTATAATGACACGAAATAGTCAAAATTTTAATGATTATCACCAGCAGATATAGCTATAGGCTATTCCTTTTATATCTCTTCTATCGCCGATTTTAAGGTGCCACTTATATACAAAGATGAGACAAGGATGGTTTTATATGGTGCTCCTCGTTTTGTAATAAGGTAACAAGTATCCCTCCGATTTCGCGGATTTTAAAAGGTTTTTACTTTGAACCACGTGTCTCCCAATCACGTGACGAAATTAATCAACTTTTCTTCAACCCTATTTGTTTCTGTAGGTTCTCAATGTATATTTCTTTTACAGATTTCGTTTTTTCATTTTGGTCTATTCAGGTCTATAAAGATTTTTTTCATCTTTATGAAGATTTCTACGGCTGTTTTTCCTGCACCATACCGCACGTTTCGTTGATAAGACATCTAAGATAGATATTTGAAATATTCCACACTTTCTACTGTCTTTCCATTAAGATTTAGAGGTTTGGTCTCATTTGGATATTACCATGAATTTGATCTTCTTTTTATTTATTTTTAAACCATACTTATAGCATTCGCGGTTATAGGATACATTTTACCAATTGAACTATTCTTCAAAGCGAATCTTCTTCTGTAACAATAAAACCATATTATTAAAGAGTTTAACTTTTGGTACATCATTAGAACCACAAAGAAATTCAAATTTACTGGCTACTGCCAGAGTTTCATGGGTTCAAAGATTAACAAAAGGAAAACTTTGTAATAGAATGAGAAACTAAAATAAACTACTTATTGCTTACAATAAAGTAATGAAAAATGTTTAAAGTATGAACTTCTGCGATTGATTCTAGAAGACAAAGTCCTTAAATTTTTATATGAAGGACATCCGTAGATGGTGTGGATGTTTATTGCTGAAATATATTTCCTATGGTTGTATTTAATAGACCCAACATTGAATTATATATATCCATAGGAAATATGAATTGTATTCTGATAATAATTTGTACAGTACAGCAGTTTTTCGGACGTTTTTCAGATGATTTACTGAAAAATAAACGATGGTTAGTCAAAGTGTTTTTTTCATGTAAAAAATTGTTGTTTCCTATTAGAAAATGTTGTAACTACCTTTGGGGTATAGCCTTAAAGAATATTTAACTTGAACTTCATCAAAAAATCGTTCCTATTCATAGTATTATTCCGTTTTCTTCGGAATATATCCTGGTTTCTGTCACTTTCCGGAACGAGTACCTGGACGGCCAAGCTGGAACCGGAGGTTCCTAATTTGATTTACAAATGAGTTCATGGTTTTTTTCAACCATAATAATTGGATTTTATTCCTTTTAACTAACGTTGACTTACATTATCACTTAATAACATGAACCCTCGTTTCCGAATTTTAGGACCATGTATTCAATCGACCAAAGATAGTCTTCGACATCTGGAAATGATTTATCGAAGATTTATATGTTTCCTCAACTAAATCTAAGTACATAATTGCTATTAAAAGTTTAATTTTCGAGAAATTAGCTTCTTCAGGGACCTGTAATATGCGTCATTTTTTTCAACTTTTCTTCAACCCTATTTGTTTCTGTAGGCTCTCAATGTATATTTCTTTTACAGATTTCATTTTCTCATTTTGAGGGGTACAAATGTAGCAGGCCTCCTCGGGATGTACCTCGGAAATCAAAGGACCATGAAAACATAACACTTTCTCGCCTAAAACACCAAATTAAATAAAGCAAATGCTAAAACATTGTGTGATAATGAAACAAATTGTTGATTTTACCTGCGGCGAACTTAAATTTTGGAGACATTTTCGCAATAGCTTGAATTTTAAAGCATTCAGCAATATCTAAATTTAAAAAATTGTTTTGAAATAAAGCTTTGACGTTAATGGAATTGGCGCATAAAATAATTTAAAAATCGTACACCCTGTGCCATCTAGAGGAAATGAGCTGAACTTTTTTGTTTTGATGCGAACCGAACGGTTCCGAGGGGGTGCTTCGGAAGAGCTCGGAAATTCAAATTAGACCGGCAATTAGGAAATTTTAACGGATGATTATCGCCCTTAATTTTTTAGATCCAATAATCATTGGGATATCAAATGAAAGCTTTTGAATTATTCTATCGATTGATAGCAAAAAACAACCAATACCTCCAAGCAATTACTGTGAAAATTGATTTTTCCTAGGTGACTCTTAACCTCTATAAAATTTAACCGAAATCATGTGATTTCACGTAAAATGTAATTAAAAACATAACAATTATAAAAAATTGATGGTTTACAGCTAAATTTGACACTTCAATGCTGATTAAAGGTCTACTTTTCGAGATATAAACGTCTAAAGGGGTCTGTCATTATCTTCATTTAGGAACAAAAATATCTTTATTTCCTCACTCCTATCGCCTTAAATCGATCAATTAGTATCAAAGAATTCTAAATATAACATTTTTTCCACCCGAACATCATTGAAAATTGTATTTTTAACCAATTTAAATTGTATGTTTAGCTGCTGTCACAGTTGTTTATGTTGTGCTTTATAGGCAACCCGGTGAGCATCAAAAAAACAAAATTCGACGATTTGCCCATTTTGAACATGTCAATATTCAGTACTCTAACTCAAATTTCAGACATTTAAGGGTGATTTTCTTTATGCTCAACAAAGATTGGGATATCAAATGAAAGCCAATGAATTACTCTATTGATTTATATAAAAAAATAACCAACATGTTTAAGCGATGACATGAAAATTTCATTATCCGTAAGCGACTACTTCCCTCTCTGACATTTAAGGGTGGTTTTCCCCCCTTATTTGATTGAATCTGATTATGATTGGGGTATCATTTGAAAGCTTATGAATTACTCTATCGATTGATATCAAAAAATTACCAATATCTCTAAGCAATTACCTTGAAAATTTGATTTTTCTTAGATGACTCTTTAGGTTCTTTTAAACGCTAATTTCTCAAAAAGTAGACCTTTAAGCACAATTTAAATGTCAAATTTAGCTGAATATTATTTATTTTGATTGATAGTAATGTTTTTAATTACTTTTAACGGGAAATCACATGATTTCAGCTCAATTTTATAAAGGCCAAGAGTCGATATGGGAAAATCAATTTTCAAAGTAATTGCTTAAAGATATTAGTAATTTTTTGATATCAATCGATAGAGTAATTCATAAGCTTTCAAATGATACCCCAATCATAATCAGATTCAATCAAATAAGGGGGGCAAACCACCCTTAAATGTCAGAAAGGGAAGTAGTCGCTTACGGATAATGAAATTTTCATGTCATCGCTTAAACATATTGATTATTTTTTTATATAAATCAATAGAGTAATTCATTGGCTTTCATTTGATATACCAATCTTTGTTGGACATAAAGAAAATCACCCTTAAATGTCTGAAATTTGAGTTAGAGTACTGAATATGGACATGTTCAAAATGGGCAAATCGTCGAATTTTGTTTTATTGATGCTCACCGGGTTGCCTACAAAGCCAAACATAAACAAATGTGACAGCAGCTAAACATGCAATTTAAATTGGTTAAAAATACCACTTTCAATGATGTTCGAGTGGAAAAAATGTAATATTTGGAATTCTTTGATAAGAATTGATCGATTTATAGAGATGGGAGTGGAGAAATAAAGATATTTTTGTCCCTAAATGAAGATAATGACAGACCCCTTTAGATGCTTATATCTCAAAAAATAGACCTTTAATCAGCATTTAAGTATCAAATTTAGCTGTAAACAATCAATTTTATATGAATGGAATGTTTTTAGTTACTTTTTAGGCGAAATCATATGATTTAAAAGACATTTTATTAAGGCCAAGAGTCGATATGGGAAAACCAATTTTCAAAGTAATTGCTTGGAGATATTAGTAATTTTTTGATATCAATCGATTGAGTAATTCAATAGCTTTCAAATGATACCCTAATCATAATAAAATTGAATATAATAAGGGGGGCAAACCACCCTTAAATGTCAGAAAGGGAAGTAGTTGCTTACGGATAATCAAATTTTCATGTCATTGCTTAAACATATTGGTTATTTTTTTATATAAATCAATAGAGTAATTCATTGGCTTTCATTTGATATACCAATCTTTGTTGGACATAAAGAAAATCACCCTTAAATATCTGAAATTTGAGTTAGAGTACTGAATATGGACATGTTCAAAATGGGCAAATCGTCGAATTTTGTTTTATTGCTGCTCGCCGGGTTGCCTATAAAGCTCAACATAAACAACTGTGACAGCAGCTAACCATACAAATTAAATTGGTTAAAAATACAATTTTAAATGATGTTCGAGTAGAAAAGATGTTATATTTGGAATTCTTTACTAATAATTGATCGATTTATAGCGATAGGAGTGAAGAAATAAATATATTTTTGACCCTAAATGAAGATAATGGTAGACCCCCTTTAAACGCTTATTTCTCGAAAAAAAGACCTTTAAGCAGCATTTAAGTGTCAAATTTAGCTGTAAACCATCAATTTTATATGAATGTAATGTTCTTAGTTACTTTTTAGGTGAAATCATATGATTTAAGTGGCATTTTATTAAGGCCAAGAGTCGATATGGGAAAATCAATTTTAAAAGTAATTGCTTGAAGATATTGGTAATTTTTTGATATCAATCGATAGAGTAATTTATAAGCTTTCAAATGATACCCCATTCATAATCAGATTCAATCAAATAAGGAGGGCAAACCACCCTTAAATGTCAGAAAGGGAAGTAGTCGCTTACGGATAATGAAATTTTCATGTCTTCGCTTAAACATATTGGTTATTTTTTATATAAATCAATAGAAAAAATCATTAGCTTTCAATTGACACCCCAATCATTGTTGTACTCAAAGAAAATCACCCTTAATAGTATGAAATTCGAATTGAAGTACTGAATATTGACAAGTTCAAAATAGGCAAATCGTCGAATTTTGTTTTATTGATGCTCACCGGGTTGCCTATAAAGCCAAACATAAACAACTGTGACAGCAGCTAAACATACAATTTAAATTGGTTAAAAATACAATTTTCAATGAAGTTCGAGTGGAAAAAATGTCATATTTTGAATTCTTTACTAATAATTGATCGATTTATAGTGATAGGAGTGGAGAAATAAAGATATTTTTGTCCCTAAATGAAGATAATGACAGACCCCTTTAGACTCTTATATCTCGAAAAATAGACCTTTAATCAGCATTTAAGTGTCAAATTTAGATGTAAACCATCAATTTTATAAAAGTCTAATGTTTTTAATTACATTTTACATGAAATCACATGATTTCGGTTCAATTTTGTAGAGGTTAAGAGTCATCTAGGGAAATTCAATTTTCAAAGTAATTTCTTGGAGATATTGGTTGGTTTTTTATATCAATCGATAGAATAATTCAATAGCTTTCAAATGATACCCTAATCATAATAAAACTGAATATAATAAGGGGGGTAAACCACCCTTAAATGTCAGAAAGGGAAGTAGTCGCTTACGGATAATGAAATTTTCATGTCTTCGCTTAAACATATTGGTTATTTTTTTATATAAATCAGTAGAGTAATTCATTAGCTTTCATTTGATATCCCAATCATTATTTGACATAAAGAAAATCAGCCTTAAATGTCGGAAATTTGAGTTAGAGTACTGAATATGGACATGTTCAAAATAGGCAAATCGTCGAATTTTGTTTTATTGGTGCTCACCGGGTTGCCTATCAAGCATAACATAAACAACTCTGACAACAGCTAAACATGCAAATTAAATTGGTTCAAAATACAATTTTCAATGATGTTCGAGTGGAAAAAATGTTATATTTGGCATTCTTTGATAATAATTGATCGATTTATAGTGATAGGAGTGAAGAAATAAAGATATTTTAAAAAAATAAAGATAAATATTAAATAAGTTTATAAATATTAAATAGTTTTATAAATATTAAATAAATTTTAAATAAGTTTGTACTATATGTTGTAAGTAGATCGAAAAAAATATTGTTTTTTTTAAAGTTTAAGTATAAAAATCCGGAGGATGAGAATGAGGTTCCTGAAGAATTCTTGTCCGATTGTAAACCACGTTTGTCCGTTGTTAAGAATTGTTTTGGTGATGTTTCGTTGCAAAATGTTAAGCATTTTGATAAGTTCCGGTTGGAGAGAATTGGATTTTTTTCGGTCGATCCATCCTCAAATAATACTAAGGTAATGAAAATCATTATTCTTGTAAGTTTTGGTCATAAGATTTTATGTATTTTTTTTTATTTTAGTTGGTTTTTAATCGAACCACCGTTACACTACTAAAAGAAGATACCGGAAAATAAAAATGCTTTAAATTTTTGTTTGTTTTAATGTCAATCAATTATGAAGTATTTTCATAATTATTATACTAAAATTTCGAGCAATATCATTTGAATTTTACTTGTTTTTTTTTTCAGGTAAAAAAAACCTTAATTAATAGAGATTATTTACGTTTAAAATTTAACGATTTATTGCCATTGAAATACTGCAATTATTTTATAAAATTTATATATATGAAACCATGAAACTTGTCCTTTATGTAGCTTAGAAGTTCAATTGTAGTTATTTCTTAAGACACAGGACAAAATGTTTATCACAGGAATATTCTGATCTATTTTAATTAATTTCATAAGAAATTTCAAATTGCCCTTACAAATAACAAATTAAAACATAAAACTACCCTAAAATTCCCTGAGAAATGTAATTAAATGCTACGTTTATGCAACCATGTATGTTTATTATACATTAGTGTACGCAGGTTGCCTACCCAACTAAATATATATAATTTTCTATAATCTTTAATAATTAACCAAATTTGTTTCTCTATAAAATAAAGTTTTTATTAGAATTAAGATTATTAATTACAATGATGAAAAATTTCCTATAAAATAAAGAAACGACAATTAAAGCTAATTATTCGTACAATTCAAATATTTGTAAAACTATGTTATTGCAATTTATAATATTTGTAATAATTAATTTTTTTTATTATTTTATAAATAATTAATCAAACTTTTGTATATTATAAATCAAGTGGCTGAGGAAGTACGCGCCAAAATTAAAGGGAATATATTCTTGTACGATATTTCTCATATGTCTTATGTTATTGTACAAATTTGTACAATAATATACATAATGTACAAAATTTGCACAGAATGCACGGATGGACGTATACTTTCGATTGGTATTCATAAAAAAAATTTTGAAACTTGACGGTTTTCGTGAAGAATCAATGATGGTTAACCCACGGTTTTTTTTTGACCAAAAAAATTTTTTTTTCGAAATCAAATTGGATTGTTATATTATCATTTAATACATTGTTACGAACCCGAAACTGCCTTTGGTTTGGAAAATCATCCCTTATTTAACGTCGTTATAAGCTCTTGAAGATTTGTTGGTTTTCTATGATTTCTTCTGGCATTTTGATGGTCGATTGCATCCCTTAAACGTGGTTGGTTTTCGAAAAAAAATTCGCAGCATGTACGAATAAAGTCATATTTTTATAAGAAATTTCAAATTACCTTTAAAAATAACAAATTAAACCATAAAACTACCCTAAACTTCTCTGAGAAATCTTATTAAATGCTACATTTATGCAACCATGTATTTTGATTATACATTAGTGTAAACAGGTTGCCTACCAAACTAAATATATGTTGACGATATTTCTCATATGTCCTATGTTGTACAAATATAGTACAATACCAAAGGTGTTTAATATCTGATTGGAATTTACAAGAAAAATCACTTTGTTTTCCATTTTCGGAATTAAATTCTTAAAGTCGATATTTGGTTTTGATTTACTTTAAAGAAGAGCAGTACATATTTGTCCGTAGGACAACAATGCATTACCATTTCTTAAGAATTATAAATATCGAAAAAAATAAGGAAAAACATCAAAATGTTACAATGTGTATCGACACATTTTCCGGATATACCATGGAGCAGCTATGGTTTCAATTTCTTTTGGAAAATTCCAATTATTTCGATCGCGAAAGAAAATTGAATTTTGTAATCTGAGAAATATTTATATACAAGTTAATATTTAATGCAAACACGTGTTGTAGTCGACTAGATATGGTGAGGAAATCTAAGGCAACAATATCCGAGTTTGAACCTCGAAATTGACTTTTTTATTAAAAAAAGAATAAACTTTGCGTTTCTTTGCAAATTTATTTGCTTCCAGGACTCTTATTAATTAGAAATTTCAATTTAGACGACGTTTGACAGAAAATTTAATTAGTGGCCTTAATGATAAACTCTTTGACTTCTTTGAAAGCTTTGAGTTCACTTCTTAATAACACATAAATTTAAATTATTTTGAAAATGAGGTGAAAATATTTGCTAAAAGTTTACTATAGTTTTTATAGATGGCGTTGCCAACTTAGGTCAAGGCAGGTAAAAGTAAATGCTATAAGTTTAGTCTTTATTGCATAGGTGGCGCGATATAGTTACAAAACTTTGGTGAAAATACTTGCTAAAGTAAAATTTTAAGACCCTTTTTTAGTGTTTTAAAAAAAAAATCTTCAGTTATTTAATGTATATTATACTTTTTTTTCGATTTTAATTTAATTTCTGATCAGATTAATTTTTTCTACTCTTATTTAGGGATTTTTAAGGACAAAGGTTTGAGGAAATACAAAAATATGTATACAAATATATAAAATACATTTTATTCTTTTATTTTTGGGATTTAATATTTGAACTTGTTGTACAAATTGTTTTTTATTATAAATAATTTCTTATGGAAATACATAATTTTCAATAAATATCAATCATTTATTCATAAATCAATCAATATCTACAAATATTAATCGATAGATATTCCCAAAGTATTCGAAATTAAAAACAATCATCATTATTGATTAGGTTCGGTTTGAATGAAGATAATTTATGATAAATTTGTCAATACATTTGAAAAATAACATCAACGTTTATTACTACAACTTGTCTACAACATTATAAAATTAAAATGAATTTGTTGGCAATGATATTGGTACAAAAAAATTTTAATTAAAATTTCAAATAATTACAGAGCAATCAAATTTTGTATTCTATGTGCAATATGTAATACAAAAGTTCAACAATGTCAAAAGAAAACATTTTCTTCCCCTTTCCTTTTCTTTTTTATGAAACTCTATTACTGAATAGAAACTGCAAGAAGAAAAAAAAACAGATAATATATTGACAATATTAAATTATCTTTACAATTTCTCACCAAATTTGATGTTAATTTCGGGTGAACTTAATAAATTTTAATAAAATAATCTGCAACAAATAAAATCTTTCATTAATAAAAGAAAATTCATCAAAAACAATGGGATTACCTTTAATTTTTTGGATGGAAATCGAAACTTAGACCACTAAGAACTTATACTGCATTGATTAACTAATTATATATTCATCAGTGGTTTTCCTTTTTCCCATTTTTAGAAATTTCCTTCTTTCATTAGCAGGTACTAACAATTATTTTTTTTCGATTATTCTCCATTCTTTTATAGATCCATAACATAGTCAATATTTTTCTAAAACTGAAAAGAAATTCGCAGTAATATCAATGATTCCATTTGAACTATTAAAGAAATAATGTTTCTTACCAAAATTATAATCTAAAGCCTTATAATCTAAAATCTTAAAGATGATAATATGGCTGCTTTCCATCGTTGAAAATATATCCAAACTTTAGGCAATTATGAATTGAAATATTTACATTTTAATACAAATATTTCCTCAAAATAATTCATCGTAGGTAACTAAAGAATGTTTCCAATCGATGTTTAAGGAACAATCCTTAAATTTAAAAAGAAAATAATAAACTAAACATATTATATTCCATGAAGTTTCATGAAAACTTACTTGTTTTCCAAGAATATTAACTCCCCTTAAACAAAGTATCCATTCTTATGGTAACTAGTTTTCCCGTTTTTCTCTTGTAGGATTTTTTATAAACCAATGCCAATAACAAACTTTTGTTCGCCAATTTTCCTCCAAACTTCAATGGATTAACAGTTCATAGTAATTTTTCTGAAACTGGAAATAATTTGATTTTAATATTCATTGATCCACTTAAATCATACTGCAAAAAAATATGTCTTACCAAAATTTTACTTTTTCGATTATCAATTTTTCTACAAGTTCTTGAAGATGATGATGTAGTGATGGATTTTGGATGAACATCTCGTTTCCTCTGGTGGCTCTCCTCGACAAAAATGTATACCAATTGCAAGAACGACACTTTACACTTTACATTTAACACTAACTTAACACTTTAGCACTTATTCCTCCAGGGAATATAACACACTTTTACAACACAACACTAATCACTGACCGAAACGCGTAATCCAGATTGGGTGACGGAAACGAACTCACTTCATTATTTAACACTTTTTATATTGTCAATTCTCATTTTTATTTAAAGACGAAGGAAGAAAAAAAAATGATTAGTAAATACAAAAGCTTGACTCTAAATCTCTATGCTACAATAGAGAGTATAAACATTTTGGCAATCCCTGCTACAAGGGACATCCCCATTTACCTGCCTTTAACATAGAAACCACTTTGGCCACAAACTACCTAATAAACTACTAAGCTAATTGTTGCAACCAGGATTCGAACTCGTACACAACATCAATTGATGTCCTGGAATCCAAAACCTAACGATTCGCGAACAAAAAAAGCACTTTATCAATCGAATCACTTGCAGTTCACACTTGTTTATTAAATGTTTTTTAATGTCCCCGAAAGTGCATTTTATTTAAGAAAAACTACTTTAATACACCGCGCGCGGAAAAAAAAGCAAACGGAAAATGTGACCAAAAGTGGTTCCTCTACAAAAGCCCACACCCCCTAGCTGAAAAGGAATCAAGTGGGATTAGAGAAAAAAAGCTACGGACTTAACTTTAATCGAAGTCCTCGTCTGCTACCAACGCCTTCCAGGAACTGCAACTCCAAAGAACAGCTTCCATTTCCAGGTCCATGATTCCAGGAATTGAAGATCACAAGAGTTCCAAAGCTCTTATTAAATCGACCGCGACCCGACACGAACTTTCGTGTAACACTCCCGAACGATTTAAAATTTCGCGAAAATTTCGAATAACTAGTTCTTGCTTTATAACTGAAAAGCATATAGATTTGTCAAAGTTCACGCGTTACCGATAATGTATTCAACGTAGAACACATAGTAAAACCGCGCGAGTACGAAAACGGAAGGAAATATTTTTACGAACGGAAAACGAAACGATTCACAACACTTAATTCCTTTTATTTTTAGCTGGAAAAGAAATAAATAAATTAATATTGTAGAAAATATGTTTAAACTTATAAATACATACGAGGAGGATAAACCCCGTCAGCTGCAATTATCCTCGAAGTACACCAACTGCAGATAACGACTCCTAGTTACTCCTCAGTCCTCCTAGCGTAGTCCATTCATTTGATCCAATAGAAATAATCCACAGTTTCCTCTTAATCTTCCCTAATAATCGAGCTTGATTCTCAATTTTATTCCCTGCAACAATAGTTATAAGCAAAACCTTTGTAGAATTCAACAATCAAAGTTTCAAATTTTCTTACCCACAATGCCTTCTTAATTCAAGATCAAGTTTTGCAATATCTTTACTATACGCTTTATATGGTAGTTAACTTCTTTTATAGCTAAAAAAGGGTCAATTAAATTAGTACGCTAAATATTATGTCTCGTCTAAAATACATACGAAAAGGATGATTCCAAAACAATCGTTTATGTTTCATGGAATTGGAAAGAAATGCTCCAATTTATAATTATTCTTTTATAAGTAACAGAAGAGATTCTCGTTCTTCACAAAATTGAAATTTCCAGAATGTCCTGAACTGTTAAAACTGATATTTCATAAATTGTACCCACAACATAATATTCTCAAATGTCTAATGTTTGAACGGCATAATGTTAAAGAATTTAGTAGGACAATACCTAAAATTGCAAATTGTAAAGAAAATAAACAGTAAAAATTACGGGAATGCAATAAAGTTATCTGAAACCTTACCTATTTTTCAGGCATATGAATCCCCAAAATCTAACATGTAAGATTTTCCATTCATCTGCTTACAATTCCTCCGTCATTTATATAAGTTGTTAAAACAATTAATATTGATTAACTTCAGAACTTTTAATATCCTAAAAAAAAAAATAAACTTTACCAAGAATTACACATAACAATGACTTATGAAAAGCAAAGACTTACATCAAACAACAATCTGGTGATAAAATCGTAACAAAGCGAAAAATATTCAAATTTTGTTCTTCGAACATTTCATAGAATTCCAAACATTTCATACTGTTTCTCATTTATTTATAGAAATTGTGACGACTAGTAAATACCTAAAAAATAAGTCTGTAACAAATACATTAGTCGGTATAAAAGAAAACTTTAACAGAAATATTTTCAATACTTTTTTTTATTGGGATGGAAAACGAAACTCTAAAGCCACTAAAACTTTGGGTTCCTCTGTATATTCCTCGGTAATTATTACTGCGGTTCAATGAATATCAATTATTTTTTAAACATTTTCTCCCATCAATAGCGCCAGTATCTCTTTTTTGCCAATTTCCTCGGATAACATAAAAAAGCATTGGTTTTCTCCCTGAAACATAAGTAAAATAAATAATTTTTCCATTCAAATCATAATATAGAAATATTGTATCTTACCAAAATGTTACTCCGATACGATCAATCCTCAGAGAAGTTCTTGAAGATGACGATGTATTAATGAATTTTGGATGAACTTCTCGATTCCTCTAGCTGTTCTCCTCGACCAAAATGTATCTCAATTGCAGGAACAACACTTTACACTTTAAATTTAACACTAACATAACACTTTAGCACTTATTCCTCCAGGGAATATAACACACTTTCACAACACAACACTAAGCACTGACCGAAACGCGTAATCCAGATTGGGTGACGGAAGCGCACTCACTTCATCATTTAACACTTTTCATATTTACAATTCTCATTTTTATTTAAAGACGAAGGAAGAAAAAAATGATTAGTAAATACAAAAGCTTGACTCTATATCTCTATGCTACAATAGAGAGTATCAACATTTTGGCAATCCCTGCTACAAGGGACATCCCCATTTACCTGCCTTTAACATAGAAACCACTTTGGCCACCAACTACCTATCAACTACAGTAGCTAATTGTTGCAACCAGGATTCGAACTCGTGCACAACATCAATTGATGTCCTGGAATCCAATACCTAACGATTCGCGAACAAAAAATGCACTTTATCGATCGAATAATCACTTAAAGTTCACACTTTTTTATTAAATGCTTTTTAAAGTCCCCGAAAGTGCATTTTATTTAAATAAATCTACTTTAATAAACCGCGCGCGGAAAAAAAAACAAACGGAAAATGTGACCAAAAGTGGTTCCTCTACAAAAGCCCACACCCCCTAGCTGAAAAGGAATCAAGTGGGATTAGATAAAAAAAACTACGGACTTAACTTTATTAGAAGTCCTCGTCTGCTACCAACGCCTTCCAGGAACTGCAACTCCAAAGAACTGGTTCCATCTCCAGCTCCATAATTCCAGGTATTGAAGATCACTAGAGTTCCCAAAGCACTTATTAAACCGACCGCGACGCGACACGAACTTTCGTGTAACACTCCCGAACGATTTAAAATTTCGCGAAAATTTCGAATATTTATTAAAGTTCTTGCTTTATAACTGAAAAGCATATAGATTTGCCAAAGTTCACGCGTTACCGATAATGTATTCAACGTAAAATACATAGTAAAACCGCGCACGAAACGAAAACGGAACGAAATATATTTACGAACGAAAAACGAAACGATTCACTACACTGAACTCCTTTTCTTTATAACTGAAAAAGAAACAAGGGGATTAAGGTTGAAAGATTTATGCTTTACCTTAAATATCAGATACTTACGAGGAGGATATAACCCCAGCTGCCGTTAAAGAGTTCAAGAAATTGCGTCCAATTTTGTGATCCCTGAGTTGATAAATCCATTGGCAATCCCAGCGCCGTTTTCCAGTTAAAAGAATCAATTAATGCCTCGAAATCTTCCATAATAATCAAAGATTGATGTTTCAGGATCTATTGATCTTTACTTATATTTTCTATAAAAATGATTGATATAGTTACTAACATTGAAGCAATGAAATCGAATTCAAAGTTCCTTACCAATAAGACTTTTTAATTATGGATAGAATATGTTTGTTCTTTTGCATTATTATGTTAAGTCGATGTTAACTTTTATTAAGCTAGAAAAAAATATATTGAATTAGTATATAAAATACTATGATTTTACTTTATAACATACGATGAGAATAAATTCTTTTCAATCATTAAACCTTCCTTGAATTTCCCGGTTAATAATTTTGAAAATATTAACGAATAGGACGTGGACGATGTTTTATTGTCGAATTCTCTAAATATTCCTAAAAATTGATTATTTTTAGAGAAACATAGATTCAATAAAGACATCAGAAATCTTACTTGTTTTTCCAGAACATCATAATCCAAATTCCATTCCATCTATGTTTTATTAGGGACATTATGGACAAAAATCTGCAACAAAGACGTTAATTAGTACGAAAAGAAACTAAAACTGAAATAATATGTTTACTTTTATTAATTTGGATGGAAAACGGAACTTTGAACCACTTATAGAAATTTCTGTAGGATCTATTGAATCATCATTTCGTTTGTGGTTTTCTTATTTTTCTCTTTTATAAATTTCTTTCTTCCAATGGTAATGGCAATTGATTGCTTTTGGCCAATTATCCTCCGCTTTTTCATAGAATAATAAAAGTCTTCTGTATTTTTCTGAGTCTGGAACAAAATTTCTAAATAATATCAGTGGTTTCTAACGAATTATAAAGATATAGGTAACGTTTCTTACAAAAATTTTCATCTGCAACCATCAATTGTCCACATATCTATGAGGATGGTCATATGGCTGCTCATCATTGCAGAAACGAAACGAGTCACTACACTTAAATTCTTTTATTTTTAACTGGAAAAAAATTAAATTGATTAATATAGTAGAAAGTATGTCTTAACTTATAAATACTTACGAGGAGGATAAACCCCGTCAGCCGCAAATATCCTCGAAGTACACCAACTGCAGATAACGACTCCTAGTTACTCCTCAGTCCTCCTAGCGGGGTCCATTCATTTGATCCAATAGAAAGAATCCACAGATGCCTTTAAATCTTCCATAATAATCGAAGCTTGAATTTTATTCATCAATTTTATTCCCTAGAACAATAACTATTATCAAAACAATGATAGAATTAAACAATCAATGTTTCAAATTTTCTTACCCACAATGCCTTCTTATTTCAAGATGAAGTTTTGCCATTTCTTTAGTATACGCTTCATATGGTAGTTAATGTCTTTTATAGCTAAGAAAGGATCAATTAAATTAGTACGGTAAATATTATGTTTTGACTAAAATACATACGAAAAGGATGATTCCAAAATAATCGTTTAAGTTTCATGGAATTGGAAAGAAATGGTCCAATTTACAACTATTCTTTTACAAGTAACAGTAGAGATCCTCGTTCTTCACAAAATTGAACTTTCCAGAATATCCTCAACTGTTAATATTGATAATTTATAAGTGGTACCCACAACATAATATTCTCAAATATCTAATGTTTGAACGGCGTAATGTTAAAGAATTCAGTAGGACAATACCTAAAATTGCAAATTGTAAAGAAAATAAATAGTAAATATTACCGGAATGCAATAAAGTTATCTGAAACCTTACCTATTTTTCAAGCACATCAATTCCCAAAATCTAACATGTAAGATTTTCCATTCATCTGCTTACAATTCCTCCGTCATTTATATAAGTTGGTAAAACAATTAACATTGATTAATTTCAGAGGTTTACTATCCTAAAAAAGAAAATAAGCTTTACCAAGAATTACACATAACATGGCTTAAGAAAAGCAAAGACTTACATCAAACAACAAATTGGTGATAAAATCGTAACAAAGCAAAAATTATTCGAATTTTGATCTTCGGAAATTTCATAGAATTCCAAACATTTCATACTGTTTCTCATTTATTTATAGAAATTGTGATGACTAGAAAGTACCTAAAAAATAAGTCTGTAACGAACACATTAGTCGGTATAAAAGAAAACTTTAACAGAAATATTTTCATTACTTTTTATTTTTTGGATGGAAAACGGAATTCTAAACCACTAAAATTTTGGGTTCCTCTATGTATTTTTCGGTAATTATTACTGCGGTTCAATGAATATCAATAATTTTTTAAACATTTTCTCCCATCAATAGCAATAGTATCTCTTGTTTGCCAATTTTCTCGGACACCATAAAAAGCATTGGTTTTCTTCCTGAAACATAAGTAAAATTAATATTTTTTCCACTCAAATGAAAATAAGGAAATATTGTATCTTACCAAAATGTTACTCCGATATGATCAATCCTCATAGAAGTTCTTGAAGATGATGATGTATTAATGAATTTTGGATGAACATCTCGTTTCCTCTGGTTGCTTTCCTCGACCAAAATGTATCCCAATTGCAGGAACAACACTTTATACTTTAAATTTAACACTAACTAGACACTTTAGCACTTATTCCTCCAGGGAATATAACACACTTTCACAACACAACACTAATCACTGACCGAAACGCGTAATCCAGATTGGGTGACGGAAGCGCACTCACTTTATTACTTAACACTTTTTATATTGTCAATTCTTTTTTTTATTTAAAGACGAAGGAAGAAAAAAAATGATTAGTAAATACAAAAGCTTGACTCTAAATCTCAATGCTACAATAGAGAGCATCAACATTTTGGCAATCCCTGCTACAAGGGACATCCCCATTTACCTGCCTTTAACATAGAAACCACTTTGGCCACCAACTACCTAAGAAACTACTAAGCTAATTGTTGCAACCAGGATTCGAACTCGTGCACAACATCAATTGATGTCCTGGAATCCAATACCTAACGAATCGCGAACAAAAAATGCACTTTATCAATCGAATAATCACTTGCAGTTCACACTTGTTTTTATTAAATGTTTTTTAAAGTCCCCGAAAGTGCATTTTATTTAAGAAAAACTACTTTAATAAACCGCGCGCGGAAAAAAAAACAAACGGAAAATGTGACCAAAAGTGGTTCCTCTACAAAAGCCCACACCCCCTAGCTGAAAAGGAATCAAGTGGGATTAGATAAAAAAAGCTACGGACTTAACTTTAATCGAAGTCCTCGGCAGCTACCAACCGCTTTCACAGCCTCAATCCAAAACTCCTCCATTCCAAATGCCGGCACCAACCACTAATATTTGATGATATTCCAGAAATTCTGCAAAAAAATACATCAGCGTTATTTCAATACTTTTAAAGGATTCTTTTGAAAATATGCATTTTCTAAATAATTTTTCGAAAATTTTTTTTTTCTTAATTACAAGTCCTAATTTGCTAAACCAAATTGGATTATGCATTTATAAATAACAATTATTTTCCCCTTATGATTGGAATATACTTTTAAAATCATACTTGAATTAAAAGTAACAAATAAATTTAATTGAAATTTTTTCATAAGTGTTACAACTGATACTTATAATTCAAGAACAAGTTGGTGATTTCAATGCATGTAAGTTAGGATGATTGCCTACACATCTGCATATTAAAATTTACGCCACCTATGATGCATGAAGTGAACACACATAGTCACTGGTTTGAGTTTTGGATAAATTCATCATCTCTTTTAGCATTGCATTTAAGCATTGCTATATGCCGACAATTTTCCTTTCTAGAATTTCGGGAATTTTAATCAACAAGTTGCCAAAATTTTTTTAAAAATTTATAAAGTGGCACAATTAAATTGTAACATTTTTTACAAAAAAAAAATATAATATAATAATTAATTAAATAGGCTTTTGAAATAATTAAGGCCTTCTTGGCTGGGCAATGAAAAATAAAATTGCAGTAAAAGAAACGAACAATATTAATAGAGTGGTTCTTTTTTCACAATGTCAATGCAATTACTTGCACTTTTCGACAAATCAAGATGGCTTCCACTAGTTTCCAATTGACGGTGAATGGAGAAGATTGACGATAAATTATTTTTTGGACATTCGGGAATAACGTTAATCGCGATTTATCAAATGAAAATTGAAAATTTACAATTCATATGTTTCTTTTCTTTTCATGGGAAACGAAATAGTCATGGAAAAAAGTTTCGAAAATTGTCTTTTGTTTTAGGCAAATGCATTTCGTGATGACGATTTTTTTACAGATATTTACGCAAAGTATGACTTACGATTGAATAAAGTAAAGATGATCAAGTATTGGAAATTAACTTTTAAACTATTTTCACTACATTTTTAATGTTCATTAATTGATTTTTTTCAAGTTATCGATTTCGACCTTCATGGATCATTCAATGACGTTCAATGACTCGTCATTGCATTTCATATCAGTAGTGTGGCTCCCCCAAAGATTTTTATCAAATGCATAATCCAAAATGGCGATCTTTCTTTGTCATTTTAAGAAACGATTTTTGAAATGAAGATTAGGGGAATTTTTCACTTACCCCAACTTTGGTAATATGATGAATCGATGCCAGATGAATCCCACTATCACTTTAAACACTTTTCTGGATAATTGCAACGATTTGTCCCGATTTTTGGGAGAATTTTAACGGACCGAAATTCCCCCTTTAAGATCGCGAAACACACTGAGGGATCGGTACGAGTTGGTACGGGCCGATAGGTAATGCGTTTCGTCATCGAGTGCTCTCCTTGCGTTGATGCGTATTTTGGAAATTTTAGCAAAAGAAAAAAAATTAAATTAAAATATTTCAGATAATTAGTTTTAAAAAATTAATTAAAAAATATTTTCTTATATAAAAATGGAACTTAAACTTGTTTCAATACTTAGAAAAATAATTTTCCTACAAGTAAAAAAAAAAATATTTTATCATTGCACCCAACTTTTTTTCCTTCCCAATTTTATAAGAAGTTCTTCAGAAAAATTGAAACATTGACAACTGATTTCACTGCCCCTGATTTTTCAATTTGATAAAGTTGATACCTAATATCTATAAGACAATGCTATAACTACAAATCTTTCTTCATATTTTACGATTTGTGTAACTTATTCTTCTTTCTAAAGACCTATAAAAGCACTGTCTTTTCAATTCTAGAAAATCGTGGAATTCTACTAAGTCCTGTGGATTTTTCATGTTATTGAACTATTTAGAAGTTTTTGGTCAAATCTACATTAGATTCGTGAAGTTTACCTTTTCATACATCAATGAATTTATGTGTCCTCAATGGTCAGAAACTTCTTCGGATGAAAGATGGCTAAAGAAGTTCAAAGCATTGTTTTCATTCGATCATTCGACTCCGTTTATTTACTGTAATCACCAAATATGATATTCATTTTCCCGATTATCTGATCTGTCAAAAAATGTGTACAAGAACTTTGCAGACTTTAAATGTATTGCACAAATTTTCAGCTCTTTCCTGATCTAATATTGCTGGTCCCCGGTTAATGAAATATTATACATTTTGCTAACAATTTTATCCACTGTTAGTTCCATCGGATCTACCCTGAAATATTCCCTTTTAATTTTTCTGAAATATCTTCTTAGCCATTAAATTGCAACATCCCCTATCGTAAAACAATTAATTAAGTACTATGTATGAGATTTAATAAGACAAGTTTTCATTAAAAGCAAGACTGTTGGAAGAAATCCGCATCCCCGTCAATGCAATACTTTTACGGAAGTAATTTTGTTTTTATGAGAACCAAATTTGGTTAAAGAGTCTTAAGTCCGAATTAAAAAGTGAAAAAATTGAAGATTGTTTAAATGTCCCTCATAAGTTTTTATTTTCGTTTATCCTTTTGATAGTCCCATCCATGTGGAAACTACTTCCACCACCTTTAAAATCGGATAAATGATTCAAAGTAAAATTCATTAACCAAATACATCTTAGTCTTTAAAAATGACTTTCCCACTTTTGAGATTTATCTGTATACTTACATAATCTTAAATTTATACATAAATACAAATATCTGGATTAGTAACATTCCTTGCTAAAATCAGTTAACAAAGGAATTCAAATTGTACAATTATATGCATAGTTCTTTACAAACTAATGCATTTACTATTCTTCTTTGCATCAAAATTTAATCAAAAAGTAATATTTAATCGTATACATATGATTTGTTACATATTTGATTATAAAAATGATAAAAAAATATACAAAATTTAATCCTGTTTCAAACATTACAATTGAAGAGAAATACTATTACATTGATTACAATTTTACAAGTAGTTTCAACACAAATTGATAAAAATACTCAAAAAACAATTAATATTGTTAGTCCAATGCTTTTAATACTAAATATTTAGCAACATGTAAATCAGTGCTCCGAAAAATGTATCGATTTGTAATCGCACAGAACAAAATACGGAGTACCATTGCACTATGTATGTAGGTTCGGCTAAAAGAGGCTCCGTTTGAAAGGTGCTCTCAAAACCAATGAGAACTCCACACTCCCGACCAAGCGCACTTCGTGCTCTCATGGAATTGGTGCTCCATACGATTGGCTATACAAATCGGTCAAGTCGGAATGAAATGTTTTAGTAGACTTTCCCTGCTTAAATCTAATTCTAATTAAATCAATAGTGGTTTATGGTTTAGGCATTGTTAACAAGTAAATATTTTGTATGTTTTACAAACAAAAAAGATTATAAACCTCCGAAGGTTTCAATGCTTTAATCTAATCTATTGCAGTGTATTCATACTGATTTGCTTAAAGGTCTTTAAATCCTTTGTAATCTTTATTGGTTGTTAAGACAAAACCAGCAAGAAGCTTATCCCTTTCTCTATATTATGGTCGTTGGGAAATACTTAATGATTCCATTGCATAATTATTAAATTGAAGTAAAATGTTAGGCAAAAATTAAATTTTAGATATACAAATACAAAGTAAATACTTTTTACTATATCTGATATATTTTTCGTTAGAAGAAAATTGTTTTTCCAATAGGATAAGCCTAAGAAAACTAAAGCACTACTTTCACAAATATACTAAGTGGTAGTTTTATGTAAATTTATAAATCTTAGTTCTTATAAAAACTTTTTACAATTTATAAAGTCTAAAAACTAGTTCTAACACTTGGGAAATGTGAAAATTATAGAACAATTCAATTTAGTAATTTCCCACAAAAATTCAGTTAATATTAACAAAGATCAATGTAATTTAAGACATAGTAATTGAATATTTCTAGGCACTACTTAAATTAGTATTCCTTGAATATTGAGTGCTTAGTTTGCTTAATTAGTTTGTATACTTCTTGTCATTTAAGTTTAAAGTTACAAAAAATCATAATTTTTCTAAATATTAATTAAATATACCAACGTTAAACCATTAATACTGTGTTTACAGTATGTGATTATTAAATTATTGTAATCTGTTATGGATGTCTTTCGAAATGTACTAACAGTATTGTAAGGTATGATATAATTAAATATACTGCTGATCTATATCTTTCTAGCCTTTTGTGCAGTTCTATTCTGCCATCACGATTCCTCAATTACTTTTGATAAAGTGCAAAACACTGACAGTACAATATAGCATCCACTTATAACGTTATTCAATATTATCCAATAGTATCAGTACATTTCTGAAGACATCATATAAAAAACATTTATCTACTATTCACTTGCAAAAGCTACCAAAATGGTAATTGAACTTTGCCAAAAGTTTGGCAATTAATTTAAAATATTCTATTAAAAATTAACGTGAGAAATCCCTCTCTGGGTTGCCAGCAAAATACGTATGTATTCACTTATTGAGAGTATAATAATATAACATGATTTAAAGTTTTAGCTAAGATTAATTTTTCAATTACCATCCTGTAATCTTTTTCAGCGATCATTAAATAGTTATGGATTTCTCCATTGAAATGTTTGATTTATCTTATACGGTCAATATTATTGCGTCAATATCGATATTGGTTTTATAAATTGATGTATTTTGAGTAGTGTTTATAATAATAATCCAACTTTTCGATTTATTGCTGCAACCAATATTGACCGTTTAAGATTGAGCCTAAGTGATATGATTTACATAGTAAAAAATTAAATGAACTCATTTATAGACCACATATGGAACATTATTTCTATTCAATGGATACGGAATTTGAATCCCTTGTTTATTGTTATTTTTAAGAATCCAAAACCGTTCCTAAATAACCTGAACAAGATCAAATCTTTGAACTGACCAATTTTTCCAATTTAGCATTTTTTTTCATTTCTATTGTAAACTTTGACGATAAATATTCCCAAGTGATAAACTATGGAATAGGACTTTAATTTTCAGAAATGAGACTTCTAACAAATAAAAATCACCATTCAAATTTGAGTTTATTTGAGATAGAGGTTCTGAGAACCGGTTTTGATGTTCTTTAGGCTTTTAAGAATGGCTTTTGGAAGAGAAGATAAACGAAAGAATCACGCCCCTATTCTTCTCCATTGCAAAAATAAATGACGCGGCGTATAAATGGAGTTCATGCAATTTTTTTCTGGATTATCATGTAAATTCATGGAGAAATCCAAGTCTATTTGATATGTGTTAAAAGGCTAAGACACAATTATCTGCGATATTTTCTTGCGTCCATAAATCAATAACTGTTTTCTTCATATATTCGTTTTCTTGCGAATCTTCTTCGTTACTAAAAATCCGATTGGATCTGCCTTTAAAATTTCTCATTTCTTCTGATAGTTTAATCGATGATTTTCGGCGAGTAATACCTACGGTGAAAAACTTTTATAAATGATAAAGTTTAAAAATATTAAAAAACATAATAAAATGATTAATTTTCACAAGTGCTATGATTAGATAATGCCAATATATTACTGCAAAATAAATAAAAAAGGTGGCAATTTTAAATTTCTTAAATTTGATTTTCTCAAGTGTAAGCACCGATTTACCACATAAAATAAATGGATATATAAACTAAAACCCTTCGCAAATGTTACACTTTTCATAAACTACCATTTTTTTAAAAGTTTATTAAGATATTTAAGAAATTGTATCACCCCCTTAGCGACTTTAACGAATGCAACCGCTATACTCTTGAAAATTATTAGAAATATATTGGACATTATGCTAAGGGTCAAATATGAAGTACCTACAACAAAGTCTCATTAATTTTTTCCTCAAAGTTTTTCCTACTTTTCAATTGTTTTCGAAGACTTAAAAAAAATTAACTTGTTACCTGCACAATTTCCTTTACAAAAAACCAATGGAAAACTTTATCTGGAGGCAGTGATGGATTTACGCCTAGGCCCGCGAGGCCTGGGCCTAGGGCGGCAAAATTTTAAAGGCGAAGAATTCACAGATATTTTAAATTCAAAAATTGATTTTAGTTAGTTTCGCTATGAATGTATGGATTATCTTCAGTAAAGTACAATATTTTTTATAAAATTTACTTTCCAATTAATCACATCACATTTTTCAAGTATTAAATCTGGTAATTCGGAGACATTTAGAACCAATTAGAGATCCTCATAATGGTATTTTTTAAAAGCCGTAAAACTTTGAGCTAAATTCGATTTTTTTTTGTCAAAACATTAAAGTCCTACGCGAATCCTGGTAGTCGAAATACGTTGTACTTATCTAAAACAATCTAGTATGCTTACGAATAAGGAGAAATCTTCGTTATGAAAGTATTCGTATAATGAAGTAGGTGTCTTACATTATCTTCTTAAAATATTACATTATCTTCTCAATACTAAATATATCCGAAAGTATTTGGAATATATAGCATTACGGAATTTTCGAGATGTGTTACCCAAAAGATGACAATGCTCTGTGCTATTTTTGAATGCCAACACCAAATTGTTCAGAAGAATGATCTTATTGCACCCTGAAAAAACGGGAAAGTTATTAACATGCAAGTGTGGATCAAGATTTACTTAATGTCCTGGCAATATTATCTATTGAAACTGAATTAGTACGAAAAATTGATTACGGTTATATAGTTGAAGTTTTCCGCGATCCAAGGCCAAAAAGAAGAAGTATAAATCATCAGTGATTGTTGGAAAAAAGTTGAAAAATGTTTTATCTTGATAATCATTTTTTTATGGAACAACCAGGGCGGCATATCGAATGAGGCTTAGGGCGGCATCGAACCTAAATCCGCAACTATCTGGAGGTGAATATCATCCCTTTGATTTTTAATTGCCAAATATGATATATATCTTATCATTGAACTATTGCTTTATTGGAGTACAATCTAAAAGAAAATGATCAATCGAAATGGATATTTGTGATAGGTAAACTATAATTACCAGGTAACTATCAATAATTGAAAATTTTTAAACATAGTTTCAATTGTTGAGCTTTAAATAAGACAATGACGTCAAATTCTTCAAAATCCAATACTTTTATAAAGTTTTTGTAATGTTTATCGCAAATTTCTTGTAAGTTGCGGGCACCACCCCTTCTTCGATTTCTGGACTCCTAGAAAATACTTCTTTTTCGGAATAAATTCTGCAATCCCATCGCTCTATGGTTTCCAAAAAAAATTCAATCATTTTTAGCGAATCAAAGAGTTACTAATAGTTTTGGTGCACCTAAAACGGTAATGCATTCAAAAGGGGTAGTTTTTCAATTTATGCAACAATTATTATTAATAAAATTCAAAAGACCATTGTAGTAGGGTTTATCGTACATATTTTATCCCAGCTTCGAGAATTTGCATTGAAAATTTCGGGATACCGGGTGAAGTTGATCAAGGATGTTGGTCCCATTTCAAGGATTCTAACCTTACTTAGTTGTGATTTGGAAGGACCTTTGAAACAATAAAAACTAAATTAAAATATAATTTAGCAATTAATTTATTTAATTTCCACACCTGAATTTTACCTTTCTAATTATTTATTATTCGATGACAATAAAAATTTAACGATAAACAACAGTATTCAATATGAGAAAAACAAAGCACTGCGAATGTAATACACCTTTGCATGCATACTAAAAAAACATTCAAAATCTCCGTTACTTGTAAGGTCAACAGTAACGCCATCTGTAAAAAATGCGTGAATTTATTTGGTCAAGTTAGTAGAGAATCTCACCATGTATTAAAGCTCTTCATAATTTAAGCGCTTTTATTTGAAAAGTTTCAATTTTTTTTTTCTAATAAAATGTTTTTATTCATATAATTTTTTTTATATTTTTATCACTTCAAAGCTTAATCTAAGATAAAAAGGGAAGCAAAAGTTCCAAAAAAAAAAAATCCAAAATGAATGGGCTGCAATGTATATTCTTATATTAACGTATCTGAAACTTTTGATATTTCCAATATATTTATCAATTATAATTTTCATCGGCCCCCCTCCTCATTATTGGTCTTATAATAGCGATACACTGAATGATTAATTAAATAATATAACTGAGATATTTTCTTATTGTCAGCCCCGGGTGAACTTAATTCCTTGGTATTTCTAACTTTCAAAATTTATACAATTTTTTTCAAACTTCATCCGCAATTTAACTTCTTCTGTTTTCTCCACTTTATCCTATTACCCTTTATTCTATTCAGGGCTTCTCCTGAAAGATTTACGGTGGCATTCATCATCCTTATATATCCGTAGAAAATTTGTATATAAATTTTCGAAAGATTCACTGTAGTAAAAGATTCTTTGTAGGGAAATTGGAAGATTATTTTTCATCAATATTTAAATCAATAAATAAAAACATTTATTTGCCATTAATAATATAAAAGTGTTGTGTTTAATTTCAATTTTTATTGTGGCCTAATTTATGCCTTTTTAAATTGCTGACATCATTAAATGATTTATCTGTAATAAAATCAATTTTTATAATTTAAATATGCAAATTTTTGTTCTTCATACTTACTACAAACATCACAAACGTAAGGCCTCTCACCAGAATGAATTAATTTATGTTTCCTTAGGCTACCCGATTGAGTAAATGATTTATCTGTAACGTATTTCTATTACGACCAATTTTCTTTACTTATTAACCATAAGAACATTTAAACTTACTACAAACATGGCACACGTAAGGCCTCTGACCTGTATGAATCAATTTATGTTTTGATAATTTACCCATTTGAGTAAATGCTTTACCTGAAGTATATAACCAAAATCAATGATAAATTAAATAATGAAGAAAAAATCATACAACATCCATTGATACTTACTACAAATGTCACAAACGTACGGTTTTTGGCCAGTATGAAGCAATTTATGGTGAGCCAAACCACAAGAATGTCTAAAAGTTTTATCTGAAAGACAATTAAGAAGTATATTATTCGATTCTACATAACTTTTTAATATACTTACTACAAACATCGCACGTGTAAGGTTTTTGGCCGGTATGGATCAATGTATGTTTATTTAAAGTACCCGATTGATTAAATGATTTATCTAAAATTCAAAAAAAAAATCTTTAATTTATTACCGAGAAAAAAATGCATTCAAACTTACTACAAACATCACACACGAAAGGTTTTTCGCCAGAATGAATCAATTTATGGCCTCTTAATAGAGAAGGACGATTAAATGCTTTACCTAAAAAAAAAAAATGATCAGAAAAAAAATAAAACATACTTTAGTAAGACTTACTACACACATCACATACGTAAGGTTTTTCGCCGTCACGAATCGTCGATCTATGTTTACCTAAATCATTTGATGTTGGTAAATATTTATTGATGGATGAATACCTTTTTTGTTTCGGACTTTGTAGAGGAATTGGAGAAGTAAAAACTTTTTCCTGCAAATATTTAACAACATTAGTTAAAAGTTAATATTTATAGTGACATAATAAATAGTGACGTCATATGTTCATCGATGTTTTTCGATCGTTCTCAAACGTATGAGAGAATAAAAGTTGATCATTTATTATTAAAATTCGTTAATAATCGATATACATCAAGTAGGTTCATCACTATATGACGTCACTATGTATGACCGGCAAATAACCAACGTAGAACACTCCATATGTATCTGAAGTATATCTAAATATACAAATATCCCGTACAACTAACCGTATGTGATTTTTGTGTTAAACTATTTTCCGCATTTACAACAATTTCCTCTTTGATAAAATTTCCAAAAGTAACATTTTCGTCACAGATCTCATCTTCATCACTTTCGCGACTGATTTCTGTTTTGATTTTTGGAAATGAAGATAAAAGTGGCACTTCGGAGGAATCACAAAATAAACCGTCGTTGCTTTCCAATACTTTAAATATTTGTTCACATTTCCTTTTAAAATTGTAGTAAGATTGAATTTTTACTGCACAAATGAAACATATAGTTCGACAATGGTTTTCGGCATCTGAAATCTTTAAACATTTCAATTATTTGAAGAAATTTTTAAATATTTTGTAAGAATTTTGTCCGTTGAATTGCTGTTGGCTTTAAAGTGTAACGTTGAATTCTTTAGTCTGATTATATATTGAGTAATTCATTGGTACTTCTTTGACTAGTCGGAATCGATCTACAGAATTCAACGTCGAAAAAAATAAGCAATTCAACGTACTTTTCCAACAGATTCTTTCCCTCTAGAATGGCTTAAGATAAACAATTTCCTTATCTTTTTCTGATTATTATTTTAAATATATTTTTTTTAATTCAAAGTCATACGTTTCCATTTCAAAATACTTACGGAGAAAAGATGTAAGTTTTCCAAAACTTCAATGATTGATAGTTCATCGCATTCTTTCAATGATTGTTGTACAGAAATAATTATATTGAATCTTTCGGAACAAATAAAGCACTCTTGTCTTTGAGGAGATCTCAACATCTTTTCCGTAACTTTAAATTATTTTTAAATAAACACAATTTCTGATATCATTCGATGGTATGTCAAATTCTTCTGATAGTACACAGCGTAAAGAGTTCAGCTCTAAATGACAGATCTACGTGGTTCTGAAGGTATTTCTTAAGGAAGTACCATTGGTACCATTTCAAAACAGGCATTAAAAATTTCACAGTAATTACCGGAAAAAGTTCACGAAAAGTTTGCCTATTGGAAAGAATGTTACATCTAACATGGATCAATCCCAAGAGTTCTTCGGCTGTAACATTGACCAGAAAATCAACAAGAAATTCAAGAGAAAACCCTCAATGCTTAGATGGAGGTTGAGAATATGTTATTTTCAATCATCGGCAATCTTTTTTCTTTATTAAAAACACTATAGTGGTGCAGAAAATTAAAAAAAGAACTTAAGTTACTTTTGGTAATGTATGCAACCAGTATAACACAACTACAATATTTTGCCTATACGTTAGCATAAGTAACAACGGTTTTTCTTTGCTACCGGAAAGTAATTTCGATTTTTTTTAAATATCTACACAATTAAAGCACAAAATTTGTTACAACTTTTGATTTTAAATCAATGATATAATCAGCCTCAATAGTATCAATGTTTTGACATCTAAAGTACAAATTTTTAATACAAAATTAGTAAAAATTACTGGAGTACTAAGGAAAATATCAAAAAATTACATTTAGAAGATCGCTTAAGCTTTAATTTTTTTTACCACTTAGTCAATGTTATAACGATTGAAATAACTTTGGACAATTATAGAGGGTAGTGGCAATATTACATCCCCCTTAATTTAATTAAGTAGTTTTTCCAGGTCTTTTCTTCTGCAGAAGTCTTGTATTACCGTTTTACAGCATAGAATTTTCTCTGTTAACACTTCTTGGACATTTTTGAGTATTTGGTTGGTCTCTTCGACTTTCTACCATAAATTTGGCACCGTTTTCTCCCTTAACTTCATATGAATAAATTTTTTTGTCATTCTTTGTTGGTACAAGCCACCAATAATAACTCCTCCCGGTTCGACCTTCGACTTGTCCTGCAAGAAGTAAATCAACAACTCCTGATCGAGTAAAACTAAGACAACATATACCTAAATCCCATTATATTTTACGTTTACAAGCTGCATTTCCGCCATTTTGAAGGCGTGAGGAAAAGACAATTTGATTTTCACAAAACTAATTTGAAACCATTTAGAATTATTACAGACATTGTAAACGTGATTATTCCAAATTGTCTTTTTTACCAGGGTTTAGTTCGGGTAGTCATCCTTTCTTACGCAGATTTAAAATCCTCTCCCCTCTTTCTTAAATTCTTCCAGTTATTCTTCGGTAACAACCATAATGAGGTACTTTCTTTATTCTTTTCTGGATCCCATATTCCCCGTAGGTCACAATAGCACCGAAACACATGAAAAAAAAATGGTGAAAACTACTTCCAAAAATTTAATTTTATCAACTAATATGTACTATATTGCAATTCTTTTACAACCTGTTGCTAAAAACTAAAAAGATCTTTAGCGACTCTAGGGTTAATAAAAATCTATAAATCGAGAAATATTGAAAATTTGCTCGATACAAGACTTAAACCCAACACCTACCAGATTTGAAAGCGACCACTTTGACCACTCGGCCACCAGAAGACTCATCAAATTGAATATTTAACTTATATTTTTTTTTAAAATAAGGGTTCTGTTGTAACAAATAAAAGCCCTCCTATGATTCGTATTATATTTATATTATCGAACAACTGATTTTCTTAAAAAAAGAACAAAATAATTTACAAAAATATATATTAACAACGATTGTAACCAATGAAGTAGTCTTATAAGAAAACAAAGCTCATATAACAACAATCGAGCCATTTAGATTCGATTTTCATTTGGTTGAAAAGTAAAATTTGCACACTAAGAATCACACTTGAATACTGGAAATAAGAACAACTTGAACAAATGCAAGTGGTATTCCGCTGTAGGTCTACACATTCTTTACAACAGATGTTACTATATACAAAAAAAATATTCCTTTAAAATATACAACAGAACGATTTTAAATCGTGTTTTCTCTTATGTGTTTTTTTTTTTTCACTTATAACAAGAATGAAATTTAAACCCCAACTACAAATTATAATGTGTTGATACTATTCTATGCAGCGTTTGGAAGTGGATCTTTTGACTCGTTTGTGCTGGAAGTGGTGGTTGACCCGGTGGTGATGGCCAATTTTTTTTGACCCATTATAGTCTTTGATTCTCGGCGTTCCTGATCTGATTGCCATTCGACTTTCTGTTTGTGTTGTTCCACCGCATCCAAGCACCGATCCAAGATCATTTTTTCGGTTAAAATTCCGTTCTCGGAGGCATAAGCGGCCGCTTGCCACGCCACCCCCAATTTGGCCATTTCACGTCCACTCATCCCCTCGGTGAGCTCGGCCATTTTTGAACATAACGAACTATAATCGAACTGCTCGACCTTTAACCGTCTAAAAATTAAATTAATATATTAAAAACATTTTTTGGTAAGTTTGTCATATAGCGGCTTTCCTCAAAAAAAATCTTAGGCACATAAAATTAGTCTTAAAATGTTCAGAACACTTAAAAATGCAATAATCCGGTGGCGGAAATGTAACTTCTATTACAGTTTCTCCAAAATAAAGCCAAAAAAAATGCATTATAATAGACAGGGGGGTGTCACTCTTATGGCAGACTTGGTTCCCAAAAAAAACTAATTTCTCTCGACGTCGATAGATGGCGAATATGGGGCTGTAGTTCTACTTTTTGGCGGTACGAGGCGCTATAGTGAAGTGAAATTTGCTTGATGTACGTTTATTGGTTAATTTCAAATTTGAGCTCGCACCCCTCCTTGTCAGTAGAAATTGCCGAAATCGGCTTACGAAGTATTAATTGGCTGTGTCGCAATGTTTTCGTATTTTAGTTAACAAAAGTGAACCTCGTGTTTCTTATCTTGCGTCAATTTTATATGTGCTACGTCAATAGATTATCAACAGATCATCTGTTTAACTTACTAATAGAATTAAAAAGGTATGTATTTATAATTTACTGGCCAATATCCACCCTTTATGGGTTGCATTATAATATATCAACATATAACCTTTAAATTGTAACTGCTCTCTAATATGGGAATCAATTCATATTTTCCTAATTAAACAAAAATGTAGCCCTGCAACTTTAATTTTACCTTGTCGGCATCAAAGGGCATCAATATTAATTTAGAACTAAGTAACGGTACATAATTGTTGACATATTATTTAACAATTTTGAAGTACACATTTTCACAATATTACTTTTTTTTCAAGTGAAGTAAATTTATTCGAGCAACTATTCGACAACATTTCTCAGCAGTCATAATTTATGGCGACTGTAAGAGAGAACTTCCAGAATTCATCCAAGATGTGGATATGGGCGCATTTTTATAATATATCCTTTAGCATGTTTTTATAATTTTGTAACTAGAAATCATATCATCTTATTTCTTGGTTATTTACATTTTATAATTTCAAATAGTGTTATATTCTTGTTCTGTATTTTAATATTGTAAATAAAAAATTAAATTTTAAAAGTTTCATTATTATATGGGGGTAACATTTTTCAGAAATAAAATAAATAAAAATTTGAAAATTGCGCGCAAAGTATTTGCAATAAGGTCCCGTTGTTATCGGCACTAGCATCACATCTCCTACACTAGCACCGCCAGTATTCGTCGCGAGGAACTGAGCATTTTTAGGAACACAAAATTAACATTGAGTGGCCCTCCCATGATAATAGACTTTAATAGTCGTCAAAGTAATTATTAAACTCATTTACTTTCAAGTACGCATGTGTATTAGAACAAGCAGATAGAGCAGATATCTATTTGAAGCAAATTTGAAAAAGCCCGGCAATATCTATATGAAACTGTTAATTGAGAAATATTGCAAATTTGGTTGTTTTTGATTCTTGTTGGTTTGATTTTGATTCGATTTTCGCAAATAAATTGCGCCATAATGGTTATGATCCACGTTGTCTTGGTTCATAGCAAAATCATAGCAAATCCATAGCAAATATAATCAAATCAGCTTATGTTCCTTTTAGAGACCTCAATATCTGGTAACGTACCATTTTCTACTTTGTTTTTACTGTAATTCGCGAATAAATTAAACCATAATGGTTTTGGTCCACAGAAATACGGATTATTGATTTTTTTATTGATTATATAATTGTAAGTGAATTAAAAAATAAATCACACGTAATACAAAACTTGTGTTAGGTCCCCCAATGGGATCACTTACCTTAGAGGACTTGAAATTTAACAATAATAACATACTTTTGTAGAAAACAAAACAAATAGAACGTTAATATCAAATATCAATTGTAATTTCCTTAAACTTTTAAAATGTTTAGCCAATTTATGACTTCGTGGTCAAGGTGTTCAATTTTAAGGTAGTGGATGCTGGGTTCTAATCTCGTAGCAACCAAATTTTCAATATTTCTCAATTAACAGTTTCATATAGATATTGCCGGGCTTTTTCAAATTTGCTTCAAATAGATATCTGCTCTATCTGCTTGTTCTAATGCACATGCGTACTTGAAAGTAAATGAGTTTAATAATTACTTTGACGTCTATTAAAGTCTATTATAATGCATTTTTTTTTGGCTTTATTTTGGAAAAACTGTAATAGAAGTTTCATTTCCGCCACCGGAATATTGCATTTTTAAGTGTTCTGAACATTTTAAGACTAATTTTATGTGCCTACGATTTTTTTTGAGAAAAGCCGCTAGATGACAAAATTACCCATTTTTTTTCTACAATAAATGAATCTTTAATGATAAAATAATTGTAATTTTTGCAACCTTTATCCACCAAAATGGTGGTTTTATAAACACCAGGGGAATGACATTAATCTCAGATTAATACTAAATTGCTTACCTGTGTCCTTCAGTAGCTGGTTGTAACACGAATTTGTCAAAATACAATCGAATCAATCGTTCCCGTTCTTCTAAACTAGGAAGATCAAATTCGACCATTTCATCTAAGCGATCATTGACAGCCCAATCGAATTGTTCGGGAGTGTTGGACGCCAAAACTAACATAAATTTATTGCTTTGTTCCCCGGTACGATAAAGGAATGCGTTGAGCGTAGCCCGTAAGTCCTCGGAAATTTGTTCCGACGATCGTTTACGTAAAAATGCATCGGCCTCGTCGACAAACAGTAAGAGTCCCTTTCGAGAAGTGTTCGCCCAGTCGAACACTTTATGAATGGCGGTGACTCCTTCACGTCCCATTGGAGCCACATCTCCGCCCGTCATAATCGCATAGTCCATTCCCGAGTGCATTGCAAGTCGTTTGGCAAACATGGTTTTGCCCGTTCCCGGCGGTCCGTGCATTAAAATATTCCGATACATTCCACGATTGTGTCGCGTATTGGCCGTGGCGATTGCAACATCCCGTAAACGTGCCTCAAGTTTTGGACTGAGAATAACTCCAGATAGTGCATCGGCTGGTCGACGTTCCCGTAGTCGACGAACCACCTCCACAGGATTGCGTACGACATCTAAAAATGATATTCGCGAGGTCTCCCGCACCAACGCTGGCTTTCCGAGACGTGACTCAATATATCGGGCCGTCACTCCTGTAGTACCTTTTGCTGTGTAAACTCCGAGAGCCAACAATGATAGACCTCCAGCCGCTGCTAAAACCTTATCCCAATCGGTTAATAACGAATGAACTCCAGTTCCCAATACAGATCCTGCAGTCCTAAACATTCACCACTACATTAACATCAATTTTAATATAAAGGGTCTAGCAGGATCCACATGGCGAGTTGGCCCCCAAATAAGAACCTATATCGAAACTTATGTTAAAATATCGGCTTGATATACAAACACATTTTGTATACTTTTCGCGACCAAATTCCTCTTTGACTTGGAGATATGGGCAAAAATGTCCACCCGCATGGCTATTTTTCAAAGTTATATATCTCAAAAACTAATTTAGCTAGAGATGTGAAACCAACGCGGGGCTTTAGATTATTTTCCAGAGTATATCATATATTTTTTTGAAATTTTTAGAACAAAAAAATTATACAAAAAAAATCCAAAAAACAAATGAAATATTTTTTTTATGTGTTCTCTGAAAATGACAATCACGAAAAAAATATATTTTATGCTTCTACATGAGCACTATAACTCATAAAAATTGCGTGAAAAAATAGTTGGTGCAACATCTTGAAAAAAAATAAAATGTGATTTACGCCTACTAATATACTTCGGTTTTATTTTTTTTTTCGAAGTATTTCACCAACTTTTTTTTCACAAAACTTCAATAAAAAATAGGCCACATATAGGAGCAAAACATATATTATTTCCATAATTGTAAGTCTAAGGAAACATAAAAAAAATATGTTTTTTTTGGTATTTTTATTTACTCTTAAAATGATTACTTTCAAGATCAAAGTAATTGATTCCAAAAGAAAAAAAACAGCTAGGGTTCAATTTTATTAAAATAAGAATAAAAAAAAAATTAACGTCACTGTTATAATTTATTATAACTGGAATATTATGAACCTAAATTAATTTAGCTAGTATCTCGTAGTATGCAGAATTCTGGATAATTATTGTTCATATGAAAAATAACAAATAAAAGTTGTTGCATGAGAACAATATCCCACTGTAAAGTTTCTATTGGAGAATCACAGGAATAACGGAAAATACTGTTGCAATTTTTACAATACGAAATATAATCAATGTATATACGACCGTCTTTGCTATTTCTACATATGTCTTGATTTTACTTCTACCCTAATGATATTAGGTGCTTATTTTAAATATTGTTTTAAAATATTATTTGATAGTTCATTTATTCGCCCACTTTAGGTAGAACCTGTAAAAATTTTGGTAGGAGCCAGTGAATAATAACCTAAGCTAAATGAAGAAAACTAAATAATTCGGATGCCGTCAATATGTACCCAGAATTAATTGGAGACGCATAGTATTTCAGTTGTAATAAATTATAACAGTGACGATAGTTTTTTTTTTATTCTTATATTAATAAAAATTGAACTCTAGCTGTTTTTTTTCTTTTGGGATCAATTAATTTGATCTTGAAAGTAATCATCTTAAGAGTAAATATAGAAAAAGAAAAAAACTAATATTTTTTTTATGTTTCCTTAGACTTATAATTACGAAAAAAATATATGTTTTGCTCCTATATGTGACCTATTTTTTATCGAAGTTTTGTGAAAAAAAAGTTGGTGAAACACCTCGAAAAAAAAATAAAACCTAGGTATACTATTAGGCGTAAATCCCATTTCATTTTTTTTCAAGATGTTGCACCAACTATTTTTTCACGCAATTTTTATGAGTTATAGTGCTCATAAAGAAGCATAAAATATATTTTTTTCGTGATTGTCATTTTCAGAGAACACATAAAAAAAATATTTCATTTGTTTTTTGGATTTTTTTTGTACAATTTTTTTTTCTAAAAAATTCAAAAAAATATATGATATACTCTGTAAAATAATCTAAACCCTTGCGTTGGTTTCACTTCTCTAGCTTAATTAGTTTTTGAGATATATAACTTTGAAAAATAGGCATGCGGGCGGACATTTTTGCTCATATCTCAAAGTTAAAGAGAATTTGGTCGCGAAAAGTATACAAAATGTGTTTGTATATCAAGCCGATATTTTAACATAAGTTTCGACATAGGTTCCTATTTGGGGGCCAACTCGCCATGTGGATCCTGCTAGACCCTTTGTAAAATTTACTTTATGCTTTCCATAACAGTGACTCGATTTTCAGTGGCTTTCAAGCGAATTTGTTCCAACGTTAAGTCTTGGTTTTCCCGATCGACTTTTGCCTTCGCTTTTAATTCGGCTTCCAAACGTTTCATTTCGTTTTTGTGCCTCAAATCCATTTCGTGTTCGATTGTAGCCTTCCGCATTGCTTCCTGTTTTGCAACAGATTCCTCTTGTCTGCAATATTTTTATCAAAATTAAAGAAATGAAATTTAAAATTTTAGTTGGGGTGTAAACCTTTTGAGATTTTCGTCATTGATTCGTTGCTGTTGCAACAGTTGGTCTTCGTAACGTTTACGCGAAAGTTGGTCTTGGTATTGAGCTAATTGTTGTCGTTGTTTCGCGTCTTCGGCTAAAGTTTTACGCTTTTCCTCGCCGTCGACCCGTTTTTGGTCCACTTGCATCTGCGCTATATGGGCTTCATATTCTTTGATTTTTACTTGGTGCTCTTGTTGACGTGTCGCTTCTTGTAGCTTAGATAGTTCTAGGGCTTCCTTAGCGTGTTCTACAAACAAATTATATGGCTAAATCTTAATATTTTAGATAGTTGGTGGATTTTACTTGATTTTTCTAGTTCTCGGGCGGCGGCTGCGGCCCGTTCTAGGGCGGACGAATCGAAGCGATATGCTTCCATGGCTTTCTTCTCGGCGTTCGTAAGCGATGGCACCGTCGAATTCGGGGGCTGTCCACCCGCATTGCCTCCGTCAACGTTGGCCAAGTTTGCAGGGAATCCGAGATCGGCATTTGATAAGTCCCCGTCTTTGTTGCCGCGACCGTAACCAAATAACCACGACATGCTTTCGAAATATTATCAATTTTGATTTAAAACTTTTTGTACTTTTTTTAAATAATAAATTATGATGAAATCAGGATTTCACTTAAATAATTCACGTCAAGGTTAGGATTATGAAAGCATGTGTGGATTGAAACCAGGATAACCCATAGACTTGCACCGAAAGTCTAGTAACTTTAAGGAGCGCCATTTTTAAAATTTAAAAATATTACCAAAATCTCGAGTAAAATTTCAAGGTATCTTTTATTTATTTATACAGTTACTTAAAAGTTTTATAGTTTTTCAAGCCGAGACCTACGAGTATGTGGTTATCTTATATATTAAGATTGCTGATCGGTGAGACGTTTTTATTGGTGCGGATAAATCAAGGTTTATAAAATACACAGGTGGCCTCATGGTGGCTACGTGATGTATCCAGAAGAAATTCGTACATATCTTTAGACTGAACAAGTTCAAAATTCTTCGTATGACGTCATTTTTTTTTTCTAATGGAGCAACCTGTGTAATTTACAAACCTTGCGGATAAATAGTCTTTTTCACTCCATCCGCATCCATTCCATGCATATTACAACTTGCATTGTATTTGAACTACTAACCTCAACAGATTTCCCTCACTCTTCTCCACCAATATAGCATTTCGTAGTAATTAAAGCAACTAATCTCAATCCGTAATACTTTCCGTGAAGATGGAGCCTAATGGCAAGGTTTGTAAATTACATAGGTTGCTTCATTAGAAAAAAAATGACGTCATACGAAGAATTTTGAAATTGAATGAGTCTGAAGATATGTACGAATTTCTTCTGGATACGTCACGTAGCCACCATGAGGCCACCTGTGTATTTTATAAACCTTGATCAGATTGTGGGTGTGCTAAAGTACACTTGAGCCAAAAGTTTTATAGTTTTTCACTACGAGTATGTGATTATCTTATATATTAAGATTGCTGATTGTATTTTGTTGTAATTGTAGCAGCTAATCTCAATCCGTAATACTTTCCGTTAAGATGGAGCCTGACGGGCAAGGTTTATAAAATACACAGGTGGCCTCATGCGCTACGTGACGTATCCAGAAGAAATTCGTACATATCTTCAGACTGATTCAAATTTCAAAATTCTTCGTATGACGTCATTTTTTCTTTCTAATGGAGCAACCTGTGTAATTTATAAACCTTGGCTAACGGGTACTGCACTAACCAAAAAATAATATCACAACATAAAATACTTAAAATCCACCAAAGTAATCCCAAATTAGTTTAGAAAAGTAAAACATTCATTACTTTCATCTCTTAGCTGTTAATATTCAGCAAAGTAATACTTCCTTGGGTACCAGGACATTAAAGATAATACTTGAATTTAAAATCAGGTAGGGTCCAGAATTTCCTTGCCCGATGTATCATTGGATACTTTGTAGGAGTAGGGTTTATCCATTGAAACTCGTAAGGCAAACCCCTAGAAATCAGAACAGAACACAAATAAATTCACATTAAACACTAGAAGAATCACAAATTCAAGTATCCTCATACTTACGTATTCATTTTTCCAGGGGGAGGTGCCAAAAGTTCTGTACTATCACTTGCAATTGATAGAACAATTATTTCACGATTTCATAAACGATTGACCTATTCGTGTGGTTTTGACCCTACATAGACGGGGGGAGGGTTCCACCTTAGGTGATATCCTTTCGATGTAGTATAATACATCAAAATAAAACTATTACTACCGAAAAATTGTTTATAGTTTTCTGTAAATTTCGAAGTTGAATAAGAAGATGGCGAATTAAGCGTCAGCCCCAGGAGGCTGAAGCCTCCGCCGAATAAATTTTCGTAATTATTCACCGTTTACGTGTAAATTAAATAGTTTTATTCATAACTTTATTTTAGTAACTGGGTTACATTTATTATATTATGTAGGTACAATATCATAATGCATTTTAGAATAGATTTCCATGTTCACTATAGAAGACAATTGCGAGTTATTTTTCTTTATATAAAATATATGATTTTTCTTCTAAATAAAATTACGTATTTCTTAGCTCTTAACATTTTTTTCAATGCAAAAAATATATTCATTTATGTATTATAATTTTAATTCATTAGCGATTGAAAGAAAAAATGCCTGAGGCTTCTCTTAAAACATATTGGACGTATCAACATAAATATTTGTGTATAATACGGAAGGTTATTAAAAATCTTAAATCCAACTAGAAAAAAAAAACGTAAAAATATAAAAGTTAGTCAACAATATAACAAAAAAAAAACGTTTGAAAAAAATATATGTATAAAATTCTTAGTTTAATCTAGAAGACGGAATTAACAAGATAAATGCAAACATATGTTTAAAAGCTACTTTCCAATACAACGCTGGTTGTATTGGCAGCTGAGATTGCATCGAATCCTCCTATTTTGTATGCTACAACACTGGCATGGTCTAACTTGCCAGGCATTGTGCTAACTTTCTCTAAACATTTTCGCCTACGCAACTTCTGCTCCTTTGCACTGAGTTGCTGAAGTCGTTTGTCGACTTCTTCATAATATAAATCAACATCTTCTAAAAAGTGGCGTTTGGCTGCTGTAATTTTCGTGCTAAAATCAACTAATAATTGGCATAGTTGTTTTGCTGAATGGCACGGGTCTTCGCTGCCGGAGACCCCTTTGTTGAGCAAGTCTTCCATGCGAAGCAACGTCAGTTCGTGCAACTGAAAAGCCTTCACGATCGGCAGGCCTTCTTTGGTGCGTATTATTGGGCGCGTTTGTATGTTATGAACCATTGTTGTGTTGGAACGGCTGATTGATGGTCGGGCCGAGTTACGATTGTGGCTGGGTCGGGGCGATGCCGTGCGTTGCGGAATGTGAGCGGAACTGTGGCGCGATTGTGGCGGCTCTGGTCGGTTGATTTGAGGCGTCACCGTTGGGGACAGTACGGCAAATTTGCCGACGACCGGATCGAAATTGTCGCTGATTCCGTCGCTTGTTATGAAAACAATGTCGCCTTGTTCCACGATCGACATTGATAAAGTCAAATTATTCAGTTCTGGGTTGACTCCGTCAACCGGACCTAGGGCTCCGAGGGCATCTCGCATATCCCTAATTGATTGCACATCGTGAGATCCTGAAAATCAATTTTACAGATTATTTTTATGACATTTGTGGAGTAATTTTTAATTTTGAGCCCTGAAGGAGTCAGGAATGACTGACGAAACGTTGGCGATAAAATAAATAATATTCCACACGAAACTTCGTCCTTATTGCCCACAATTTAATTATTATATTTAAAAAAGACAAAGACTTAAACAACATGGATTGAAAATCAATGTTTCTAAACTTTCCGATTAATATTAAAGGGTCTAGCAGGATCCACATGGCGAGTTGGCCCTCAAATAGATAAACATTTATAGATATTGTATGTAGGCATATATACGTACATATATGTATACCGTATTGCCTACACAACGCATAAAGTTATTAAAGTCCATTCAAGAAGTTTACTTGCAGGAATATATGAAAAAAATAAATATGAATATTACTTTATGTCGAAACTTATGTTCAATATCGGCTTGATATGCAAACACATTTTATATACTTTTCGCGACCAAATTCCTCTTTGACCTTAAGACATGGGCAAAAATGTCCCCCCGCATGGCGCTATTTTTCAAAGTTATATATCTCAAAAACTAATTAAGCTAGAGAAGTGAAACCTACGCGGGGCTGTAGATTATTTTACAGAGTATATCATATATTTTTTTGAAATTTTTAGAAAAAAAAAATTTACAAAAAACTTCCAAAAAACAAATGAAATATTTTATTTATATGTTCCCTGAAAATGACAATCACGAAAAAAATATATTTTATGCTTCCACATGGGCACTATAACTCATAAAAATTGCGTGAAAAAATAGTTGGTGCAACACCTTGAAAAAAAAATAAATGTGATTTACACCTAATAGTATACCTCGGTTTTATTTTTTTTTTCGAAGTGTTTCACCAACTTTTTTTTCACAAAACTTCAATAAAAAATAGGCCACATGTAGGAGCAAAACATATTATTTTCATAATTGTAAGTCTAAGAAAACATAAAAAAAATTTTTTTATAAGTTTTTTTTGTTTTTTGGGGGTCAACTCGCCATGTAGATCCTGCTAGACCCTTTACAACTACGCGAGTTTCAATATTGTTCACAATATATGAATAACAACAACCAACTACAAAGAAATCAACATAAAACAAAAAAAAATGTTTAGATGAAAAAAATCTTTTATCAGTATACCAAATTATCGAATTCATACCTTGAGTTAATTCTCGAATTCCATATTTCTTCGAATACACATAAGCCAAACTATCCCCTAAATTACACACACAACAAACATAGCGTTTTGTATGCTGAACAGTACTTTCCGCCGTTTTCAACGGCAAAATAAGTGCAACCGTCAAAGTGGTTAGCATCCCTTCATTTTCCAAAATCAAATTGTGCGCTTCATAAAATGAACGTAACAAACTAATGAAAACTTCTTCCGTGTTTAAAATGTGTTCATTGGTTTTCAGAGAATTTTCCGATTCGGTGGCAGCGACTGAAGTGGATGCTTTTGGCTTGTCTTCATTGAGACAATTTGGCGTAACTGGCGGCGGTTCTGACGGTCTATTAACTACTTTTACTTTAAGACCAGATTTGCTACGTGGATTTTTATGCGGATTTACTTGAACTTTAGACGTGGATTGTGTTTTTGGGATGGACTTATGTTTGCGTTCGGCGGCAATTGGAGTTCGACCGCGTGAAGATGGTTTTTCAAGATTTTGCTTGGTTTTTTTATTCGATTTTAGTGAATCACTTTTTTGTAAAGCTGTGGAATTATCATTACAAAAAATTGTGTTGTTCAAATAATTTAAACATCCATGCACGGCCGATCGGGCAGCAATGCTTGCCTTTAAACCTAAAAAATAAAAACAAATTAATTTCTCTCTAGAAAATTTAACAAAATGATTCATACCCCAATTAACTCCATCAGCCAAGGCCAGTATGGCTGAATCTTTTCTAGCAACAATTCCAAAACAATCTGCAATTGGATCGCCGTTATTTTTATTAGTAATCGGATTTTTCTCGTATAGAGTTACAGATATGCCGTAGGCCATATCTGATGGCTGTTGCCAATTTGTAATTCCAGCGATTTGCGTCGTATCGGCCGTTTCTGCACATGAGGAAATAATCTGCGCACCAATTTCTATAAAAAAATATGGGGTAATTAATTGGTTTCAGCAATAAAAAGGGCGTTAGGAGATAAGCATGATGATTCGGTCTAAGACTTCATTCCACAAAAAATCAGATCTTTAAAATTTATAAGGCCCTAAAAACGAAAATTTTCAATTAAATGTTTTCCTTTGGAGTGTGTTTCTTATATACGCAGATATTTTCGGGGTTTTCATAAAATACTTCAATTTTAGTTTTATTCGATAGTTTGCAATGGTGTATAGGCAACCCGGGTTACATGTATGTATATAATTTGCCTATTGTAACAATATAAATATAGTGTCCGACCAAAATTAGTTTTTTCGAACGAAACCGGAAGCCCGAAGCCAATCACTTTTTCTGTATCAAAAATGGTAGTACCAAACCTCTCACTAAGAGCGCTGGCGTCGTTTTATCTTCCGATGATAAGAGAAAAAAACCGATACAAAGTGTATAAGTGAAAACGAGATAGTTTTAAGATATAAGGTAATATATAAGGGATATAAGGTATTCCAATCTTGCAATGCATGACGGGAAATGTCAGGATATAGCGCCGCCACAAGTGTCGAGAAAACTAAGTAACTATCAGAGATGAGAGATTTATATAGAAGTTCAATTCTGTGGTAAAAATTTTGACGTTTGGGAAAACCACGTAATTAGAACTTCCTGCACCTAGTTAGGGCTATAAAATATTAGGCTAGGCTAGGAATTGAAAAGAATTTCCTGTTTTATCATTAAATTACGGTATTAAGTAAGAAAAAAACTAACATCTATTGCAGATAAATTATTATAAGTACAAATGATACCATTTTATCATAAATTCTCGCTAGTATTTGGTAGTTCTATAATCAAAATAAATGTTTTTAAAAGGGAGGAGCCTAGGCTCAACCTCAATACAGTGAAAAGTGATATTTTGCATGAGAACTCCATCCATTGCATTATTTTAGAAACGCTAGATCACGTTTTTGCCATCCATTTGAATTAAAGTTCCATATAAGTCTATCTTCTCTGACTTTTAAGCTAATGGTCGAAAGTTAGTACTTTAGACACACTTGTGGCGGCGCCACATCTTGACAAATTTCCCATCATGCATTGCAGGATTGGAATACCTTCTTATCCAGGGGGAGGCTAACTCAATGTTAATTTTTTGTTCCTCGGAAAGGTCTATTTCTTGCTGACAAGTCTCGATGGCGCTAGTTTAGTAGCACAGTCAATAATAACGATATCTTCTTTTAATCAATTTGGATTTAAGCGCCATTTTCAAATTTAAATTATTCCTGAAATATTTTATAAAAACGATATCCTTATATATTATTTTAATAAGATAAAACGACACTGGAGAAGAATGGTTGACTTCGGAGCCCCAATTTCGGCCGAAAAATTAGTTTCGGTAGGACCCTATACACCTAACACTTTATTTTACTAAGGGGAGAGGAAGGGTGTACTAAATTTACTTAACATAATTTATGAATGGCCCCTAACAAGGAGCGTATGGGGTATTGTCAAAATTACCAAACGACAATTTAATAATATATTTTGAAAGTGACCTAAATCCATTTGAAGGACAGTTCATACGAAAACTTTTATATTTGTAACTATTCCAGATTTGGTTGAAATGTGTGCCACAAAAAAGATACTATACTAATCATCCTTGAAATGGAGTTAGGCCATTTTCAAAATAAACGGCTATATCATGTAAATTTTTTAATCAATTAATTCCAACGTTTTTACATCTACAATTTTTATATCAGTGATGTACAATAGGGTTGTTGCCACCCCCTGAGTACTCAAATTCTCTACGGAAGTTACAGGGGCTTCCAAATAAGACGAGATTATTAGAGAAACCCAAAAAAACTTTGATGCCGTCTTTTTCTTTTTAGAAATTTGGGATATTCATCCAAGGTTTATAAATTACACAGGTTGCCCCATTAGAAAAAAAAAATGACGTCATACGAAGAATTTTGAAATTTGAATCAGTTTGGAGATATGTACGAATTTCTTCTTGATACGTCACGTGGCGCATGAGGCCACCTGTGTATTTTATAAACCTTGATATTCATCTACATTGGTGAATGGAAGTTTTAGTGGCTTTTTCTTCTGAAATGAGTAATAGCACTGAATATTGGCCTAATTGAAGTTTGAGTATGTTTTAATTACAAAAGAATAAAAGATTTGTTGGTAGATCATTCAATTCCCTGTAAGGTATGCCGCTTAAGTAAAGCAAAAACCATTATAATGTAATTCTTATAGAATATAGGAATGTGATTCACAATCATTTAATGTTAATTTTTAATAACATCAATTTTAAGAGGCATCTTTGTACCTAAAAAAAACATTTTTAGTAAACTCTATTGCAAAACAAAGAAGCCACAGACGAAATAAGTTATTTAAGGTCTGATTTTCTGAGAATTATCTTCAATAGTTTCATTGATTCCGAATCAGCATTTTCAATCTCCGTTACCCTTATTCATGCGATTAATGCAAAGTGGGCCAATGAGTTAGTCAATGCAACACGTGGGTACTTAACAAGTTTTAGTAACGTGCAAGAAGAGGTTCTCTGGAAAAGTTTCGTGCTTCGGCAAGCCAAGAGAAAATCAACAAAAAACAACTATTTACCATTAACATTGCTACATTTTTGTGTTGTAGCTGAAGGATCTGACCGTGTTTCATTTAATTCATGTACAGATTTGAAGGGATCTCCGTCACTTTTCGATTTCTTAAGACTAAGTCGTTTTAGGTCGGAACTATTAAAAGTATGTGACGATGCTGCAGGCATTAACGCCGGCAAATTGTTATTGTTATTGTTACTGTTACTATTATTGTTATTATTGGCGAAACTTGTCTCAGTGGAGGATATCAATTGGTTCAAATTATTGAGGCTATTGCTAAGTTTCGTCGTGACATTAAATTCATATCCGGCGACTTTAATTTTCATGTTTGTATTATCGATGGGTTGTTGCTTTTTAGTGGTAATTGTTTCAGCTTTGGCTGAAATAACTGAAAATTGCAGTATGTATGTGAATGGTAGTGATTCGGTGACGTTTTTATGGGGGGATTGGGTCTTACTTTCAGATGTTTCTTCTTGGACATCGATGAAATCGATTTCTGGATCGGTTACGGATAAGTGTTTGTGGGATTTTTTTATGGCCGTTAGGCCATCATTTGGTCCGGTATATGCGCTTAAGACGGAGTCATTGCCGCGTATGTATGAGGCGATTTCGTAGCATGGTAGGTCTTTGTATTCTTTGCCGTACAAGATCTTCGGGGCGTCTCGGGCATGTTCTCTTTTGTATTCACTAAAAATACGTGGAAATAAGAAATTGATTTACGAAGATTTATTGAGATATTTACCCAGACAAGTAGCTGGTTATGAAGCAATTATCATTGAAATTTTCGACACGTTGTCGTCGAATTGTATCGCCATGGAAACTCAATTGGCGAAAGTATGTTGAGACTTTTTTCCGCAACGAAGGCATTGTCACTCATATTTTCACGCTAATTTTGAGGAAAACAAATTAAGGCCAAAATCACAAGAACACGTTCTACTTGTATTTAAATTAGGAAAGTTATCGTTTAAATACGTTCTAGCTAAATTTAACTACGGAAAAATAAAGTTTACCGACTGATTGTTGAATTACATTGTCGAAAAACTTTTCTTTTCCCAAAAATTGCTTGGAAATTCCAAAAGATTTCACCTCACATTATTTTTGTTTTTGTCAATAATGAGGGCTCAGATGTTTTTTGAGATGAGACACTGGTGCCAACCGATGGTGGGTTTTCAGTGGAAAAAATTTAAATTTTTCCTTGACTTTTCCGACGCTTAATTTAATCTTATCTGAATTTTATCACAAATAAACATTGACTAATTAATTTTAAATGTTTTCAACTGCAAATACGCCACGAAATTGATTCCAATTACATTCAATTGTTAACAGAAATATTTTAAATTTGTGCTAATCATGCTAATTTAAACAATCTTTTCTCTTTTGTATCACCGAAAATTGAAATACTTTAATTGATTTTCAACTGTAAAATTGGTACCAAAGCTACAAGTCCCGTAAAATTTATAATTACTTGACTAATTAATTAAAATTAAATCATTTTTAGATACTTTTTTATTTTAATTTTTTATGTTGGTGTTTTTAAAAGTTTATCACAGCCACGGTCGACTTGCATCTAGTTTTATCTTCGTCTATCATACATATTGGTTGCTTCTGTTATCTCCGACTTACTTACTACGGTAAAAAAATATTTTCAAATTAAACTGCTGGACAATCGTTCATGGCTAATTATGTTTTCCAAAATCATTAGTGACTTGGAGTCGGTGTAGATGAGTTTTGGATATTTGTCATATAAAATATATTGATTTTATTGTGATTTATATATTTTTGAGTCAATCAAATCGAATATGTTTAGATAATCAATTGAAAATATCCAAATTTATTCACTGAAGTTCATAATCAATAAATTCGCCATGAGTAGCAATGAGGTCAATGGCGATGTTGTTCCAACAGAAAACGCAAATTTACCTGCGGAAAACCCACCAACCGAAGAGGTAACATCAGAAAAAAAAACCTTAAATTTCCTTTTTTTTAATAAACCATAAATTTTAGGCTCAACAACAGCCGCAAAGTAGATTCCACTCGTTTTTTGAAGTCACCAAAACGCTAATCTTTCGAGCATTAATCATCTATTTTATTACCTCGTTTTTCCGACGCCCCGCACCAGCCACGGAAGTGTCCAAAGAGACCGGCCAACCTGTTGCACAACCCCACGCTTGGAACATGTTTCCGGAGGGTACCATCTACGATTTTTACGTGTACCTCTCGGAAAAGGAGTTTTTCTATGAGTTTGACAATCCCGACGCTCTGTTCTGGGTGCAAACGAATCTAGTCTACGGTGATTGGACGTCCGGTCCTAATGGTGATGGTTCCTATACCCACTACAAAAAATTTCCCACGACCAAACGTCTCCAAAATAACGGCTCACTTTACATGCACGCCTACGCCCTCCAAACGGGAAAATCTCCAAATCCTGCCGATAAAAACTATGCCGGACCGTATATTTCGTCGATGAGTAAACAGCTCAACAAATATAAAAAGCAACGATATGTGAAAACAAAAAATTTACTTACCGGAGCCACGGAACGTACGGCCGAACAAATCATGAAAGCGGACAAGGGAATCAAGGAGGACATAATTAGTCACTGGCATCCAAATTTAACAATTAACATTGTCACAGATCAAACTAATTGGGTTGAAGGAACCGTTCCTCCCCCTTTAAACGAATACATACAATTTATTCCGGGAACCCAACGTCACAAAACTGTCCAATACAAACCTGTTCTTTTTGCCAATGAATTCTGGAACATGTTTCGAGACTACCAGCCAATCAATGACACAGTTGAAGAACTAGAACTTCGATTAACTCTTTCACCCCTATCGCTTTTCAAGTGGCAACTATATTCTGCACAAACAATGCGCAACAAATGGACATCATCAATGCTGGGCGATGCTTTTGTCACGGAAGAAGACGATGAAGATCAGGATGTACTCAAAGAAACCCTACTGGAGACTTCGCCATATCTTTTAGTAGCCACCGTTGTGGTTTCTTTATTGCACAGCGTATTTGAACTATTGGCATTTAAAAACGATATTCAATTTTGGAATAATCGAAAAACTTTGGAAGGTCTTTCTGTGAGATCTGTTTTTTTCAATGTATTCCAGTCATTAATTGTTATGCTTTTCGTTTTTGATAATGACACGAATATGATAATTCGAATCAGTTGTTTGATTGGACTTGGAATTGAAATTTGGAAAATTCATAAAGTTGTCAATGTGACCATTGATTGGTCGGATAAAGTTGTTGGGATGTTTCCCAGGATTAAATTCACCGATAAAGGATCGTACGTGGAGTCGAGTACGCGAGCGTATGATTTGATGGCATTTAAGTACTTGTCGTGGGTGTGCTTCCCATTATTGGCCGGCTACGCCGTCTATTCCTTGATTTATCTGGAGCACAAGGGATGGTATTCATTTATATTGAATATGTTGTACGGATTTTTGTTAACTTTTGGTTTTATTATGATGACACCTCAACTATTCATCAATTATAAGTTGAAGTCGGTTGCACATTTACCATGGAGAATGATGACTTATAAATTCCTAAATACATTCATTGATGATATTTTTGCATTTGTTATAAAAATGCCAACGTTATACCGACTTGGATGTTTCCGAGATGGTAAGTCTGAGTTGACAATTCAGACTAGAATATAAATTTTGTCCTATAATATATTTTTTGTTTTAGATATTGTATTTATAATATTTTTATATCAACGATGGATTTACAAAGTAGATAAGAAACGGGTGAACGAGTTTGGTTTTTCGGCTGAAATGGAGGCGGATGAAAAGAGTCCAGTGGAGGATGCTGGATCGAAAGCCATCACTGAAGGTGAGGATGGTGAGGCACAGCCGGAAGACGATTCCAAAGAAAAGAAAGACAATTAATTATAATATTTTATGCTTTGTTATATAAAACACATTCAAAATGGATTGAGATAAAATTTGTAATATATATATAATACGTAAAATAATTTTACGATTAGTTAAACAATTATTGTAGATATTTTTTTGTTGATCCCTTCAGTATTTGTATACTTGATGCATATAATATGATCGTTGTTTATATCGGTGTATTGAAATAAGTTTGCGACAAATTCAAAAAAAAAAAATATGTATGTACTTTTGAATAAAGTAGCAATAATTTAATGGAACTGTAATTAATTGATTACTATTGTGGGGTTGGGTTTTCAGTGTAGAGTGATACGGAGATTAAATAAAGATTGCAAAGCATTTAAATTATTCAATTTAAGAAATGCACATCTTTAGTTACCAAGACAGATAAGTTAGTCCTTTGGCTTGTAAATTAGTCCTTTGGCTTATAAGTTAGTCCTTTGGCTATTATAGCTTGGAGAGTAAATTAGGGTCCACAATCAGAAACGGATTCAGGACGTTTAAGAAGCTCTAGCTCTTCTGTGATAAATTTAATTTTCTGTGCTTTTCTATGGGTGAAACCTATTCTCAAGGAGATTAAGCTCCTTTTAAACTAATTTTTTGGATTTGAAAAAAACGTAAAAGTTCAAAATTTCATCCCCTATCTTACATCTACCCGATTTACCCCTTATTTGTGCTGCTTTTAAATATCGATTCAACGTACATAATTTAAATTGTTTATGATAATTTAGTGTTTCTACCATTTATTATAAAAGTAATATATAAATCTTTTATTTAACAATTTTAATAGACTAAAAATGATTAGTTTTTAGATATATTTCCAAAAAATTCTTACTCTTTTTAAAATTTAAAAAAAAATAAAACTGCTAATTAATTTATTACTATTGTGGGGTTGGGTTTTCAGTATAGAGCGATAAGAAGATTACATAAAGATTGTAAAGCATTTAAAATATGCAATTTAAGAAATTCACATCTTTAGTCACCAAGACTACGTGCCATTTTTATTGCCTCTACAATTAATTCCTTTGTTCAGGCTACCATTTTACTATTTGTTCTTGGCTTATAAGTTAGTCCTTTGGTTTATTAGTTAGTTCTTTGGCTTATAAGTTAGTCCTTTGGCTTATAAGTTAATCCTTTGACTTATTAGTTAGTCCTTTGGGTTATAAGTTAGTCCTTTGGCTTATAAGTTAGTTCTTTGGTTTATAAGTTAGTTCTTTGGCTTATAAGTTAGTCCTTTGGCTATTATAACTTGGAAAGTAAATTAGAGTTCACAATCAGAAGCGGATTCAGGACGTTTAAAAAGCTCTAGCTCTCCTGTGATAAATTTAATTTTCTGTACTTTTCTATGGCTAAAACCTATTCCCAAGGGGATTAAGCTCCTTTTAAACTAAATTTCTGGATCTGAAAAAAACGTAAAGGTTCATCCCCTATCTTACATCTACCCGATTTACCCCTTGTTTGTGCTCCTTTTAAATATCGATTTAACGTATATACTTTAAATTGATTACTATTGTGGGGTTGGGTTTTCAGTATAGAGTGATAAGGAGATTAAATAAAAATTGCAAAGCATTTAAAATAGCTCTTAGAAATTCACATCCATAGTCACCAAAGTCCACGTGCCATTTTTATTACCTCTACAAATAATTCCTTTGTTCAGGCCACAATTTTACTATATCTTCTTGGCTTATAAGTTAGTCCTTTGATTTATAAGTTAGTCCTGTGGCTTATTAGTTAGACCTTTGGCTTAAAAGTTAGTCCTTTGGCTTGTAAGTTAGTTCTTTGGCTTATAAGTTAGTCCTTTGGCGTACAAGTTTGTCCTTTAGCTTATAAGTTAGTCCTTTGGCTATTATAGCTTGGAAAGTAAATTAGGGTCCACAATCAGAAGCGGATTCAGGACGTTTAAGAAGCTTTAGCTCTCCCATGATAAATTTAATTTTCTGTGCTTTTCTATGGCTAAAACCTAATCTCAACTGGATTAAGCTCCTTTCAAACTAAATTTCTGGACCTGAAAAAAACGTAAAAGTTCAAAATTTCATCCCCTATCTTACATCTATCCGATTTACCCCTTGTTGATGCTCCTTTTAAATATCGATTCAACGTATATAATTAAAATTGTTTATGATAATTTAGTGTTTCTACCATTTATTATAAAAGTAATATGTACATTTTTTATTTAACAATTTTAATACACTAAAAATGATTAGTTTTTAAGATATATTTCCAAAAAATTTTTACTCTTTTTAAAATTTTAAAAATAGTCAAAACTGCTAATTAATTGATTACTATTGTAGGGTTGGGTTTTCAGTGTAGAGTGATAAGGAGATTAAATAAAGATTGTAAAGCATTTAAAATAGCTCTTAGAAATTCACATCCATAGTTGTCCATAGTCACCAAAGTCTACGTGCCATTTTTATTGCCTCTACAATTAATTCCTTTGTTCAGGCCACCATTCTACTATTTGTTCTTGGCTTATAAGTTAGTCCTTTGGTTTATAAGTTAGTTCTTTGGCTTGTAAGTTAGTCCTTTGGCGTACAAGTTTGTCCTTTAGCTTATAAGTTAGTCCTTTGGCTTATAAGTTAATCCTTTGACTTATTAGTTAGTCCTTTGGCTTATAAGTTAATCCTTTGACTTATTAGTTAGTCCTTTGGGTTATAAGTTAGTCCTTTGGCTTATAAGTTAGCCCTTTGGCTATTATAGCTTGGAAAGTAAATTAGGGTCCACAATCAGAAGCGGATTCAGGACGTTTAAAAAGCTCTAGCTCTCCTGTGATAAATTTAATTTTCTGTGCTTTTCTATGGCTAAAACCTAATCTCAACTGGATTAAGCTCCTTTCAAACTAAATTTCTGGATCTGAAAAAAACGTAAAAGTTCAAAATTTCATCCCCTCTCTTACATCTATCCGATTTACCCCTTGTTGATGCTCCTTTTAAAATTCGATTCAACGTACATAATTTAAATTGATTACTATTGTGGGGTTGGGTTTTCAGTATAGAGTGATAAGGAGATTAAATAAAGATTGCAAAGCATTTAAAATAGCTCTTAGAAATTCACATCCATAGTCACCAAAGTCCACGTGCCATTTTTATTGCCTCTACAATTAATTCCTTTGTTCAGGCCACCATTCTACTATTTGTTCTTGGCTTATAAGTTAGTCCTTTGGTTTATAAGTTAGTTCTTTGGCTTGTAAGTTAGTCCTTTGGCGTACAAGTTTGTCCTTTAGCTTATAAGTTAGTCCTTTGGCTTATAAGTTAATCCTTTGACTTATTAGTTAGTCCTTTGGCTTATAAGTTAATCCTTTGACTTATTAGTTAGTCCTTTGGGTTATAAGTTAGTCCTTTGGCTTATAAGTTAGCCCTTTGGCTATTATAGCTTGGAAAGTAAATTAGGGTCCACAATCAGAAGCGGATTCAGGACGTTTAAAAAGCTCTAGCTCTCCTGTGATAAATTTAATTTTCTGTGCTTTTCTATGGCTAAAACCTAATCTCAACTGGATTAAGCTCCTTTCAAACTAAATTTCTGGATCTGAAAAAAACGTAAAAGTTCAAAATTTCATCCCCTCTCTTACATCTATCCGATTTACCCCTTGTTGATGCTCCTTTTAAAATTCGATTCAACGTACATAATTTAAATTGATTACTATTGTGGGGTTGGGTTTTCAGTATAGAGTGATAAGGAGATTAAATAAAGATTGCAAAGCATTTAAAATAGCTCTTAGAAATTCACATCCATAGTCACCAAAGTCCACGTGCCATTTTTATTGCCTCTACAAATAATTCCTTTGTTCAGGCCACCATTCTACTATTTGTTCTTGGCTTATAAGTTAGTCCTTTGGTTTATAAGTTAGTTCTTTGGCTTGTAAGTTAGTCCTTTGGCGTACAAGTTTGTCCTTTAGCTTATAAGTTAGTCCTTTGGCTTATAAGTTAATCCTTTGACTTATTAGTTAGTCCTTTGGCTTATAAGTTAATCCTTTGACTTATTAGTTAGTCCTTTGGGTTATAAGTTAGTCCTTTGGCTTATAAGTTAGCCCTTTGGCTATTATAGCTTGGAAAGTAAATTAGGGTCCACAATCAGAAGCGGATTCAGGACGTTTAAAAAGCTCTAGCTCTCCTGTGATAAATTTAATTTTCTGTGCTTTTCTATGGCTAAAACCTAATCTCAACTGGATTAAGCTCCTTTCAAACTAAATTTCTGGATCTGAAAAAAACGTAAAAGTTCAAAATTTCATCCCCTCTCTTACATCTATCCGATTTACCCCTTGTTGATGCTCCTTTTAAAATTCGATTCAACGTACATAATTTAAATTGATTACTATTGTGGGGTTGGGTTTTCAGTATAGAGTGATAAGGAGATTAAATAAAGATTGCAAAGCATTTAAAATAGCTCTTAGAAATTCACATCCATAGTCACCAAAGTCCACGTGCCATTTTTATTGCCTCTACAAATAATTCCTTTGTTCAGGCCACCATTTTACTATATCTTCTTGGCTTATAAGTTAGTCCTTTGGTTTATAAGTTAGTCCTTTGACTTATAAGTTAGTCCTTTAGCTTATAAGTTAGTCCTTTGGCTATTATAGCTTGGAAAGTAAATTAGTGTCCACAATCAGAAGCGGATTCAGGACGTTTAAAAAGCTCTAGCTCTCCTGTGATAAATTTAATTTTCTGTGCTTTTCTATGGCTAAAACCTAATTTCAACTGGATTAAGCTCCTTTCAAACTAAATTTCTGGATCTGAAAAAAACGTAAAAGTTCAAAATTTCATCCCCTATCTTATATCTACCCAATTTACCCCTCGTTTGTACCCCTTTTAAATATCGATTCAATGTACATAATTTAAATTGTTTATGATAATTTAGTGTTTCTATCGGTTTTTATATAAGTAATATGTATATTTATTGATTTTAATAGACTAAAAATGATTAGTTTTTAGATATATTTCCAAAAATTTGCTTTTACTCTTTTCAAAATTTCAAAATAAATCAAACCTGCTCGGAACTTCCGAAACTTCCCGAAGTGGTTCCGAAATACCCGAAATGCTGATCACTTGTTCCACGACTAACTTCATTCAAATGTCGTAACCTTCTGTCAACTAATTCATCCGTATTTTAGATACAAAAATTTAAGGCAATGGCCGGTAAAAGTCCTCTGGAATTGCTAAAACCAGATCCGGAACGGGAGCCTCCTTTTTTAACGGTGATATTTAACCCACTTGTCGGTTCCCTACTCGGTTTCGGAACTGTCGTCTTTCTCAACTGGTCAACACGACGACCTCTTATGAGCGGTGGGTATCCACAAAAAAAATCCTTTTACCTCTAAATTTCCCTTTTTCTAAAATTCCATATTGTCATTTTCAGGTATCCAAAAACATGTAATAGGTACGGGGATAGGAGGTTTCCTTGGTAAATACTTTGACGGTATACGAATCGCTCATTTAGCCGAAAGAGATGCTGTTTTTAGACACTATATTGAATTACATCCGGAAGACTTTCCTCCACCTGGTTTGTATTCCCAAGCAGAAAAATTAATTAAATTTTCATTTATTGTTGTTTTTTTTCTATATTTGTAGTTCGCCAAAAAATTGGAGACATGTTCGAGTCTTGGACTCCAATTCGTTAACGAAGCACTCAAACGTTGTACATATAATATTTAAATGTTTAGTTGTTATATAGAATTTAAATACATTATATAATATCACCAAACTCTTTTAATTAAAACAACAAAAAAAAAAAAATCGTAACGTTGACTTTTCAAAAATTTTTATTAAAAATACAAAATAACAAATATTTTGAAGATGCACATCGAACCGGTGGTAAACACAAGTTTCTATTTGGTAAAATTAAACGGTGCATCTCAATTTTGGTTTTGAATCCGTCGATTGACTCTTTTATTTTATTTTACATTGTCGGGAACGTAGTTGTCGCGTCCCGGAATTCCCGTGCCTTCTGAATCGCCCAGCCACGGATATTGTTTGGGACAGTCTCGACACGTTTCCAAATAGCGGGTGTCGGTAAAGTTCAACTCTGGCGGCTTAAACGTTAAGGCACATTTATTGGAATTGTTACACCCTGGCGGCGGGAGGTTTTCCTTCTTTTTACACGACCACGGGTCGTAGTTGGTTAGTTGCTTCAGGGGTTTGGGATCGGTCATCCAAGTCAAAGCTTGCGTTCCGGTCACAAACCAAACATCAGGTCTACAAGAAAATTTATGAAGATATAGTTACATCCAATTATTTTTATAAAATGTTCTTTTTTTGTCATAGAATCAATGATTTTAAGGGGTGCATGATAGAACAGAACATTCCCATTACGTCTATTCCACTGTACATATCTTCCAAGTCTATTTTTCACAGGTATAATTCATAGGCAATGTTCTATTTTATCCGGAAGAAATAAAATTGTTCTATTTTCTCCAATTTCCACATCTTCAGTACCTCATTCTAATCAATAGTTTTATCAAATTACTAAGACTCCAGAATACATTTTCTGGATCATATCACCACGCTAATCTTTATTAGCTGTTTACTTACAACGTCGTGGCCCAGTCTAAGAATTTATATAATCCTAATTCTAAATCTCGAATGGAAAACCAATTTGTATGGAATGGCATCATGTACGGTGCTTTATTTTGTTCATAGGATCGACTGAAGTCTTCTCTTAACCATGCAAAAACTTCATCAGGATCGTGATTATGTAAAACGCATTGATCCAAGTATGGACAATGGCCACCTTCGTAGTCTTCAACGTAGTGCGCATTTAACGGAATTTCCCATACTCCTAAAAGTATACGATTATATCAGAAAAACTTTCATCTTATTCAAAAGATTGGTATTAAAAGGAATTGATTCGAAAAATAAATCTCTGAATAAACTAAACTAAATACAAAAAGTACCTGGGAATGTTTTTGATGGACAAGTTCCCGCTTTGCATTCGTGTGGGATTTTATAGTCTAAAGTGTAGGGCCAAACCGGCACAGGAAGTGGTGGTACACCCACAGAACTGTCGTAAATGTATCCAAAATCTTCCAACACTTGATACTGAGCATTTCGTCCTGGTTTCAAAAATGGAGCTCGCATTCCAACGACATTATCCTTGGAAATGTTCGAGAAATGTCTTAAGATTTCCCTCATTCCAATCATTTCACCCACCCATTCTTCATATCCTTTATCTTGTAGACCGCTTTGTAATCTAAAATTCTCTGATTTCAATAAAAAGTTCGTTATTTTTTTCGGGAATAGACTTACGAAATAGTTTCGGTTGCGATTTCATGGCCATCACTTGCCAGCTTTTGAATCATATTGTAGTTACTATACTCGTGGGCGACAAAAAACGTTCCTTTGATTTCACATCCGTTGGGATTTTCCCGTTTGTGGAAAACTTTTAGGTAGTGGTCGAAATTGTTGAGATTCACGGCACCGTCAAACGTTAATAAAATCATTTGAGGAGTCTAAAACGAAAATAAAAACGGTAAAAAATCCAATAGTTACTTTGAATGTCTTACATCTTCTGGATCCAAATCTCCTGGAATTATTGTCCCGTCTTTGGAGCAGAAACAGTAGGGAAGGGCACAGTTACTCCGATCGCAAGGTTGAGCCAAATCCAAAATTGGTTCGGTCACCGGAGCAATGGCTAGTAATAAAATTTTAAAAAAATTATTGATTTCTTTGCCAATATTTCGAAAGACTTACTGGTCGGTATTGGACCGCATCGAGCTTCGTCTTTGAAGGTACAAAATTTGCTGATGTCATCGAAATGTAATCCTGATGGACATCGGTTTACATATGGATATCCATCTACACACTACAAAGAAAAAAAATTACCAAGGAATGATAAAAATGAGACAGTTTATACCTGATAGAATCGACGACATGTAGCCGGATCGGCAAAATTTCCGTTGCCGATTCCATTTGGACATTTGAATTCTTCGGGAGTCTTATCGTCAGCTTTGGAGCTTTTTTGGTTGTTGTTTTGTCCTAAAAAAATAAAATAAAAGTTTTTACGATTGTAAAAAATCAGGAAAAATACGATAAAAAATAATGGATTCTTGACCTTTTGTAAACAAAAGGAAATCTTCTAGATTGCATTAATCAAGGTTCTACCCTTAAAAATATCACACACTTTTGAAAAAGGAAATTCTTTAAATGTTTTTAAAAAGATCATTGCTTTAAAACAGTGTTTCCCAAGTGGTACACGTGCTCCTAGAGGTACCGGAAGGTTTTATTTTTCTTTTATTAAGTTGGGTTATCCAGTCTTAGGGCTTATTGTGCTTTCTAGGTCCCTACTGCACCTAGTTAAGATCAAGCAGCTGGACGAACTTCAATACTCGTTGCACTAGGTACTTTTCGATAATTTCACTACCAGGGTTTGTTATCCCCAATTCCTCATTTATCCATTTACTCAAAGCATCACATTCCCACAGAACGTGAAAAGCGGTTTCATGGGTCATCAACATTTGATCTCATTATATGCAGGTGCTTCTTCATTTCATAGTGACCAATTATTAGATTTTCTTGTTAGACCAAGTATTCCAGTAGGTAGTTTTTGTGATGGTTTTCCTATCATCCTTTTACTGTGCTTTTGTCCGGTAGTGTTCTTCCATGTTATACAGGTTTTTTTGTAGACCCATTCCTTGATGGTATTTTTCACTACCGATCTTGTAACTCCAGATATAGGCCTGTGAAGAGTGATTGGGATCTTTTCCAGGCAAGGGCGTCAGCCTATTCATTACCTTTGATACCCTTATGACCTGGCATCCATCCCAAGTTTACCTTGTTTTTGGTAGCCAGGATTTTAAGGGTTTCCTTATATCCCGAGGTTAGTTTAGAGCTGATCTAAGGTTTTCCTAGTGCAAGTGGTTCAAACTTGTTTCTTGATAAAAGGTATTTAATCTTGACGATAGTTCCCTTTTTTATAATAACTAATTTTGGTATTGGTACATTCAAAATCAATGTAGGCAATTTAAGGAAAATTCTTGCTGACCAAAAGTGCTCTGCTTTTTTTTCTATTTGTCATATGATTTCCAAAAGTGTTAAGATAATCTCAAGAATCAAACGAATAATCATCGCGTCTAAAAAAAAATAAAAGTAAATTTTGATTTGTACACACTTCCTTGCATTTGGGCATAAACTGGGGAACATCCACGGGACCCAATTGATTGCCTACTTGGATTTATCTTAGAACTAGGTCTCACCAACTATAGGAACAACGTATTGGGATGTAATGATCCTTATAGGACGTAGAGGAATTCCGGAGTTCCGTAGAGGAGTTCCCCAATTAGTGCATATGTATAAATGATATTAAATAGTACAATTAAGTTGAAAAAAGGCTCCAATTCCAGTCCATAAATAAATCATTGCTAGGGCAATTCGACCCAAAGTTTTATAAAATACACAGGTGGCCCTCATGGTGGCTACGTGATGGATACGTGACGTATCCAGAAGAAATTCGTGCATATCTTCAGACTGATTCAATTTCAAAATTCTTCGTATGACGTCATTTTTTTTTTCTAATGGTGCGACCTGTGTAATTTACAAACCTTGAATTCGACCAGCATGAAGAATACGAACAAGTCAACGGTAAGTATCGATGTTTGCAGTGTAAATTAATGTAATTTATACATTTCCATAAATTGGTATTATACTATCAATTTCCTTAACAATTTAATTCCGGGATTTCCGCAAGAATTGAAATTATAATTGGGAACTTCCACTCTACAATTTTGTGTTAAATTGAACAAACATATGATTTCCAAAAGTGTTAAGATATTAAAATAATCTCAAGAATCAAAGGAATAATCATCGCCTCTAAAAAAATAAAATAAAAGTAAATTTTGATTTGTACACATCAATTTTCTTTGGAATCATCTGGACCTGAACTGGGGAACATCCAAGGGACCCAATTTGCTGTCTACTTGGATTTATCGTAGAAATAGGTCTCACCAACTATAGCAACAACGTATTGGGATGTAATGATCCTTATAGGACGTAGAGGAACTTTCAAAAGAATGTAATTTATACATTTCCATAAATTGGCATTATACTATCAATTTCCTTAACAATTTAATTCCGAGATTTCCACAAGAATTGAAATTATAATTGAGAATTTCCATTCTACAATTGTCAGTGTTAAGTTGATCAAACAAAAGATGCGTGACAACAATAGAAAATTTGACTTTTCATTATTGAATTATTTAAAAAATCAAAAATTTGATAAATAATTTAAAAAAAAAATAATTGATAAATGAATTTTCGTCACATTTTATAATTTGCAAACATTTAATCCACTTGAATTATTCACTTGGTGGGAAAAAATAAATTTTTCATCCAAGTTCCAAACCTTTACCAACATGGCTATGAAATCAGTGAAATTTAAATTTTCCAATTGTATTTATGTAAAAAAAAATAAATAAATGGAAAGGTTTCTTTTTATGGGAGTTACGAACACTTGGGATATTTTCAACAATTAAAATTGTTTATAGACATTATAAAATGATAATTAGCTTAATATGTTCCACCGAAAGTGTTAATGATACAACAAATTATTCTCATTAGACAATTAAACATGACCGCATTTGAAATGAATTCTCCCAGGTAAAATAGCAGAGTTAAATCGTGTGAAAGTTGATGGATAATCTATTGAGACAAGAGTGTAAGTATAAGAAGTTTTTTCCTCACATTCATATCCATACAACAGCTATTTATAACGCAGAGAAAGAGTATTGGTATTATATATATATATATGTATTTAATATTAATAAACGACTTTTGTTGAGAATATTGACTTCTTCAACTTTCTTTTTTTGTCTCCTCATTGTGCCGATAAAGAGATATCCCCGCGCTCATGTAGAGCACTTAGCACACAAGCGATCGTTTTTCCGAACTGTTTTTTTTTCTCTCCATTCGAGGAAATCGTACGGCTGTGGTGAGATTTGTGATATAATAGAAGAAATTTGCAAGAGATTTCCTGAATTGGTGGAATTGCGTTGTTGTTGTTGAATTATGCAATTAGTAGGAAATGAGGTTTTTTTTTAATTAGGGTGAAGATTTCTTGAAAAATGCTTACCGAAAACGGTAGATGTTATGAGGAGAATGGCTAGGGGAGCCAGAAAAATCCATTTGGCCATCACTTGACAACGATTGGATTGACGATGGTGGGTGATGGGGCAATAGAACAAGTCGAAAAAAGCACAAAATTTCCACGTTTTTCGTTGGGAATCGAAACGGAACTATCAAATTCGTGCGAAGCACCTCATCGGTAATGTTAGCGCGGTGATGCCTTCTTCACTGTGCATCGAAAAGTATTTTAGTGAAATCTACTTGCGTTTGTTGTCGCACCAGAAAGCCGTATCAACTCTTCGAGCCGTGTGGTTTTTACACACTTACCAACCGGAGGCGTGGAGCCGAAGAAATGAAAGGGAAGTGGCAAGAGATTCATTAAAATTCATCGGCACTCACCGTTTCATCGTCTACATACATAGAGATACCTTCCAGTTCTCAAAATCTTAAGGTCACCGCGGTGCGAAACAATCCGCGGAAACACCAAATGGTCGGGAATCGATGCCATCCGTCCGAAATTTCAAAGCTCGAGGACGTTTTTTGTCGCCGCACGGAAAACTTGAATTTCAAGAAAATAAAAAAGAAAGTCCCGACGAGTTTCGAAGGCAATCAGGGTCAAAGTTAAGGCTATACACACATACACATTTGGGAAATGAGAAAATCACCGCCAATAGAAAGTGATTAACATCAAGACTACCTCTTCAATACCCCAACAATATCTTGGTTATCAATAAAAATCAAATTCCATTAAATTCTTCAATGTAAAAATATTAAAATAAATCACAAAGTTAATTTATGCATTTCTGGCCGTTGTGACCTCTAAAATTGTACAAACAACTTTCATATTATCAAATTTTTTCTTTCATTTTTACAACGGACTTGAATTACATGATCACCTCATTCCATATCGCTATTTCTTTATCAAATCAAATTTACTTCTACCCTTGAACAATTAATGTTCCTCGATGGGCGTTTGGTTTTTCTACCCTCGTAGGAGGGAAAGTTTTTGATCCACTTTAAGCACTATAATTGTGACTCACGTAAATCAATGGTCAACGACCGCATCAGCATGAAAGTGAATTGAAGAGAAAAAAATACTGAATAATGATTATATTATTCAGAACAATTGGCTTAAAGATACACCAATTAATTCATTTTTGAAAACAAATTCATATAAATTTTTAGGTAAACGAAATAATGCGTTAACAGTAATTGCTAGTCGTACTTTCTAAAACTCATTAAGATCAATTTATCAACAAAAATTTCACAATTCGAAAATTTGTTAAGTACTAATGGTACTAATCGTTTCTTTTTATATTTTCCGACCAATGGCAAGTTTGGTTTTCCGCGTGGTTGAATTCCCAACTGTATTAATTACATTTATGTAAACTAAAACAAGTTTTTTTCCATTCGTTACCCTAAGCAGGATCACCAAAATTCAAGATTATTGCTGCATTATAGTGCAATCTCACTAATCCGGTACTATTACAAACCGGAGGGTGCCGAATTATTGGAATGTTCGGATTACTTAAATTACTAAAAATAAAACAAGTATAGAGGGGCCAGGAAGGCGTGGGCGGAGGGTGCCGGACTAGTGAGATTATACTGTACTAGCACAAAGTAGATGAGGCAAGAAGTATGCTAAAGATATCCGGAAGAAATCCAAAGAAAAGGATAGATATCCGAAAGAAACGTTGGAACTTCACAATTCTTCCGATGACAAATCCCCATGATGACCCATATCTTCTTTATTTTCTTAAGAATAATAAATTTATTTCACTTAGTACAATAAAGCTAAAACTCGTAAATTCAAGGATTTTTTTTATAAGTCAGGACTAGCTTAATACAAACTCCGGCTCTTGAATTTGTATTTGTGCTGAAAAATTTCTCAAAAAGCAATTTATATGCAAATTTTTGGCATTGAGGCTTCACTAAATATATGAGGTTGCAAAAAATTAATCTTTGATTATTCCTGCAAAATCTTTCGGTTTCATGGTTCTGAGCTTTAACTCCTTCGCTAATATAATATAATTCATATAATTGGTGTTGTCATTCCAAGATATAAATCAATTACTGTTAACACGTTAATGTGATTCCGGTTGCATAGTTTTAAATTTTTATTTAGCCTTACATTAAAATGTATAAGTACTTTTAATTCATTTTAAATTCGCGAGAATTACAAAAGTTCAAGTCTCAAATAGTACGATTGTTAAAGTGTTCACGTGGTTGGGGTAATATGATTTTAAATTCGCGAAAGTTTATTCATTATTTTCATTCAGATTTATATTTGTTATTAATTTTAAATTCGCGAGAATTTCAGAAATGGAAGTATTAAAAAGTACAGATACTAATGTGTTTACGTGATTCGGGTTGTATGATTTTAAATTCATGAAAGTTTACCCATTGTTTTTATATAGAGCTACAAAATTGTCTACATTTATTTATTTTAAATTCCTAAGGGTTCGAGAAATGAAAGTATTTAAAAGAATTTATGTTTACGTGTTTACGATCGGTTTGTTAATTTTATAGAAGTATGGATGTAAAGATGGTTATATGATTTTTAAATTCGCAAGACTTAACCAATCGTTTTTTAGTTAAAAATCACAATTTTTCTGTACAAAAGTTTATAAAACCACAAAAATATTATATGATTGTATCATTTGTATCTTCTTGAACTAAAGTATTCCTTTGTATCTAAAGAAGTATGGATATAGAGGTGGTTACATGATTTTTTAAATTCGCAAGAATTTATCAATCGTTTTTTAGTTAAAAATTGCATAATTTTTCTGTACAAAAGTTATAAAACTACAAAAATATTATATGAATTTCGAATCTTCTTGAACTAAAGTATCTTTTTGTATCAATATTCTCAGCATTTCTTGTTGATTTGTAGAACTTTAACTGTAGATTTTATCCACTCTTAATTCACGGAAGTCCCAGAAATTGCCTTTTCTAAAAAAAATAAAATAATGCTATGAGATTAACGTAATTTGTATTGTATGATTTTAGATTCGCAAGAGCTTACCCATCGTTTTTACTTACAAAATTACAACTTTTTCTATGCATATTCTAATGCAGGAAAAAAACCATTCAATTGCAAATAATCAACCTTTAGCAAATTTGTACAAAATGTTCTTATTGTTTTCCTGAATTTTTCCTTGGGAACTTGTCCATTTAGGTAAAATACTTTGGATCCAATAAGAGTTGTATTATTATATGTTATTATATGATATATTCGCTAAACTTAAACCATTTTGGTCAACATGAACTTCAAAATTCGTTTTGTATATAAATCGTAATGTTTCCCCATTGTACAAGTATACAAATGTAAAATTGTCGGTGAAAAAATTTTTAGTAGGGACCTCTCTTCGTGTGAAACATAAACTAAGGGTTCCCGGAGATTCGACCGAAGATTTGTCTCAAATTATATTATTTTTTTCAAGGATTCGGAGGCGTGTATTTCATCTAAAGTCCTTCTACATATGAACCAATATATTGGGTATTTACCACCATATTAAGAGTCTTTTTTTGAGCCAAGTTTTGGGCGAAACATTGTTAGAACAGGTAAAACAGGAATTTCCATCCCTTTACTAAAAAAAAGGTTAAATTTTAAATATACGTTAATTACAGTATTCAATTTTCACTTTACCTTGAAAAAGACAACAGTGTTAAGCCCTGATAAGTGCGGATTTTCGGCAACCGAATAATATATCCATTTTGAAATATTTGCCAAACCTTTGGGACATTAATTAGGAACTTCGAAAAATATTTCATGAGATTCCATAAACTTTATAAATATTATCCAATTAGAGTTATATAATTATATGATATATTCCCTAAACTAAAGCCATTGTGGGCGTCATGAACTTCAAAATTCGTTTTGTATATAAATCGTAATGCTTCGCCATTGTACAAGTATACAAATGCAAAATTGTCGGTGAAAATTTTTAAGTAGGGACCTCTCTTCTTGTGAAACATAAACTAAGGCTTCCCGAAGATTCTATCGGAGATTCATTTCAAATTATATTATTTTTTTCAAGGATTCGAAGACTTGTATTTCATCTAAAGTCCTTCTACATATGAACCAATATATTGGGTATTTACCACCATATGAAGTGTATTTTTATGAGCCAAGATTTTGGGTAAAACATTCCATTTCTATGCTAAAAAAGTTTAAAATTTAAATGTGTGTTAATTACAATATTCAATTTTAACTTTACCTTGAAAAAGACAACAGTTTTAGGTTCTGATAAGTGCGGATTTTCGGCAACTGAATAATATATCCATCTTGAAATGTTTGCCACAACATTGGGATATTAATTGGGAACTTCAAAAAATACTTCATGAGATTATTCAATAATCTTTATAAATATTATCCAATTAGAGTTATATTATAATATGATATATTCGCTAAACTTAAGCCATTGTGGGCATCATGAACTTCAAAATTAGTTTTGTATATAAATCGTAATGCTTCCCCATTGTACAAATATACAAATGTAAAATTGTCGGTGAAAAATTTTAAGTAGGGACCTCTCTTCTTGTGAAACATAAACTAAGGCTTCCCGGAGATTCTATCGGAGATTCATCTCAAACTATATTATTTTTTTCAAGGATTCGGAGACTTGTATTTCATCTCAAGTCCTTCTACATACGAACCAATATATTGGGTATTTACCACCATATGAAGAGTACTTTTATGAGCTAAGATTTTGGGATAAATATTCCATTTCTATGCTAAAAAAGTTTAAAATTTAAGTATGTGTTAACTACAATATTAAATTTTAATTTTACCATGAAAAAGACGACATTCTTAAGCCCTGATAAGTGCGGATTTTCGGTAACCGAATAATATATCCATCTTGAAATGTTTGCCAAAACATTGGGATATTAATTGGGATCTTCAAAAAATATTTCATGAGATTTCATAAGCTTTATAAATATTATCCAATTAGAGTCATATTATATGATATATTCGCTAAACTTAAGCCATTGTGGTCAACATGAACTTCAAAATTCGTTTTGTATGTAAATCGTAATGCCTAAATTTTTAGTAGGGACTTCTCTTCTTGTGAAACATAAACCGAGGCTTCCCGGAGATTCGATCGGAGATTTATCTCAAATTATATTATTTTTTTCAAGGATTCGAAGACTTGGATTTCATATAAAGTCCTTCCACATATTAGCCAATATATTGGATAATTACTACTATATAAGAGTCTTTTTTTGAACCAAGTTTTGGGCTCGACATTGTTAGAACACGTAAAACAGGAATTTCCATCTCTATCCTAAAAAAAGTTTAAAATTTAAATATGCGTTAATTACAATATCCAATTTTAACTTTACCTTGAAAAAGACAACATTCTTCGGCTCTGATAAGTGCGAATCTTCGGGAAAAACATTGGGATATTATTTGGGATCTGGAAAACATACTTCATGAGATTCCATAAACTTTATTACGCATCAAATTCGAATTATATTAACATTTTTTAAATCTATAAAAAAAAATAACAATGCACACAGATTACTATATATCACTTAATAAAAAAAAAAATACTATATAAAAAAAAATTGATTCGAAACTCTTAAACGATTTTAAACTTAAGACAGTTAACAATAAAATAAAAATGATTTCGATTTATAAATACTGAACTCCGAATGATAAAATCCAGACGATTATTTTTTTTTTAGAAAAATACATTTTTTTATAATACATTTTTTTTTACTTAAACTTCTATCATATTACATTGAAATCTACATCGATTATTTTTAAAATAAATAAACTCTAATTGTTCTTAGTCTAACGGGCATTAAACTCACTTTATTTTCAATGAAAAAATAATGTTTTTATTTAAAAAAAAAAAAAAGGAAATTTTTTTGAGCAAAACTTTTCAACGTAAATCAGCTGCTGTTTGATCGGATTAAGTACGGAGAGATCAACGTGAACATGTTGGTCGAAAAAATTTGTACTTTTTGGTCGGAAGTTAAAATGATTTGGGGGCAGGAGGAGGAGGAGGAGGAGAAGGTGAATCTCCTGGATATTGAAAATGTGATTATTTAGTTACGGAAACGTTGCGGACAACCGTTGGCCCAGTGTCCGGGATCGCCGCATCGGAAACAGTAGCCGTAGCCTCCGTAGTACGGCATGCCGCGTACACCGCGCGCCACACCTAGGGCTCCTGCCGAAAATAAGGGGGTGGCGTGGGTGGCATCGTAGTAGTCGAACTCGGAGTGGGAGCTGGTGTCGTCGGTGGTGGGACTGGTGCTGCCCGTGGTGCGATCGGAGATCGGGATATCGGCCGATTCTCCCGCGACGTGGTCGACACCAAGTGCATCAGCTGCTCCTGCGTTCGGGGGCAATTGTTGGATCGCGTCAAGAGCATCGCCATGGCCGGCGACACCATTCCCTCGAACCAGAGACGGTTGCGCGGCTGACTCGGCTGGGAGCTCGACGACGATGTGGGGTCGTCGCTGTCCGACTCCTCGTCGTCGGACTCCGGCGCCACTAATAGCTCTTCGATTTCGCGTTGCAGGCTGTCCGGAACTAAAACATGCAAATGCCAATTTAAAACACACCCTTCACCCCCGCACTGTTCCCAATACATGCACACGCCATCCCCCCGAAAAACAAACACAAACCCTTAAACGTCGACAAAAATCATTTCCCATTCGACTAAACATTGACAAAAGCTTTTGAGGAAGGATACAATCTCATTTAATTACCTGAAGAAAGCTGCAAATTCTAACGGGGATTGGGTCTGTATTATGGTTCATGTACATTCGGTGCATGTTAGGATGTAAATCCTTTTATTTTGATAAAGGCAAGGATAATAATATCTATTAATTTTTTGCGGAAAAAATGTAATATATGTATTTATTTGAAAAACATAACTCAATACAGTACATACGCTCATCAAGATGGGCACAAACAGTGACGTCATATGGTGTGATCGAGAAACATAGGCTTATACATAGGTTGCCCCATTAGAAAAAAAAATGACGTCATACGAAGAAATTTGAATCAGTCTGAAGCTAAATATGAATTTCTTCTGGATACGTCACGAAGCGCATACGACCACCTGTGTATTTTATAAACCTTGGGCTCTTCCAATCTTCCCAATCAACAGATCTATGAATTGAATTAATCCTCAGTTATGCGATCGGAAAAACATCACTCAATCATCCCCATATGACGTCACAATCATTGCTCCTATCCACCAAAGAAAATTGACTTTAGGCCATCTAATATTAAATCACAGCCTTAACTCATAGATCACCAAATTTTTTTTTCTCAAAACTTCTTCCAATAAGCAAGTAAGGTCTACATTAAATCTCCACTGTTATTATCATATTTATTCATTTCAAATGAAATCTATAAAAAAATATATGTAATCTACAGTAAAAGTAAAAGTTATACTAACCAATTAGCTGCAACTGCTATCTATACTTATTTGATCGATGTTGCACAGATGCAACACTAAAAATAAAGGGAAATTAATCCTACATAGTAAATATATGGACCATGTTTAGATACTTATTTCGATTGCCAAGCAAGCTTCTTCAGGTGTTATCACGTAGTATGGGATTTCTTCGTAGGTGTTAAGTTTAAAACGCGATTGCTTGGCAGCCTACTGGTGGCCGAGTGGTCTAGGTGACCGCTTCAAAACTAGTAGGTAGTGGGTTCGATTCTTATATCGTGCAAATTTTTGCAATTTCTTCTTCTTAATTAACCCTAGAGTCACTAAAGACCTTGGTAGTTAGCGACGGTAAATAATTTAAAAAAAACAGATTGCTTGGCAATCAAAATACGTGCATGGGAATGCACCGTGTCTAATACAGACGACATGTATGCCATAGACCCCATCAGAATCTTTTCCCAAAGAGGCATTGTTTTCACAGAAAAAAATAGATCAAATTTCTTGATAAAAATTAAACATCCGGAATCCGCAATATATTGTAATTAAACAATTCGATTGCTCAGCAATCTTCTTCAGTGGTCATCATGTAGTATAGAATTCCTACTTAAGTTTCTTTCGTAAGGAAATAAGTGACAACATTTGTCTAATACAGGCGACATTTATGCCATTTCCAAAAGAGGCATTGTTTTACCGGAAAAAGTAGATAAAATTTCTTAATAAAACTTAAGGATCCGGAATGCTCAATATATTGTAATTTAACAACCAAATTTTGTGAAAATCATTTACTAAGAATAAATTAAAAACACATGGACCATATTTAAGTACTTATTTCGATTGCTAAGCAATCAATGGCCATCACATTATTTAAGATTTCTCCGTAAGGAACATAAGTGACAAGATTTGTCTAATACAGGCGACAATTATGCCATAGACCCTGGCGAAATCTTTGCCCAGAGATGCATTGTTTTTACAGGAAAACTGGATAAAATTTCCGAATAAAAATTAAGAATTTATCCCCAACTTTTGAGATTGAGAAAGATCATTTAAAAGAATTAGTCATTCCTCGGATATATTTACAATACTTGAATGTATTTTTGTGTCCAATGTTTTCTAAAGAATTTGAGTAACGGTAGTGCCCTATTTAAGTACTTATTTCGATTGCTAAGCAATCAATGGTCATCACATTGTATAGGATTTCTCCGTAAGGAAAGTAAGTGACAACATTTGTCTAATACAGGCGACAATTATGTCATAGACCCTGGCGAAATCTTTTCCCCGAGATGTATTGTTTTCACAGGAAAAACTAGATAAAATTTCCGAATAAAAATTAAGGATTTACCCAACTTTTGAGATTGAGAAAGAATGCATTTTTGTGTCCAATGTTTTCTAAAGAATTTGAGTAACGGTAGCGCCATATTTAAGTACTTATTTCGATTGCTAAGCAATCAATGGCCATCACATTATTTAAGATTTTTCCGTAAGGAACATAAGTGACAAGATTTGTCTAATACAGGCGACAATTATGTCATAGACCCTGGCGAAATCTTTTCCCAGAGATGCATTGTTTTCACAAGAAAAACTGGATACAATTTCCGAATAAAAATTAAGGATTTACCCCCAACTTTTGAGATTGAGAAAGGATGCATTTTTGTGTCCAATATTTTCTAAAGAATTTGAGTAACGGTAGTGCATTTAATTGGACTCCTATGTTGTAACCCCTTGTATTTTTGTATCCAAGGGTTCAAAATAAAATTCCAATAAAATGTTACCCTTACTTAATTGGAACATTGGTTCGAAGGATTTCCCTTGAAAAAGAAATCTCTTAATACTTAAAACTAAATAATTAGTACTAACGGTAATTACGGGTACACTTTCGTGCACAATTTAAGGGACTAGAAATAAAATTATTTTCTCCGAACTTCCAAATAAATAATAGACTTATATTTTCCCACATTTCTTTTGCCAATTTGGCCAGTCTTACAATTTCTAAATATTTTCTTTTAATTTACTTACAAATAAGTTACGAAATATGTGACAATACAAAGATGTATTTCGAAAAAAAGTAAAGATTAATTACAAAACGTAAAAAAAATAAATGGAAAATATATAGGGGACGTGGATAAAAGGGGGGTGGGGAATTTCATGGTCTAAAAAGCTCCGGAAAATGGGAGCCAATTAGATGAGATCATTTTGGACTTTGGAGAAGACATTGTCTCTTACCAGTAGCACCGTTGGGAAACGGAGGGAAAACATTTTCCGGGATTCTCTGGGTCCCATCTCCCAACTATGTTACTGCGTAAAAAAATAATACAACCGATTGAATATCAATCAAATAGACATTTCTTAAACTTAACAAACCTAATATAGTAATATAGTTTCACATAACAAATTTATACTTTTTCAAGTTTTTTGTTGCGTTTTTTTTTTATAGTGCAAAAATATAACTTTTATAGTTTTCAATATTTCTTTGTTTCTTACATCTACGTTTTAATACGAAATCACAATGCTAAAAACAAATAGCAGATTTGTAATATGCAAATTTAACGATAATTTCAAAATGTAAATTTTTGTCACCTCCTAAAAGTTAGGCACTTATATTGGAAATAAACATTTTGAAATCATCCTAAAATGATAAAATTTCAATATGAAAAAAAATTAGTAATTCTGGCAAATTTCCCACCGCACGGTTTTTCATGGGTTTTCCGTCTAACCGAAGGACCAGGCCCAATGGTTCTCTAAAAAAGCCCCACTAAAATCACGTTTCAGTGGCTTAATTAATGGCATAGTGATTGGTTCTCGATGGTGGAAATAAAATGCCGCTTTTTCAACTATTACGTGGTCTAGAAAATAAAAATAAAAGTCAAACTATTGCCGTTGCAAAACAATCACAAACGTGTAGTGTTTTCAATTTCGGACGATTTGTTTTGAACAAAACTTCATGTGTATCCTTTCTTAAAAACTACAAATCTTTATGACAATCTTGACTGTTGCAGATCAAAGATTGGAAATGAGATCACATGGTGAAGAGAAGAGCAATATTTATAATAATATTCAGTAATTAAACCATGGAAGTTTCAGCTTGTTTACAAAGATCTAAAGTAATCAGAAGGTACTCCAATCTTGCAAGACATTATGGGAAAAGTGGCTCCGCCACTAGTGTAATTACAATACTAACTTAAATCAGAACTATGTACTTTTACGTAAGAACCAATATTATTTATGTTAGTACCTCAAATACTTGTGGCGGCGCCACATTTTGCAAGAATAAAATACTTTAATATAATATAAAGAGCTCATATTGAATGCTTTCTTAATGACACCACTCTTTACGTATAATTGTTAACTATTACCCATTGATTGAGAAGTGACGGCTGCAATAATATAAAGCGAGTTAAAAAGAGACAAAGCGACCGTTTTTCGAAAGCAAATCCAAAACATGATCCCTTTACACCTCCGTAAGGCTTGAAAGCTAATAAAACTATTTCCCATTTATAAATTTCCTATTTGAATTCTATTCGGAAAATATTTTCGTCCAATTTCAAGATAAATGTGACCGAATTGAACTTATTCAAACTTTTACAACTCTTTTTATACACTTCAATATTATAAATGGAAAATAGTGCTTAGTAATGTTTTATTGCTTAAAGGAAGATTTAACATCTGAAATAACTATAATTTTTTGAAAAGAATTTCTCTCATTTACTTCTACCCCAAAATATAATCAAATGTTTATTGTATAAATGCATCATGAAATATAGATACCAAGGTATCCGAATGGGGAAGAAAGTCTTATATAGAAGTTCAATTCTTTGTTAAAAACGTGGACGAAGTTTGGGTTATTTTATCGGTGAATCTCAGAACTTCGGCTAACCAAAGTTCTGAGATTTACCGACATAGCAGCCCAAACTTCGTCCATATCGAATGATTGGAAAATCTGCTTATATATTATCATAGGAAATGTCAAGATGTGGCGCCGCCACTAGTACATTTGCAGTACTAACGTAAACTGAAACAATATACTTTCAGTAAGATAACTAAGCTAACATAAGTACTTTAGTCACTCTTATGGCGGCGCCACATTTCCTCTTATGCAGAAGATTAGAATTTACAGTTTTTATAATAACAACAACACTTCTTGCGTAACGATTTAAATGAGTGCTTTTTGAAGAATAGCGCGCTCTACCGGCGCTGGACCTAAAACTGATACAATTTTTTCTTGTACCTATACTTCGTGAAATGTACCATAACGAAGAAATCCACGGGGTGAAACTTACACAATATGTACGCAAAATTTTCATTAAATTTCAAAAGATACATTAAAGTTTTTTTGGCATCGATTTAATGCATGCATGCATTTCACCCCCTCCCCTCACCACCCTCTTCTCCGTAAATTTGTAAAATGAAATGCATTAAAACTTTACACAAGGATAATAAAATTGGATTTTCTTTTTATTTTTTGCGCTATAGCCCAAAATAAAAGGGAGGTTGGGAGATTGGCAACATTTGCCACCAGCCCATCCAATTTAATTCTCCAAGCCAGATAATTTTCTGTCTTATTTATGTAATATAATTTATAAAAGTCAATTATAAACATAAATTCGAACCAAATGAATTACTGATGTATAGCCCAAATACGTATTTCGATTGCCGAGCAAGCTTCATTCATTTGTTTGAACTTTTATTGAAATTTATGTTTATTGTTTACTATTGTGAATTAGACTACATAAATAAGACTATAATATATTCTATATATTGTATACTAGACTGATTCAAAAAAAACTGGTGAATTTTTTTTTCTTAATTATATCGAAAATATTGTTGGGAATGACAAAAAAACCTGTGAAAGTTTAAGCTCTTAATATTAAGAGGTGCCGCATCGCAAATTTCAATTTTCCATTTAAATAACATGGGAACAATATTCTCGTGCACTTTGGAATTTTATAGCTCACGTTGGTGACACAATTTCGGAATGACCAAGGTATATTCTTGTAGAAAATTGAACGATCTACAAAAAAGGTCTTGTACAAGTTTTTGATATATTTATTCCTTCAAAAGTTATTCGAGGTCAAAGTTGAACTAAGGAGAAATTTTAATATTTTTTCAATTTTTTGACGCAACCATCAGTTTTATGAGAAAATTTTATAGGACATTTTTTGTAGAGCACTTTTTTTCCTATAACTTATCTCTATAAAAGTTTTTGATATTTTTCACAGGTCCTAAGTTATTTACATTAAACTGAAAATTCCCTGAATTATTATATTTTTAACGTAAAAATTATTTTTTTTAATTTTAATTAAATAACTTAGGACCTGTGAAAAATATCAAAAACTTTTATAGAGATAAGTTATAGAAAAAAAGTGCTCTACAAAACATGTCCTATAAAATTTTCTCATAAAATTGATGGTTGCGTCAAAAAATTGAAAAAATATTAAAATTTCTCTTTAGTTTAACTTTGACCTACAGGTCCTAAGTTATTTAATTAAAATAAAAAAAAAAATATGTTAAAAATATAATAATTCAGGGAATTTTCAGTTTAATGCAAATAACTTAGGACCTGTGAAAAATATCAAAAACTTTTATAGAGATAAGTTATAGGAAAAAAAGTGCTCTACAAAAAATGTCCTATAAAATTTTCTCATAAAATTGATGGTTGCGTCAAAAAATTGAAAAAATATTAAAATTTCTCTTTAATTCAACTTTGACCTCGAATAACTTTTGAAGTAATAAATATATCAAAAACTTGTACAAGACCTTTTTTGTAGATTGTTCAATTTTCTACAAGAATATACCTTGGTCATTCCGAAATATTGTCACCAACGTGAACTATAAAATTCCAAAGTGCAAGAGAATATTGTTCCCATGTTATTTAAATGGAAAATCGAAATTTGCGATGCGGCACCTCTTAATACCAATATTAAGAGCTTCAACTTTCACAGTATTTTTTTTTGTCATTCCCAATAATATTTTCGATATAATTAAGAAAAAAAAATTCTTCAATTTTTTGAATCCGTCTAATCAGCGAAAAAAAATTATTTGATTAGATAATTTACGCTAACTAGTTTCACATATTTGCGAAAGCAATAACTAGTTTCACAAATTCTTAACAATCTTTTTAACATAATTTAAAAGGAGAACATTGAAGTACATATAAAAACCATTTATTTTGAAAGTACCCTAAGTCAATTTCAAGACTGAATTTGGGAATATTTAATAGTTAACTTAAGGTTTGTCCTAGTTACAAATGAACTTAGACTACTTTCAAAATAAACCTCATATAATAATGGAGGGATGCATTTCATTGTTCAAATAGACATTTTGAATGAGGAGGACTGGCGGTAAATTCATGCTTCTTATTTCTATTCTTCATCTGAAATTTTCTTTTCTACCAATCTTTTTCTAGACTGCTTCTTACTTCATTTCGTTATCCAATTTCCAATCTTTCTTTCTACAAATAAATCAATGATTTGTTTAAATTTTATAGCGACTCTTAAACTAGAACTTACCTCAATGGTATGATCGTTATTTCGAGTTTTAAAAGCGTTTTTTTTTTTCTAGGATTAGTAGCGGACAAACACAAAGGTGAGACATGACATAGGAAGTGAAGAAAGTTTACAATTTTGACATCTTTTTCATAATACCCTCACCAAAGTCGCCACAAGTCGTCTGAGATTATCTAACGAAAATGTATGGTACAAACCTACGATTTCGACGCCTCGCCGCTCTTCGAACGGTTGGTGTGTCGTTTTGATTGCCCACTGAAACTACATATAATCATTAGTTTCAATTCTCACATTGGTAATTTTGGTAATTTTGTCATATCGCGGCTTTTCTCAAAAAAAATCGTAGGCACATAAAATTAGTCTTAAAATGTTCAGAACACTTAAAAATGCAATATTCCGGTGGCGGAACTCTAATTTTCTTGACAATTATTACAAAAAAGTCTAAAAAAGAATGCCATTATAGTAGACTTTAATAGACGTCAAAGTAACAGCTAAACGCATTTGCTTACAAGTACGCATGTGCAATAAAAACAAAGAGATGCAAAAACGACAAAGAGAACAAATATGAATTTAATTTGACAAAGCGCCCGGGAAAGTAACACTTAACCAAATTACAGTAAAATATCTGATACGAAGTAATAACCAACAGGTTACATAATTTTATGTTAGAAATAGCTTTTATTAACGTTACTGTATGGTGTTTTAAATCAATTCGCGAATTTATTCGATATTTGGTTTGTTAATTCACCTCGAACATCTTCTAATTTCTCCTTTAGTGCTAAATTTTATGAGGGCCAATTTATTTCGCGAATTGAATTAAAACCGGAATAGAAAATGGGACGTTGTCATATAATTATTTGTATATAAATTACCAATAAAAATTTAATAGTTGAAAAAAATTCTATTTAGTATCTGAAATTAGTCCATGTTTATTTTGTTCCTTTTATCATTTTATTGTTAAATCTTTGGTAATTTACGGTAGACCAATAATATTACGTTGCGAGACTAAACACGAGTTTTGTTTTACAAAGACAACGTGCATTATAACCATTATGGCGCAATTTATTTGCGAAAATCGAATCAAAATCAAACCAACAAGAATCAAAAACAACCAAATTTGCAATATTTCTCAATTAACAGTTTCATATAGATATTGCCGGGCTTTTTCAAATTTGCTTCAAATAGATATCTGCTCTATCTGCTTGTTCTAATGCACATGCGTACTTGAAAGTAAATGAGTTTAATAATTACTTTGACGTCCATTAAAGTCTATTATAATGCATTTTTTTTGGCTTTATTTTGGAGAAACTGTAATAGAAGTTACATTTCCGCCACCGGAATATTGCATTTTTAAGTGTTCTGAACATTTTAAGACTAATTTTAGGTGCCTACGATTTTTTCGTCACTCATATGGCAGACTTGGTTCCCAAAAAAACATAATTTCGCTTGACGTCGATAGATGGCGAATGTGGGGCTGTAGTTCTACTTGCTGGCGGTACGAGGCGCTATAGTGAAGTGAAATTTGCTTGATGTACGTTTATTGGTTAATTTCAAATTTGAGCTCGCAGCCCTCCTTGTCAGTAGAAATTGCCGAAATCGGCTTACGAAGTATTAATTGGCTGTGTCGCCATGTTTTCGTATTTTAGTTAACAAAAGTGAACCTCGTGTTTCTTATCTTGCGTCAATTTTATATGTGCTACGTCAATAGATTATCAACAGATCATCTGTTTAACTTACTAATAGAATTAAAAAGGTATGTATTTATAATTTACTGGCCAATATCCACCCTTTATGGGCTGCATTATAATATGTCAACATATAACCTTTAAATTGTAACTGCTCTCTAATATGGGAATCAATTCATATTTTCCTAATTAAACAAAAATGTAGCCCTGCAACTTTAATTTTAACTTGTCGGCATCAAAGGGCATCAATATTACTTTAGAACTAAGTAACGGTACATAATTGTTGACATATTATTTAACAATTTTGAAGTACACATTTTTACAATGTTACTTTTTTTTCAAGTGCAGTAAATTTATTCGAGCAACTATTCGACAACATTTCTAAGCAGTCATAATTTATGGCGACTGTAAGAGAGAACTTCCAGAATTCATCCAAGATGTGGACATGGGCGCATTTTTATAATATATCCTTTAGCATGTTTTTATAATTTTGTAACTAGAAATCATATCATCTTATTTTTTGGTTATTTACATTTTATAATTTCAAATAGTGTTATATTCTTGTTCTGTATTTTAATATTGTAAATAAAAAATTAAATTTTAAAAGTTTCATTATTTTATGGGGGTAACATTTTTCAGAAATAAAATAAATAAAAATTTGAAAATTGCGCGCAAAGTATTTGCAATAAGGTCCCGTTGTTATCGGCACTAGCATCACATCTCCTACACTAGCACCGCCAGTATTCGTCGAGAGGAACTGAGCATTTTTAGGAACACAAAATTAACATTGAGTGGCCCTCCCATGATAATAGACTTTAATAGCCGTCAAAGTAATTATTAAACTCATTTACTTTCAAGTACGCATGTGCATTAGAACAAGCAGATAGAGCAGATATCTATTTGAAGCAAATTTGAAAAAGCCCGGCAATATCTATATGAAACTGTTAATTGAGAAATATTGAAAATTTGGTTGTTTTTGATTCCTGTTGGTTTGATTTTGATTCGATTTTCGCAAATAAATTGCGCCATAATGGTTATGATCCACGTTGTCTTGGTTCATAGCAAAATCATGGTATCATAGCAAATCCATAGCAAATATAATCAAATCGGCTTATGTTCCTTTTAGAGACCTCAATATCTGGTAACGTACCATTTTCTACTTTGTTTTTACTTTAATTCACGAATAAATTAGACCATAATGGTTTTGGTCCACAGAAATACGGATTATTGATTTTTTTTATTGATTATATAATTGTAAGTGAATTAAAAAATAAATCACACGTAATATAAAACTTGTGTTAGGTCCCCCAATGGGATCACTTACCTTAGAGGACTTGAAATTTAACAATAATAACATACTTTTGTAGAAAACAAAACAAATAGAACGTTAATATCAAATATCAATTGTAATTTCCTTAAACTTTTAAAATGTTTAGCCAATTTATGACTTCGTGGTCAAGGTGTTCAATTTTAAGGTAGTGGATGCTGGGTTCTAATCTCGTAGCAACCAAATTTTCAATATTTCTCAATTAACAGTTTCATATAGATATTGCCGGGCTTTTTCAAATTTGCTTCAAATAGATATCTGCTCTATCTGCTTGTTCTAATGCACATGCGTACTTGAAAGTAAATGAGTTTACTAATTACTTTGACGTCTATTAAAGTCTATTATAATGCATTTTTTTTGGCTTTATTTTGGAGAAACTGTAATAGAAGTTACATTTCCGCCACCGGAATATTGCATTTTTAAGTGTTCTGAACATTTTAAGACTAATTTTATGTGTCTACGATTTTTTTTTTGAGAAAAGCCGCGATATGACAAAATTACCCTCACATTAAACACCCAATATTGGTGAGGGTATTTACAGAAAGCGCCCACTTGAAAATTTCACAAATATTTTCGCTAAATTTAAATAAAAAAATTGAGTCAAGTAGAACAAATAAAGCGATTTTTTTTCCCAGCGATTTTAACATGTAGAACAATTGCAATGTGATAACATACCGGCGTTGCGCTCGGCGATCAATTCTTCCCGCTTCGCCCTGATCTCGTCCGGAAAACGTTCGCTCATTTTCCCGATGAAATTGTCAAGGGCCAGAATGCGGTTTTGCGAGACAATCAACGAGCGACACACCGGACAGTCGTTCTTCTTCGAGCGCCACAAGCAGATGCAGTAGAAGCAGAACGTGTGACGGCAATTCAGCGATGTTGCCTCGATGAAGATCTCGTTGCAAATCGAACACTGCAACTCGTTCTCCATCAAGTTCGCCACGTCCTCGAACACCGACTCCTTCACATCGGCCGGATTGGCCACGGAATTTCGCAACTGGGCCACAAGTTCCCGTTCGTGGTCGACGACACGCTGAAACTCGACCTTAACACGCTCCAACTCATCATGAAGTTGCTTAATTTTCGCATTCTCTTCAACCCGAATGCCATTTTTGATGTTATCCTCCATCGTTTGCAACTCCTTGGCAAGCAATTCACGAAGTTCGGTTTCCTTTTGCAATAGTTCGTTGCGATACGTTTCCGACAACTCGTTTATCTTGGCCTCCTGCCGTTGCTCCAGGTCTGACAATTGGCAACGGTGCTCCTCATCCTTGTCCTGCATCACCTTTTTCATCGCAACAATTTCATCGTCTTTTGCTTTGATCTCAAATGCCATTCCTTGAAGGGTTAATTCCTGAAAAAAGACAAACAGTTTAATATCGGTCAAAGTTCCACCAATGCAACTTTCTTTGTAAAGGGAACAATGATTCGTAAAAAAAAACATATAGTGTAAATCAGTGGTCCTTAATTCTACACCCGCAATCACCATGGTATCTGCATCCTAAAGAATCTTTGTATATTATTAGTAATCGATAAATTGGTTGTGTCCGTAATTTACATAATTGGGTTTGTGAATTTTTTTTTTTTTTTGTGATAAATGGAATGATCATATATAAGTTTTATAGCAAAACTATTTTTTATTTTTTTGTTTTCGCAATAATTTAAAAGTTATTTCAAAATAAAAATTAATTTTTGAATTTTTTGAATCTAGTACCGAAAACACGCCGACAGCTCCCGAACAAACACGAGCGCGTGTGACGTCCTAATGTTAGTTGTCAATCATTGCAGTTGATACAGAAATAATAAGTACAGTGTTTTGATTGATTTAATTCTGTTGTGATAGTTAAATATTGAAAATGTCGAACCTTACAAGTTATCGTTCTTGTTTTGTATCATTATATACGAATACTACAAAAACAACTCCTAACAAAATGTTTTTAAATGTTCCCCAAGATGGCAAACGTCGAAATAAATGGTTTCAAGCAGTGCAGGAATATTATCAGACTTTGCTTTTATAAATCCTTTATCACACATAGCTAATTGGAATCAACTAACGACTCGTTTTTTAGCAATAAATTTTCCATATTATTGTCTAGTCACGTGTAATAGCTGTAAACGCTGTATTGTTATTAAATAGCTATAACATTATTACGTCACAACTATGGTGACCATTCATGGCGCGTTTATAGTCACGTGATTTTTTTTTAAATTTTATCAATTTTTAATCGTTTATAATTAATTGAAAAAAAAAAATTTCTAAGTTTTTTGCATTAAATATCAATATTATTAATAATAACGTTTTAAAATACATGAAAACAATCAATAATTTTTTTTTTCAAATTCCCAATTTTATTTATTTTTAGTAGGATAGTGGACATGAAAAGATGTAGACCCACATACTAAATATTAATTTAGCGACAAGTTCCGGTCTTTTATTAGACCTTTATCAGGCTTCTTAATATGAAGTACCGTAATATAAAGTTATTGCGATTTATATTGTGTTCTTCATATTAAGAAGCCTGATGAAGGTCTAATAGAAGACCGAAACGTGTCGCTAAATTAATAACTAGTATATGGGATCTACATCCTTTCATGTCCACTATCCTGCTAAAAAAAAATAAAATTATTATTGGTAATATTGTTTGCCTATACGTCACGTGTGAAAATAATTAGACTGAAAAGAAGATTTTTTACTTTCTTCCAGCAATGTATTGCCCAGACTCTAAAGCAGTGATTTCCAAAGTGGTCTATATCGACCCCTAGGGGTCTATGACAACCTGCAAGGGGTCTACGTCAGCGAAAAAAAATTTGGGGGTCCATGAAATGAAAATGGGGGTCCACGATAGTGGATCTCAACACATACACTGATAGTACCTATTTACTTACATCATACTATCTTATAATATCAAGACATACATTATTTATATAAAAGTACCTACGTTTTTACTTTAAGGTTTTAATACTAAACTTCACTGCAGTTAGAAATTTACGGGAAATCAATATCAGGTAAGTAGGGGGTCTACCCAACACGGAAAAACATGGCAGGGGGTCTACGATACAAAAAAGTTTGGGGAACTCTGCTCTAAAGCATCCAACATCAGTTATGGTTTGGAGCTGCATGTCAACAAAGGGTACCAGTAAGATATACATTAAGGTGTCCGTTATTTCCCAAATTGATTTTTTTACAGTGATCGCCCCCTGAATTTTTAGTTTTCTAAAATTTTCTTGATTAAACCGTGCCGGAATCATGTTACTTTTACCATTTAAATAAGATGGGATTATTTGACTTTTTACTTTTAATTTTTTTTTGCTCAGAAACAAATGAATGAAAATATTTAAGGTCATATTATTCTGACGTAAAATTTAACGCTCTACAAAAAAGGTCCCTTATGAATTTTCGATTAAATCACTCTATTAAAAGTTATTCAACATTTAACTTGTATCTATGTTGACTACAAGTTCTAAGAAATTTCTCATAGATGGCGTCAGGTGAAATGGTAAAAATTTTAATTTGAATTGAACTTTTGTCGATAGTCTCATTAATTAGTATGAAATGCACTTTGTAGGTACAAAATATTGATTAAAGTACGAAAATTTATCCTGGATCAATTGAATTTCATGACTAGAGCGAATTCGGATCTTATGTCACCGGTTTTAATTGTCAAAAAATGTTTTTTTTTTGTTTAATTTTCAGTTCAAGCCATAAGATTAACACAAATAATCACTGGCGCTCTAATGATAATAACTTTTATCTTCTCTTCCAATGATTTTATACTAACAAAAAGTAAAAATGAGCAAAAAGTTGAAAATATTGCAAGATTTATATTAGGCACAAGTTAAATGTTGAATAACTTTTAATAGAGTGATTTAATCGAAAATTCATAAGGGATTTTTTTTGTAGAGCGTTAAATTTTACGTCAGAATAATTTAATCTTAAATCTTTTTATTCATTTGTTTCTGAGAAAAAAAAAAATAAAAAGTAAAAAGTCAAATAATCCCATGTTATTTAAATGGTAAAAGTAACATGATTCCGGCACGGTTTAATCAAGAAATTAAGAGTTTAATTTTGTTGGATAATTTTTTTTATATCTTAAACTAAAAATTCAGGGGGCGATCGCTGTAAAAAAATCAATTTGGGAAATAACGGATACCCTAATATACATTGTGGAAGGTACTATGAAATATTGTTTGCCTATACGTCACATGTACCACTGCTGGGTATGTGGAAAACAAACTAAAAGAAATAGAAACCTAAAGTTAGCCCCTTACTTTTAATTGTTGTAGAAGCCAAAAGAAGGTTTAAAAAAATGTGAAAACAGGAAGAAATTGTAAGGAAAGCAGTAAAAGCAATTAAAAAATTTCCCCATATAAACTATTAATAGCTGTCAAATAGGCAGAGTAGGCGCCGACACCAATAAATATTTGACAAACAAATATGTCATTTTTTGGCTTTGTGATTTTGGAAAAGTACTGCCATTTACTTATGGTCTAGGATCCCACTGCAGAAAAGTGTAGTGATCGAGTTTATGGTAAAAAACCTAATTTGTACGCATATTTATCATCAGGAGAATAAAAATCTACTAGGTTGCCTATCAAAATGTGGCCGCTAGTATTTTTAATTGATTTTTCGCAAAAATTTAATTGATTTTTTTAAAAAAAAAAAATATCGTCCACTTCACGGCAGTATTTATAAAGACTTTGAAAAGTCAGGGTTGCCGTTGCGCACTTGACCGCACCTCTTCGCAGCCAGGTGTAAACAGGTATGATTTTGGGCCCTTTTTACGTTCATAACGTGCATTTATGATTTATATATCAAATTAAAGCTATTTTTTTTCTCATTATTATGATATACGGTTGCCTAATTAAATCTGGCCGCAAATAAGGGTTGCTGGCTGCTAAAGATGGTAAATATTAAAAATAGAGTGAAAGAGAGCTAGCCAGATTTAGTCAGTCAGACGAGGACAGCGATTGGCAGCTATACGACGTTTTAAAGCCATTGCACATGCGTCGGATGCTAGTGTTTTCAGCCACTCAAGTACTTCCGGAGTATTTTTTGAACAAAGTTTTATCAATATCGATTTTGCTACTTTTCCAAATGTTTGTGGCAAAGTAGACCCAAATTGATATAAATAATAGAAACCATCAATGATTTCTATGTCGACTTGTCCGGGATTAGCTGGTGCAATCTTTGCTGTCAATTGTTTACTTAGAGTTGACTTGTCCGTCTTCATCATGTCGCCTGATACAGATACAGAGAAGGACAAAGAGTAATTGTTCCAGAGTTTTCTGATCTTTAGTTTACGGCAAAAAGGAAAAACCCTCTTTGACCAAAATTCTGTATTCGCTGCCCCGCCTAGCCCCTAGGTAGCTACGCCACTGAATATAACATAGTAGAACTGTATTAATAAAAAATATCGCGAATATAATAAAAAAACAAAGTTAAATATGCAACTTTTCCAGATAATTATAATTATAACCATGAAATGAATTTTGATACTTGGTTTGTTTCTAAAAACATTTAAAATATTATTAAATTGTATAATATATATACGAAAAATTCAAGTAGATGCTCAACTGTTGATATGAAATAACATAGTACAAGCTTGAAGGCCAAAACAAGAGAATGGCAGCTTTAAATATGTCGTTTAAGGAATTTGAACCGGTTTGAGGTATTTATTATTTGTTGTCAATTATAAATACATTAACACCTTTCTTGGATTCCATAAATTAGACCTTTAGACCTACCTTTATCTCATTACTATATTATGTATTATCGCCAATTGAAAGCAGGTAAAATTCTTTTCAATTTCACACCTGTTTGGAATTTTTTCGGTTTTGCTCACAATATTAAACATTATGGTACAAAGGTTGATAAAATTGAACTTAAATATTTGTCTACCTGAATTCTATTGTATAATTTAAGAACAGGTTAATCAATTTCAATAATATTTTGTTTTCAGGTACATTTTAGTGTTTCGCCACTAAAGTATAAAGGTCACAAATAAGTCGAATCTAAATAGTTGTACCAATATTTTATTCTGATTTCATTTATGATTCCAATCTGAAGACAGCTTTACTGATTTGATAGGAACTTTGTAATCAAGTTCAACTAATTTTTCTTCAGAAGAAAAGATTGCCTATTTATGTTTAATTATTAATAATAAAAGTAGCATTCAGACGAAGACCGATTAAAATAAATAAACGGACACCAATTAATTGGATATAAATTGAACCCTTTAATTAAATATCTATGTTCTTTTTTAAGATATCAAAAAATCAGCATATCTTAAATCAGAGGTGGCCAACCCAAATGATATTGCGGACCACTTCGGAAATGCATCATAACTCCGCGGACCACTTTTGAAGTTATATCTCAAATTCTCCATACTAAATTTAGATGCACTGTCAACATTTTTAATATATTGGTTTTCACTACTTTGGTTATTACAAAATGTACACATTTTATAAAAGTCTGGTTTATTCCGCGGGCCGAAAAAATTGTCAAGGATGCCTTTTGCGGTCCGCGGGTTGGCCACTTTTGACAACCTCTGATTTAAATAAACAATGAATAATCTATCTTTTGTCTACATATATACAATTGTTATATTGGTTTGTGTAGATTTCAAAAATTCAAAAAGTTCTGCATAGATTTAGCTCAAATTTTTTCACGATATACAATCCACTTCAAAGATTGTTTTTATTTTTTTCTTACGTCAGTAACATACCTGCGATCGCAAAAAAACGGCTTTTTCCAACGATCAATACAATAGCATACATTGTTATGATCTTGCAGTGATTTTTAAGAGGTAAAGCAAATTTTCTCAAAACGTAATTGATAAATGTATATTTTGACGGTAAATTATAATTGGTACAGCGAGGGATGCTGCGGGTTGATAAGGGAGGTGATTCTAATAATTCACAAGCTTTTTTTCCCTAAATTCAATTTATTTATTTGCAACTATTTACAACTATAGGCTGGTAGCCCAACGTCTGGTGGGTTAAACAAACGAATTTTTTTAAAAAAATCTAAAGTCGAGGTAGCTATGAAGTATATAGTTACAAGTTTATATGTTTTACGTAAGATGGCAACACAGCAGTGGTCCATGAGACGTATAGGCAAACAATATTACTCGGGGTAATCGCATGGAATGGCGGGTATCCAATCTTCATGATATATGATATGGAATTAATTAAACTACAGAGATGTGAAAATTATTAGACTCAAAACAAGATTTTTACTTTCTTCCAGCAATATATCGCCCAGACTCTAAAGCATCCAACATCAGTTATGGTTTGGAGCTCCATGTCAACAAAGGGTACCTGTAGGCACAGCCGTAACGTGGATTTTGTGGGTCCTGGGCAAGACCTTCAAATTGGGCCCCCCTCAATAAAAAAAAAATGAGAAAAAACTTACTATGGTTATAGTTCCTGTTTTTTCACATTCTTCAACTAAATTTATTTTGAATTTTTGGGCGAAAATAGGAAACTGTACCCTTTTTATGAGTCTCAATGTGATTTTTTAGCCATTTTTTTTAGTAACTCCGCGATTTTTCTTAACAATTTAACAGCAAAATTGAAAGTCGACGTCTTTCTAATATTTTTTTTTCAATATTTCAAGACACAAAACATGAGCCCTGACAGCTTTTTATAAATTGGGTGCTATTTAAATCTGCACACATTTTTTTTAAAGATAAAGTCTGTAAGCAATAAAGCGAATAGTGTGTCAAGTGCTTGCAATAGAATATTAAGTATTAAGAATTAAATAAATATGTTTTTTTTTTGTTAAATAAAAATTCTAATAGCATATTCTGGCATTTTTGGGCCCCGTCTATCTGAGCCACCAGTGGTGTTACTTATATATGTGATTTGGAATACTCATTAACATACGAATGCAAATAATTGAGATAATTTTTTATCGGGGTCTTCTTGGGCCCATCCGGGCCTCCCTGGGCGCTGGGCAAGTGCCTCTATTGCCCCTGTCTAATTACGGCCCTGCCTGTAGGATATACATTGTGGAAGGTACTATGAGATAAGACCAATATATACAAGTTTTGGAAACGAGGTTATTGCCTCAAACTATAGAGTGGTTTCCGGAAGAAAATTTTATCTTTATGCAGAATGGAGTTTCTTGCCACAAAGCCCAAAAAACATATGGATTTCCTCAAAAATTCTAACATTGGCCAGGTCTTCTTGGCCAGGAAATAGTCCTGATGCTAAGGAAAAACTAAAAAAATAAACTATTACAACAAAATTGTTTAGAGCATGCCAGGACGGGAAAAATAAATTATAAATAATAAAGGGTACCACACAAAAATATTAGAAAAGTGAAACTATTGTAATTTTTAAATTTGACATTTAAAAAAAATGTGATTCTTTTCTCTTGAGTTGTCTTGAGTTTAATAATTTTCACACCTCTGTAGAAAGGAATTAAAAGTTTATAGATTTGTGTTCAAATTCCCTGTTTCTTCCAGTGAACCATTAAAATCTTTTGATATTTAAACTATGTCTTCTATATATAAAGAGGAAAGATTTGATTGTTTGTTTGCTTTGAATAGACTCCGAAACTACTTGACCGATTTGAAAAATTCTTTCACTGTTGGGAAGCTACACTATTTCCGGTGACCATAGGCTATAGTAAATTTTCAAAAAAGTTAGGGATCCATAATAAAACTCCAATAATGTAATATTTTATAAATCTATAGATAAGAAATTCACAATAGTTTCTATAACCCCCCTTTAAAAACCAAATCAAACCGGAAGAGGCGCTGATGTCATAAAATTAAATACTATGCAAGAATATAACATACATAAAAAAATTAAGTACAATAAAATAAATTTCTTTTCATAACAACCACTTTTACTATTATAGGAATTTTAAATCATTACGAGGAATTTATAAATGATTCAAAACAATAAACATAACTCCAAGTTGCTAAACATGAGTTAATGATTTTATCAAATATTTCTACGAATTATATTTAAAACCCAAACATTAGATAAGAGTTGCAAGTTTAGAGAAATATTTAAGGAATTTAATGTTTTGTGGTTTCAATATTATGTTATTGTTTAGATAAGATAATTCTTTGAAGAATTTTTTTCTTGGAAGCCATAAATACCCCCATTACCCCCACCCTATCACCGCATACCCGCAGTTGTCTACCTCTGCAAAAAACTATGCTCGTACATCCTTAAATAATTTGGCTCATGTGTACTTTAGCACACCCACAATCTGACAACATTGCATTTTTGACTATTTTTTCCAATTTAATTCGCGATTAAATCGGTCCATAATGGAAATTTAACCACAAAAGAAAGAATTATACCATAATAGAATTGAAATAACAAAAATATCGCGAACTAGCTGATCCCCGCGACTTCGTCTGCGTAACGTATGTGTAGATTATGTTTTCTTTTCAAATTTGCCATTTGTAGTGGTATATGAAAATTTTTATTTTTCTTATTTCTTTTACGAAAAACATAATCATACCTGAAAACACGATTTTGTCAACTTTAAAAAGACAAATTTCATAAACTATTGCAAAAAATAAAATTGTTCTATGTAATAATCAATTAATTTTCAAAAAATATTTATAAATATCTAAAAAAAGTATGTCTATTGCGTATAGCTACGGTAGGTATACCTACCGTAGATCAAATAATCTGTAAATCAATCAGGATCTATACATAAATAAAAAATATCGCCAAGTTCAATAAATGTGGTCTTAATTATAAGTAAAATGCGGTGACCATGCGACATTTTTCAAATAACTTACATTTTTAAACTTGTGATATCTTTCGAATGGAATGTTCAAATTGAATAACTCAAAAAGTTATATAATGGTATTGAAGCAAACTTAAATATGAAGTCATTTATTTTGATAAGGATTAATCCCAAAGTATAAATAAAAGAGCTTTTATAACGGTGGCATTTATATATATATTTTTTAAAATGAAAAAACACTTATTGTGACATAACTATAATAGTTAGACATATGCTGTCGCTTTATTTTTTGTAGATAATGATATGTTCTACAAAATCGTATTACATTATTTGGTTCTATAACCAATAGTTTTCGCAGCGCACGCGATAAAAGAATTTTTTTTTGGTAATTTTTTCAGACCTTGGGTTACATTATTGGAGTTTTAGTATGGTTCCTTATTTTTTTTGAAAATTTAATATAGCCTATGTTCACCGGAAATAGTGTAGGTTGTCAACAGTGAAAGAATTTTTCAAATCGGTCAAGTAGTTTCGGAGCCTATTCAAAACAAACAAACAATCAAATCTTTCCTCTTTATAATAATAGATAGATTAAATTAAAAAACAAAGTCGAAAATGCAACGTTGTCAGATTGTGGTGTGTGCTAAAGTACACATGAGCCAATAATTTCATATACTGACCATTTCCTTAAGTTTATAAGTATGTTAAGAAATTGAGAAAAAAGAGGAACAACTTACCATGGCGTGGATTTCACGGGAAGAACTTGGTTTGGCCATCAACAATTTATCACCGGCGGCAAAGCTCTGATCGTTATCCATTCTGGCCCGTTTCATCGGCGGCGAATGGTCCAAATGATGTGTGAAACGATAGAGAAATTCGTTTTTGCTCGGCCCGAAATTCACCAAGTCCCCCTCGTGTAAAATTTGCGAAACACCCTTGCTCAATTTATTTCCGTTCACGAACGTTCCAAACGTACTCTAAACCCAAAGCGGAACCATTAACAACCAAAGAAAAAAACCAAAAAAAAAAAAAAAATTGCAATGCAAAAAAGCACTCAACAACAACGCACGACTCAACCACTCTATATCCTCAACAGTACTCAGGTCACTCAGACCACATAAGAGTGGTTCAGTGACTACAACGCACACGAACATAAACGAGTCTCGCTCGTACAACTTCGTATACTCAACTCAATAGCTTATCGACGGGATACGTCTGGCTACACCAGCGCCACGATCTGACCACGCATTTTCATGAAACAATTTCAAAAAAGCGAGGCTTTTTTGTCCAACGTAATTACATGAAGATCATGTATGTCAAAAAAAAAAAATCAAGCCTCTTCAATCGGTGAAATTTTACGTAATTTATAGTTCATTAAGTGGAGCTAGTTACCTACTTAGAATATAAAGTTATCGATTGAAATAAGCTACTTAACTTTATAGTTATTTTCGATACATATGCGTAAAGTGAGGTTTTCTAGTAGGATGAAATTGATGCACAAGCTGAGGCCCTTTAGCAAGTGTCTCAATTTCGTCCTACTAGATACCTCACTTTAAGCATAAGTATCGAACAAAATTTTTTGTAACGACTGCTTCTAAAGTTCAACAGAAACAGATTGAGAAATTAATTATTGTTATTTATATATGAAAAATTTCAACTCTATAGTAAGAATAATTTATAGAAAAATTATGAATAAAAACAACATTTTAGTTTAAACTACAGTCTAAATAATTACCTATATGATTATTTCTTATCAAAGTTTATTTAGGTATCAATTTATTTTACTTTTACGCACTGTTATTTACTTTCGCGCACGATTTCTCTACTTTCGCGCACGCTTGCCACCACGATGAGAAAACGGCTCTTTACCCCCGCCACACAACGCACGAAAGTTCAACTTTAGAAGCAGTCGTTACAAAAAATCTATTTTCATACTTTTAAACGTTAAAATTTCATAAGGCTGGTTCTACAATTAGTCGCTTGTCGTTGACGGGAGTCGCTAGTCGGGAGATAAACGGCAGTACAATAATTCTACAATTGCGTAATGACATTTATTTTTTATTGACAATTATTTATTTATTAAGAGTGGATCACCGTCAGAACGTAAAAAAAAAACTGACTTTTTTAAAAGTGCTGCCATTTTTTTTTTTTAGAGATATTATAAAACGGTCTTCGGCATGTAAAAGTTGAAGTTTTGAACTATTTTTTTCTTTTATTTGCCCCGATATGTCTCCCCCCCTCTCCCTTTTACAGCGCTTTGAAAAAGGGTCCTCAAAAATGAGGAGGCAAACGGGAGACAAGTTTTCTCGGAAACCGGAAGTCGGATCATGATTTTCCAAAGAATGTAGGTTTTTGGTAATGCGTCTTCTTGGTACTGAACCTCGAAATCCGAAAAAAGTTGAAAATTCACAAAATGGCGCGACTTTGGAAAAAAAGTTAAAAAAACGACCTTTTTTTGGACCTTTCCCCTTCTCTCACTTTGAGGGGGGGGTGAGGTTTGGCCAATTTCAGAGGTTCAGTACCAAGAAGACATGTTGAACTATAATACTCTCGAGTTTCAAGTCAATCAGCCGGATAGTTTCTGAGAAATCTTGTCTTCCAGTTTTAAAAATTTGATTTCGAGAAAAACGCATTTAAAGTTTTTTTAAGATATTTTTTTATGTTATTATCAATTTATTCAATTTTTATGTATTAGGGTGATTTTTTTTTTTTTGACTTTTTTTGCTCCCATCGTGAAATTTTGTTGGAAATACCAAAAAAAAAATTCTCTGAAAGTTTGAGCACTTAATATTAATTTTAAGTCCTCGACCAAGCGTGTAAAGATTTCCCATTGAAAATACACGGAAGCTCTGATTTTTTATTTTTAAATTTCTATATCTCAGCGGCATTTCATGGGATCGCTTTTACCGAAGATGTTTTTTTCTCAGAATTAAACGCTCTACAAAAGTGCCCATTGCGACAAAGTCGTAACTCACACCGGTGAGGTAGTATGGGCCACTAAACCTGATTTTTCAATAAAATTCAAGGCTTAATATCTCGTTTAATATTGATCTTCGCGATTTGGTCTACAGAAACTTTTTTGTAGGAAATCAAATTCTCTACAAGTTTTTCATTTATAACTTTTCCGTAGCTCTTGTTATTTACGAGATAAATGCAAAAAAAACGCGAATTTTATGGAAAAATCAGGTTCAGTGGCCCGTACTACCTCACCGGTGTGAGTTACGACTTTGTCGCAATGGACACTTTTGTAGAGCGTTTAATTCTGAGAAAAAACCATCTTCGGTAAAAGCGATCCCATGAAATGCCGCTGAGATATAGAAATTTAAAAATAAAAAATCAGAGTTTCCGTGTGATTTCAATGGGAAATCTTTATACGTCTTGGTCGAGGACTTAAAATTAATATTAAGGGCTCAAACTTTCAGGGATTTTTTTTTTTTGATATTTCCAACAAAATTTCACGATGGGACCAAAAAAAAATCACCCTAATATGTATATATAGATCTATAACTCGAAATATTTCGAATATCGACAAATCCTTTTAACACGTTATTCTTGAATGTTATAAGAAGACATTTATGGAAAAAAAATGATTTTTTTTTCTGACGGTGATCCCCACCCTTAACAATCATTTGACACAACCTAAATGCGAATGATCCATATTTGGGAGTTGTTTACAATGAATATCCATGGTTTCCATGTTTTATATGTTAGAAAAAAAAGAATATGCTGTCGTTGACAACGACTCACGTCAACGACAGCTCATTACGACCAAGATTTATAAATTACACAGGTTGCTCCATTAGGAAAAAAAAATGACGTCATACGAAGAATTTTGAAATTGAATCAGTCTGAAGATATGTACGAATTTCTTCTGGATACGTCACGTAGCCACCATGAGGCTACCTGTGTATTTTATAAACCTTGCATTACGACAACTGTCAAATGTTGTTAAAGTAAACACGCATGCGCCCGACAGACGACAAGCAACTAGCGACTAATTGCAGAACCAACCTAAATCGACCACCTTAGCCACTCGTCCACCAAAACCATCCTTTCTTCAAAAGCTCATTTTTTTCACCAACAATCCGTTGTCAAATCACAACGCCAATATGGCCAGATATTAATCCTTCTCGATACCGTACTTAAATCTAAGCTTGTCGTAAAAGACTTGCCTTGTATAGTTTTCAAAAATTGACATTTTTTTTTGGTTTTTGATTATTTTTTTTTTTATTCGGCTGATAGAAACGATGTCGCTCGCGGCATTTATTTAGAAAACGAGGCATTTTTTTACTAATCAAAAGACAAGGCCGCGATAGGCTGCAAACCGCACCGAAAACATAAACCGACTGGAAAACAAACAAAATGGCCGTTCGAACCTAGTGCCAAAATGCACCAAATATGAACGTAGCTCGTTACAAATCACAAAAAATATCTTATATATTATATATATATATATATATATATATATATATATATATTACACATTAATATCTATAAACTATATTACCGTCCATGTCCTTTGGTGCACCTAAATCATTTTGGGACATAAGCAAATTGATTAGAGAGTTAGTGAAATTTTTATAATGAAACATTGACGCTCGTTTTGGACAAAGAATATAAACCACCATTAAATCCGAGCCCCTCACTCCCGGAATTGACACAACTTTTGATCCCAACAATACTATTAAAACCAATAGAAGTTGCACTACCATAATCTATGCATTTGCTACCCTTATAACTGCAATATTTAAAACTCTAGTCTTTCCAATAATTTTAAATAAAAAGATGATAAAATTCAGATCTCAGCTTCTATTAAATAAGAAGACAAATCAGGTTGTTTAAGATCGTTTTTTTTAATATTCTAATTAACTACGTTTCGTTACGTATGGTAACTTCACCAGGCTTCTTGAAAAATATAATAGTTCCAATTTAAATTTTATATTATTTTAACCTGAATTGTCTTATTATTTAAATAAATACCAAACAAAATCATTCACCCATCCCAAAGGGAAAAAAGTTGACATTTTGTCTAATTTCTTAGCAAAATAATATAAAAGATTTAGCCCCGGATCAGTATTGTAATTTGGTCCCCAAATGGGAACCATTATCGAATCTTATGTTAAAATATCGATTTGATGTATCAATACCAAGCCCCCCCCCTAAGTTGGCTTAACTTTTGATTCCAATAATACTATTAAAACCTATAGAAACTGCACTACAATAATCTATGCATTTGCTACCCTTATAACTGCAATATTTAAAACTCTAGTCTTTCCAATAGTTTTAATTAAATACCCAGCAAAATCATCTACCCACCCCAAAGGGAAAAGAAAATTGACTTTTTCTCTAATTTTTTAGCAAAATAATATTAAGGGTTTAGCCAGATCAGTATGACAATTTGAGCCCCCAAATAGGAACCTATAACAAAACTTATATCAAAATATCGATTTGATGTACCAATATATTTTATGTGCATTTTGCGAAAAAGGGGTACAAATCCTCCCACATAACTATTATTCAAAATAATATTTCTCTTCTTTTGCTTATTTATAACATTTACATTAGACTGGACTAAAAAACTTGACTACTTTTTTTTTTGAAAAGTATATCGAAAATATTGTTCAAGGAGACAAAAAAAAATATCGGGAAGGTTTAAGCCCTTAATATTAATATTTAGAGGTCTATCATCTTTAATTTCGATTTTTTATTTGTTCTTTGATTTTTGCGTCAATGCTGTCAAACTATCAAGGTAAAAAAATTCATCTGCTCATATATTTATAGAAAATTAAATTCCCTACAAAAAAGGTCTCTTTGAAAATTTTTGCCAGACACGCCGTTTCCGAATAATCAAGCTTCAGACATTGATATAATTTTTAGATTTATCTTCTTTATTTTGGTATTTTGTAACTAACGAACAAATAAATATAAAGAAATGAACCATATAGATTCTTGAAGGGAATTTTATGCTCTACAAAAAAGGTCTCTGAAAGTTTTTACATAAAATCACTCTTTCGAAATTGGTTCAACAACGAAGAAAACAATAATTTAATTTTTTCTTCAACTTTAATTGTGAATAACTTTTGAAAAAGTGATTTTATGTAAAAACGTTAAGAGACATTTTTTTGTAGAGCATTAAATTCCCTTCAAGAATCTATAATGTTCATTTCTATATATTTATTTATTTGATAGTTACAAAATTCCAAAATAAAGAAGATATATCTAAAAATTATATCAATTAAAGCTTGATTATTCGAAAACGGCGTGTCGGGCGAAAATTTTCATAGCGACCTTTTTTGTAGAGAATTTAATTTTCTATAAATATATGTGCAGATGAATTTTTTTACCTTGATAGTTTGAAAGCATTGACGCAAAAATGAAAGCACAAATAAAAAATCGAAATTAAAGATCATAGACCTCTAAATATGAATATTAAGGGCTCAAACCTTTCCGATATTTTTTTTGTCACCTTGAACAATATTTTTTTAATATTTTCAATATTTTTAATTATAAAGAAATCAAAAAATTCTCTGATATTTTGATAAATTCCTTGATCCTGGGCACTCTGAATACTTTGGCTTTGGTTGAACTCTAATTTCATCGCTGTAATCATGTGAAAGATAAAGAAATCAACATAAAACTTTACGTGATAGTAACGGGGTATAAAATACAATGGTATTCTTGTTTGGCTAGTGAACTTGATAAATATTACAATGGTCAAATCTTTGCGATTTATTACATATTACTTTGAAGAATAGTGTGTATACAATATATAGAATATATTGCGGTCCAATTTATGTAGTATAATTTAATATAATAATATATAAAAATCATACCATAAACATAAATTTGAACAGAAGTTCAAACAAAAGTATTCCTGACGTATTGCCCAGAGACGTATTTCGATTGCCAAGCAATCTTTTTCAGTGGTCATCAAGTAGTTTGGATCATTCCGTAACTGCTTTGTGATAACCGTAACTTCATGAAACATCACAAAGCAGTTACGGAGTGATCCAAACTACTTGATGACCACTGAGGAAGATTGCTTGGCAATCGAAATATGTATCTGGGCAATACGTCAAAAAATTTTTAGTTTGAATTTCTTTACAATTTGATCAATCTGCACATATTTCGATTGCCAAGCAATCTTTCTCAGTGGTCATAAAGTAGTTTGGATCACTCCGTAACTGCTTTGTGATGTTTCACGAAGTTAAGGTTATCACAAAGCAGTTACGGAGTGACTCAAACTACTTGATGACCACTGAGGAAGTTTGCTTGGCAATCGAAATACGTCTCTGGGCAATACGTCAGGAATACTTTGGTTTGAACTTCTGTTCAAATTTATGTTTATGGTATGATTTTTCTATATTATTATATTAAATTATACTACATAAATTGGACCGCAATATATTCTATATATTGTATACACAGTATAACTGTTCAAAGTCAGCGAAAAAATCTAATTTTAATTTGAAGAACAGATATGCGGGCGAACATTTATGTCCATATCTCAAGGTTCAAGAGGAATTTTGTCACGAAATTTACATTAAGTCGATATTTTTACATAAGTTTCGATATAAGTTCCTATATTTTATTCTTTATCCTAGATAATTTGCCTAGATTAAATAATTTGTATACCAAATCTAATTGTGACCTAATTAACACTTATTCCTCCAATATGTATCCGGTAGCTTTAACAATAATATTGAAAAATTTTAAGTAAAAAAAAAAAACTTTTTTTTTTTTAAATTGTTACTATTGCCGTTAACTTGGTCCAAAACTTTCGCCATTTATTTCACTATATATAATGCTAAATGCGTCTAACATGTTTCGACCTATTTACAGTGGCCTTGAAGGATTTGTTGTTAAAAAATGAATCGTAGATCGAAGCATGTTGATCGATCGCGAAACATATACGAAAGTAGTTTCCCGAAAAACACGATCGAGTAGAAAATCAAAAAAAGAAAAAAAAGGAGAGAAAAAAATGTTCTCCAAGTTCTCACCAAATCAGTAATGTGCCAATTTCCTGTCTCATCATATGTGAATTTACAATGTTCCCTGGATAATTGAATCACAGGAATGATATAATTATTTGTTGTACATCTTCCGATTGTAAACTAGAAGAAGAAAAATATTAATTTGTGATAGTAATGGGCTAGGGGGGGACTAAGGACACAAAGGAATTACCTGGTTACTATAAATGGGGATCATTATGTGCTCTGCCGTTTCTAGCACCGAAACTAGCGAAGGATATTTTGTCTGAGACATTTTCGTGTTTTGATGTCATATAGCGTAGAGTTAACGATTAAAAGTCAGTGGTTTTCGATTCGATTAATATTGATCGATTGGATTTGGCTGTGACGTTTTACCAGTTGACAGCTGTAGCATTTTTCGCTCACATTACATCACTGATGCTGAATGATTTTCATAATTTCCATGGACAAAACATGCGAAACAATTTGATTTAGTCGATGATAATGTTTTTCTGACGAATTATAATTTCAATTGTGGATTACACGACGCAATAAAGGGGACGCATTTTATTCCGTTTTAACGTTAAACGCAGACTTTGCAATCATAACAAAGCACGCCAGCTGATTTGCGTGCGCATGTCAGGAAAAGTAGGACAAGTTTTTTTTTTTTGGACAGTTACGTTCCACACGATTGAACAAATTGCTCGTAATTTTTTTATCTCACCCCATCATTACAACTGCCACATCTTCCAACACTGTCGCACACCAACTACAATCCAACAACTTTATTAAAATCAAACTCCCAGAACCTTTCCTTTTAAATTGAAATCAATTTAAATTTAAAAAATTTAAAATCAAATTGACACATTGCTAATTACCATTAGTTACCACCCCATAAAATAAACCAACCAAAAAAATCTTCAATTTACAATTTTTAATTCACCAAATCACCAAAATCTCGAAAAAAAAATTACTCGTGGTCGAATCATATGGACAATCAGCTGATTGAAAAGTCAAAGAAAATTCGACCACCGTATAAATTTTCCACGGAAAAATCGCGTGAGAATAATGAAAATTGATGTTCTCGATGTCCTCTTCCTGATTATATCAGTTAATGTGGTCAATTCTGTCGAGGATAATGTCAATGCAAATGATGCGAAAATTACTCAAGAAGAAATTTGTATCCTTTTTGTAAAATCAAAAGGTATTTTTTTTCTGGGTCTTACCAATTTAAAATGCATAGTATGTTTTATATGCAAATTTTTTGTTGACGTGCATTGGGCGATGGTGGCATTTTGCTAGAGATGTACTTTCACTTTCCTTTCGATTCTTATAAGGCTATAAAAAGAAATCAAATGGTATTATTAGTTAAAGAGTATGGGGAAAAGATTTTCCTCAAATATTAATCAAGAAATTAAATTTTATTGATCAATGAACTTTAATAATGACAGAAATTTACGTTTTTTTCTTAAAATATAATTGTGTTGTTAATTAATAAAGTTTATGATTCGTAATACTGTTTTAATTATAGAGGTCAAAAAAATATTGTTATAATTTATTTGTTTCAACGTGTAATTGAATTTAGTTAGTGTTTAATTTTTAAAGGCCTTTAATAGTTAAGGTTTATAAAATACACAGGTGGCCTCATGCGCTACGTGACGTATCCAGAAGAAATTTGTACAAATCTTCAGACTAATTCAAATTTCAAAATTCTTCGTATGACGTCATTTTTTTTTCTAACGGAGCAACCTGTTTAATTTATAAACCTTGCTTTAATAGTGAATTACATGTCAACAAGGTTGGATAGTAAAATAAAAGATAGGAAACCTGATATGCATATAGCAAGAAAGAAAAAGAGCATAAGTATGGCTGGTGATCAGACATGCTACGAAACGCTACGTATTAGTTGCAAATTTTTTACCATTGACTTCTATACGTTTCCACATATTTCTATTTAAAGAAATCAAATGGTATTATTAGTTTAAGAATATGGGGAAAAGATTTTCCTCAAATATTAATCAGGAAATTGAATTTTATTGATCAATGAACTTTATTGATGACAGAAATTTACGTTTTTTTCTTAAAATATAATTGTGTTGTTAATTAATAAAGTTTATGATTCGTAATACCGTTTTAATTATAAAGGTCATAAAAATTATTTATAAAAAATATCTCGTTTAATATTGATCTTAGCGATTTGGTCTACAGGACCTTTTTTGTAGGAAATCAAATTCTCTACAAGTTTTTTATTTATAACTTTTCCGTAGCTCTTGGTATTTACGAGATAAATGCAAAAAAAACGCGAATTTTATGGAAAAATCAGGTTCAGTGGCTCGTACTACCTCACCGGTATGAGTTACGACTTTGTCGCAATGGACACTTTTGTAGATCGTTTAATTCTGAGAAAAAACCATCTTCGGTAAAAGCGATCCCATGAAATGCCGCTGAGATATAGAAATTTAAAAATAAAAAATCAGAGTTTCCGTGTGATTTCAATGGGAAATCTTTACACCTCTTGGTCGAGGACTTAAAATTAATATTAAGGGCTCAAACTTTAGGAGAATTTTTTTTTGGTATTTCCAACAAAATTTCACGATGGGACCAAAAAAAGGCAAAAAAAAAATCACCCTAATATATAATAATAAAGAAGAAATTCAAAAGATTTTGCATTTATTTCTTGAAAACTTCCCTATTAAAAAAGGCATTTTAAATGTTCAAAAAACCCATTAAAAGCATTTTAAATGTAGTAATTTCAAAATGCCTATTTTTAATAGGGTAACTAATACATATTTTTAGTCCTGAAACCATTAAGAACCATTTAACCATTAAGTTTTAGAGTTCTTACAATTCAAATTGGTTTCTTAATTTATTCCAAAGGAATTCCTCTTGTACCATGAAGAACATAGTTTCAGATTTTGAATATAGGTACTATGGTAAAAATGTGGAAATCTAAAAAACAATAAGGCTTATTTGGTTTTCAAAGGTCCGAATTGCAAATAACTTACTATTACCACTTATAGGTCGGTTAGGTGAATTTGTTCTGGCCTTTTCCTTGTAATTGAATGTCATATATTCATCATATTGTCATTTTTTGCTGATATTCTACGATCCTGACATCTATTCGGTACGGCATAATACACGAAGAATGGTCTTCATTAATAACAATATCGGAAGTCCCTCTAAACTTGACTAGATCTGTACTTGATTTTTATGTTTTCAAGAAAATCATATCCTTAACAAATTCTTCAGATAGGAAATTATATGCTAGACGTCGTGCAGAACATCTAGAAGCGATCAAGGGCTTCCAGCAGTTCCGTGCCTACGAAAAACAATACTCCATGATAAACGTCGTCGCCAAAAATCTCTTCGCCAAACTAAGCACACAACGTACCCGGCTGGAAAATTTGGGCTATCTTCCCGGTGTATCCACGTTTCCGACCGAGGGAACAACCCTCGACGCCATCTCAAGTGTGCTGGAAAATGTCGCATTGTTCGGTGAACTAATTCTACGATTTCCCGACATAACGAACACTTTGTTCAAATCGAACAAAGACTGGGAAGTGTTGTTTCAGTGGGGCTTGCATTTCTTGAATGAAAGTCAAGCTTTGGTCGATGGTAGCACGTTGAAGTTGATCGATTTGGTTAATCAAGAGCGTAATTACACGACTCGGGATCCTGACTATTATAATCCTTATCGGATTATTGTTAAACATCGACGAGGACATGACGAAGACGAAAATAAAAACAATACTAAAGTCAAAAGGAAAAAGTTTGTCAAAGGACCAATGATTTCCAAAATCGAATTGTGATTTTTTTTAAATTTATTTAACTTATAAAATAAATAAAATTGTTATAATACTTAATATGTGACTATTTTTTATAAGATTAATAAAAGCAGGAGGATTCTAACATACATTTTCCTTTTCGCCCTAAAAAACGGCAATAAAATAATAGACTTTGAGTTACGTATACATAAGGGTGGGTCAAAAAAATCAATTAATTTTTTTTTACAAGTGACCCAGAAAAATGGGTCGCTAGACACCTTCAAAAAATTCCCACCAAGTATGAGCTCTTAATTTTAATAGGAAGATCCTCCGCATCGCAGTTTTGTATTTTTTTCTCAGTCCAATAGAAAAAAATTCATACCTCATCATTTATCGATTGTACAGAAAAATGTTTCGGAAGAATTTTTTAGGAAATTTAATGCTCTACAAAAAAGGTATCTTATATTTTTTCCGTAAGCCTCACCATTTGAAAGATATTAAGGATTTAATTTTGATTATTTTAAGACAAATTTCATTTTTGTTTATGAGTTTTATAACTCGACAATAAATGACTCTTATACAATGCACAATACAAATTTTTGTTGGAAATTAACTGCTCTACAAAAATGGTTTCTTATGTTTTGGCGATTAAATTAATCGTTCAAAAGATATTCATCATCAAACTTTCATGTGTACGGATTTTAAAAGTTTTTGATGAGAAATTCGAAAAATTTCAATTTAATTTATAATTTTTGAGAAAATTTACACGAATTTTAGTTTTTATCAACTGAGAAACTTCAAAATATTTTTCAAGTTTTTTTTTTTATGCATAAGTATATTTGTCTCCATTTAAAAAAAATAAATTGTACATTATTTATCGCTTAGTTAAATATTTATTAATAAAAAAAGTAAAGTTTTCATTATACATATAGTACGATATATTTCAGTATTAGAGAAAAACAATGTCCAATTAGTTATAAAAAGTTTTTTATTTCAATTTTCAAACAATTTTTTGTTGCAAGTTGGGTAATTTTTTCGATGGTCTTTGACAACTTGCAATAAATCCTTCCCTAGGATTGTGATTTCTAATGATTAAAAATGAAATGTTTAGAATAATTGAAGAAAAATTTTCAAAATAAAACTTATATTAATGACAAAAAATGAAATTTATATGAAAATTATAAATTAAATTGAAATTTTTTGAATATCTCATCAAAAACTTTTAAAACTCGTACACATGAAAGTTTGATGATGAATATCTTTTTAAGGGTTAATTTAATCGCCAAAACATAAGAAACCATTTTTATAGAGCAGTTAATTTTCAACAAAAATTTGTATTGCGCATTGTATAAGAGTCATTTATTGTCGAGTTATAAAATTCATAAACAAAAATGAAATTTGTCTTAAAATAATCAAAATTAAAACCTTAATATCTTTCAAATGGTGAGGCTTACGGAAAAAATATAGAATACCTTTTTTGTAGAGCATAAAATTTCCTAAAAAATTCTTTCAGAACATTTTTCTGTACAATCGATAAATGATGAGGTATGCATTTTTTTCTATTGGACTGAGAAAAAAATACAAAACTGCGATGCGGAGGATCTTCCCATTAAAATTAAGAGCTCATACTTGGTGAGAATTTTTTTAAGGTGTCTAGCAACCCATTTTTTCGCGTCACTTGTAAAAAAAAAATAATAGATTTTTTTGACCAACACTAGTATACATTAGGGTGATTTTTTTTTTTTGGTCCCATCGTGAAATTTTGTTGGAAATACCAAAAAAAAAATCCCTGAAAGTTTGAGCCCTTAATATTAATTTTAAGTCCTCGACCAAGACGTGTAAAGATTTCCCATTGAAAATACACGGAAACTCTGATTTTTTATTTTTAAATTTCTATATCTCAGCGGCATTTCATGCGATCGCTTTTACCGAAGATGGTTTTTTCTCAGAATTAAACGCTCTACAAAAGTGCCCATTGCGACAAAGTCGTAACTCACACCGGTGAGATAGTAGGGGCCACTAAACCTGATTTTTCCATAAATTCAAGGCTTAATATCACGTTTAATATTGATCTTCGCGATTTGGTCTACAGGAACTTTTTTGTAGGAAATCAAATTCTCTACAAGTTTTTCATTTATAATTTTTCCGTAGCTCTTGTTATTTACGAGATAAATGCAAAAAAAACGCGAATTTTATGGAAAAATCAGGTTCAGTGGCCCGTACTACCTTACCGCTGTGAGTTACGACTTTGTCGCAATGGGCACTTTTGTAGAGCGTTTAATTCTGAGAAAAAACCATCTTCGGTAAAAGCGATCCCATGAAATGCCACTGAGATATAGAAATTTAAAAATAAAAAATCATAGTTTCCGTGCATTTTCATTTTCAATGGGAAATCTTTACACGTCTTGGTCGAGGACTTAAAATTAATATTAAGGGCTCAAACTTTCAGAGAATTTTTTTTTTGGATTTTCCAACAAAATTTCACGATGGGACCAAAAAAAGTCAAAGAAAAATCACCCTAGTATACATATTTAGACCCTACTGAACTCAAAATTTAAAAGTTGGAAAAGAAAATCGGAAATTCATTCCTAAATAAATGAGATATCTACGATAAATAAAATCTTATACAATCCAGATGAGTACAACGAAGATACATTAATTAGTGGTTTATCGGTTGAAAAAAAAAACAGACAATAAATGAAACATTTCGGACCAAAATTCCAATCTTTGATTTTCATGTTTATAATTGTCATTATTTAGAAGTCCTGTTTTTACATCCCTAAAACTTCCAACCACTGTTATCAGTCATTTACTTTAAAAACCTAGTTCCTAAAATTTGTCGCTGTTAGCACAAATATAACTACTGTTTTGGTCTAATTTCTCAAACAACAAAAATTGATCCAATTTTTAAAAAATCCTTGCGAATAAGGTCTATTTGTCATGCATATGGGATAACGAAATTGTGCATAGTGACTTCGCCATTCCGATCCAGTGATTCCCAGGGAAATGAACCAAATTTGTTCCAACAAAAAGTACAGCAAAACCAGCGTTATAACCAAACTGTACACTCCCATAACAAAACATAAGGCCAATCTAGAAGAAAAAAAAACACATTAATTTGGGAATCTTATGAGAAAAAATCATTACCAGCTTACTCGAATTGATCGTAAACGTCTCCACAATCGTTCGGCAGTAAAATCGTTTTGTAAAATACAAAATTGTGACAAACTGTCGTCAACGTTAGATTGGAACCGAAGGACAGAGCACCGATTGCTAGGACCAAGAATAAAATGAAATAATTGCGATTGTGCTTTCCAATACAGCAATCAAACCTATAAAAACAACATTAATATTATGTAATTTTAACAAAGGGTCTAGCAGGATCCACATGGCGAGTTGGCCCCCAAATAGGAACCTATGTCGAAACTTACGTTAAAATATCGGCTTGATATACAAACACATTTTATATACTTTTCGTGACCAAATTCCTCTTTAACTTTGAGATATGAGCAAAAATGTCCCCCCGCATGGCTATTTTTCAAAGTTATATATCTCAAAATCTAATTAAGCTAGAGAAGTGAAACCAACGCGGGGCTTTAGATTATTTTACAGAGTATATCATATATTATTTTGAAATTTTTAGAAAAAAGAATTATATAAAAAAAATCCAAAAAACAAATGAAATATTTTTTTTTATGTGTTCTCTGAAAATGACAATCACGAAAAAAATATATTTTATGCTTCCACATGAGCACTATAACTCATAAAAATTGCGTGAAAAAATAGTTGGTGCAACATCTTGAAAAAAAATTAAATGTGATTTACGTCTAATACTATACCTCGGTTTTATTTTTTTTCGAAGTGTTTCACCAACTTTTTTTTCACAAAACTTCAATAAAACATGGACCACATATATGAGCAAAACATATATTATTTTCATAATTGTAAGTCTAAGGAAACATAAAAAAAATATTATTTTTTGGTTTTCTTTATTTTACTCTTAAAATGATTACTTTCAAGATCAAAATAATTGATCCCCAAAGAAAAAAAAACAGCTAGGGTTCAATTTTTATTAAAATAAGAATAAAAAAAAATATCGTCACTGTTATAATTTATTACAATTGGAATACTATGCGTCTCCAATTATTTCTGGGTACATATTGACGGCATCTGAATTACTTGGTATTCTTCGTTTAGCTTGGGATATTATTCACTGGCTCATACCAAAATTTGTACAGGTTCTACATAAACTGGGCGAATAAATAAACTATCAAATAATATTTTAAAACAATGTGTAAAATAAGCACCTAATATCATTAGGGTAGAAGTAAAATCAAGACATATGTATAAATAGCAAAGTAAATATTGCAACAGTATTTTCCGTTATTCCTGTGATTCTTCAATAGAAACTTTACAGTGGGATATTGTTCTCATGCAACAGCTTTTATTTGTTATTTTTCATATGAACAATAACTATCCAGAATTCTGCGTCCTACGAAATACTAACTAAATTATTTTAGGTTCATAATATTACAGTTGTAATAAATTATAACAGCAACGATAATATTTTTTTATTCTTATTTTAATAAAAATTGCACCTTAGCTGTTTTTTTTTCTTTTGGGATCAATTATTTTGATCTTGAAAGTAATTATCTTAAGAGTAAATATAGAAAAATAATAAAAAAAAAAATTTTATGTTTCCTTAGACTTAAAATTATAAAAATAATATATGTTTTGCTCCTATATGTGGCCTATTGTTTATTGAAGTTTTGTGAAAAAAAAGTTGGTGAAACACTTCGAAAAAAAATAAAACTGAGGTATACTATTAGGCGTAAATCACATTTTATTTTTTTTCAAGGTGTTGCACCAACTATTTTTTCACGCAATTTTTATGAGTTATAGTGCTCATGTAGAAGCATAAAATATATTTTTTTCGTGACTGTCATTTTCAGAGAACACATAAAAAAAAATATTTCTTTGGTTTTTTGGATTTTTTTTGTATAATTTTTATTTCTAAAAATTTCAAAAAAATATATGATATACTCTGTAAAATAATCTTAAGCCTTGCGTTGGTTTCACATCTCTAGCTTAATTATTTTTTGAGATATATAACTTTGAAAAATAGTCATGCGGGGGGACATTTTTGCCCCATATCTCAAGGCCAAAGAGGAATTTGGTTGCGAAAAGTATATAAAATGTGTTTGTATATCACGCCGATATTTTAACATAAGTTTCGACATAGGTTCCTATTTGGGGGCCAACTCGCCATGTGGATCCTGCTAGACTCTTTCTACCAAATAGGTTTTATGTTAACTTCTTAGTCTTTCCCATGTCTTTATTAAATATGTTTTGGCTTAAAATAATATTGAAAAATTAATTAAATACAATATGAGCATTAAAGTATAAGGTATCAACAAAAAATATTAAGGCCTTCTCTTCAAAAATAATGCATTACATTAGGGTGTTTTTTTTTTTGGGACTATTAATTTTTTTTTTGCTCCCATGCCGAAATTTTGTTGGAAATACTTCAAAAACAATTCCCTGAAAGTTTGAGCTCTTAATATTAATATTAAGTACTCGCTCACAGCGTGTGAATATTTTCCATTTAAAATACACGTAAACTTTGATTTTTTTTTTTTTAAATTTTTATAGCTCAGCGACATTTTCTGGTATCGCCTCGCTCAAAGTCGGGATTTTTTTACAAGTGTATGCTCTACAAAAGTGCCTGTTTTTAATAAGGAATAAAAAATCAATATTTTCTTAAATTTTACTCAATAATCCCTAAAATTTTATAGTAAGAGAAATTCAAGGCTCAATATCTCGAGAAATATCGATCTTAGCAATTTGGTTGTCTAGAACTTTTTTGTAGGAAATTAAATTTCCTATAAATTTGACATTTACATTTTTTCTGTAGGTCTTGTAATTCATGAGTTACTGAGAGAAAAACGAGAAATCTATGAAAAATCAAGGTTTAGCGACCCGTACTACCTCGCCCGTGTAAATTTCGATTTTGCCGCAATAGGCACTTTTGTAGAGCATACAATTGTAAAAAAATCCCGACTTTGACCCAGGCGATACCATAAAATGTCGCTGAACTATAAAAATTTAAAAAAAAAATCAAAGTTTACGTGTATTTTAAATGGAAAATATTCACACGCTGTGAGCGAGTACTTAACATTAATATTAAGAGCTCAAACTTTCAGGGAATTGTTTTTGAAGTATTTCCAACAAAATTTCGGCATGGAAGCCAAAAAAAAAATATAATAGTCCCAAAAAAAAACACCCTAGCATTACATATACCGTTTTTCTAAAAATAAAAGTAAGATAAAAGTAGATACTCCTATCACCTATTATGATGCGTTATTGTCTTCGTTGGCAATCACTGATCTAGATCAATAAAAAAAAAGTTATAAAAAATCCTTCAACCTAGGTGCTACAATCATGAAATAGCTATAATCCCTAGACATGTTCAGCTTATTCTTCAACCCTAATTCCTTGAGTTTTCAAGCAAAAAACTTTACTTTTCCCTGATCAAATATTAACTTGAACCAATTTTGAGGAAAATATTGACACATATTGACTTCCGAATTAATTATTGATAATTTGTTTATTTATAACATTTTCCTCAATCTAATTACTAATAAAATTATAAGGAAATCACCAAATTTCCAGATATTTTGACAAATTCCTTGATCCCGGACACTCGGAATACTTAAGCCTTGATCGAACTCTAAAATCATGTGAAAGACAAAGAAGTCAACATAAAACTCTATGTAATAGAAATGGAAATAAAATAACATTGTCAAACATACCAAACACAATGGTATTCTTGTTTGGCCACGCAAACTTGGCAAATATTGCAATGGTGAAATCTTTGCGATTTATTACATCGACACGTGGTGCACGTGCCACTTTCATTATCTCTCAAAAGCTCAATCGTTACCCCATCATCGCTTTTACTATTCAAATTCACATTGGCCAATGCGGCGTTTAATCGAATTTTATGTATTGAAAATATGCTCAATATAAACATAATATTAAAGGCAATATTTTCTTCAACAGTAATCTCCAATAGTGGCTGTACAAGAAACTCGAAAATGCACCAAATGCATACGATCGATGTTATGGTCCACATAACAAAAAATTTGGTGCTGGACTCGGATTTGATGCTAATTTTGTATACCACTCGCAGAATAGTTAATGTAAGGATGGATGCAATAATCGATTGGTATAATCCATAGGAGGCAATCACGAGAAATGTCGGTAAGAGGACCACAGGTAAAAAGGCGTCCAAAGAAATTTGTTTGGCTCCACTTTGCCATGGAATCCGTAAGCGGTCTTGGATTCGACTTAGGATCAAATATAAGTTATTCATTGGAACTGATTGGCATGTGACAAGTCTACAAATTGATGAAATTAATAATTCTTTTGGAAAACTAAAAATATATATATATATAGTCTTTTACCTATCGAAACAAATGTCGATTTCCACACAATTACAGCAACAACCCAATATGTGGTTTCGCTCTTGATCTTGATCAATATATTCGCAACAACATAACTCTGTACTTTCTTCAATTGTGTAAGTGTTCATTTGAAAATAATAAAAGATAATTGACCAATTTCGATAATGTACAAGAAATTATTTTCATATTATTCGTAGTCGTCATACCAAACAATTTTTGATAAGGACTCCAACTGTTTATGCTTAGTAAACTAGGAAGTGGTGAACGCTTTAATGGTAGCATTTGTTCTATTTGAAATATTTTCTAGAAAATTTTTAAAAATATTTAACATAACGTGCTTAATCATTAATTTCAATACAATGAGTCTTAAAAAAACAAATTTATTGGCAATTATTTAAGGATTATATGTTCTAGTTAAAGAAAATTTGGTTCCATAAGAGGTCACACTGAAGATATAAGTCACCGTGAAAGCATGAACATGCCAATTTTTAAAGTTTATTGGGTTTTTCGGGTCGTTTTTCCCGACATAAAAATAAAACAAGGAATTTGAAATTTTTAATTTTATTTTGTAGGAGGGAAAGAACTACTGCTCTAGGTGGTACTTCAACTTCTAAATTCATGTAAATAATAAATTGTAAAAAAGTTCATGAACCAATGAAGAATTTAATATATATAAACATTATAATGTAAGCTGAAAGAAGTCCCCGTTAAAGTATTCGAAGTACCCGGAACTATAAAAACAGAAGAGGATATGGTGAAACCGAAGTGTTCCCTCCAGGTGCTTAATAAATGGTTTTAATACAATAAGTCTTAAAAAACAAATTTAATGACAATTATTTAAGGATTATATGTTCTAGTTAAAGAAAATTTGGTTCCATAAGAGGTCATACTGAAGATATAAGTCACCGTGAAAGCATGAACATGCTAATTTTTAAAGATTGTTGGGTTTTCTGGGTCCTTTTTCCCGACATAAAAATAAAACAAGTAATTTGAAATTTTATTTTGTAGGAGGGAAAGAGCTACTGCTCTAAATGGTACTTCAACTTCTAAATTCATGTAAATAATAAATTATAAAAAAGTTCATGAACCAATGAAGAATTTTATATATATAAACATGATAATGTATGCTGAATGAAGTCCCCGTTAAAGTATTCGAAGCACCTGGAACCACCTGGAACTATAAAACAGAAGAGGATATGGTGAAACCGAAGTGTTTCCTCCAGGTGCTTAATAAATAATTGCAATACAATAAGTCTTAAAGACACAAATTTAATGGCAATTATTTAAGGATTATATGTTCTAGTTAAAGAAAATTTAGTTCCATAAGAGGTCATACTGAAGATATAAGTTACCGTAAATACATGAGGATGCTAATTTTTAAAGTTTATTGGGTTTTTCGGATCTTTTTTCCCGACATAAAAATAAAACAAGGAATTTGAAATTTTTAATTTGAAATTTTATTTTGTAGGAGGGAAAGAGCTAGTGCTCTAGCTGGTACTCCAACTTCTAAATTCATGTAAATAATAAATTATAAAAAAGTTCATGAACCAATGAAGAATTTAATATATATAAACATTATAATGTATGCTGAAAGAAGTCCCCGTTAAAGTATTCGAAGTACCCGGAACTATAAAAACAGAAGAGGATATGGTGAAACCGAAGTGTACCCTCCAGGTGCTTAATAAATGGTTTTAATACAATAAGTCTTAAAAACAAATTTAATGGCAAGTATTTAAGGATTATATGTTCTAGTTAAACAAAATTTGGTTCCATAAAAGGTAATACTGAAGATATAATCTACCGTGAAAGCATGAACATGCTAGTTTTAAAAGTGTGTTGGGTTTTTCGGGTCCTTTTTTCCAACATAAAAATAAAATAGGGAATTTTATATTTTTAATTTTAAATTTTATTTTGTAAGAGGAAAAGAGTTACTGCTCTAGCTGGCATTCCAGCTTCTAAATTCATATTTAAATTATTAAAAAGTTCATGAACCAAAGAAGAATTTTATGTATATAATTTTTACCCGTATAAATGTATATAAACATGATAATATATGCCGAAATGAACCCGTTAAAGTATTCGAAGTACCCGGAACCAGTGATGGGTTTACGCCTAGGCCCGGGCCTAAGGCGGTATAATTTGAAGGGCGGCAAAATTTTTGAAATGCCAAAATTTAAGAGGCGAAAAAAAGTAAAGACAATCAATTTCAATGATAGTCGCCGCAAAAAAGCCAGAAGAATTCAGCCAGATGAGCCACGGGTAAATGAAAGAACACCTTTTTCTGGACAAGAAAATTTTCGCACAAATATTTATTACCCTATTCTAGATACTCTGAGTGTACAATTGGCCGGGCGTAAAAGTGCATACGAAAATTTAATTTTTTTGGATAATTTATCTGAAATAGATACAAACCATTTAAAAAATCTTGCTAATAAACTAGTCAGTAAATATCCTGACGATTTGGAAGAGACATTAGGCAATGAATGTATTCATTTACATTGTCAACTCAAAGATTCCTTAGCAAATACAGAAGATGTACGCTCTGCACAAAAAATATGCAATGTACCGCATTCATGGAGTCTTCGAGATGTTGATCCGAATGTGGACATTGCTCTCCGTATTTTTTTGCGTATTCCGGCTACAAATTGTTCAGGAGAAAGATCTTTTTCCACTCTAAAATTAGGGTAAAAACTTATTTACGCGCAAGCATGGGCCAAAATAGAATTAATGCTCTTGCATTACTCTCTATTGAAGCTCAACTAGTCCAAGAAATTAATTATGACAATATAATCGACGTTTTTGCGCGGACCAAAGCCAGGAAATTTAAATTTTTAAATTGATTAATATTTAAAAAAAATATTTATTATTTATCTGTCATGTTTAAAAGATTATATTTAAATAAATAAAGTTATTTTAAAATAAAAAGATTGAACAAAATTAATGAAATTCATTTGATCAAAATGAAATGGCTTTGACTTGAAACTCTTTTCGACTTAAAGCTCACTTTTATTTTTAATTAAAATCATCACTTTTGCTTATTGTATGTTTAGATATTGTACAGATTGCAAATTTATCTTTTATAATAAAAAATTACTACCTGAAATATTGTCAACTCTTTTTTATACACGTACGCGTATGTGGTTAAAACGAGATGACGAAATTTTTTTCCCGAAAAGTGTTAGAATAACAAATAGAGAAGGAGTTTTTCGTTGGAAAAAGCCTTAACTACAATTACACTATTGACAGAATCTCGTTTTGTTTTCTTCCTGAAGATTAGTAAATATTTACATGTTAACATTTAATTGAGGCGTAATAAAACTTGATTAACAAATAATTATAATATGAGATCATATTCTACTGATTTTTCAAATAAAAAATCAATTTTTATTCGAAAGCTTCTTTAATGTGATCTATGACCAGGATTTTAAACCAGTTTATGACGTCAGAAACCTGATTTTTCATTTGCAATTGTTTCCAATCACTATAATATTTTCTAAAAAGGTCCCAAAAGATCAATTGATCAATCTCATCAATAGGAACACCTAAAAAATAATTGTTTTCATGTAATTTATATGATGTTATAATCCTATTAAAATCACCTTATCTTTATTGCAAAAATTTGAATGGCTTGTTGATTTTGGAGCCATAAAATCCAGTTTGGAATGGATATACAAATGTGGAGGTCATTTGTATGGATGTGTATGTGTGATCCACGTTTGTATGGGTGTTCATATTTAGATAATGACTCAGGTAAGCGGTGATATCTATGTAGAAGAGAAGGCAACCAACACCATTCTTTCTTTTCCGAAGTCAACCTGAGGCCTCCCCCTAGCGCTATTCTTCGGCCATACGAGAATTCTCCATTTTCTGGCCAGTGCAATAGTATCGTTTGTGACGACAACTCTCGTCTCACGGCACCTGTTTCAATGGCGCAACAGGTGTTGATTGGCACCTTCGATGCAAAATGTGATTGATTATTTATCGAAATTATGGGATTTTAAATCGTGCGAGTATGGCAATGAGGAAATCGCGTTTTCCAGCGAGAACAATGGTGGGTGCTGGTTGGCTGAAGACTTTGATGGTTGTTGGTTTAAGTTCTTTCGTTTGTGGAGAGTTAAATGTTAGTGGCGTCAAATGTGGCTCGAACTTGGTGTGCCAACAATACCAGTACTGTTCAACTTTCCATAATGTTTGTGAAAACTGTTCGATTATTTGCGAACAAGGACACAATTTCGACGAACATTTGTGCAACCAACTCTGCAATGGTATGTTCTAACGGGAACCTAAAAAACATAAGTAAAATTAATTGCAATGAACAAGGAAATCTTTAACATTGAACACATCCGAATTGATATACATTGTAATAAGAGAAAGTTACAAGAAAAATGTTTTTTATTTGCTAGAAATACAAATTGAAAACCCCAAATTCTACTTTGGTTCCAAGGAATTACATATATCCTTCTATGTGCAATAAAACCCTAGCGAATTATAAAACCCTTGCGCAAAAAATATTTTTGAAAAAACATAATTCACTTATAAATCTTTCTACTTTACTTTTCATATTATTCGATCATATTGTCAAGAAATTAACATTAAATTCTTTGTGGAATGAGTCATATTTTACAATGTTTAAAAATAAAATTGTTCTTAACAAATAATTTTCTTATCTATAATTTATGAAGTAATTATTTTTGAATCCAAAAAACAAACGTATTGTTTTACAAAAGCTAGAACCACGATAATGCATGTACTACCTATTTATCTCTTAACATAAAAAGTGTATTTATCTCTTAACACTTGTAATTAGAAGTTGCATTATATATTAAGCAAGTTTTTAAAAATTGGATATAAGAAATTATGAGGTTCATAAAAATAGAGATTTGTAAGAAAATTTTTCCATTGATTTAATTATATTTTACATTAAAATACTCTGATGATTTCAATGATTATGTAATAGGTTTTTTTCTCTATTAAATATTGTTACCATCGTTAAAAAGGAATTAGAATACGTAATATTTGTATATCCATTGGTAGTTTTGTAGATTTTTTCAGGCATTTGTAAAATGTGAAATTTCTAAAAATAAAAAAATTATATATAATAGTTTAATTTTTTTCTGTTTTTGTAGATCAAAATAAATACCTTTTTTTAATTGAGTTTTGCCTTACGGCAACTTTAGTTTTCCGGGTGGTTCAAAAGGTCTATTATTCTTTTTTAATAAATCTAGGATTTCCTTGCGTTATTCTTCCTTTATTCTTGGGACCTTCCATTTTTCCATTTTACAACAGCAAGTACCGGTTATCTGGTTTTTCTTCGAAAAATTGATTAAAGACGATTTAAACGAAAATGCAGTTTGAAATTTTCTTAATTTTGTAACGACTTAATTTATTACGAAGCACTTTCATTTAGTAAATGAGGTCGAGAAACTAAATCTCCAATATGAAAGTTACAAAAATCAATTTTTTCTGATTTTTAAAAAAAAAATATAATAAATATGCACAAAATTTTCTTTAGAACCATAGAATAAGGTCTAAACTATGTTATTATACAGTTATTTCGACAAAATTTTCTTTTTAATAAAGTTTAAAAATTGCAAAAATTTCATGTCTCATAACCATTTTCGGAAGAATTTTTTTTGTTCATGATTTTTCCCAAAAAAATTTATATTTGCAAAAAAAAATTACATAAATTTAAAGTAAAAGATTCAAACTTGTGTTCCAATAAGTTTTTGGAACAAAATTTAATAATTAATAACTTGTAAAAATTACCCAAATTCCAAAAGTCACATCCATTTCACATGGAACTTTTTGTCAGTGGTTATTTTCATAGTAAAACTATTAATTTCCCAGAAAATTTTTCACAAACTTATAGCAAAATATTCAAATTAAGTGGCAAAAAAGTTTTTAGAACCAAATTTGGAGTTTAATAAACTAAAAAAAATACATCAATATCGTGGGCCAAATCAAATTCAGGAGACATTTCTTTTTAGATACATTTTACAATAAAATCTTATAAATCTTACTGAAATTTTTGCATGGACTCATAGAAAAATGTTCGGACTAAATCGCAATACAATTTTTAAGGAAAAATTTTCAAATTTAATGTCAGTTTTTTAACTTTGGAAAACTCAAGACTTGAATCGAAGTTAGAAGGGCAATTTTATAAGTCGTGTTTTTCATAAAAAAAATCCTTTCGCGCCAAAATTTTTACACAAATCAATAGCCAAACATCCAAATTAAACAGTTAAACACTTTTTAAGTCCCAATATTCTAATAAATTATGTAATTTTCTCAAAATTCTTACCAGATCTCCCAAAGCCTATGCCATGTCTATACTTACGTGCATGCTCCATAAATAGTTCGATTATACCCATTTATCTGAACAAAAATAATATTCCTCATTCCAAATTGAGTTAATTGCTGAAACTTTACATAACTTTAAGCAGTTTTAAGTCATTAATCGCAAAATTAATAATATTAAAAAGTTTGACAATACGATTTAAACAAATGAATATCTAGTTTCCAATTGTTGTAGACACATGCGCATTAGCCCAAAAAATTATTGAGGCAATTTTTGAATTCAAATTGAATAATTAAAGTAACATATTTTTCTTAAAAAAACAGTCTTGTTGTAAACAAAATTAATCTTTTAATTCAAAAATTAAAAAAAAATCAATTTTGAAGAATATTCCACCTTAGTAATAGACCGATTCTTTTACTTTAAACCAATCAAGTTTAACACTAAAGTAATTAATAATCCTCCAATTATGTAGACGAAAGTAATGTACAAAGCTAGGGAATATATTAGTTTATGGATATAATTTTAAAATTTTCCAGTAAATTTAAATTATTGATATATCAGCCAATGATATTAAATGTCTAATTCATACTTACCGAATTTTATAAATGCATTATCTGGCAATTTATAAAAGAGCACTTTTATGAACAATTAAGTGATACAAACGAAGGTATTTTTAAACTTTGATTAATTTTTTATTATTTCAATCCAATTGTTGACCCTCAAAGCTTATCGGAAACTTTGGATTTTTCCCAATACGTAGACGTTTTGTTTCAATTCATTTGAATCTCTCTTCTATTTTTCGACTTCTTTGGGTTTGGTGATATCATCTTCGTGGTTTCCCTGTCCTATGCTTGATGTGCGGTTTTGGGCAATAAATATCCAGCCAGCTTCTTTACATGGCCAGGTCATTTTTGGGAGATCTTCCTTTGCTATGTTTATCTTTCATTTTTTCTTCAACTATAAGTAGTTTCAATTCTCCAGTTCTCCTAGCCATAAAGACCAAAGAACCACCAGAATTCTTTGTTTATTGTACTTATGAAGCAATAATACATGTTTAGTTCTTGTAAGATGGGATTATTAGCTATTTTCTCCATCCATGAGACTTTTAGTATGCGTCTGTACGTAGATTGTATTAGGTGTACCGGAAAGTAATTTGGTTTTTTTTATCCAATTAAAACCTAAAATTTTGTTGCAACTTTTGATTTTAAATCAATGATATAATCAGCCTCAATAGTATCAACGTTTTAACCACATTTTAAACTTTTAATTGTTTGATCACTTAATAAATTTTGTTACGATTGAAATAGAAATCCGATGAAATATTTTTGGACGATTATAGTTGGGTACGGTATTTCCTCCCCCTCTTAACTTTTTCCCATTGCTTTTCTTCTGCAAAGGAGTTTTGCATTACCGTGTTGCAAAATAGAATTTTCTCTGTTAACAGTTCTTGGGGACTTTTGAGTATTTGATTGGTCGACCAAAATTGATTATGAATATTTTTCAGCTCTTGTGTCTCTTTTTTATGCATCATTTCTGTTCATTTATCTCCCAGGACTTTTAAAACTTCTGCAGATCCTCCTGTATATGACAAATGATTGACGGTCTTTAAGAAAATACAAGAACGTGGAAACATCTAAAAAAAAATTTTTTGTTTTGTCGGTATAATTGCTTGATTAGGTATATGAGGTATAGGGGGGGTTAAAAAAATCGATTATTTTTTTCGAGAATTTAAAAAATTCTCACCAAGTAAGAGCTCTTAACTTTAATAGGAAGATCCTCCGCATCGCAGTTTTGTATTTTTTTCTCAGTCCAATAGAAAAAAATTCATACCTCATCATTTATCGATTGTACAGAAAAATGTTCTGAGAGAATTTTTTAGGAAATTTAATGCTCTACAAAAAAGGTATTGGATATTTTTTCCGTAAGCCTCACCATTTGAAAGATATTAAGGATTTAATTTTGATTATTTTAAGACAAATTTCATTTTTGTTTATGAATTTTATAACTCGACAGTAAATGAATCTTGTACAATGCGCAATACAAATTTTTGTTGGAAATTAACTGCTCTACAAAAATGGTTTCTTATGTTTTGGCGATTAAATTAACCCTTCAAAAGATATTCATCATCAAACTTTCATGTGTACGGATTTTAAAAGTTTTTGATGAGATATTCCAAAAATTTCAATTTAATTTATAATTTTCATATAAATTTCATTTTTTGTCATTAATGTAAGTATTATTTGAGTTTTATTTTCAAAATTAAATATTTTGAAGTTTCTCGGTTGATAAAAACTAAAATTCGTGTAAATTTTCTCAAAAATTATAAATTAAATAGAAAATTTTGGAATATCTCATCAAAAACTTTTAAAAACCGTACACATGAATGTTTGATGATGAATATCTTTTTAAGGGTTAATTTAATCGCCAAAACATACGAAACCATTTTTGTAGAGCAGTTAATTTCCAACAAAAATTTGTATTGCGAATTGTATAAGAGTCATTAATTGTCGAGTTATAAAATTCATAAACAAAAATGAAATTTGTCTTAAAATAATCAAAATGAAATCCTTAATATCTTTCAAATGGTGAGGCTTACGGAAAAAATATCAAATACCTTTTTTGTAGAGCATTAAATTTCCTAAAAAATTCTTTCAGAACATTTTTCTGTACTATCGATAAATGATGAGGTATGATTTTTTTTCTATTGGACTGAGAAAAAAATACAAAACTGCGATGTGGAGGATCTTCATATTAAAAATAAGAGCTCATACTTGGTGAGAATTTTTTTAAGGTGTCTCCAACCCATTTTTCCGCGTCACTTGTAAAAAAAAAATAATCGATTTTTTTGACCCACCCTAATGAGGTATATTGAAATGTTCACCTCTTTGCAGATGTTTTATAAGTATTCCCAATGTACATTGCCGAAAGCTTTTGAGTAATCTACAAATGGAAGATATACTTTTAAATTGAATATAATAATTAAATTGTGGGCAATAAGGACGAAGCTTCTTGTGGAATATTATTTATTTTATCGCCAACGTTTCGTCAGTCATTCCTGACTTCTTCAGGGCTCTATAATGAAAATATAGACTGACGAAACGTTGGCGATAAAATAAATAATATTCCACAAAAAGCTTCGTTCTTATTGCTCACATTGTAATTATTAGATTTAAAAAGACAAGGACTTAAACAACATGGATACTTTTATATTGAATTTTCTTACCTTATCCATGATTGAAAATTTGCACTTTTGTTCTTTTTCCAGGCATGAAACTTCTTTGTTTGGCTGATATTTGAGGAGGGAGTATACTCTTAAGTCTTTCATTTATGACGTGTTTTTTGAATACCAACAATTAGACAAACTAATTAATTGTTTACAAATTTTAAATAATAATTGTTTCAAATTATTTCAACGTTAAACTTCCGTTTCTTGTATGACACTTTGAACGAATAAAATGAATTGCATAGTAAATAATTATTGATATGAAAACACAATGCATTTTGCTTCGCTTGCAATATGAAGTCATTTGATTCCATTTCGCGACTTACCTACGTAATAAACTATCGGTTATTACATCAATTGTAGTCCAACTTGTTCACATTATAGATCCAACTTTTTCCCGTACTAATGGCTGTTAAAATTTTAGATTATTTACATGGGACGCGGTTTGTGACCCGAGAAGACTATGAAGGTACGTTTTTTTTCCCTCAATTATTTATCAAGCAAACAATACAATTTCTTTGTTCTTTTAGCGACAGTAAAACAACTTCAACACCAAACCAACGTTTCTTTAATATTAAATTGTATTACTTTAGCGGGACTTGTACTGCTTGTTGGATTTATTGGTTTAAAATGGATATGCAAGGAGAAGATTCATCAGTGGCTCAAAAAACATAAGGTAAGTCGTACAATTTAAATATAAAAGTTTTGATATTTAACTTTTGGTTGCTTTTAGAAAAAATTAAATGAAAAGAAAGACAATCATACGTTGACCGAAGTGAAAACCATTCCGACGAAAACAATTTCAGAGCTGCGATTGGAAATGCCTCCAAGTCCGTTGTCCCACCGGAATGGAAACGATGTGGACGGAAGTCCGGCGACAATTTCAACGGGAATCACCACTCGACGAGGTGCTCCTTCGGAAGATCGAGCCTTGGATTATGTCTACGACAATCCAGCGATGACGACCAATAGTACATGAAATCAATTGCAATTTGGAGTCAAATTCACGGAAATGCAATAAAATGAAACCATGAAAATCGAAACTTTCTACTTCTCAATAATACTCAGAAGACTTTAACATGGGTGACATATAGTTTCATTTTATTCTGTTGCTTTTTTGATATTATATTGTACTTAATTTAGGTTTGAGATCCCTTATAAAAAAACCGACGTTTAAATTTTTTGTTACTTAATTATAACTAATTAATAATAGGGATAGTATAAAAAGAAATCAATTAATAATTGGGCCATCGGTTTGTTATAAGGGTGATTTTTCTCGTTGTTTTCTAAGTCAATCTTAGAAAATGTTAAATCATTTTTACATTATTGTGATATTTTATTATTTTACTAATATCCATACAAAAACATTCCATTAATCCAGTATTAAGTTCAGCTTGATATTTCAGCTCGAAATCAATAGTGGATTTAGAAGGTAAAGAGTTCAATTCCTCCATATATCTTTTCCTTGATTAAACCAACCCTTTAGAAGATTAACCCCTTCTAAATTAAACTCCTAGATCCGCTACTGGTTTAAGTGATGAAATATGTTCAAGCTTTGGGGCCATTCATAAATTACATACGATTATAACGGGAGAAAAAAAGGAAAGTATGCTCTTCCGTTTTCTAAGGTGGCTTCCATGATTTATGAATGTCCCCTAATTGTATTATAAAGTTACTTATTATAAAATTTAATATATTTTATGCATTTATTTTAAGGAGTTTTAGTCAGTAAGAAAAGCCTTTCAGAAGTCCGTCCATTTATTTTATTGTTGGTAGAAGCCAAGCGGCTTTTACTTGTAAGTTTAAGATTATGTTTTAGTTGCTTTATGTATACTTATTTATTACTGTAAGTGTTGAAATAAAAAGTTAAACTTTAAATTTCTGCTTTTACCGTGTTTTCTTCGATAGAGTTCAATTGGTTGCGGAAAATTTTTCCTACTCCTTGATTCTAGTTTCACAGATTTCCAGCGGAGCTCAAACGAATAATAGGCTAACTTGGTTGATGTGGCACTAAATTTCTTTATTTAACATAAATGCACAACTATTTTTTTAAAACAAATAAGATATACGCAACAAGTGCGTACAAAAATTGCAGAAGATGCCGAGGGACACCTTAATCTTCTAGAGGTATGAAATATACTTCACGTCCGATTCTCATGTCTACCGAATAAACATAGAAAATTTCATAAAAATCGGTCCAGCCGTTTCGGAGGAATTTGATTATTAACAAGAGATTTTCATATATATTATATAGGGTTGGACTAGTAATCTTGTTCGCTATATGGTACATTAGACTGATTAAAAAAAAATGATAATTTTTTTTTCTTAATTATATCGAAAATATTGTTGGGAATGGCAAAAAAAAATCCTGTGAAAGTTTAAGCTCTTAATATTAAGAGGTATCGCATCGGAAATTTCGATTTTCCATTTGAAATAACAGGGGAACAATATTCTCTTGCAATTTGGAATTTTATAGCTCACGTTGGTGACAATATTTCGGAATAACCAAGGTATATTCTTGTAGAAAATTGAACGATCTACAAAAAAGGTCTCGAACAAGTTTTTGATATATTTATTCCTTCAAAAGTTATTCGAGGTCAAAGTTACGAGGATACACAAGGGATGACATTTTTTGGAAGTGCAATACTTTCGATATGGAAGTTAATACCAGGAATTGTTATCTCAAAAAATAATAATTAACAAACACAGATCACTATTTTTAAATGTATTTATAGTAAAATCCATAAGCAATGAACAATTTCTGCCAATGTTAAAGTGTGTATAGAGAATTATGCAATTTGAAAAAGTAAGAAATTACAAATATTTTATTTAGTATTATCAATTCAAATTTAGCCGATTCGTGTCTTGTGCAGTTAACGGTGAAATGCCGACTTGATTCATCTGACACTGTTCCACAGTAGGTGGAGTTTCCAAATTTTTAATCAGCTGGGTCAACCAATGATTGGTCGATTTATCTTCTTGTAAACACGTGCTAAATGTTCCATCGCGTAACTGATCGGGTAAACACTGTCGCAGAGCCTCTCGAGCCCTACAAAAGCAATAGTAAGGCATTATTCACTAAAATATTTTCTATAGTAGCAGAAAAATATTCAACCTTGGATTGTCCGATAGTCGCAAATAGCAACGAACCACATGCTTTAAAAGACGAGCCGACGGTTCTTTGGCCAACGATAAAACCATTTTACCCTAAAAAATTGCAATAGAAATTGAAAATATTTCAAAAGTTATAATCTTTTTTTTTAAGATTATTACCAAAATCATCGCTACATGACTGAATCGGTCGTAAGTTTGGCAAATATACGACAAACCACTTTCATCCAAAAGTATTTTTTGTAAAATAAATGTTGCTACTGTTTTGCTTAATTCACTTCCGGATTCCATAATTTGAAGACATAACGGAATTATTTCGGTTGTCAACAAAAATGTGATAACTTCTTGTTCATCTGTCTACAATTAAAGTATGTGAAATTTAAATGTACATTTGCTAAAAGTCTCATTTTTTTAAAACTTACTTTAACTAGGGCTCCAATTACCCCAAGAGAAGTAAGCCGCAAATATTCAAAAGGTCGGGTTTTACTGGTTGTATGCAAAAAAGGGTATAAAAATAACGGAACATGAGCCACAAGGAATGCCGATCTGGTTTCCGGATGAGATGCAACACATTGCAAAAGAGCCAAGGCATTACAAACTCTAAAAAGAAAACCATATTAGTTAATAATTACCAAGAGATTCAATACAAAATACTTTAAGGTATGAATTAAACTTTAAATTTACAACAATTTAAAACTTTACGCAAAGTTTAAAAGTTTTTAAATAACCGGTTTTATTCGTTTTATTACCGGTTCGATTGATGGGCCGTCAATGTTGGCGGATAGATTGCCGGGTAAATGTTGAGGATTTCTTGAAGAAGAGCCGTCGTAGTGCCGAAACTGTTCCACAACATCGGCGCCAAATCGGGAACGACTTCGCGCTTTTTGCTAAAACACCAACGGGAAAAGTTTATAAAGTGGAAAACAAATCAAATTAACAATGCAACTTGACGAATGTTTACCTGAGTTCCAACAACGAATTTTCACGGGTTTCCGGATAAATTAGTTCCTTGATCCATTGATAGACTTTTTCGCGGTCCACACTCGTCGAAATATTCGCGGGACTCGGCTGAGTGCTCATTTCCAGCCGAATTTAATGAATGTTTCTTATGTAACTTGACTACGTTTTGGGCGATAAACACAAACCAATGTATTTAATTATATAATTTTAATACTTTTTTGTTTATCTGACCATTTTTATTATTGTTTTTTCAATGTCTTTTTGCCAAATTAATCACTTTGAATGATATTTTTATAATATTTTTTTTAGAAATACCTTGACAGATTTACCTATTTAGCGCTATGCCAAAGCACTGTCATTTAAAGACGCGCTATGAGCGCTATTTGGAACAGTTAGGAATTCTTCGAATTCTTGTTTACCACGTTATTTATTTGAAAGAACGGTAACGAATTGTAATCAAGTTTTAAAAAACCAAATAAGTTATTTTGCTTATTGTAAAAGTACTTAAAAAGTTTTCAAACATCATAAAAACTATTTTAAGGTATTGAATTTTTAAAAATTGATTAGATTAACAAAAGTTTCCTTTTTCTGAGGCAAATTTAAGGAAACATAATTAAGTCGGTAAAATAGATTCTCATTGTTACCAATTTTTAGCAACAATTTGATGGAAGACAAACCTCATGGACGTTTAAGGTTGAAAAATAAGAAGATATTAACGAAAAAAGAGTTTTCAAAATGGTAAGAATTTGTTTTAATTTATTTTAGTCGACTTATTGAATGTTTACAAATGTATAGGTGAAGACAAAAAAGAAATTTATTGATCGTAAAAATGCTGTCACGTTTCATTTGGTTCATCGAAGTCAACAGGATCCCTTAGCCGCTGATGAAACTGCACCCCAAAGGGTGCTCGTACCAGCTGGGGAACGTCAAAAAAAAGTAACCACCTTTATCAAAAAAATCATTATATCTCTAGCTTTATCTATTCCTTTTTAATTTTAGCCTGATAAAAAGGAAAATAAGAAAGTCAAGAAAGAGGAACAACACAAGTATGGGATTTACTTCGATGACGACTATGACTATTTACAACACTTACGGGAGGTGCAACCCCAGACTTTGGTTTGGGAGCCGGTGGCTCCTTTTGAAAAGAAAAAAACCAACAAACGAGAGTCCAGCACTGATAATTCTAGTGAAAAAACCCAATTAAATTTGCCTAGTTCCGTATTTGCGTCCGAAGTCGAAGAAAAAGTGGGTCTATTAAATAAAGCGGCTCCCCATAGTGGTCTACGGTTGGATCTAGATCCTGACGTAGTTATGGCTATGGACGAGGATTTCGACTTTGATAATCCGGAAAATCAACTTGAAGATAACTTTATGGAGTTGGCCAATGCGGAATTAAGTGATGTTGAAGAGTATGACGATGAAGAGTATGATGATGATGATAGTGATTTTAATTTTGGTTCGGATGAGGAACGAGATGAAGTTCCTGAATTAAATGGTTTTAAAGACGATGATGCCAAATCAAGGTTCACAGAATATTCCATGTCGAGTTCAGTGATGAGACGAAATCAGCAATTATCTCTTTTAGATGAAAAATTTGAAAAAGTAAATTGCAAATTATTTTTTTTTATTTTTATTTACCGTTATCATTTTATTGATATAGATTAAAGTCATATATTTCTTCTTTTAGATGTATGCCGAATATGATGAAAACGAAATTGGTGCATTAGATATGGAAGAAATTGAAGGATATGTAGAAAATAATTCGGAAGTTTTGCAACAATGTGTTGACCAATTTACGGAAATGAATTCAAGAAAACAATTAACTAATGAATCCAATGGATCAGTTGGATTACTGGACGATATTGTAAACATTTAAATAAGTAAAAATTACATTTAATTTTACTACAAAAATTTTTAGAGTGAAGAAGAAGAACTAATCCCGTTCGAGGTGCCGGATCCAACGGAAAAATGGGATTGTGAAACAATTCTATCCACCTACTCAAACCTATACAACCACCCCAAGTTAATATCCGAACCGCGACTTCCCCAAAAAATTAAAATAAGCACAAAAACCGGACTTCCCCTCGACACACTTGGCTCGAAAAAAACGTTGACGGCCAAAAATTTAGCACAATTCGATGATTTTCAAAATAGAATATCGGCCCAGTCGTGTGCCCCGTCGGTTATTTCACGACTTAGTCAATTATCGGTACGTTCCAAAGACGAAACATCCGAAGAGCGAAAAACGCGAAAGAAAAACCTTCGCGAATATCGCCAAGAACGGCGCTCGGAAAAGAAAGCCAACACGTTGGCGTTCAAGGAGGAAAAGAAACGGCAAGAACAGATTATGATCAATAACAAGAAAAATATGCAAATGAAAATATAATTTCCCAAGTATATTTGGTTTGTTGAATAGGTTTATAAAAGTAAGTTTAAAGAGGTAAATTAATATTTATTAGATATAAGTTAATTTAAGATGTAAATAAAATTCTTTATTCATACAAATGATTTTCTATAAATAATTCTGTGTTTATTTTTTTTCCCTATATAAATAAGGGCGTACGCCTCCTTGAGAAAAAGGGCTTTTTTCGAGTTTTAATTAATTTAGGAATCAACAGTAATTATTCTAGATTTACTAGAAAGAATAAATTAATTTTAAAGACTACTGGTCTCATTTCAAGTCAGAAGTCAATGTCTACTTATCAAATGCATATTTTTTTGGAATATTTAGCATAAATATTAAATTATACATTTGGGTTTGTCCGAATTTTTTTTCACGATAGTCCTAAATCGGTTCTAAATCTATTAAAAGAATCATGCCAAGTTATAGCTCTTAATTTTAATTTTACCCCGACAGCCAAAGTTTTAAATGGAAATAACACGAGAAAAGTTCTGTTGATTTTTTGAATTTTTTTTTCATCATGAAACAATGAACAGATCATGTCGACCAATGACAATTCTTATAGCAAGTTTAACGCTCTACAAAAAAGGTCTCTTATGATTTTTTGCTAACTCTAACGGTTTCTGAGTTATTTAAGGCCATAGTTGAAGCTTAAGTCAATTTTACGATTTATCTATTACTATCGTCGTTTAATGATTTAAAAAAGAAAAAAAAAACATTGAGATTAAGAGTTATTATCCTTTTTTCATTTTTAAATCAATAAACGACGGTAGAAATAGAAAAATCGTAAAATTGACTTAAGCTTCAACTATGACCTTAAATAACTCAGAAACCGTTAGAGTTAGCAAAAAATCATAATAGACCTTTTTTTGTAGAGCGTTAAACTTGCTATAAGAATTGTCCTTGGTCGACATGATCTGTTCATTATTTCATGATGAAAAAAAAAAATCAAAAAATCAACAGAACTTTTCCTGTGTTATTTCCATTTAAAACTTTGACTGTCGGGTTAAAATTAAAATTAAGAGCTATAACTTGGCATGAATTTTTTTAAATAGATTTAGGACTATCGTGAAAAAAAATTCGGACAAACCCTAAATAAGGAACACCCTATTTTAAATGTATATTGCTGAAATATTGCGATACAATATTGCAGCAATATTTCTGCTTCTAACAAATGAGCATCATTACGTAAATCGGTTCAATTTAAAAAAAATGAATTTCATTTCCTTTTTTTTCTCTCTAATTGGATAAATAATGATATTATTGTAATATTTTAATCAATTTACGATGATTTTTTGAATTTTTTGTTGGTGTATTAGGGGTAGGTCAGGTAACAACAGATATTATGCCCTCTGACCAAAACTTTTCAATACAAAGCTTTATGAACTTCGTTGAACTTCGGTAAATGCTTAACGCCGTCTGTCTTATCAGCCATAATTTACATCGATTTACGGCCATATTGATTCGGCTTTTTACTTCTGGAAATTATTTACGCGATTGACTCACTCGATAAGTAGGAACTCTTAAAAAAATATATTTTTCTTTACAGAGGAATATCAATTAGAATAGCCATTAAAATGCGTTTTTTAAGTGTGTAATTTAATAAATATTTTTTCTAGTATTTTTATTGAGATATATAATTTTTTTTTTTGATTTTATTTTTATGATAATTGATTTTTTGATTTGGATTTTAAATTTGCCGCGTGTGTGATTTTAGTTGCACGAGCATCGAGGAGGGCGGTGTTTTATGGATATAGTGACAACCTGCCATATCGACAAAATCATCGACGTGGTAAAGTGAAAGACGCTTCGAGTCGGTAAGTCTCAATTAAATTGTAAATATCAATTATTTTAAGCAATAATTACTGTTTAAACTGTAAAAGATATGTTCCTGGCACAATTCGTAGTCGTTTCACGATAAATTCCCACAAATTCCACTTGAATAAGCTCAGTAATTTTCGTCAAGATCCTCAACTCGGTGGGATTTTGATGGCCGAATATGTTTTTGTCGGTAATTGGCGTTTCTTCACATTTTACCGCAATTGCCATTTAGCCAAAGTCTAAACCCCGATTTACTTGTAAAATAGTCTACAAGAGTGAAGTGTTGGGGTCAAAATTGATTTCGAATTCCCATATTTTTGACGAGTTTTACGTCGATTTTTCGTGCCAAAAGTGTTTCACAGTAAATGCCAGTTTTCAAACGACAACTGAAACTTGGCAAAACTTCGTTTTGTTGACGGTGGATGTTGATTTTCCAACTTTTTCTCAAGCTTATCGATTTATGAAACCATTTTATAAACACGGCGTGCACTTGCCACCAAAACAGTCATGTTTTTATAAAATCAAATTGTTAAATGATCAATTCCATGCGATTTCTGCAAGTTGATCGGCCGCTTTTTCATTTGTAGTTATCAACCCGGTTTTTATGGTGAATCTCTTCGAACTTATCAAACAAAATGTCGGAGATAAAATATCCGAATAATTGTCGACCAGTGACTGAAGATCTACGCCAGGATGATTTAATTCGTCGATTAAAGGTAAATGGCTTTACTTTTAACTCCTCCAATCTTAGTACAACAACGTCTTAATGATTCCACCACTCATTGGCGCTGTGTATCTAAAGAAAAACAAAAGCCGACAGCTCTTAATTCATTTGTTTCTTTTAGGCATTGGCTCATACATTACAATCGATGGGCCAAGATGAAGGTAACTGCCAACCATATATACCTCTAGCTCTCCATTTAGCCGAAGACTATTTTCTGCACCATCCATCCAGAGACGTGCAACTCCTAATTGCCTGTTGTATCGCCGACGTTCTCCGAGTCTACGCCCCAGAAGCTCCATACAAAGATGCCGAACAAATTAAAGTATAAAATTCACCCTTTCAATTGGCTGATATATTCCTAATACCATCCTACTTTTGTAGACAATATTCTTATTTTTAATCAAACAACTATCCGGATTGAAGGACCCCAAAGATCCGGCGTTCAAACGCTACTTTTACCTGTTGGAAAATTTGGCGTACGTCAAATCGTTTAATATGTGCTTCGAGTTGGAGGATTGCCAGGAGATATTTTGTACACTCTTTCAATTGATGTTTAAAATTGTCAAGTAAGTTTCGGGGTTTGGGGGATATAAAAATGGTACGTTGGGTCTAACTTGAACTTCGAGGGAAGTACTACCTGATAGGCAATATCTCTCCAAATAAATTTGGGCTTAAGTCCTACTTTCTATTTATTATTTTCACGATTTTTTTTGCCAATTCAATTCTAATATTTACTTTTCTCTTTTATGGCTAAAGCAGGCCATTCATACTCCGACTCGCAGTCCGACTTGTGGTCCGACTTTCGAAGTTGGAGCTAAAGTCGGACCGTGAATGGTGTTGTTGGATGTCTAGTCGGATCATTTAGGCGATCCAACTAGTAGTCCGACTAGCAGTACTGCTAGTCTAAAATTAAACCTAAAATTCATCCAGAATATTTGTAATAAACAAAAATTTAAAGTTTGTCTCGAAAATTTCTTTTGGGAAAGTATTCTAGTTAACTCGTTTTACCCACATGAAAAGTTTAACGAAAACAAATATCAAACGTCTGATTTTGTTTCCCACGGGGTTAAATTGTTCCCTTCAGCAATGTTTATTCTTGGCAAGAATTTTCAAATTGCTGAGGACTATTCCTTTTTTTTTCAAAAAATCCAGAATTACAATTCGTCTTCTTTCTTTTTTCTTTGGGGTTTCCAGTTTTCCGTCTTCAATATCCCCTAGGGATTTTTATCTCAGACTTTTACAACAGTGAATGAATTTTTAAAAATTTACTAAGGAATGTTTAGCTACTTATGTATAGAAAAGTATATTTCCTTGTCTCTGTATATAACCTTAAATGTACACAAATTGGGTCCATAGTTGATCTCCTATCTACACTTAGATAAATAATGACATATAGCAAAACATATTTCAAAATCCCTTAAATATATTAAAGATTCTAGTCCCTAGGCATGAAGTATAGATACAAGGAGTCCAAACATAATGTTAAAAATAGGGTATCAAATTGAGGTCCAGTGCTGGTAGAATGCACTACAGTTCACAAAGTACTCATTTGAATTATTACGCGGGAAGTATTGTTGTTATTAGAAACAGTAAATTTCAATTTTCTGCACTATGGGAAATGTGTTAACATATGGCGCTGCCAAGGTTTATAAAATACACAGGTGGCCTCATGTGCCACGGGACGTATCCAGAAAAAATTCGCACATATCTTCAGACTGATTGAAATTTCTAATTCTTCGTATGACGTCATTTTTTTTCTAATGGGGCAACCTGTGTAATTTATAAACCTTGTGGCGCTGCCACCAGAGTGCCTGGAGTACCAACTTATGTTACCATAGTTATCTTATTGAAAGTACATAGCACGGGCTGTTAACTCTCAAAAACGAGACAAGGATAGCCAAACTGGGTAGGATAATTGTGGAATAGCTGTATAGAGCAGTTACTGCAGGTAGAAAGAGATAGAATTTTGGAATTTCTATCTCTTTCTACCTGCAGCAAATACTCTATACAGCTATTCCACAATTATCCTAACAAGTTGGGCTATTCTTAGAGAGTTAACAGCCCGTGGTACATAGTTTCGATTTAAATTAGTACTGTAAACACGCTAATGGCCAAATTTCCCTTGATGCATTGCAAGATTGGAATATCTTCTTAAAACCTTAAGTATGTTATGGAGGTACAATCGGAGACGAAAGTACACAAAAATAGAAATTCGTGAATAATTACATCGTATAGCATACCATGAGACGAATAAATAGGTCGATACTCTAAAAACTGTTTATAGTTTAAGAGAAAATCGGAAATTTCATCAAAAATTTTAAACAAAATAATAAATATAGAAAGTTTTAAATTTTTGGGAATGAATAAGCCACAATTTCTACTTAACAAATGAAAATACTATTGATTTGATGCTTATAAGTTATGAATGTAGACTCTTAATATGATTAAATCTATACTAATATATAAAATTCTTACGTCTGTCTGTACATTTCGATTTTGAACCCAATTTAAGGGTAAATATTTGTTTCAAGAGGCCCTTATTCCGAATTTAACATTTTTAAAATTTTTGTCTGTCTGTCTGTCTGTGTGTCCCGATTTAACTAAAGAACAGAACAACCGAATTTGATGAAATTTGAAATTAAGATACAACACAATTTCCCACATACTATAAGCTACTTATCATTCCAAAAAAAATTAAGGGAAGGTATTCCCATCATAAATAAAACTTGAAATTAGCATGTTTTTAAGACAATTATTACTCTAAAGTAAAAATTAAATTAATATTTCAACATTATATGAAATAATGAAGCCGTGATAAGACTATCGAATTTATAGGTTGGCAGCATTGGTAAATATAATATGTCTTTCTCATTTGATGTGAGTGAGCATGCGCGACTTGCTCAACATTTAGAAAATAATTTATTTTACATATTTCATCCTTTTCCGCTTTATACTGTATACTTATGAGTGTGACAAAGATAAATTATGCGATTCATTTTTATCTAACCAAATGTACTAACATTGCTTGTATTATATTCAAGACGGTACTTCTCAGCTGACGTCAGTGTTTTCCCATTTTTTATACACTTACTAATTTATCAAGTAAAAACCATATTTCCGGTTTGTTTTTCATTTGTTTCTTAAAAACCGTATGGTGAATTCAAATAAACTTATACAAAATTACTTCCCTAAAGTTTAAACTACATATTTCGAAAGTTTGGGATGCCTGGAAGCATTTTTCTGCTAATAAAAATAAATTTATTCTGTTCGATCATCGAATCTCCATAAGATTACATGTAAAATCATAGTATATTTAAATTGCATTAAATTTTTAACGACTTAGTAAATTGTTTTAAAATTTTCACTGGTGTTTTAGCATTAAATATGGGACATTCTTCTGAATTTTTAGTTGTCTGGTAGCATTTTGACATACTTCCATAACATCCTTAATGGCCTTTGGTACGTGCTGAATACTTGCGCTGGTAGTGACAGAAAAGAGAACTATGATCTGGGTCTATTATTATGGGCATTCATATTGTGAAAAAACATACCGTTTGGACTCCTTATATCTATAGTTTATGATCCTAGAGATTCGGAATAGGTAGTAAGATGTGGAAGAGAGAACGATAGTAGAAGTTTTAATGTGTAAAACAATGAAACAAAATTTTTCTAGCCAGTTTAGTTGTCAATGATACCATCCTATGCATTATGTTTTTATTTTTTGTATACTTCTGTTGGAAATTTTATTGCAGACGCCTTATTACTATTGAGCGTTACGTAATTTCTTTATTCTTTTCGTTTCGTAAGTAATTTAATGAGAATTTTGCAGTTGCGTACTAAATTATCAATTAAATAATGGATAAATAGAATGAACTAAATAATAAAATTAAAAAAAGAAGCTCTTTTATATGAAGACTCTAAAAGGGGTACCTTATATTATGAATACAGAGCCGTAGTTGTAGCGGAATTTAAGATGGAGCAGTGGTGGTTACCGATAAATTAAAATTTGTCGCTCTTTTAATATATATACAAATACTTTTGTTTACAATTTGTTTTTAATTTTAAGTGTGACGTACCTTGCATAAACCATCCAAGCAGCGTCTGTAGATCCTGATCTAGGATAAAGATTAGTTTACGATATTGTTGTTGGGGAAAAATAGATGGCAATTCTTAAAAAAAAAAACACGAATATTGTTCCTACTTTCAAGACCATATGTCTTATTCTTTTATGTTTGTATTTTCTGTATTTGTGGAGTAGGTCATCGAGGATGTAGTCACTGATACTTCTAATTATTTGGCTAAGGCCACTTTTACAATTTGTAGAATTTCCGCGACAATGCGAGGATATATAAGTCTAGTGGTAGTATCTTTAATTCCTCATGAAGGTCGTATACCTTGTATTTGTCTGGGTAGTTTCCCAGCATTCTTAGTAATTTATTTTGGACTCTTTGTATTGTCAGATACTTGGTTTTACTTACTGAACTCCAGACTGGACATGCATATGTAAGCACTGGTCTAAGTACTGTTTTATAAATTATTAATTTATTGTTGGTAGACAGCCTTGATTGTCTATTTAGCAATGGATATAAGATGTTAGTTCGGGTCATTAATTTGTTTTTTGATAGTTTAATATGTTCAGCAAAGTTGAGTCTGGAATCCAGCTGCATTCCCAAGTATCTAACTGTTTTTGCCCATTCTATATTTCTCCCATTTACTGATACCTTTTTATGCTTATTGGGTCTTCTTCTAGTGAATAAAATAGCTTTCGTTTTGTTATCCTTGGCCTTTATTTTCCATTTTGTAAAAAAAATCAGTATTTTTTTAAGGCCTTGGTTATTCTGTTGGCCACTGTATCGGTTCTCCAGGAGGATGCAAAAATTGCTGTATCGTCAGCATATAGGGAAAGGAAAGTTTCGGGTGTCCGCGGGATATTATTTATGTATAGAATAAATAGAATAGGTCCCATAATAGATCCTTGAAGGACTCCAGCCTTAATTAATCTGCTATTTGACATTTCATTTTTGATTTGCACACAAAATTGGCGCTCTTTGAGATAACTCCATATTATTATTATAATGTATCTTGGAAATTTCATTTTAATTAGTTTGTATATTAGCCCTTCATGCCATAGAGTATCAAAAGCCTTCTCTATATCAAGTAGAGTCATTCCCGTGTGATGGTTACCGATGAGAGATATATTAGAGTTGATTAGTTGATAATATTTATCGAAGACATTGTTATCATAATTTATAGTATTTTTTTTAATGTAGGAGATTGTTATTTTAAGGTAGATTTATGAATAGGACAGTTCCAAAACGAGATAATTCAATCTTTTGTATTGGTCTAGAAAATTGCTTAATTATTTCTGGCTTTTTCGTGATTGGAAATAAACCAAAGATTGCCGTATTTGATTGATACGTTTCAATTTTCAAGTTGGACAACTGTTTCTTATAAAGATTTCTTATTTTTTTTTATATTTTTAGTGATGAACATTCGGGTAAAGTTAAATCATTTATGTTGGAAGTGCTTTGTCCTTTGATCACCGAAAGTGATTTCGTATCCAACGACCTTTTGGACATTATTTTAATCAACATTGTGGATCCAAACAAGACCCAAAAGAAGAATGCGTACACACTAGCCAAAGAATTAATTGTAAAAACTTCAGATACTCTGGAACAATATATTCAAACGGTAATTTTAAATCTAAATAAATTATATGGATATAATAACTAATATTTTTCTCTTTTTAGTTTTTCAACCATGTTTTAATTTTGGGTAAAGAAGAGAAAAAGTTAAGCATTAGCAACAAAGTATACGATTTACTATACGAGTTGAATCATATTTGTCCGTCAGTATTAACGTCCGTTCTACCTCAACTCGAATGCAAATTGAAAAGTCCACACGAAAGTGAACGATTGGGTGCTGTGTCATTGTTGGCGCGAATGTTTTCGGAGAAGGAATCCACTCTGGCCAAACACCATACCCAATTGTGGCGCGCTTTTCTTGGTCGTTATAACGATATTTCAATTCCAATCCGTACCAAATGCGTTCAATATTCGATGCACTTCCTTGTTAATCATCCGGAGTTGAGAAAAGATATTACGGAAACTCTTAAATTGCGTCAGCATGACGCCGAGGAAAACGTGCGCTATGAGGTGGTGATGGCGATTGTAACCACGGCAAGAAAAGACTTTGAAGTGGTTTCCGACTCGGAAGACTTGTTAGAGTTTGTCAAAGAGAGGACTTTGGACAAAAAGTTTAAAATTCGAAAAGAGGCCATGAGTGGTCTGGCGATGATCTACAAAAAGCATTTGAACGATTCAGATGTTCCGCAAGCGACTAAAAAAGCAGTTACGTGGATTAAAGATAAAATTTTACATGGTTACTATATGACAGGAATGGAAGATCGGCTGTTAGTTGAACGTTTGTTGAATACTTGTCTAGTTCCATATCAACTTCCTCCAGAGGAACGTATGAAAAAGCTCTACCACCTCCTCGGCACTATCGATGACCACGCCACAAAAGCTTTTGTCGAACTACAAAAACATCAATTGGCGGTACGTCGATGTGTAATGGAATGGCTCGAACTACACAAACGACCACAAACCGCCAGCGTTCAAGTGGAACTTCAAGCCAAGGTTATGCAATTGAGCCGATACCTACCCGAACCGGTTAAAGCCCACGAATTTCTGTGCAAATTTAGCGCCCACTTGCGTCGCGATTCGTCTCTAATGTCCGGAATGGAAACGATAATAAGTCCCAACGTGAGTTGCAAAGAATGTGCCGATATGACGGCACAAGTGTTGAAAAAATTGGGCCAACCGGTTATGACAAATTTGTACTATAACACCGTGAAAATGTTGTTGGAACGTATTTCGTCCGTTATGGTAGACCATGCGGCTATTAAGGTTTTAGTTAACTATGTGGAGGATTGTTTGCGGGGTGGAAACACTATTGAAGAGGTTGCGCTGAATCCGGCCACAGCCGGAGATCGAGGACTGAAATTATTAGTGGTATGTTTTCATGTGTTGAAATTTGATTTTTTTTAAATGTTTGTTTATTGGTTTTAGATGCTTTCGTTTGTGTTTCCCTCACATTTTCAACATGCTGATGTGATTTCACATTTGATACAATTGCTGGAGATGGACGACGAAATGGTCGCTCCGTTGGTGTTGTCGGTTCTTACATTTTTGGGCAAATATAAACCATTGTGTAAGTATAATTTGAGTTCCTTATTAATTTATACCAAAGTAGTGTTCGACCAAAACTTGTTTTTTCGGCCGAAATCGAAGACCCGAAGCCAACCATTTTCTACATCGAAGATGGTAGTATCGGACCTTTTACCATGAGCACTGGCATCGTTTTATCTTCTGTTAGTAGGAGAAACGAACCGATAGGAAATTAAAAAAAGTGAGATCGAGATAACAACAATCGTTAGTTATTTTAAAAATACTTATAAAGTACATGAAAATAGAAGTTGGTGAATAATTACGTCGTATAGCGTACCATGAGGCGAATAAATTGGTCGATACTTAAAAAACTATATATAGTTTGAGACAAAATCGGAAATTTTACCAAAAATTTTAAACAAAAACAAGAAAAAAATGTAGAAATTTTTTAACTAACTTTTGTGACTGAATATGCCTTGATTTAATTTAACAAATCCAAGTATTATTGACTACCTGAATCCGGCGAGCGCAATAGTCCTTTTAGGACGCAGCGCAGAGGAACTCGCAGGAGAGGCCCCCAGATCATGGGGAAAAAAAAACCTGAATCCGGCAGACGTTGTCCTGCCAACCTATGGTTGTAAATGTCTAAATAAATTAATTTAACTTAGGGAAAAAAGCTTATGAATTATTAGGATCACCTTCCTTATCAACCCGCAGCATCCCTCGCTGTACCAATTATAACTTACCTTCCACACATTTATCAATTACGTTTTGAGAAAATTTGATCTATCTCTAGAAAATCACTGCAGGATCATAACAATGAAGTATTGACAGTTAGCGGCTATTGGACCGTTGGAAAAAGCCGTTTTCTTGCGGTCGCATGTATATTACTGACGTAAGATAAAGATAAGAACAATCTTTAAAGCGGAAAGTATATCGTGACAAAATTTGGGCTAAATTGGTGCAGAAATGTTTGAATTTTTGAAATCTACCCAAATCAATATAACAATTTTATATGTGTATATAAAAGATAGATTATTTATTGTTTATTTAAATCAGAGGTTTTCAGAGGTGGCCAACTCGCGGATTACAAAAGGCACCCTTGACAATTTTTCCACCCCCGCGATATGAATCAGACTTTTATAAAATGCATACATTTTATAATGACCAAAGTAGTGAAAACCAATATACTAAAAATGTTTACAGTATATCTAAATTTAGTGTGGAGAATTTGAGATATAACTTCAAAGGTGGTCTGCGGAGTTATGATGCATTTCCGAAGTGGCCCGTAATATCATTTAGGTTGGTCACCTCTTATTTCAAATATGCTGATTTTCGGTATCTAAAAAAACAGATATTTAATTAAAGGTTCCAATTTATATCCAACTAATGGGTATCCATTTATTTATTTTAATCGGTCTTCTTCTGAATGCTAATTTTATTATTAATAATTAAACATAAATAGGCAATTTTTTCTTCTGAAGAAAAATTAGTTGAACTTGATTACAAAGTTTTTATCAAATCAGTAAAGCTGTTTAAAATGGAACCATAAATGAAATCAGAATAAAATATTGGTACTATTATTTAGATTAGACTTGTTTGTGGCCTTTATACCTTTATACTTTTGTGGGAAATCACTAAGATGTACCTGAAAACAAAATATTATCGAAATTAATTAACCTGTTCTTAAATTATACAATAGAATTCAGGTAGGCAAATATTCAAGTTTAATTTTATCAACCTTTGGTCCATAATGTTTAATATTGTGAGCAAAACCGAATAAATTCCAAATAGGTGTGAAATTAAAAAGAATTTTACCTGAGCTCAACTGACGATAATAAATAATATAGTAATGCGAAAATGACAGGTTTAAAGGTATTATTCATGGAATCGGAAAGAGGTGTTAATGTATTTATAATTGACAACAAATAATAAATACCTTAAACCGGTTCAGATTCTTTAAACGACATATTTAAAGCTGCCATTCTCTTATTTTGGCCTTCAAGCTTGTACTATGTTATTTCATATCAACAGTTGAGCATTTACTTTAGTTGAACTTGATTACAAAGTTTTTATCAAATCAGTAAATCTGTCTTTAAATTGGAACCATAAGTGAATTCAGTATAAAATATTGGTACTATTATTTAGATTAGACTTGTTTGTGGCCTTTATACCTTTATACTTTTAAGGAGAAACACTAAAATGTAACTGAAAACAAAATATTACCGAAATTGATTAACCTGTTCTTAAATTATACAATAGAATTCAGGTAGACAAATATTAAAGTTCAATTTTATCAACCTTTGTACCATAATGTTTAATATTGTGAGCAAAACCGAATAAATTCCAAATAGGTGTGAAGTTGAAAAGAATTTTACCTGAGCTCAACTGGCGATAACAAATAATATGGTAATGAGATAAAGGTAGATTCAAAGGTGTAATTTATGGATTCGAAAAAAGGTGTTAATGTATTTATAATTGACAACAAATAATAAATACCTTCAACCGGTTTGGATTCCTTAAACGACATATTTAAAGCTGCCATTCTCTTGTTTTGGCCTTCAAGCTTGTACTATGTTATTTCATATCAACAGTTGAGCATCTACTTGAATTTTTCGTATATATATTATACAATTTAATAATATTTTTAATGTTTACAAACAAATCAAGTTTTAAATTTCATTTCATGGTTTCATTAAATTCTTTTGTGTATGGTGTTTTACAAATTGCCTACGTTACAATTGATATGTACTTGATTATATTATAGGCAAATATTTTTTTTTATAAAATATCAGAGGACCCGATGAACTTCGTACCACCTAAAATTGAATTGTGAAAATTAATTCATATCAGTAATATTGCTACATTTTAAATTATCAAATTACCAACAATAATTGAACAATTAAATCAATATACATTGCATTTTACTTATTTAGATTTACACCTATAAAAATATTAAACATGTTAAAACTCATATTCATAAATAAATTATTAAGTTCTCACCTATTCATGAGATTAAAGACATACATAGATATTTCTAAACATATTTTTATTATTGAATATTTTGTGTCCCTTGAATTTTTATTATTCTTTTGGCCAATTCGATCCTAAGGTCGCTATTATTCTGGGACTGGATGCTTACTGGGAATATTCCTGTTTTCTTCAGTACTTCCTTAAATATAATATTTGATTTATACGCCAAATGACGTCATTTGAAAACAACTGTTATATTTTTGAATATTGGTCAAGTAGTTTTTAGAATAATTTCCTATTCCATAAACTAATGAGGATAATGGATATGGTGGTAGGACCAATTGGGGTAATTTTACTTTTCCACCACCATAACATCACCCAATAGATTCACTGTTGTATTTTAACGCCTAATAGTATTGACATGTTTTTTTTGTTTCCATTTCCCCCATTGTTGCAAAATACAATAAATATCAAGTAAAACATGTAATTATAAGTAAATGGCAATACTTTTGCCAAGTCACAAAACCAATAAATGACATACTTTGTTTGTTGTCAAATATTTATTAGTGTCAGCGCCTGCTCTTCCTATTTGGCCTTTTTGACAGGTATTAACAGTTTATATGGGAACATTTTTTATTGCTTATATTTATACTTAAAACAATTTATCTGCAAGAAATGTTAGTCTTTTCTTAATTAATATCATAATTTAATGATGCAAATAGAAAGGCGTGGTCTAGTCTGGTTTTGTACAGCGCCAACTAGGTGCTGGTGACCAGAAGCTCTAATCACGTGGTATCCTCAAACGTTTTCCCAACGTTTAGGTCGGCCATTATCTGGAAAAAGTTGCATATTTAACTTAGTTTTTTTTTTTATTATACTCGCGATATTTTTTATTAATACAGTTCACCTATGTTATATTCAGTGGCGTACCTACCTAGGGGCTAGGCAGGGCAGCGAATACAGAATTTTGGTCAAAGAGGGTTTTTTCTTTTTGCCGTAAACTAAAGATCAGGAAACTCTGGAACAATTACTATTTGCCCTTCTCTGTATTCGCGTCTTGGGATAGAGCAGTGGTTCTTAACCGGAGTTTAATGAAACCCAGTGGCGTAGCTACTTAGGGGTTAGGCGGGGCAGTGCCCCGGGGCCCTCAAGCTCAGGGGGCCCTCAAATCCTTTCCAGAAATCTCGATCGAACTGAACTTTTGGAAATTCAGTTGGAAGTTCACCAATTATGTAAGGAAATAATGAGCAAATATGGAGTGCTAGAATGCGACCTAACGGAAGTATTTACAGCAATGTTCTTATTCTTTACAATTCCTGTCACTTCTGCAGCAGCTCAAAGGTCATTTAGCGAATTAAAAGTAATAAAAAATTATTTAAGAAATAGTATGGACCAAATTCGACTCCGATATTTATTGCTAATAGCAATTGAAAAGAAAACCGTATCAAGCCTGGATTTAAACCAAGTCATTGATACTTTTGCGAAAACTAAAGCTGGGAAAAAATTGTAAATATAATTGTTATTTAGTAAGTTGGTAGGGCAGACCTTTATATAATAAACCCTTGAATCTTCTCAATTTCGTTTTATTAGCCAAACCTATACCAAGTATTAATTGTAATTTATGTTGTTACTGTTTAATATTTTTATTACCTGCACTGCAGTGCACAAAAAAGAGCTTAAGTAGCATAGCATTTTTATAGTATTTGTATATTTTTATTTGATAAAACCTAATCAGTTTACATAGCAGTGGGGCCCCATTTTCTAATTTGCCTCAGGTCCCTTGGTTACCTAGTTACACCACTGGTTATATTTGACTCTAGTATGGCTAAATTTTCATTATAAGCCGATTTATTGGTGAATTACATTAAAAACAAAATAGAAAATGTAAGGCTGCCAAATATTGACCGACCTAAAAGAGACTTGAGTCAAAATAATAAAACTTCCTAGGATGTAAGTGTGGAAAAAAATTAAAATTAGATCTTTAAGGACTTCGTCCTTTTATTTCATTTTTTTTTAATAATTTTCTCCGTTCTTTGTTACAGCTGATGTAGTGCCTGCCCTGATGCAAGATTTGGCTCCAATTTGCCAAAATTTCGCCATTAACGGAACGCCCAAACAGGCGAAAGGAGCAATCCGTTGCCTATACGTAAACATGCCGGAAATGCACAAGAAAATTTTCCCCGTTATACTCGATGGAATCAAAACCAATTTGGAGGAGAAAAATGAACATTACCGCACCGCGGTGGTTTCATTGGGCCATATTGCGTTTAACGAACCAGGAAAATATCAATTACAAATCAAAAACTTAGTCTCTCGAAAAGTAACTAATTAATAATCGATGATTAATTGAGAAATAATATTTATTCCTTTCTTTTTTAGATTGTTAAAGATTTATTGGTTAAAGATACAGGAGATGATCGTGATGTTGATTATTTGACTGATGATTTTTGTCCAGAGAATGATTTACCGGAAGAAACTTTATGTAAAGTGGAAGCGATGAAAATGATGGCGCGATGGCTTTTGGGACTTAAAACTGATAATATGAGCGCTCAAAAAACTTTCCGGATGCTCAATGCGTTCATCATTCATAAAGGTAGTGGTTATATTTGAAGATTTTTTCTTTTAATCTAATGTAATTGTAATTTGTTTAAGGCGATTTGTTACAATCTGGCAAATTGAACAAAGCGGAAATGTCGTGGTTGCGTTTTTCGGCCGGTGCGGCTATGTTGAAGATTTGCGAACAAAAAGGAGTTGGGGACCAATTTACGGCCGAGCAATTTTACAACTTGTCACAGTTGATGACGGACGAGGTGAAGCAAGTACGCGAATTGATTGCGACTAAATTACACAAAGGTCTTGGACGAGGCATTCCCAATAAGTGTCTTCCGTTGGACTTTATGGGATTCTATGCGTTATGTGGTGCTGAGCCTGATTTGAAATTGCGGGCCACTCTTCAAAATTATATGATCCAAGATATAAATAAGCGTCGTGAATATGTGAAAACATTGACGATTAATCCCAATCAGGGCGACAAGGCAATTAATCAATTGCCTCATATTTTACCTGACTATATGCTCGTGTTTGCTATTCCGGTGTTGGCTCACGATCCCCATTTCACACGATTTGATGATGCGGAACAACTGAATCGAATACGTCAATGTTTGTGGTTCATTCTTGAACCTTTGATCACAAAAAATGACTTTTACTGTTACGGATTTTACAAAAATTTAATTGAACGAATGAAAAACCATAAAGATGCAATTAATCCAGATGATGATTCCATGAATTACGTAAGTTTTAAGTTGATGATTTCCTAACAAAAATTAACATTATTTTTTTCCGGTAGAAACTTTGGGCGATTTGCGATCTAGCAATGGGAATTATCCTATCGAAAACATCAAATTATGATATGAAAGAAGCGCCATCCGAGGCTCGAATTCCGACCATGTATTTCCAGCCTCAGCCTCACTTCTTTGTCAACACAAGAATCTTTTTGCCACCCGAGTTACAGTATCAGCCGGTGAAAAAGACGGGAATCACATTGGCAATGGTGGCGGCTGAACGGGAAGCCAAGAAGGGGAGAAAACAACCGAAAATAACACCAGAAGCGTGCGGACCTTTGGGAACTGATGTGAAGGTAAAATAATTTAGTTTAAAAAAAAGAAGGATTTTACAGTGATTTTTTTACATGTCTGACATTTTTTTTTCTTATAATTAAAAGAAACGTATTCATGGAATTGATGCTCAGGTAATCATATTTAAGTTTGTCAGTGTTACGAAAGATGAACGTTACGCATGCGAAATTGGTATTTTCGTTAGGTTTTCTTTTACTTTATGGCGTTGCAGTCTAAGATTCGGCTGTGAAATTAGTACATGAATTATGTAGATAACATAGGCCTGCGATGGTAAAGTTGTCTTAAATATAATAACATATTTTTATTGTATTTTTTGACCTGATTATGAAAAAAATAACGAAAAAAATTCATCACGTAAAGTTTTGTTGCAAATCACAATTAAAAAGTAGCTTTTTCGGCCAAAATTGGAGGCCCAAATCGAATCACTTTTCCTGTATCGAAAATGGTAGTACCGGATCTCTCGCTACTAGCACTGAGGTGTCGTTTTATTTTCCATTGGTAAGAGAAACAAACCGATACGAAGTTTAAAGGTGAAAACGAAATAATAGCAATTATTTCTGTTATCTCGATTTCACTTATAAATTTCGTATCGGTTTATTTCCTCTACTAACGGAAGTTGAAACAACACCAGCGCTAGTAGTAAGAGGTGGAGCAGTGGAGTACTACCATTTTCAATATAGAAAAAGTGGTTCGATTTGGTCCCCTGGCTTCGTCCGAAAAAATTTATAGATATTACCCTTATTAGTAACTATGTAAAATGTAATATCTATATTTAATTAGTTTTAATGTGACAAATTTGTAGTGTTACTTAACATATGTATTCCATAGAATTTAGGGAAAATTTTTGTAAAAAAAATGCGTTATTTGCTAGTTATTCCTGATATATTTTCTCATATTGTGAGAAAACCTTTCGTGATGGAAGGAAATGAATTCCATATTTGAAATAAGTGCAAAAAAATACATTGAAATGGCCTATAACAGTCAAAACAATTTTTAAAAAGTATTTTTTTGCAGGCCTGTGTAATCAAAATATACTTTTTAATTGACACTTTATGGAAAATGGATTCTCCCAATAGTAAAAGTGCTTAACAATTAGATTTTGATTTTCTAAATTATTCATGTACTAATTTCGCCGCTGGATTATAGACTATTGGCGTCGGTTCTTAGATTTAAGATAATATTAAAGAAGGTATTCCAATCATACAATGCATGATGGAAAATATGTTAAGATGTGGCACTGCCACATTAATTAACCGAAACTATATACTATGGTATAAGCTTGGATCAGGCACATTGGATTTTGGGAACTAAAGAGAACTGTTAGAAATATAAATATGATTAGATCAAATTATTCAAATAAAAGTTTAGTTTTAATGGGAAAAATGCTTGTGAAGTAAAAAATATTATTGTACATATATTTTTACTGCAACTTTAGTATCCACTTTTGTGGTTAATGCACATGGGACACTACGCAATTTTCCATTTAAATAACATGGAAACAATATTCTCCTGCACTTTGGAATTTTATAGCTCATGTTGATGACAATATTTCGGAATGACCAAGGTATATTCTTGTAGAAAATTGAACGATCTACAAAAAAAGTCTTGTACAAGTTTTTGATATATTTATTACTTCAAAAGTTATTCGAGGTCAAAGTTGAACTAAAAAGAAATTTTAATATTTTTTCAATTTTTTGACGCAACCATCAATTTTATGAGAACATTTTATAAGACATATTTTGTAGAGCACTTTTTTTTCTATATCTAATCTCTAAAAGTTTTTGATATTTTTCACAGGTCCTAAGTTATTTAATTAAAATTAAAAAAAAATTATCTTAAAAATATAATAATTCAGGGAATTTTCAGTTTAATGCAAATAACTTAGGACCTGTGAAAAATATCAAAAGCTTTTATAGAGATAAGTTATAGAAAAAAAAGTGCTCTACAAAAAATGTTCTATAAAATTTTCTCATAAAATTGATGGTTGCGTCAAAAAATTGAAAAAATAATAAAATTTCTTTTTAGTTCAACTTTGACCTCGAATAACTTTTGAATTAATAAATATATCAAAAACTTGTAGCAGACCTTTTTTGTAGATTGTTCAATTTTCTACAAGAATATATCTTGGCCATTCCGAAATATTGTCACCAACGTGAGCTATAAAATTCAAAAATGCAAGAAAATATTGTTCCCATGTTATTTAAATGGAAAATCGAAATTTGCAATGCGGCACCACCTCTTAATATTAAAATTAAGAGCTTAAACTTTCACAGGATTTTTTTTGTTGTCATTCCCAACAATATTTTCGATATAATTAAGAAAAAAAAATTAATATTTTTTTTTTGAATCAGTCTAAGCGACATCAATATCTGGCAATGTTTCCTATGCTACTTTGCCTATAGTTTAATTTGCAAATAAATTGACCCATTATGAGTATTTAGCAGCAAAGAAAAAAAAACTGCGATATTAGAATTGAATTAATAAAATACCTCTAATAGTACTCCAATAGTGAGTTTTTAAAAAATTCTTCTAAGTTCTCAAAATCCGACATGCTTAAACCTATACTGTTATACTAATTGCCAAAGTTAATACTCTAGACACACTTGTGGCGGCGCCACATCTTGACAAATTTCCCATCATGCTTTGCAGGATTGGAATACCCAGAGAAAAAATACTTATGTAGAACTTCAATTCAATGAAAGTCCAAAATGTGACCAAGCTTTTCTAAAATAAAGCAATAGAAGGCATTGTTGGCAAAATATCACTTTGCACTGTGTTGATGTGGAGCCTAGATCTTTTGAGACTTATCTTCTGAAAAACATTTATTTTGATTATATAGTAGAACTACCAAATACTGGCAACAATGTATAATGGTATGATTGCATAATTTAAATTCCCGTCTTTATCTACACAGCTCCGGTGGCCAAAAGCTCTGATCACGTGGTTTTCCCAAACGCCGAAATTTTCAACAAAGAATTGAACTTCTATATAGTCTCTCTGGGAATTCTTTTTATATTATCTTACTAAGATTATTTTTTATAGTTTTTATTTTTAAAAAAAAAAGTTAATTTAAGGGTTGCAAAGTGATTTTAATTGTGCAAATTGTAATTACAGCCATCGGAAGCATCTGATACACAAATTCGACTGCCAGAATTGGAAGATGGCGAACCACCGTCAAAGCGAGCCGCAATTGAAATTTAAGTTTAATTTTACATGTAAGTTTTATTTTATACTCAAATTAGGACTGAAATTTCATTCTCGATATTTGATAAATTTTATTTTTTCTCTTTTCTTTTTTTAAATGGAAACAAACTTCCAAGTCCGTACATTGTAAATATTTTTCCTACTGTTTTGTTGTCTTTGATTTCTTTTTAGTTATCAATAAGTTGTAGAATACTACTTTATAATTTCGTTTGCCTTAGATTAAAATAATCACTTTATAGTTATAATATCAAGAAATGAACATTTTTTTTTTTTTTAAAAAGTTCAATTTGATTTTAAAAACTTTCTGGTAAGAATTAAAAATTGAGAAAGCTGTCAGGGATTTTGTTTGGGGAATTACTTTGTGATGTTTTGGTTGAACAAAAAAACAATGTTTTGCTGCTAATTTTTCATTTTATAGGAATTATGTGGTTATAAATTTTAATAGTAAATAGAAAATATGTCTCATTGGTTTTGAAGCTAGTGGTGTAGACTTTTCCTAAACAAAGTCATTTGTAATAGTTTTAAAAAATATTCTTTACTGCAACTGCCAAAAAATGTCTTCATATCCCAAATATTGCTAAAATATCTTTACTCATTGCAATAAGGGATTCTCAATAATCAGGAGAATTTCAAAATTTCTGTTAAAGATATTTGATAAACGCTTAAGATTTGTAACAAAAAAGCAGTTTAAGGATCCCAATAATTTGAGGGAAAAGCTTCCACCATTCACTTTGACCTATACTTTTGCTAAATGCGAATTCACAATGGGAAACATGGTTCTTGAGACCCAAAACTAATGAAATATTTCCATTATGAATTCGCCCCTCGGGATTTAATTTTTCAATGGTTTCCATAACTTTGAAGATGCTGGATACAAAGGGCGAATGTAGGCAACCGGCTTAAGTCCTTTTTAAGGTGCCGTATCTGTTTCTAGGGGTAGGCAACCAGGTTCTCAGGTTTCGTAACCACTAACCATTATAAGTTCTACATGAAATTATGTTTAAAACCGGAGTTCATGTACTAGAAATATTTGAATTTGCGCAGCTTTGCAGGTCTAAAATCAATGATTTTTCGATAAAACTGGTAATAAATTTTGATTAAAGTTAAACTAATTTTATTAAGAGAACCTGATAATAACATTAAAACTCGAGTGCACTGCGGAAGTCCAAATCTTTCAAATTATTATTAAATCCAAATTATTATTTTTGTAAACCTTAATTAAAGACTTTATTATAGGCCACGTTTCGTAATTGTAAAGGCTTCTTTTATAGCCAAATCGCTAGTTTTAGACCTCGGAAACACAAGGCAAACTTGAAGCCCAATAGGCGCCTTATAGGCGTCCGGAAAATTTCTTTTTGGGAACCTAAAATTGTTGATTTTTTTATATACCAAGACTTATCAATTTGGATATGAAATTTACCAGAATATGTATCTTTTTTTTTCAAAAAGTATACATTTTTGAAAACTGAAGAATCTAATACAGTGATCCTCAACCTTTGATTTGACCACAAGTCTTACGAGCCACCAATTGGGTATTCCTGATCTAAAACATTGAAATAGGTTAGAACTTGATTATAATCATTATTACCATAGTACGGTCGTAAGACCTAAATCACGGAATTGGAGCATTTAATTTATGATTCATTTAATTTGTACTAACAATTTGAAATAAGCAAATTCGGTAGCAAATAATTGTTTTTTTTTTTTTTAAATTATCAAAATGAAAGAAAATGTATTTCAAATGTTTAAGTAACCAATGTACTGTAGTTAATATAGCAATAAGGAATCAACACCAACTTCACTCCTATTTCGAAATTTTAAAAATACAACCGCGAAAAGTGTGTCATGGGATTTTCAATATTTTTTAATTCTTATCAGAAAAATATTTTATATATTTTTTTTTGGATCTCCAAATATTTTATTTATTTTATTTTTTTTTTAAATAAAGTTCAAAGATAATATTGAAATCTATTGATTATAAGAAGATCAATTATTTTTGCGTTTTTTTTTCCTTAATTTATTTACATAATGGAGACAATTATTTTCTTTGGATGTTTAAATAGGATAGTTGAAAAAAAAAAATAGATTTTAAGTACATTTACTACTTAAAGAAAAGTTACATTACTGCAAAGAAAGCAAAATGTTCAAGTTTTACAAATTCGGAAAATTGCATTTTAGCTAAAAATGATGGTTGATAATGTTATTTTTTTGATTATTTTTCTTTTTTCCAAATGCCAATTTTCCGAGTTCTTATTAATAGTACATAATAGCGTATACACAAGTAATATGCGATGTTAATATAAAATTTTTAAAATATTGGCATCGCAAAATTTTATTGTAATTATTTCTTGGAGGACAATTTTTGCGTGGTCGTTATTAATGTATAAGTGATTCGTTCTGTAAGAAATACTATTCGTTTTTATTATGTTCCGAAATTTAAGTAAGCTGCGTCCTTTTTTTTTTCTTATTGTATAAGAAAAAGCATATTTGATTGATATGATATGATTAAGGTTTTCTAATTAGTACATTTTGTAAAAAAATTCTAATAAAATCTGATTATTTTTTAATAATTTTTGTGTTGGTTACGCTGTATAATCTTTGACATTGATCCTTTCTTGCAAAACTTGGTCCTTTTCCTCAGGTCAGACTTATTTTTAATAGGTTTAGATTATTTTTTAGGTGTTCTGAATTCTTGTATTTTTTCGAAGACTGTCATTTGTTGGCCATATACAGAAGAAGCTGCAGAAGATTTATAACTCTTAGGAGATAAAGGGAGAGAAATGATGCATATGGAACACAGGAAATAGAAAAAAGAGACATCAACTGACTGCAATACCTACAGGATGATATCCTATGTCAATAAAATTTTACTACACCTCATAAATGAAAAACTAAAACCTATACTTCATTTTCAAATATCAAAAGTCTATTGGTGGCCGAGTGGTTTAGGCGACCGCTTCAAAACTGGTAGGTAGTGGGTTTGATCCTCGTATCGTGTAAATTTTCAATATTTCTCGATAACGGATTTAATTAACCCTAGAGTCGCTAAAATACCTTATTAGCTATAAAACGACGGTAAATAACAATTAAAAAAGAAAAAAATATCAAATAAATATAGAGGTTCATGCCTAGGAAGGGAACAACTAACATTTAACTCACATTCGTAGACTACGCTAAAAGCTTTTGTCTGCGTAAAGTGGGAACACTTATGGATCATCCTCAAACAAATCAACACTCAAATATACCTCATCCACTTAATTTACCAACTATACTAAAATTAGAGTAAAAACTACAATTAAAAGCTGGGGTAAGGCAGGATTTTATACCTCACCTATTGTCTACAACAGAGTTCCCCAAACTTTTTTGTGTCGTAGACCCCTTGCCATGTTTTTCCGTGTTGGGTAGACCCCCTACTTACCTGATATTGATTTCCTGTAAATTTCTAACTGCAGTGAAGTTTAGAATTAAAAACTTAAAGTAAAAACATAGGTACTTTTATAAATAATGTATATGTCTTGATATTATAAGATAGTATGAAGTAAGTAAATAGGTACTATCAGTGCATGTGTTGAGATCCACTATCGTGGACCCCCACTTTCACTTCATGGACCCCCAAATTTTTTTTCGCTGACGTAGATCCCTTGCAGATTCAAGGGTTTCATTCAGGGAAATTCAAGGCTCAATATCTCGAGAAATATCGATCTTAGCAATTTGGTTTTCTGAAACTTTTTTGTAGGAAATTAAATTTCCTATAAATTTGACATTTACATTTTTTCTGTAGGTCTTGTAATTCATGAGTAACTGAGAGAAAAACGATAAATCTATGAAAAATCTAGGTTTAGTGACCCGTACTACCTCGCCCGTGTAAATTACGATTTTGCCGTAATAGGCACTTTTGTAGAGCATACAATTGTAAAAAAATTCCAACTTTGAGCGAGGCGATACCATAAAATGCCGCTGAGCTATAAAAATTTAAAAAAAAATCAAAGTTTACGTGTATTTTAAATGGAAAATATTCACACGCTGTGAGCGAGTACTTAATATTAATATTAAGAGCTCAAACTTTCAGGGATTTTTTTTTGAAGTATTTTCAACAAAATTTCGGCATGGGAGCAAAAAAAAATAATAGTCCCAAAAAAAAAAAAAACACCCTAATACGTATGCAAGGAAAACTAGCCGACAGTCCATATATAAGAAAGGTTGGAAGATACAGAAGTAATCTACTTATACTGTGAGAATTTAAACTCCAAATCTAATGAAAGCTGGTGTTCCTACAGAATTCGTCAAAAATTGGCACATTTGGCATGTGCTGGGCTAAACACGACGATGACAGTGTCTTTATCTGTGAACTAAGCCAATAACATGTATCCTATTGCGCACCAAGCTAATTTCCCATTGTGCCCCAGAGGGTGGGGCAGAATGGGAAATTTCCATTTGTTCCTGAAACCTTAATTTTTAATATCAATTATTAATTTAAAACAATAAAACCTTTTTTTATTTGTAAAGAATGAATTAAATAAATATATAAATTACAAAACAATGAGATTGTTTCTGTAAATCTCTTGTAAATTGTAATTAAAACTTAGGTACCCCGTTCCGCCCCAGGTTCCCCTATATTAAAAAAAACGAAATTACTTTCCGGTGCACATAATACAATGTACATACTGACGCATACTAAAAGTCTCATGGATGGAGGAAAGAGTTAATAATTCTATCTTGCAAGAACTAAACATGTATTATTGATTCATAAGAACAATAAACAAAGCATTCTGGCGGTCCTTTGGTCTTTATGGCTTGAAGAACTGGAGAATTGAAACTACTTATAGTGTAAGAAAAAATGGAAGATAAACATAGCAAAGGAAGATCTCCCAAAGATGGCCTGACCATGTAAAGAAGCTGGCTGGGTATTCATTGCCCAAAATCGCACATCAAGCACAGGACAGGGAAACCAAGAAGATGATATCACCAAACCCAAAGAAGTCGAAAAATAGAAGAGAGATTCAAATGAATTGAAAAAAACGTCTGCGTATTGGGGAAAATCCAAAGTTTCCGATAAGCTTTGAGGGTCAACAATTGGATTGAAACAATAAAAAAATAATCAAAATTTAAAAATACCTTCGTTTGTATCACTTAATTGTTCATAAAAATGCTCTTTTATAAATTCTCAGATAATGCATTTATAAAATTCGGTAAGTATGAATTAGATATTTAATATTATTGACTGAAATATCAATAATTTTAATTTACTGGTAAATTTTAAAATTGTATTCATAAATTAATATATTCCTTACCTTTGTACATTACTTTCGTCTATATAATTGACGGATTATTAATTGCTTCAGTGTTAAATTTAATTGGTTTCAAGTAAAAGAATCGGTCTATTACTAAGGTGGAATATTCTTCAAAATTGTTTTTTTTTTTAATTTTTGAATTAAAAGATTAATTTTGTTTACAACAAGATTGTTTTTTTTAAGAAAACTATGTTACTTTAATTATTCAATTTGAATTCAAAAATTGCCTCAATTATTTTTTTTGGCTAATGCGCATGTGTCTACAACAATTGAAAACTAGATATTCATTTGTTTAAATCGTATTGTCAAACTTGTTAATTTTATTAATTTTGCGATTAATGACTTAAAACTGCTTAAAGTTATGTAAAGTTTCAACAATTAACTCAATTTGGAATGAGGAATATTATTTTTGTTCAGATAAATGGGTCTAGTCGAACTATTTATGGAGCATGCACATAAGTATAGACATGGCATAGGCTTTGGGAGATCTGGTAAGAATTTTGAGAAAATTACATAATTTATTAGAATATTGGGACTTAAAAAGTGTTTAACTGTTTAATTTGGATGTTTGGCTATTGATTTGTGTAAAAATTTGGGCGCGAAAGGATTTTTTTTTATGAAAAACACGACTTATAAAATTGCCCGCCTAACCTCGATTCAAGTTTTGAGTTTTCCAAAGTTGCAAAACTGACATTAAATTTGAAAATTTTACCTTAAAAATTGTATTGCGATTTAGTCCGAACATTTTTCTATGAGTCCATGCAAAAATTTAGGTAAGATTTATAAGATTTTATTGTAAAATGTATCTAAAAAGAAATGTCTTCTGAATTTGATTTGGTCCACGATATTGATGTATTTTTTTTAGTTTATTAAACACCAAATTTGGTTCTAAAAACTTTTTACTCACTTAATTTGAATATTTGGCTACAACTTTGTGAAAAATTTTCTGGGAAATTAATAGTTTTTCTATGAAAATAACCACCGACAAAAAGTTCCATGTAAAATGGATGTGACTTATGGAATTTGGGTAATTTTTACAAGTTATTTATTAATAAATTTTGTTCCAAAAACTTATTGGAACAAAAGTTTGAACCCTTTACTTTAAGTGTATGTAATTTTTTTTTCCAAATATAATTTTTTTTTGGGAAAAATCATGGACAAAAAAAATTCTTCCGAAAATGGTTATGAGACATGAAACTTATGCAATTTTTAAATTTTATTAAAATGAAAATTTTGTTGTAATAACTGTATAAAATCATAGTTTAGACATTATTCTATGGTTCTAAAGGAATTTATTTGCATAATTGCTATATTTTTGTTTAAAAAATCTGAAAAAAGGATTTTTGTATCTTTGATTCTGGAGATTTAGTTCGACGTTATCATTACCTACTGATAGTGCTTCTTAAATAATTTAAATTTTACAGGATTGGAAAATTTTCCAATCGTATTTTCGTTCAAATCATCTTTAATCCAATTTTCGACGAAAAACCGCAAAAATAGCGAAGCTGAAGAATTAAGCCTACGGATATAGAGGCGCATGGAAGGACTTGGAAGAAAGCATATATAATTGACTTATAAGTTAAATATACAAGGTATCCTTGAGGTATTAGATGTACCAGCAAGTAATTTGCGCCACTAATCATAAAATATCTTTTAGTACCACTTTGAAATAACTTATAAACAAATAAATGGCCATTGAAAATACCTACCCTGTAGGTTTAAAAACGAAATTACTTTCCTGTACTTTACTTAATATTTCAGTCTTATGGCTAGGTATACTATAAAAGTCAATAGAAAGGTCTTCTTTTACAATATGATCAATACTATTAAGTTTCCTTTTTGTGATCACATTGGTTATAATTCCTTCTTTCCAAGGTCTCCAGGTATGGAAATGTAATATGTTGTTTTTACAAAAACTAAAATTATTTTTTTGTTCGTAGACCTAATCCAAGGCAGAATTTGTCCACAGCCAATGCCGCCCCCGGTTTAAGTTTTAACGGAATGTCTGTATTATCAGTAACGACCAACTTGAAATTTGCAAACGTATAGAACAGTGCCAATTTGATTTCCATTAGAGCAAATCGGGAACCTGAAATTTTGGTATTTTTGTATTATTTTAATAGAAAAATTGAAATAAATTACCGATACAAGTACGAGGTCCAATACCGAAAGGAAAATACGTGGATGGTAGAATATTTTTTCCATTGGCCTCGTTGAAGCGTTCCGGATCGAATTTGTCCGGTTCGGGAAAATATTTAGGATCGCGATGGAGTCCAAAAATTGGCAAGTGAATTAAATCTCCCGGTTTTAAGTTTATCGTGAAATCGTCCACGTTGAGATTATATGATTTGGTGCATATACGATCGGTAACTGGAACAGGCCATTTCCGAAGAGTCTCTGTTTTTAAAAATGTAGCACTTTAAACTGTTCCTGCTAAAAATATATTTTTTGAAGAGACGATAGAATTGCTCGGAAGAAAACCGCAAGAATTAGTAACATCTCCATCGCCAAATAGTCTCTTCCTTCAATTCTTACCTAGAACTATCATATCCAGGTATGTCATTTTGTTTAGGGCATCGTATGTTAGTTTTCCATTGCAAGAAATTAGGGTTTTGTCAATTTCTTCTTGTAAAAGGTTTTGAATTTCAGGATTTAAAGCTAATTCATATGAAGCGAAAGATAATGCAGCTGAAACGGTTCCGAAGCCAGCGATGAAAAAGGTGAAAGCTTGGACGATTATATCATCATATGTAATACCTGAAACAATATTGAATACCTTAACTGAAGGAATAATAGTTGGAGTCCGATGGATGAGGAGTACACTGATTCAAAAAATGATGATTTTTTTTTCTTAATTATATCAAAAATATTGTTGGGAATGACAAAAAAAAACCTGTGAAAGTTTAAGCTCTTAATATTAATATTAAGAGGTGCAGCATCGCAAATTTCGATTTTCCATTTAAATAACATGGGAACAATATTCTCTTGCTCTTTGGAATTTTATAGCTCACGTTGGTGACAATATTTCGGAATGATCAAGGTATATTCTTGTAGAAAATTGAACGATCTACAAAAAAGGTTTCCAAAAAGTTTTTGATATATTTATTCCTTCAAAAGTTATTCGAGGTCAAAGTTGAACTTAAGAGAAATTTTAATATTTTTTCAATTTTTTGACACAACCATCAATTTTATGAGAACATTTTATAGGACATTTTTTGTAGAGCACTTTTTTTCCTATAACTTATTTCTATAAAAGTTTTTGATATTTTTTACAGGTTCTAAGTTATTTAATTAAAATAAAACAAATATTTTTTATGTTAAAAATATAATTCAGAGAATTTTCAGTTTAATGCAAATAATTTGGGACCTGTGAAAAATATCAAAAAATTTTATAGAGATAAGTTATAGGAAAAAAAATGCTCTACAAAAAATGTCCTATAAAATTTTCTCATAAATTTGATGGTTGCGTCAAAAAATTGAAAAAATATTAAAATTTCTCTTTAGTTCAATTTTGACCTCGAATAAATTTCGAAGTTATAAATATATCAAAAACTTGTAAGAAACCTTTTTTGCAGATCGTTCAATTTTCTACAAGAATATACCTTGGTCATTCTGAAATATTCTCACCACTGTGAGCTATAAAATTCCAAAGTGTAAGAGAATAAAAATTTTATGAGAAAATTTTATAGGACATTTTTTGTAGACAACTTTTTTTCCTATAACTTATCTCTATAAAAGTTTTTTATATTTTTCACAGGTCTTAAGTTATTTGCATTAAACTTAAAATTCCCTGAATTATTATGTTTTTAAGATAAAAAATATTTTTTTTATTTTAATTAAATAACTTAGGACCTGTGAAAAATAGCAAAAACTTTTATAGAGACAGGTTATAGGAAAAAAAATGTTCTACAAAAAATGTCCTATAAATTTTTTTCATAAAATTGATGGTTGCGTCAAAAAATTGAAAAAATATTAAAATTTCTCTTTAGTTCAACTTTGACCTCGAATAACTTTTGAAGGAATAAATATATCAAAAACTTTTTCGAGACCTTTTTTGTAGATCGTTCAATTTTCTACAAGAATATACCTTGGTCATTCCGAAATATTGTCACCAACGTGAGCTATAAAATTCCAAAGTCCAAGACAATATTGTTCCCATGTTATTTAAATGGAAAATCGAAATTTGCGATGCGGCACCTCTTAATATTAATATTAAGAGTTTAAACTTTCACAGGATTTGTGTTTTGTCATTCCCAACAATATTTTCGATATAATTAAGAAAAAAAATCATTTTTTTTTAATCAGTCTAATGAGGAATCAAGGTGATTATGGGTTCAAATCTCGTGACGAGCAATCATAAATATTTCTCGATTTACGAATTTTTAGAAACCCTAGATTTGCTATAAAGCTACAAATAATTTATCATTTTATATACTTACCAATTTTTTTTTGTTTCAGCTCTGTATACATTTCTTCCTCGATCATAAATCCGGTAGTTTCTTTTTCGGATTGACCATATTTTAAAGATCCTTTTTGAGCCTCGAGCATTAAATGGATCATATCGGGTCGAACAATGTTATGACTTTGGCGAATTTCAATTGCATTTTTAACAATTTTTGAAAAGTAGTCGTGCACTTTTGCTGGCATTACAGATAATCCGGTCAACTAAAAATTAAAAGATCAAATTTCCAACGTGATCAATTTCCAGAATCTTTTCATCACCTTCCACAATTTTGGAGATAAAATTAGAAGAAACATTCGCCAAATTTGAAACTGTTGAGTCATTTGTCCCATTTGATAGAAAATATTATTGGGTTCGTCGAATGAATTGCATTGCAATCCAAAAGCGGTGGTTGCAATCACGTCGTTGGCTAGTTTCGTGTACATTTCATTCAATTCAACATTCAAAGGTAACAAATTTTCTTCGTGACACTTATTCCGATAATGTTTGACGAAATTTTCGACAATTTCCGTCATCATTTGAAACATATTTCGCATTTTGCTGCCAGTGAACGCCGGACTTAGTGTGGAGCGCATACCACGCCAATGTTCCCCTTTTAAAACCGACAAATTTTTACTCAAAAACGGCTTATTGGCATTGCTTTCCGAGGGTGAAAAGTGGTCGACGAAATGATCGAAATCTTGGACGCAAATTTTTGTGATTAGAGCCGGATCGCGAATCATTAACGGGGTTCTTCCGAAGAAATATAGCCCTAGAACTCTAGAAAAGATAAGGTATGATTATTAACTTAAATTTAGAGGTATTTAAGTTTTTTTTTAATTTTAGGTTACTTGGCTTGAGGTTTGGCTCGATACAGCTCCAAAACGACTTCTGGCATTGGTTTTTCTATCAAAGTTTTGTAGTAATTGCCGATAATGGGAAATGGTTTCACAGAAGGTACTCCGCGCACTATCCAATACCTTTTGAATCGTTGGTGTTTTAAATATAAGTAACTAATTAGGATTATTGTTAGGAAAATAATCCAAATCATTTTCTAAAGTTTTTCTTTTAATCTAAATAGTAAGTTGACAATTATTTTTAAGGGAATTTTCGGTGTAAGATTCCTATGTAGGACTTACTTATTGTTAGTTTGTGATGATAGTTGATTGAGAAATTATGTTTTGAATTAAGTTAAATTGCACTCTTGTTTATCTTATTGGCCTTGAACTGAATGCCTTTTTTTAAATTTATTAAATGATAGAAAATTCAAGGGAAAATCATTTGAACTGATAAAAGTCAATATAGAATTCTAATTACATTTTAATTTATCTTACCAATTTACTGCACTAAAAATATGTGTGCTAAGAGTATAGAAGGGTGTAAACTTACAATTTTCCGCCCCAAACTGTCCCAAACCATGATAAAGTTCAGATAATAAAAGTCGTTGAAATTTGAATCATTTAAATAACAGATCTTACCGAATATAGCCAATAAACGTATGCATGTTTTGAGGAATAATTTAGCTAGAATAATAGGTCGGTTTTAGGGGTGGAAGACAAATGGAGCTTTGGAGAACACCGGAATGTACAAAGCGTTTAGTTTAGCTACTTAATTTGAGTTTATTTCATCACTAATAATAGTAAATATATTTTTTTAACAGAACTTAACTTTAATGTACATTCTACGTACATTACAGTTGTTCTAATATTATGAAATATAAAAAAAAAAACATGAAATATGGGAGGAGGAATATAATCAATAGTGCTTCTCTAACAGTAATTTATATAGGACTAGAGGACCCGGGGAACTTCGTACCACCTAAAATTGAATTGTAAAAATTAATTGATATCAGTAATATTGCCACATTTTTAATTATTAATACGAATATTAGACCGGTTACAAAAAAATTATGATTTTTTTTTCTTAATTATATCGAAAATATTGTTGGGAATGACAAAAAAAAAATCTTGTGAAAGTTTAAGTTCTAGATATTAATATTAAGATGTGCCGCATCGCAATTTTCAAATTTCCATTTAAATAACATGGGAACAATATTTTCTTGCACTTTGGAATTTTATAGCTCACGTTGGTGACAATATTTCGGAATGACCAAGGTATATTCTTGTAGAAAAATGAACGATCTACAAAAAAGGTCTTGTACAAGATTTTGATATATTTATTCTTTCAAAAGTTATTCGAGGTCAAAGTTGAACTAAAGAGAAATTTTAATATTTTTTCAATTTTTTGACGCAACCATCAATTTTATAAGAAAATTTTATAGGACATTTTTTGTAGAGCACTTTTTTTTCTATAACTTATCTCTATGGAAGTTTTTGATATTTTTCACAGGTACTTAGTTATTTGCATTAAACTGAAAATTCTCTGAATTATTATATTTGTAACATTAAAAATATTTTTTTTATTTTAATTAAATAACTTAGGACCTGTGAAAAATATCAAAAACTTCCATAAAGGTAAGTTATAGAAAAAAAATTGCTCTACAAAAAATGTCCTATAAAATTTTCTCATAAAATTGATGGTTGCGTCTCCAAAAATTGAAAAAATTTAAAATTTCGCTTTAATTCAACTTTGACCTCGAATAACTTTTGAAGGAATAAATATATCAAAAACTTGTACGAGACCTTTTTTGTAGATTGTTCAATTTTCTACAAGAATATACGTTGGTCATTCCGAAATATTGTCACCAACGTGAGGTATAAATTTCCAAAGTGCAAGAGAATATTGTTCCCATGTTATTTAAATGGAAAATCGAAATTTGCGACGCGGCACCTATTAATATTAATATAAAGAGCTTAAACTTTCACAGGATTTTTTTTTTGTCATTCCCAACAATATTTTCGATATAATTAAGAAAAAAAAATCATAATTTTTTTGGGTACTCCTATATCTTCGGTATTATTATTTATGGAACATGGAATTAATTCGCAAAATAATGCCAACGTTTTACGGAATAAGGAAAAGAGTTATAAGGTAGTTTGTAATTATCACAAAATTCATAGTAGAATAATTTATTTTCTTTTTCATAAATTAAAAACAATAGTACAATTACAAATTGACAACAATGTAATTGCTGAAGCCCAAATATATTGACAATATGTGGTAACTTGATAAAAATTCCAATTGGAATTTCCGTATAATATAATTAAATGTCTTAATATTTCTAACAATAAGTAACATGGAGGCCATTTAATCTTCTTATTTTCAAACCTTAAACCTCAAAAAAAAATCCGTGTGGATGTCTCACCATGAAATTCTCAAGAGGGAGGAATATTACTTTATTATATGCAACTAAATAAAGGGGGATACTTCAGAAATTTTGGGATATAAAAAATTCTTCCAGGCCTGTTTTAGAGGCTGTTGATAACAAATCCGGTGATTGCCTGATTTTCATAAGGCCAAAAGTATTAAAAATATTTCCTCCTGCCCGGCCCTTGGGACCTTATAGCCAAGTAATATAAATTTGAAACTTCTGGTTTTCCAATTCCCCTGCCCCCTTATATGTAATGTTCATGGGTTCACATACTATTGACATTTTTTTTTCTCCACTTTCGACTCTAAAAACCAATGCTAATTCTCTATCCTCCTATCACAGTGACTCGACTCTACGAGTACAATAAATACATTTCTTTTTATTACTATTGTAATATAATGTTAACATATATGTAGTTCCACACTTTCTCGCTGTTGAAAATTTTCAAGGCAAATGTGGAAAGTTTTTCTTAATTAGATTATCTAATTAATGTTGCTTAAAAATTTAATTAACAATGACAGTAAAATTCATTGTAACGATTCTAATTGTATCGACCAACATATCGATTTTTTTTACTATTATGAAATTGGGATGGTTTTTTTTTCCACCAATCATATTACAAGTTGGTTAGAAAGATCTGAAGTTAGGTGAAATGTAACCAATGTAACTTATATCTGTGAAGTTTGATGCATTTTTTATCTATCTCGCACTAATTATAATTCGTTAAAGAATAAACAAGGAAAAAATATATTTCAAATGTTTACAAAAATGGTTGACACAATTAGAGATTTTTTTTTTTGATCGTTACAATTTATGTTTACTGTAGTAACATTAATTTTTATGGACATTAAATATCAATTCATCAACTGAGCAAATACTTTGTGCATTTAAAATTACCAAGAATTCAAAATTCGCGAGAATTGGTGAGTCAATGTAGTGCGCGTTGAAGCCAAAGAAGAACGTTTTGTAAAGCAAAACCAAAATTTCGGTAAGATTGAAACCAACTCTTATAAAATCATTGAGTAGTTTTACAATCCCTTGATTAATTTTCTTCTTTATTTTAGTGGAATTGAATTGTTTAAAATAGAAAAAAAAATTGAATAAATTTGAATCTAGGAGTAAATGTTGTTCAGTTGTTGCGTACAACGAACGAATGTGGCACGTCGTGGTAGTTCTTTGATTTTGGCGGCTCCTGTGTAGGTGCAGGCGCTCCGAAGGCCTCCCAAAATATCCAGAACGGTCTGCTCCACGTCGCCTTTGTACGGAATTTCAACGGTTTTTCCTTCTGATGAACGATAGTCGGCGACACCTCCTGGGAATAATAACAATGATTACAATTGCTGAATTAACACAAAATTTGTGGACTAAAGTTTTGTGATCCTTGACCGAGGACATTAAATGGTTATACTTTCAGTAAGGAATGAGTCCTAAAAGAAATTGGTAATAAAAGACATTTTAAATGTTCAAAAAACCTATTAGAAGTACAATGTAATCTCACTAATCCGACACTATTAAAAACCGGAGGGTACCGGATTATTGGAATCAGTGGCGTAGAATCAGGGGCCCTCAAGCTCAGGGAGCCCTCGAATCCTTACCAGAAATCTCAATAAAGCTAGGAAAAAATTGTAAATATAATTGTTATTTAGTCAGCTGGTAGGCCAGACCTTTATATAATAAACTCTTGAATCTTCTCCTATTTCATTTTATTAGCCAAACCTACACCAAGTATTAATTGTAATTTATGTTGTTACTGTTTAATATTTTTATTACCTGCCCTGCAGTGCACAAAAAAGAGCTTAAGTAGCTTAGCATTTTTAAAGTATTTGTATATTTCATAGTTTTATTTGATAAAACCTAATCAGTTTACATAGTAGTGGGGCCCCATTTTTTAATTTGCCCCAGGGTCTTTGGTTACCTAGCTACGCCACTGATTGGAATGTTCGGATTACTGGATTATAGTGAAAAAGTCATAGATAATGAATAAAATAAAGCATTTCTTAGAGGAAATAAATGTATGCTCGGTATAGAGAGGCTAGGAAGGTGTGGGCGGAGAGTGCCGGATTATTGGACCTGCCGATCTATCGAAGTACCGGATTAGTGAGATTATACTGCAGTTTAAAGTTGGAATTTTAGATGATTTCAAAATTCCTTTTTCAACAAGGATCGAATATTTATTTTCGTATAAATTTTAATTTTAAAAGTTTGTTTTAGATCTAACAATAAGGAACACCATCAAGCAATTGGCAAAAGTTCATTGAGTTAATATTAAAAAAATAAAACCACAGAGACATTGCCGTGCTATTGGAGCAAAACGTAACAATCCAGAAAGATAATTTTTGATATATAAAATCTTAATAATGGTGAATCAATTTTACAATCAAATACTCCGCAATTTACTATGTTATGTGAAAAACCGGTTACATTCCTAACTAATCTAATATGCGATTCATATTTCGGATAATGATATAAAAAGATATAGTAAAAGCTGAATGGCAAAATGTGTTAAGTGGGATAGAAAGATAGGTAGACAAAAATAGGTTTTAATGTTTATATACTACGTATATAATACTTTTGTGTACAGTATAATATTTGACCCTACCTTTGCTTAATTAGCTTCTTACATTTACACATTTGACTAGAGATGCCCCGAATACCAAATCATCAAAAAAAAGCATATTTTACTCAAAAATGTATATAGGAAATCGGAAAGAAATGTCGTTTTCTTAACATAAAATTTTTACACAAGCTTTAATTTCGAAGCATATAATACCGAATTTGTATTCCTTTGGGAATTTATTTAACTATTTCAGTATAGAGCTTAGAATAATAAATATTTTTAATCTTTTGTGAGTTAACTAGTCACGCTAATCAGAAAATGTCTTTAGGTACGACTTTGAAATTACTTATAAACCGATAAATGGCATTTAAATATCGATAGGTTCAGTAATGACATTACTTTCCGATGCTCTTAATATTTATACTCTTAATATTTGAACCATAAATTTTTACACTTTTTACAAAAAAAAATATCATTCTATGATACGTTGTGATGGGTAAAAATTAAAAATGAAATTAATATTCGAAAATTATTCGGTGTTCGACTATTCAAACCGAACAGTAAATTAGGAAAACAATACATAATATTACTTTTAAGTGCTTAATATTAATATGCTTAATTTAATAGTGCTTAATTTAATATTATTTTTAAATGCTAGTATTAATTATTAAAATATACTTAATTAATTATTAGTACTGACGGGAAATTTAAATTGGCACCTTATGAAAAATGTATTCCCCCTCTTGTAAAAATACTTAAAATTTTCAGTATCTACATTATTTATGTACCAATTTCGCATTCGGATCCTATACTATTGGATTTTCAACTAAAAAATGAAATAGTTTTATTGTCAGACTAGAATAAAAATTAACCGGTTTTTCACATAATATAACGGAATGTGTAACATAACGTTGTAAAAATCATCGATTATACTATTAAGCACGAAAAGTTATACAATTGAAACCTCATTAAAATATTAACATATTAGGTATTAATTTAAAGCCCAGATCATATACATTTGCCAAAAAGTCTTAAATATAAAAATTATAGTAAATAAACCTATAGAAATTAAGTAATTCAATTTGTACAATTAGGATAATTTTTAACGATTTAGTCAACAAAATGACCAAGAGGTGGTACTAACAAATTTGATCTAATGGCGTATAGGCAAACAATATTACACGGTGTAACTATGTTCAATCCAAGATTTGTAAATTACACTGGTTGCTCCATTAGAAAAAAAAATTACGTCATACGAAGAATTTTGAAATTGAATCAGTCTGAAGATATGTACGAATTTCTTCTGGATACGTCACGTAGCCACCATGAGGCCACCCGTGTATTACACAGGGTTTATAAAATACACAGGTGGCCTCATGGTGGCTACGTGACGTATCCAGAAGAAATTCGTACATATCTTCAGACTGATTGAAATTTCAAAATTCTTCCTATGACGTAACTTTTTTTTCTAATGGAGCAACCTGTGTAGTTTACAAATCTTGATGTTCAAATGCCAGTGGTTGGATAGGGATTCTTAACCTTGTTAGAGGTAATGCCCTCCCCCAACTTTTCTAAATTAGAAAAATAAAATATAATTATTTAAAATTCAAAATATAGTAATCTCAGTAAACAGTGTAATCTCACTAATCCGGCACTATTAAAAATTGGAGGGTACCGGATTATTGGAATGTTCGGATACTGGATTATAGTGAAAAAGTCATAGGTAATGAATAAAATAAAACATTTCAGTGGGGGCACTGGAATAGACTGGCGAGGGAAGTGTAGGCGGAGGGTGCCGGATTATTGGATATGTCGATCTATCGAAGTGCCGGATTAGTGAGATTATACTGTATATACATAGGTCATATGATTTGGTGGTAAGTCTTATCCTTCATCAAACCTCTGTGGTTCGATTGAACCATTGTTAAAACCACTGGGGGGTGCGATGTTTTCTTTAATCTTTTATTTTTCTAATGTTTTCAGCCATTTTTGAGATTTTTTTTAACACTTGTTTTTTTTTAGTCTATTCACAAATGAAAAGAAATAACGGACCAAAATTGAAGGATGAATATATGTTTTCAAAAACTATTCAGATATTTTTCTGGAACCGAAAATTCATCATTGTTATCATCCTATGGCATTTCGTTAATGCCTCTATTTGGATTCTATAATCGTAATGTCAGTAAAAGTTTTGATGTTCCTCAGTTCTTGAAAGTCCAAATGGATGTCGTTTATTTTATTTTTGGTTACCTGCATGTTTTTCCATTGCTGTCGAAGAGGACATTCCATAGAAAAGTTTCATCTTTTTCCCGTTTCGTTCAATGATTTCTCCGCCACATTGGTCGTGGCCTGCAAATAGGCCTCCGGCCATCACGAAATCAGCACCCGCTCCAAACGCCTTGGCCACGTCTCCCGGACACGTGCACCCGCCATCCTGGAAAAATAAAAGATTAAATGGAGGGTGGAAAAATTATTGGCGGGTGATTTCGTACCGATATTATGTGTCCTTGTAATCCATGAGCGGCGTCAGCACATTCAATGACGGCAGACAATTGGGGGTAACCCACCCCGGTTTTCATCCGCGTCGTACATACCGATCCTGGTCCAATGCCAACTTTGATAATATCAGCCCCGGAGAGAATTAATTCCTCGACCATTTCCCCCGTGACCACGTTGCCAGCCTAAACAAAAAAAAAATGAGAATTTTTTTTGTTGCATATATTTGTTTGGCTTACAATTATCGTGTGCGTGGGAAATGATTGCCGGACTTTTCGCACGTGTTCGACGAAATGTTGGGAATAACCATTTGCCACGTCTAGACAAATGAATGTCACTTCTGGAATGGATTTTAGGATTTCGGAGAGGCGCTCGTAGTCGGTGCTTGATGTGCCCGAGCTGGCTGCAATGTATTGCATATATTCTCCGTTTTCACTAGCGAATTTTTTCCAGTCTTCCAATGAATAGTACTTGTGAATTGTCGTAAACAGTCCGTGCTAGCAACAAAGAAGAAGAAATGTTTAGTTGGAAGAATAGAGATGGCAAATTGAGGAGGAACTTGCAAAAATTTTTGGAGAGATTTCCAAACCGTTAGAAGACTATAGATATGGTGCAAAAACGGGGAAACTGGGTTCCGTATGAACTTAAGTCGAGGCCGTTTTTCACGTGTAAATAATTGGTCCAAAGGAAAAAGCAGAAGATGTTTTTGTATAGAATTATGACGAAGAAGGAAAAGTGGATCAAAATCGATAATCCAAAAAGGAGAAAATTATGGGATAAGTCCGCCCATCCATCAATTTCAATGGCAAAATGGAATATAGGTACAATGGCAATCGGAGTAAGCTATTATGATACCATTACGGTATATCAATAGTAATTATTTACTTAAATAACCGGTTATAGTGCTCATTGAATTAAATACAAAATAACCTTCCAGGCATAATTGGTTGACACAGAAATCCCCTTTCCTTTAAAGTCTTAAATCGATAAAATGGTCTCAAAATCTTACTATAATATAAAATTAAGTCAAGGGTGGAAAAAAAATTACCAATTAGCCAATACAATCAATACATTTGATTATAGTTTTCAGGTATGACTTTATTTTTTTTTTATCGAAACTTATTGATACCTTATATGGCACGTGTATTGAACAGCAATTAAATATAAATTACACGCAAAGCGATAAGAAATATTTATATATTATCGAAAAAAATCGACACAAATTATATTTTATATTTCCCTCACTTTTAACAAAAATCGATTTGTACAAAAAAAAATCTCATTTTTTGATTGGCAAATTTTTGTTGAACTTCCAAGTCAAGGTGGTAAGACTTAGATGGAAGATATAACTTCTAACAAGTCTTTGCTTATTTTTAATTTTTTTCTTATAGTTGAGAATTAGTTTTCAACAATATAATTGGGCCCATAAAATAAAAATTAATTAGGAAAAGTAAAAAATTTTGAAATTCGTACATTAAAGCTATTTATGGCTTCTGGGAAATATAACATTGACCTTTCTGCTTAAAAATTACAAGTAATCCATCATAGTAAACTTCTCACCCCCTTGTTATTATTGATGTTTGGTTTAATTCAATTTTAATTGATGTTGAGCGGACAAATGTTAAATTCCTATTGAAAATTTAGTGGGAAAATTTGCTTCATTAAATATAAAGGTTCAATTAATTCGTTTGGGGTGGAAGGTGGTGTGAGGTTGTAGTAGGGGTTGTAAGTTTTGTACGGCTTTTATTTTTCCCTATAATTATTTTGTTTTACTAATAAAAAATCCGTAGGTCGTTGCTTCATATTCGGCTCGAAGGACCATAAATTGTTCGTATCTTTCGAGCAGATCGAAAATTATATGAACCGTTCATTTTGAAAGTGGGTTAAGTCCATTTCAAGAACAATCCCTATAGTATTATAACTAAGGAGGAGGGAATAATTGGCGTTTTTGCTAACAACTAAAATGAAATCAGTAATTTGTGAAAACTTAGCACTTAAATAATTAACATACGTTGTTCTAGTTACAAGAAGAAGAATCTCACCATATAGACCGTCCTTGAAATGGACTTACGCCACTTTCAAAATAAACTAGTCATATTATTGTATACAAAAATTGAGGCAATGACAAAAATACTACTACTGCTATTTATCATTCTTTTTTTTTATAAACATAAGCTTACTGTGATACATAAAATTGAAAAAAATAGACTACTGGTGGCCGAGTGGTTAAGGTGACCGCTTCAAAACCGGTAGGCATTGAATTCGATTCACAATTCGAACAAATTTTTGATATTTCTTGAATACGAATTTTTATCAACCCTACAGTCACTAAAGACCTTAGTAGTTAAAGTAGTAGTTAAAATTTTTAATGAAAATAACAATAGGAAACCGTGAATTCCATAAATAAATCAAACCTTGCTACTGTAGCGTAGCGTGGGGGAGGCATCCCTGTTATAAAATAGTATTTTGAAATATATGATAAAATTCAGATCTCAGCTTTTTATTTTATTAAATAAGAAGACAATTCAGATTGTTTAAGATCGGTTTTTTTATTTAATACTTTTACTATTCAATTAGCTACGTTTCGTTACGTATCGTTACTTCATCAGGCTTCTTGATTCACAAAAATAAAATATTTTCAATTTAATAAAATAAATAATTTAATAAATAAAATTTATTGCATTTAAATTGAAAATATTTTATTTTTGTGAATCAAGAAGCCTGATGAAGTTACGATACGTAACGAAACGTAGCTAATTGAATAGTAAAAATATTAAATAAAAAAAACCGATCTTAAGCAACCTGTATTTTGAAATCTTTACATTTAAAATGCCTTGAATAACTTTAAACGATTTCTAATGTATTTTTTGAACATTAAAATACCTTTCCCCTAATTGTAATATGGATTGCACGCTAAGAAATCATGAGATAGAGTTATATGTTATTGCTGTCTTTGTTAATCTCCCGAATATAACAAAATATTTTATAATTAATGTTTTAGGTTGGAGAAAAGTCTAAGCTATCCCATGTTTTGCTCAAGCATCTTTGGAAATCAATTTTAAACGATCAAGAGCGTTTGGTATAGAGTATAGACAAAACAAATGACAATCGCTAATCTAAATCCAAACCATTAGGTAGATGAATTGGAACCTTTCAACTATATTCCTGGAAAATTTGTCAATGTGTAACCTTGAATTGTCCTGGTGGAATGCAAAACATCTTCTGCTATTCAAGTGATATAACTGTGGGTAGAAAGGGGTCCAATATAAAACTTTGACTATCCGAGATCCTTCCAGGACTATTATACATCGGGTAATATCTTTCAGACTGTTTATTCTTGTTTAAATGTCATTTGGACCCTGTTAAAAAAAGGCATTTTGAAAGCATTACATTTAAAATGCTTTCAATAACTTTAAATGACTTCTAATGGTTTTTTTGAACATTTAAAATGTCTTTAAATGTCTTTTTTTTAACAGGGACCACTTTATCTATTTATATGGGATTTTTTGTACTTATTTTTTTCTTTTTTAGGAAAAGTTCGGTTTTATTACTTTGGTCAAGGATTTTCAAATGAAAATTTGGTTTAAAATAACTTTTCGTGAAGTAGCTGTGATGAGAAGCCCTTAAATCATTTTTAATTCGACGTATCTTGAATTAATTATTAATTAAATAAGATAATTAATCAGTCGGATATCTTGAAGCAATAGAAAGACGAAGAAGATAAAGCGCCCGCCTTTTAATCTCGATATAATTAAATAAGGGTGGAAAAACACCAACAAATTTTTTATTACCTATAAAGATATAAACCATTTTCCGTATTTATTAGTTGTCGGTATTTTAGGTAATACAATATGGACTTTATTGGAACTTATTTCATCTTATAGTTCTTTTCTTTTGCCAATTTACCATCCCCTTTCAAGGGGATGGTTCGGTCAAGGTTAATTTCTTTATAATCCCATTCTTAAATGCAACGAAACGAGACAATGAATTCGGGGCAATTTGTACCAGGCGATGAAAATCAAATACCTAAGTCTTATGTGTTTTTGTTTTTTCTTGTCTTCAACCCCCTCAACAAAATTGCGTGTCAACGGCAACTTATAGTCAACGTAATTTACTTTGAGACTTGAATAATTTATTTTCCGTTTATTTGGATATTTTTTATTGTAATGAATATCTTATTGTGGCTCAAGTGTACTTTAGCACACCCACAATCTGGCAACGTTACATTTTCGACTTTTTTTTAAATTTAATTCGCAATATTTTTATTATTTTAATTCTAATATGGTATAATTCTCTCTTTTGTGGCTAAATTTTCATTGTGGACCAATTTAATCGCGAATTAAATTAAAAACAAAGTCAAAAATGCAACGTTGCCAGATTGTGGGTGTGCTAAAGTGCATTTAATTGGAATCTTTACATTATTGGGGAAAAATCCCTTAGGACTTTCGGATTGGAACTTTTGGAGTACAATCACGATGGTGGCGTCCTACTTCGGCTGCCTTTGGATGCCGAAAATTTCTCATAACAATACCGAAAAGATTCATATAAATTAGACTGATTCAAAAAAAATGATGAATTTTTTTTCTTAATTATATCGAAAATATTGTTGGGAATATTAATATTAAGAGGTGCCGCATCGCAAATTTCGATTTTCCGTTTAAATAACATGGGAACAATATTTTCTTGCACTTTGGAATTTTATAGCTCACGTTGGTGACAATATTTCGGAATGACCAAGGTATATTCTTGTAGAAAATTGAACGATCTACAAAAAAGGTCTCGTACAAGTTTTTGATATATTTATTCAATCAAAAGTTATTCGAGGTCAAAGTTGAACTAAAGAGAAATTTTAATGGTTTTTCAATTTTTTGACGCAACCATCAATTTTATGAGAAAATTTTATAGAACATTTTTTGTAGAGCACTTTTTTTCTATAACTTATCTCTATAAAAGTTTTTGATATTTTTCACAGGTCCTAAGTTATTTAATTAAAATAAAAAAAAAAATTTTTATGTTAAAAATATAATAATTCAGGGAATTTTCAGTTTAATGCAAATAACTTAGGACCTGTGAAAAATATCAAAAACTTTTATGGAGATAAGTTATAGGAAAAAAAGTGCTCTACAAAAAATGTCTTATAAAATTTTCTCATAAAATTGATGGTTGCGTTAAAAAATTGAAAAAATATTAAAATTTCTCTTTAGTTCAACTTTGACCTCGAATAACTTTTGAAGGAATAAATATATCAAAAACTTGTTCATGACCTTTTTTGTAGATCGTTTAATTTTCTACAAGAATATACCTTGGTCATTCCGAAATATTGTCACCAACGTGAGCTATACAATTCCAAAGTGCAAGAGAATATTGTTCCCATGTTATTTAAATGGAAAATCGAAATTTGCGATGCGGCACTTCTTAATATTAATATTAAGAGCTTAAACTTTCACAGGATTTTTTTTTGTCGTTCCCAACAATATTTTCGATATAATTAAGAAAAAAAATTAATGTTTTTTTTTGAATCAGTCTAATATAGATATTTCTATATAGATAATAGAATAGTACCTTAACAATCAATGTTTTTCATTGTTGTCCTAATAATATAAAAGTCTCAAGAGTTCCGGCGGTTTTTTTTTATTAGATAATTTGATTCCAATTCATTTATAAAAAAATCCTAAGCCATTGCAGACTATTAGAAAAATGCTTCCAGAGCATAATACTAAATCATTTCTTGACTTAAAAAAAATGCATTTAAGCAAATTTATTTGCACACTTTTATGTGCAATTGAATTATTTGAGCAATAAAAATGTACACCGTATATAGTAATTGGGTATGGGAGAAAAAATGCATTTTAAACATTGAGGAAATGCTACAAATTGCTGATAGAAACAAAAAAAAAATAATGCAATATTGTTTGATTGAATACCACTAAATTTTATTGCAACAAAATCAAATATTTTCGCTTTTAATTATTTGGGATTTGAGTGTGGAAAAAATATTAAATAACGGAGTAATAAAAAAAATGCATTATAACTTTTATGTGGCTAAGATAACTGAAAATAACTTCACTAATGTTTAATTTGAAAACCAAACAATTTTAATCTTCATTAAATATTACTTTTTTTGCATTTTTTTGACTGAATATTTTTTTTTCAGTGTTGGAAGGATAATCTACTGGAAGATTGTATGTATCGTTATTTTTATTCCCAAGAGCCAAGAGGTTGTCTTATTTGAGAAAAAAGTAAATTTGGGACCAAATATATTTCACCTCTATTCCATAGGAAAAGCTTTTGTAAAATTACCTTCATATATATGTCTACCGAGAAGGTGAGGAAAAATGAAAATTATACTTTTTTGATGTAAAATGGCAACTTTGATTTTATAGGGATAATTCTACTCAAATGGTATAGTTGGAAAATCAAAAAAAATATCACACCCCTGTACTTGTACAGTAACCTTGGAAAAAATCTCAGATAAAGTTGGTATTGATCTTCATATTTATACATTTTTCGGAAACATTTAAGACGAAGAAAAAATTAAACCCAAACAACCTTTATCACACCAGGAATGCTACAGGGGAGTAATTGACTGGAAAATCGAAGGTGAAGGTCTTATTTATTACGACCATTTATTGCAAGGGAAAAGAACATTTAAGAACAGAGGTATTTGCCATTATTTTTGAGAAACAATAATCCTTAATTGAAATTCACTAATCAATACTTTTAGCACAAAATTCGAAAGTTGACTAGAAAATAAAAAGCACGGGAAACACTAGGAAGGCTTATTTCTCTATGACAGTGTTTCTCAAACTTTTTTGGAATCTTTGTATATAGAACCAAGAAAAACCTATATTCTAAGATTCCAGGACCCCCAGACCTTACTTGTTTTCGGAAGAACCAAATATATGGGATTGAGATGAGTAAATATAAACTTTAGCTATACCTTTGGTCCATGGTCAATTAACAGATAGCCGGTGTTAAAAATAAGTAAAAATACAATTTTTTTTATTAATTTTAAAACCTGATTTTTACGTATGTTTTACAGAATATAGTTAAAAATTAAAATCCGGAGGGTGCCGGATTATTGGAATGTTCGGATTACTGGATTATAGTGCAAAACTCATAGGTAATGAATAAAATAAAGCATTTCATAGAAGGAATAAATGTATGCACAAGTAAAGAGGGACGAGGGAAGCGTGGGCGGAGGGTGCCGATCTATCGCAGTGCCGGATTAGTGAGATTATACTGTAATCACTACTGTCAGGCAATTTCTGTCGGCCGTAGCTTTTAAAGTTGCTAAAAAATAATTTTATTTGCTTTCTAAAGCTGGATTTTTAATTTTGATAAACCAGACCAATCGGATAGGCCTAACATTCCTCCCCCCCCAGGCACAAAAAGAGTTGCTATATAATCCGGTCAACTTAGACATTCACCCTTGCATAAGTTCCCTACCAACTGAAAATTTGTATGAACATTATGGACATTGTTATAATGACATTGTGAAAAGTTCCCATCGAAAGTGAGTTAAGTCCATTTCAAGAACAATCCCTATAGTATTATCGTTGTTAACCATAGAAACATAAGATACTAAGGAGGAGGGAATAATTGGCGTTTTTGTTAACAATTAAAATGAAATCAGTAACTTGTCAAAACTTAGCAGTTAAATAATTACCATACTTTGTTCTAGTTACAAGAAGAAGAATCACCATATAGACCGTCCTTAAAATGGACTTACGCCACTTTCAAAATAAACGTGTCATATAACGAAGGTATTCCAATCTTGCAATGCATGATGGGAAATGTTTCAAGATGTGGCGCCGCCACAAGTGTGTCTAGAGTACTAACTTTGTCAGCATAAAAGAACATAATTTTGATTAGTTAGTATTCTAGACACACCTGTGATGGCGCCATATCTTGACTCATTTCCCATCATACATTGCAGGATTGGAATACCTTTTTTTATATTACCTTAGACTATAGTCTATGTCTAACTACTAATCCTTTTAAAAAAGACTTTCCAGAATCTAAAAATCGAATCGATTCAATTTTTGGAATCGTCAGAAGATCTGAAATGGTATTCAGCCAGGCCATGGCTTATGGACCGAAATAAGTGATAATCGGACAGGATAATATCCTGTGAATATAGGGGGTGGGGTGAGGCATCCCATTTTATGAAAAATTTTATGAAATGTAGTTAAAATATTCCTGAAAGATGGCGTTGCCATGCTTTTAGGTATCTTGGGGACATATGAGTTTCGATTTTCGACTCATTTGTATTAATTGCCGCTGGTAACGTTCCCCAGTAATAAGGTAATATAGAAGGAGGTATTCTAATCTTGCAATGCATGATGGGGGAAACTTGTATCAAGATGTGGAGCCGCCACAAGTGTGTCTAGAATACTAACTAACCGAAACTAAATATTTTTATGCTAATTGTCAAAGTTATTACTCTAGACACCCTTGTGGCCAGGGGCGGACCCCAAGGGTATTTTTGTGTACTGTGGAGATTCCATAACAGTACATACTTAGAAGCAAATTAAATTATTAGAGTTGTTAAAATATATTAATAATTTTAATATTTGGTTTCACCGTTGAAGTTGCTGTATAACCGCAAGGTTTATAAAATACACAGGTGGCCTCATGGTGGCTACGGGACGTATCCAGAAGAAATTCGTACATATCTTCAGACTGATCAATTTCAAAATCCTTCGTATGACGTCATTTTTTTTTTAATGGAGCAACCTGTGTAATTTACAAACCTTGGTATAACCGGACTTGTTCCACGGTTTTCTCCTCTTTGTATAGTCAAAATAAGATTTTTTTGTGAATCATCACAAAGCAGTTACGGAGTGATCCAAAATATTTGATGACCACTGAGGAAGATTGCTTGGCAATCGAAATACGTATCTGGGCAATACGTCACGAATATTTTTGTTTGAACTTCTGTTCAAATTTATGTTGGTGGTATGATTTTTATATATTATTATATTAAATTATACTACATAAATTGGACTGCAATATATTTGATATATTGTATACACACTCTTTGTATTGTTAAATTGAATCCTATTTTTGTCTGTAGTCCAATTTTATACAAAAAAGTTCGGCTCAAGTGTACTTTAGTACACTCACAATCTGACAACGTTGCATTTTCGACTTTGTTTTTAATTTAATTCGCGTTATTTTTGTTAATTGAAGTCTAATATGGTATAATTCTCTCTTTTGTGGCTAAATTTTCATTATGGACCGATTTAATTGCGAATTAAATTAAAAACAAAGTCGAAAATGCAACGTTGCCAGATTGTGGGTGTGCTAAAGTACACATGAGCCAAAAGTTCTTCCATTTGCACCTTTGGACCATTTTTTCGTACGAAAAGAAACGGGTTTCGACGGCCTTTAACCTAAGTTCTTGCAGAACCCAATTTTCTTATTTTTGCACCATACCCATGGACTTGAGGTGACTTGAAACCACTTCCAAGGTTCTGCAATCTCTTCTTGAGTTGGACATAAGTCGCCATCCAATAACTCTTCCAATAACTCAGCGTCTTTAAACTTTACTGATCTACTTTTGCATTTTTTATAACTAATACGAAAATTGCCACTTTTAAAACATCGAAACCATTGTGTAATGTGTATACAATATATTGAATATATTGCGGTCCAATTTATGAAGTATAGTTTAATATAATAATATCCTCAAAAGGGCTCTTTGGAGGAAAAAACTATCAGAAACCACTTTACGTACGATGGAAGGACCAGAAGACCGTTGATCTGCTTTAACTTATTATCCAGGGATTTCCCAAAAAATCGAAAGAATATGGAAACAGTTTGGAGTAAAGGCTAAATATACAACCAAAAAGTTGGGTGGATTTTTCAACGGTTCTAAAGATAAAATTCTGGACATACAAATATTAGGAATTTATGAAATCCCTTGCACGGGCTGTGATAAAAGCCACGTCGGTCAGACTAGAAGACAAATAGGGGTTAGGTATAAGGAACATCTGGCAAACATAAAATATGCAAGAGGCAATATGGCATACATTTGCAGAAGCTAGACTTCCAAAAAGTGTTCTAAAAACCGCACAAACCAATTGGATGCACTCGAAAGCATCGAAATTGTTCAAAGAAAGGGAAAGGTACTAAATTGGGAAAATGGTCCAAATCAAAATTCGGTACTTTTCGGGTTGCTCACGAAGGATTCGGTGAAAGTAAGAAAATTTGGGAACCTCCCCCTCCATAACCACATCGCAAAAAGAGAAAAGCACGACTTATACATTGAGGTAAATCTGGTGATTATTTTGTGAATCATCTCAAAGCAGTTACAGAGTGATCCTAACTACTTGATGATCACTGAGGAAGATTGCTTGGCAATCGAAATACGTATCTGGGCAATACGTCACGAATATTTTTGTTTGAATTTCTTATGTTTATGGTATGATTTTTATATATTATTATATTACATAAATTGGACCGCAATATATTCTATATATTGTATAAACATAATTCTCCGGTTTTCATTGGATGGAGGTTGCACCTTTATGTTAATTGTTACAGTAAATTCCCTTCAAATTTGCGTTTTATGGGGGTACAAAAATTAGAGCACAAAGACAGTATGTCGTTAACACTTTAGCAAAATAGATAATGATATTTGAAGGCAAAAGATAACGTTTTGGTATAAATGTACATAGTTAAAAGATAATCCAATAAAATTTAATCCAAGTTATGCCAAAATTTTCTAATCCCTGCAGACTTATTTGTGGACGTCATACTTTTCGAGGAATTAACGATAAATTCGGGGAATTTTACGGAGATTTGATTTATTTTATGAAATGGTATGACTAAATTAGGCCACATGCATCATTTTTAAATATTGGTTACGGTTCATTGTTGCACCATTGACGTCACGGTTTGTAAAAAAAAACAAGTGGTTGTAATACAGGAAACATATTATATTGGTTATTTGTATGAAAATTAAAAAAAAAAGGAAAATTAAAAAACTTACTTTTGCTAAGGCTCGGGCCATTTCAAATGTGCCGACCGTGTCCATATTAGACGCCATCAGAGGGATTCCCCGATACGTTTGTTTACTATTCCTGAATGTGATTTCCCGGAATAAATTGACCTAAAAATCGAAAGTGTGGAAATTTTTTTTTGATTTTTTTTTGATTTTTTTTTGATTTTTTTTTTTTTTTTTGTAATTGGTGGAAATACATACATCGTTTCGACTTTTGAGCGTTGAACGTTTCGGCCGTAATAGTACATCCTTAAAGTCCAGTTTCACCTCATTGATAATATTAGGCATCCTGTATATGTTGTCCCCTCGGAAAATCCGCAGTCCAAAAGGTTCGTCCGCAGCAAACCGCACTTTTATAGTGGAAAATCGGTGACGCTTGTAAACGAGACCGAGCGATTTGAATGAAAAACGGCCGCCCCACGGTGGTGGGGGGAGGACAACACTTGGAGAAAATACCCAGCACTCTACGATCGTGTCTGTGGAAAACTTAGCCAAGGGGGTGGGGGGGGGGGAAAAAACTTTAAATTTAGCTCTGCCGAAGACGTCAGTGCCAGAACTATTTTCTTTTTTTTTTTTGCGGCTCGTTTTTTTCGAAATTCAATGTCACAAAATTTCAAAATATAAACAAAAACATAGATAGAGCTATAGTCTATACCTATCGCACAATTTGGACTCGAGAATAATTTGCGATGACGTAACAAATGTATAAATATGCCAATGAAATTCGCGTGATTTGTAACGAAATCCGAGTTAGAATGTGCCAAACGGTGGTCGGTGGTCGGCGGTGGCGTGCGATTGTCGTGTGGAAATTGTGCGACTTTTCATTGTTTGTCAAACAATGTTTTCCAGGTCTCGGGAGGCATTACACTCGACGCTCAGCTGTTTTGGTGTGTGCAGCGTGCGTCATTATGCGCCGACGGCCGATGGAAAATGCACATGGGAAACGGGAGACGGCGCGCGTGCGCGCCTCCTCTCACTCGTGGAAAATTCGCGGACGGCTCAGCGCCTCGCAAACAATGGTTCGCGTACCAAAATTAAAACAGTTTGGTCTACTGAAATAATGCAGGATTCTACTTTGAAATTTGATGTAAAGATAAAGAAAAAAAAAACACTAGGAACCAGAAAAGAGACAAGGTTTATAAATTACACAGGTTGTTTCATGAGAAAAAAAAAATGACGTCATACGAAGAATTTTGAAATTTGAATCAGTCTGAAGATATGTACGAATTTCTTCTGAATACGACCACCCAAGAATTATAAAATACACAGGTGGTCTCATGGTGGCTACGTGACGTATCCAGAAGAAATTCGTGCATATCTTCAGACTGATTCAAATTTCAAAATTCTTCGTAAGACGTCATTTTTTTTTTCTAATGGAGCAACCTGTGTAATTTACAAACCTTAGAGACCACCTGTGTATTTTATAAACCTTGGAGAAGAGAGACTTATATATTAGGGAAACCTGGAAGTATTGTGGTTTTTTCAATATATAATTAAAACCCAAAGTTTTATTACAACTTTTGATTTTAAATCAATGACATAATCAGTCTCTATAGTATCAACGTTTTAACATATAGTGTGCAAATTTTTAATCCCATATTAGTGGTGGTGGTTTCCTACGGAAGTCTTACCCCTCCCCGTCTTAGACTCGTAAATTTTCTAATAAGGTGGCAGGGGCTTACCTTAACACCTAATGGAAAGTGAAAAACAAGATCGTCGGAATTATGATACCTTTTTTATCTTTATCTATCTATTATTATAAAGAGGAAAGATTTGATTGTTTGTTTGCTTTGAATAGGCTCCGAAACTACTTGACCGATTTGAAAAATTCTTTCACTGGTGGGAAGCTACACTATTTCCGGTGAACATAGGCTATATTAAATTTTCAAAAAAGTTAGGGATCCATACTAAAACTCCAATAATGTAAACAAAGGTCTGAACAAATTACCAAAAAAAAATTCTTTTATCGCGTGCACTGCGAAAACTATTGGTTATAGAACAAAATAATGTAGTACGATTTTGTAGAACATGTCATTATCTACAAAAAATAGAGCGACAGCATATGTCAAACTTTTATAGTTATGTCACAATAAGTCTTTTTTCATTTTAAAAAATATATATAAATCCCACCACTATAAAAGCTTTTTTGTTTGTACTTTGGGATTAATCCTTATCAAAATAAATGACTTCAAATTTAAGTTTGCTTCAATGCCATTCTATAACTTTTTGAGTTATTCAATTTGAACATTCCATTCGAAAGATATCACAAGTTTAAAAATGTAAGTTATTTGAAAAATGTCGCATGGTCACCGCATTTTACTTATAATTAAGACCAACTTTATTAAACTTGGCGATATTTTTTATTTATGTATAGATGCTGATTGATTTACAGATTATTTGGTCTACGGTAGGTTTACCTACCGTAGGTATACGCAATAGACATACTCTTTTTAGATATTTATAAATATTTTTTGAAAATTAATTGATTATTACAAGGAACAATTTTATTTTTTGCAACAGTTTATGAAATTTGTCTTTTTAAAGTTGACAAAATCGTGTTTTCAGGTATGATTATGTTTTTCGTAAAAGAAATAAGAAAAATATAAATTGTCATATACCACTGCAAATAGCAAATCTTAAAAAGAAATATAATCTACACCTACGTTACGCAGACGAAGTCGCGGGGATCAGCTAGTACGCTATAAGTAATTTTAGGTGAAGTTATTGACGTGCTGGTACTATTGATGACTTTGATATTCGTTGGAGAAGACATTTATTTTTGAAATTGGGAAAGGTAAAAAAATAGGAAAAAAATAAATTTGGAGTTCATAAAAGCAACGGAAGAATTTAAGGAAAAAAACAAATCTAAGGAATGCATTTCCCAAAATGGAATATTTTGCATCCTAAAATAGTATAATGGAGGGATTAAAGACAAGTGTCTCAAAAAATTAAACAGAAAGAATATCCCTTTATAAAAATAAAGAATTGAAATATTTATTTTCACAAATTAAATATTTATTACACGTAGTCAATCGAAATTGATTATCTAATCATTAAATTCGATACAAAGTATTTGATGAATGAATCTTGAGTCATCAAAGAGAGTAAATTCCCCTTTCATTTCATTGATAATATTTACTTTGTAGAATAAGCATAATTTGATTTGGTCATTTCAATTAAATATTTATTTTATATTAACAAAAATGATGCCTCACCGAAAATTACGTGAGCCAATTAGATACAGCGAATTCTAAAGAATAAAAATTCTTTACATTTACATCGCAAAGTCTACCACAGAATTAAATGAACTCCCAAGAAAAAAAAATTCTAATTTAAAAATTGGAAATTTGTGCCAAGTTTAGTGAGTCAAGGTGGAGTTCTATATCTATGACATCTCGAATCTTTTGCAATCGATCGAATCCCTTACATTGGAAACGACCTAGTTGGCTCATCACGTCGGGATAACGATCGAAAAAAGTTCAAGGTTTACGCAAAATCAAAATCATTTACCAACTATTCCATTTGGGATTTGGTAAAATCAAAAATAAATCAGGTGCCAAACAACTTTAGTGATTTATAATGTTTTTGACATTTTGAATTTTCCCGCCATATTTTACCAGTTTTGAATGGGCATTTCTCAAACATATCAAGTGACCTTTGCTTATATGATAAACCATATGCACATTTTCTTTTAATCGATAAAAGACATTATTAAATTGAAGACAAAACTTAAGTTTTAGTTCTGAAAAAGTTTGTTTTTTGACAGAAAAATAAAGTTTAAATTTGAAAGAACAAATGAGAGTTCGAAAACAATGACGTTCGTGACGTCACAGTCCATTGAAGCCGAGATATGTCTAAGCACTCCAGCGCCAATTATAATTCTATTAATAATTCCATAATTAAAAAGGGGATAAAGGATTCAAAACTTTGCTAATTGTTTCAAACACGCAACTTCGTACAAATACCAATTCGAATAAATCAAATTTAATGGGAAATTTGGTCTCCTTGACTTTGGCCTCCTGGCACTAACATACTCCAAACTAATTAAATTTAGGGACAAGGCGGGAGACGCAATGAAAAAAACCTTGATAAAACAAAAGTTGATAAGTATCCAATTTTTATTTTTGAAAAAAAATTTCCAATGGTATTTTAGTTAACTCAAACAATATACAATTATACTAGTCTATGATCCCACTGCAGAAAAGTATAGTGATCGAGTTTATGTTAAAAACCTAACTTTTACGCATATTTATCATCAGGAGTATAAAAATCTACTAGGTTGCCTATCAAAATGTGGCCGCTAATATTTTTAATTAAATTATTTTTAATCGATTTGTGTTTAAAATAAAAAATCGTCTACTTCACGGCAATATATATAAAGACTTTGAAAAGTCAGGGTTGCCGTTGCGCACTTGACCACACCTCTTCGCAGCCAGGTGTAAACAAGTATGATTTTGGGCTCTTTTTACATTCATAACGTACATTTATGATTTATATATCAAATTAAAGTTAATTTTTTTCTCATTATTATGATATACGGTTGCCTAATTAAATCTGGCCGCAAATAAGGGTTGCTGGCTGTTAAAGATGGTAAATATTAAAAATAGAGCTAACGCGTAACACCACCAGTCAGACGAGGACAGCGGTTGGCAGCTGTACAACGTTTTAAAGCCATTGCACATGCGTCGGACTGCTAGTGTTTTCAACCACTCAAGTACTTCCGGAGTATTTTTTGAACAAAATTGTATCAATATCGATTCTCCTACTTTTCCAAATGTTTGTGGCAAAGTAGACCTAATTTGATATAAATAATAGAAACCATCAATGATTTCTATGTCTACTAGTGTGGGTCAAAAAAATCGATTATTTTTTTTTACAAGTGTCACGGAAAAATGGGTTGCCAGACACCTTAAAAAAATTCTGACCAAGTATGAGCTCTTAATTTTAATAGGAAGATCCTCCGCATCGCAGTTTTGTATTTTTTCTCAGTCCAATAGAAAAAAATTCATACCTCATCATTTATCGATTGTACAGAAAAATGTTCTGAAAGAATTTTTTAGGAAATTTAATGCTCTACAAAAAAGGTATTGTATATTTTTTCCGTAAGCCTCACCATTTTAAAGATATTAAGGATTTAATTTTGATTATTTTAAGACAAATTTCATTTTTGTTTATGAATTTTATAACTCGACAATAAATGACTCTTATACAATGCGCAATACAAATTTTTGTTGGAAATTAACTGCTCTATAAAAATGGTTTCTTATGTTTTGGCGATTAAATTAACCGTTCAATAGATATTCCTCATCAAACTTTCATGTGTACGGGTTTTAAAAGTTTTTGATGAGATATTCGAAAAATTTCAATTCAATTTTTAATTTTTGAGAAAATTTACACGAATTTTAGTTTTTATCAACTGAGAAACTTCAAAATATTTTTTTATGCTTAAGTATATTTGTCTCCATTTAAAAAAAAATAAATTGTACATTATTTATCGCTTAGTTAAATATTTATTAATAAAAAAAGTAAAGTTTTCATTATACATATAGTACGACTAGCTGATCCCCGCGACTTCGTCTGCGTAACGTAGGGGTAGATTATATTTTCTTTTCAGATTTGCTATTTGTAGTGGTATATGAAAATTATTATTTTTCTTATTCTTTTTATTTCTGTTAGATACGTAAGCCATTACGCTATTAACATCAACTATGTGTATTACATACATAAAGGTTTATATTTCAAAGAGGCAATTTTTTAAACTTTAAATTGAATTTATTGTGCTTTTTATCAGTTCAACTAAAAATATTTTTACAGATTATTTTCTAACTTTAAATTACCTTTCCAATGATATATAACTCACCTGTCTAGTGTAAAAATATCTGTTTTCATCCCTAGGGAATACCTTCCCTTGTTATTTTTTTGGAATGATAAGTAGCCTATAGTCTGTGGTCAATTGTGTTGTATCTTAATACAAAATTTCATTAAATTCGGTTGTTCCGTTCTTTAGTTAAATCGGGACACACAGACAGACAGACAGACAAAAATTTTAAAAATGTTTAATTTGGAATAAGGGCCTCTTGAAACAAATATTTACCCTAAAATAGGGTTCAAAATCGAAATGTAGACAGACGTAAGAATTTTATGTATTAGTATAGATATATTTCAGTATTAGAGAAAAACAATGTCCAATTAGTTATAAAAAAAGTTTTTGTATTTCAATTTTCAAACAATTTTTTGTTGTAAGTTGGGTAATTTTTTCATTGGTCTTTGACAACTGTTCTTTAAAATCTTTTTGATTTTTCCTTGCAGCACACTTTAGATCAGAGATGGCTATGCTTTTCTTCGAATGAAGTTAGGAATAAATAAAAACCCCAATTTTAATTGAATGAAAATAGGTACAATTTTTATTCATCTGCATAATAAATACATAATCACTAGAAATAACGCCTGTCAACCTTTTTTAATTGTTACAATTTTTTTGGACAATAATCACTTAAGCTCTAATTCGCTTCATATCAAATATTCATACAGTACGCTTAGGACGGTCCTGGATTTCAACAATTGGTAATTAATAAATTCTATTTAACATGTAATTAATATATTCGCTAGTTAATTATTTCTCATCAATCACTAGGAATGAGGTGCGCTTTTTTTTTGCTTTTTTTGGAAATTTGAAGCTTCTGGATTAATGAAAAAAATCACTACGGATGTTGGATCTAAACTAAACCGGAAACTAAACTTTTCGGTCACGCTTCAACGTATTCCCTTGGACTGCTTGGATACCTTGACTTCCGGGTGCCCGTGTATTTTTGATACAGGCCTTCGGTCCCATTAGATGATCTTTCCAGTTGAGATCACCTTGCGGAACATTACAATGGCACAGCGGACATTTTGTGTGGGCCGACAGGGCTTCTGTAACAAAATATGCAGAAATTTCTGGAGTTAAATCGCAAGGGTACGTTCTTCTTCCATTCTCTTAATGTGTGGTAAAAGTTTTTCGTCATTGATGCGATAGATACAGTTGTAGCATTTGTACATCCAGCGTAACGGCAGTATAAAGATGGCGATGGTTTTGTGCCAGCAAATAGAACAGGTGAATTTCGGTTCGGGATTGTAGGGCAGATTGTTTTCGTTCAGATACAGACTAATGATTCGGGTGGTTTGAAACGATAACAGTTCCATGTGGGATTTGGTGAAATATGTGTCGGATGTCAAAACATTCGCATGGTAATCGAAATCTGCCATTTTGTAGTTTGACACTTATAGTTTGGATCTGTTTGATTATTTTATAGCAACCAAATAATCACTAGGTGGTGGAATTTTATTTGGACCCACAAGTTACTTGGTAACTTGGTTACTTGGTACTTAGTTTACTTGGTAAGGTGGAATTGTGGACATTAGAATTCTATAGTAATTCAGAAGAAAAAAAAAAAAAAAGGAAATAGTTTGATCCTATACTCCATGGAGTAAAATCCTTGACAGAAGAAAGATCTTTGGGTCTCCTTCAGCACATTTTTTAATATCCACGATCCCCCGCTTGAAGACAAGGAAAAGAGAAGCAGTTCAATAGAAGAGATACCCAGGGACCCAAGGAACCCAAGGGACCAACCAAGACTTCATTTTCTATTTGAAAAAAATAAGACCACGACCGCCCTCTATGATACCATTTAATAGTCAAAATAAGGTTTTTTCGCTGACTTTGAACAGTTATACTGTGTATACAATATATAAAATATACTGCAGTCCAATTTATGTAGTATAATTTAATATAATAATATATAAAAATCATACCACCGACATAAATTTGAACAGAAGTTCAAATAAAAATATTTGTGACGTATTATGTGATGTATTACATCCTGGTAATAAATAATAATAATAATTACCCAGATACGTATTTCGATTGCCAAGCAATCTTCATCAGTGGTCATCAAGTAGTTTGGATCACTCCGTAACTGCTTTCTGATGATTCACAAATTTGTGATGATTCGTGAATCATCACAAAGCAGTTACGGAGTGATCCAAACTACGTGATGACCACTGAGGAAGATTGCTTGGCAATCGAAATACGTATCTGGGCAATACGTCACGAATATTTTTGTTTGAACTTTTGTTCAAATTTATGTTGGTGGTATGATTTTTATATATTATTATATTAAATCATACTACATAAATTGGACTGCAGTATATTTTATATATTGTATACACCATTGAATAGTTTTAATGTCCAAAATTCCATCTTAGCTACTGGATTCCCTAATGGCTGGGAATAGTAGGATCCTTAATAGTTGAATAATCCTCCTCTTCTAACTTAATCCTTAAAATTTAAAAATATCCCAAAACTTTATATCTATAACTTCGTATTCTTCTTGAATACTTTGGCAATTTTATTAAAAAAAAAAAATAATGTAAAACACAGAAATCGATTTGCAGCCCTACGCAGGGCTTTAAAAGCTTTAAAACAAATGAATTTAAGGGAAATACAGAACTTAATCAATACAAGGAAAATTATTTTAATTTATTATTTAAAAAAACTTCAATAAAACTTTGGATCTCCAATAGGAAATTATAGTTGTTTGTAATTCCCCTGGTTGTATTTTTCCGTAGGAAAACCGTCGGTTTAAAGTATAAAATTGAGATAATACTTCACCTAATGATTTTGAATACACTTTAAATGCATTGGTTTTAACTTTTGGTAAGAAATTCGTGTTAAACTCAAATAGTAAATTAGAGTATTATGTAATTCCCCTGTTTGCGTTGTTCCTATGAAAGATAATTGATTAGAAGGGAAAAAATAGGATAAATCTTCATCTGAAGATTTTAAAAGATCCTCAGATGCATTGGCTTTAATTTTGGGTGGAAAAATTTGCTAAAAACTTTGTTAATTCGATTGAAAAATGCATTTATATGTAAACATATAGCAATCGATTTGAGGCCCTTCATAGGGTCGTCAAATGCTTCGAATTCAATGAATTTGAAGAAGTAGGTCCATTACAAAATTTAATCAACACAACGAAAAATAACTAATCCGAAATTTCGGGTTTTGTTCCCAAATATTAAAGCAGAGTATTTTGTAATTCCCCTGTCCGGATTATTTGCATTAGCATTAAAACCAATGAATTTTGGGAAAATGAGATATAAAACTTAATCAAAATGAGGAAAAGTATTTTAATTTAAAATTTCAACAAGCCACAATAAATCTTTGGATCTCTAGAAGGAAATTATAGTTTTTTGTAATTCCCCTGGCTGCGGTTTTCCTATGGAAAATAATCGACTTAAAAAGTAAAAATGAGATAATTCTTCATCTAATGCTTCTGAATTATTCTTTAAATGCATTGGTTTTTACTTTTGGTTGGAAATTTGTTTTAATCTCAAATTGTAAATTAGAGTGGTATGTAATTCCCCTGTTTGGGTCATGGGGTGGTCAAAGGCTTCAAATTTAATGGATTTGGAGTAATGGGTCCATTACAAAATTTAATCAGAACGACGAAAATCAACTGAACCCGAAATTTTAGGACAAATTAATTAGTCTTGTTCACAAATACTAAAGCAGAGTTTTTTGTAATTCCCCTGTCTGGATTATTTGCATTAGCTTTAAAAGACATAAATTTTAAAGGAAATGAAATATAAAACTGAATTAAAACGTAGAAAAATGTTTTAATTTGAAATTTAAAAAACCACAGTAAATCTTTAGATCTCCAATAGGAAATTAAAGTTTTTTTGTAATTCCCCTGGTTGTGTTTTTCCGTAGGAAAATAGTCGATTTAAAGTAAAGTATAAAATTGAGATAATACTTCAGCTAATGATTCTGAATTCACTTTAAATGCTTTGGTTATAACTTTTAGTTGGAAATTCGTGTTAATCCCAAATAATAAATTATAGTACTATGTAATTCCCCTGTTTGCGTTGTTCCTACGAAAGATACTTGATCGAATGGAAAAAAATGAGATAATTCTTCATCTGAAGATTTTAAAAGATCCTCGAATGCATTGATTTTAATTTTGAATGGAAAATCTGTTGAAAACTATCAATTAGAATAATTGCAGAGCTTTTTGTAATTCCCCTGTCTGGATTATTTGCATTAGCTTTATAACAAATAAATTTAGGAAAATGGAATATAACATTTAATATAAATGAGGAAAAGTATTTTATTTAAAAATCTAAAAAAACCACAATAAATCTCTAGATTTCCAATAAAAAATTATAGTTCTTTGTAATTCCCCTGGCTGTATTTTTCCTATGGAAAATAATCGATTTTAAGTATAAAAATGAGATAATTCTTCATCTAATAATTCTACAATACAAATTAAATGTATTGATCTTAGCTTTTGGTTGGAAATTTGTTTTAATCTCAAATAGTAAATTAGAGTATTATGTAATTCCCCTGTTGGCATTGTTCCTTAGGAAGATAATTGATTGAATGGGCAAAAAAGGAAAAGTTCTTCATCTGAAGATTTTAAAAGATCTTTAGATGCATTGATTTTAATTTTCGGTGGAAAATCTGTTAAAAATCTAATCCAATTCGGATAAAAAATACATTTATATGTAGACATACAGAAATCGATTTGCTACCTTTTGTAAATTTGTTATAGGCTTCAAATGTAATGAATTCGATGACGTAGGTCCATTAAAATTTAATCAGAACAACGAAAAGTACCTAAATTTGAAATTTCAGTACAAAATAATGAGTCTTTTGTTCTCAAATACTAAAGCAGAGCTTTTTGTAATTCCCCTGGCTGGGTTATTTGCATTAGCTTTAAAACAAATAAATTTTAGGAAAATGGAATATAACATTTAATAAAAATGAGGAAAATTATTTTATTTTAAAGTTTAAAGAAATCACACAAAATCTCTAGATCCCCAATAGGAAATTATATGTTTTTTTGTAATTCCCCTGGTTGTGTTTTTCCGTAGGAAAATAATCAATTTAATGTATAAAATTGAGATAACACTTCATCTAATGATTTTGAATTCACTTTAAATGCATTGATTTTAAGTTTTGGTTGGAAATTCGTGTTAATTTCAAATAGTAAAGTATTATGTATTAGAGTATTATGTAATTCCCCTGTTGGCATTGTTCCTACGGAAGATGATTGATTGAAAGGAAAAAATGGGATAGGTCTTCATTTGAAGATTTTAAAAGATCATCAGATGCATTGGTTTTAATTTTGGGTGGAAAAATTTCCTGAAAACTTTGTTAATTCGATTAAAAAATTCATTTATATGAAAACATATACCAATCGATTTGAAGCCCTTTGTAGGGTTGCCAAAGGCTTTAAATGTAATGAATTTGAAGAAATGGGTCCATTATCAAATAATCAAAATGGCAAAAAATAACTGAATCCGAAATTTCAAGACAAAATAATGAGTTTAGTTCTCAAATACTAAAGCAAAGCATTTGGTAATTCCCCTGTCTGGATTATTTGCATTGGCTTTACAACCAATGAATTTTAGGAAAATGAAATATAAAACTCCATCACAACGAGGAAAATTACTTTAATTTGAAATTAAAAAAAAAAACAATAAATCTTTGGATCTCCAATAGGAAATTTTTGTCGCTTGTAATTCCCCTGGCTGTGGTTTTCCTATGGACTTACAAGTGTTAAAATGGCTTCAAATTTAATGGCCCCATTAAAAAATTTAATCAGAACGACGAAAAGTAAAAGAGTCTGAAGTTTTTGGACAAAATAATGAGTCTTGTTCTCAAATACTAAAGTAGAGTATTTGGTAATTCCCCTGTCTGGATTTTTTGCATATGGTAAATCCGGATTGTCGAATATGTATATTTGTTGTGGCCTCTAAAGAGATGTGCCCAATCGAAAATTTGTGTACGTAAACCAATTGTAAATCATCGATTATTGGAAAAAAAATCCATGGACAGTTCTGTGGTAAATAGCTGGTTTTAATTGATCAAAATAATGGGAAGTTTCCTTACCAATACATTCCATTGAACTGACATGAACCACATAATCGGACAATGGTATGGCCTCTCGACATCTTCGACACTGTCGATAGGATTGACTGTTATCACATTCCAGTAAACGATGGATGGTCAACGTCGAAATTTCCACCACCTGATCACAGTCAACGCAACGTGTCAACATTGGACACCATCGCCAATAATGGGAATTCAACTGATCATCCGTAAAATAGTTGGGACGTGATGCCACTGAACTGCCAAACGAAAATGCATCACTTCCGTTACAATTCGAATCGGGTTTCGAACAAAAAATACACTGTCTAAAAACAAACAGAAATTTTATTGGGGAAGTCGAAGAATATGCAAATTTTTACTTGTATCCATCTTTTTGGGAGTAGTCACTAGGAGATGGTGAAGATACTCCGCTGGTGGTACTTGAAGCACTGTTTCGCTTATCAATTTCCTCATGGTTTTTATTATCCTCGACCTTTTCGACTTCTCCTCCAATTGTATTCCGTCGCATTTGATAATATTCGTTATCGTCTTTAAATGTTGTACGTCTTTCGGTGCTTGATCCAGCTTCGTCGAAAACTATCTTTTGTTCCAAATCATTTTCGAATCTCACCGACAAACAGTCTTCTTCTCCGTCATTCAAAAGTTTCGTACTATACATTGACTTGCTTTCCACCAACTTACTGGTAGGAATTTCGGAACTGTACCGATTAAATTCTCCTCCGTCACTGGAAATAATATACGAAGACGTAACATTACTGGAACTCTTGCTTTTCGTGACAGTATTGGAGATGATGTTATCATTGAACGACGTAAAACTTTTATTCTTTTCGAGCAAATCTTTTTTGCGCTGCAAAATAAATCACTGGGTAATTGATTTTTTGGTATTGAATTTCTCAGAGGGAACAAGTAAAATCTTATTTTATAAACTGTTTGATATCTACGAATTTCAACTGTATACCAAATTTGGAAAAAATAAGATTTTACTTGAGTGGTTCGTCACTCACTTGTAAATCGACTTTGTCGAATTCATGGTACAGATGACGATAGAGGAGATTGCGGCGCGTTATTTCGTCATCCGGAGGAAGTTGTTTGCGGACAAGCCGCGGATTGACTTTGTAGACCAGTAGAAGAACTCTTTCGGCTACTTTTCGTACCGGTTCGGCGGGATGGTGCAAGCCGGATGAGCCAAATTCGGCCAAAACTCGACATGTAAGTCCACTGAAATTATTTATCGTAAAGTCTCTGATTTTTTTTCTCTAAGTTTTAGTTACCTTTGCTTATCGGTTGATATTCCATGGTTGAGAATCAGTTGTTCGACCATTTCGATTCGACTCTGGGCAAGACGAGGATGTGTGCTACTGCTCACCGGTCGGGTGAGATGCACCGGAATCAAGTGGAGTTCCCGGACTTGTTCGCAATCGGCCATGCTGAGAATGGTGTGAATTGCCATGTTGTGAATTCGTGGCGTTGGATCGCCGCTTTTGGCCAACAATTCCGGGAGTAGGCGATCGACGCTTCGTGCAATTTCAGTCTGTGAAACTCTAAATTTTCTTTATCATCTGAATCTAAGAATAATACTATTAAGATCCACCAGGACGAGGTTGGGTATACCCAAGGTTTATAAAATACACAGGTGGCCTCAGGATAATATCCTGTGAATATAGGGGGTGGGGTAAGATATCCCATTGAAGCAAGCTTTCAAAGCTTGCTTAGCAATTTTATGAAATGTAGTTAAAATATTCCTGAAAGATGGCGTTGTCATGCTTTTCGGTATCTTAGGGACATATGAGTTTCGATTTTCGACTCAGTTTCCATTAATTGTCATTGGTAAAGTTCCTCTGTAATAAGGTAATATAGAATAATGTATTCCAATCTTGCAATGCATGATGGGGAATGTTTAAAGATGTGGCGCCGCTACAAGTGTATCTAGGATACTAACTTTGAAAGTTAGCATAAAAGCAAGGTTTATAAAATACACAGGTGGCCTCATAGTGGCTACGTGACGTATCGAGAAGAAATTCGTACACATCTTCAGACTGATTCAATTTCAAAATTCTTCGTATGACGTCATTTTTTTTTTCTAATGGAGCAACCTGTGTAATTTACAAACCTTGGGGTGTACCTCGATACCTGCAGATCATGTAAACTAGTACAGTAATATGCAAGGGAAATTATCTCCCATTTCATGTACTGGAATGTATTCAACCTATCACAGCTAGGCGTAGCTAGGTAACCAAGGGCTCTGAGGCAAATTAAAAAATAATTGGCAAAATTATTATTAATAGATACTAAAATTGGCCTTCGTGGTCCCCGAAATGATTTGGACTATGAGTTGGACAGTGCTGACTATAACTATTTGAAGAGTTATTATGGAATTTTTTTATTTAAAAAAAAAGCAATAGTCAAAGGGTTAACTTTTAGTGCTCTTTTCTGGATTCAAGAGCGTATTTCCAGGGCTTCAAGATCAGTGGCGTAGCTAGGTAACCAAGGGTCCTGGGGCAAATTAAAAAAATGGGGCCCCACTGCTATGTAAGCTGATTAGGTTTTATCAAATAAAAATATGAAATATACAAATACTTTAAAAATGCTAAGCTACTTAAGCTCTATTTTGTGCACTGCAGGGCAGGTAATAAAAATATTAAACAGTAACAATATAAATTACAATTAATACTTGGTGTAGGTTTGGCTAATAAAACGAAATAGAGAAAATTCAAGGGTTTATTATATAAAGGTCGGGCCTACCAACTGACTAAATAACAATTATATTTATAATTTTTTCCTAGCTTTAGTTTTCGCAAAAGTATCAATGACTTCGTTTAAATCCAGGCTTGATCTGGTTTTGTTTTCAATTGCTATTAGCGATAAATATCGGAGTCGAGTTTGGTCCATTTTATTTCTTAAATAATTTTTTATTATTTTTAATTTGCTAAATGACCTTTCAGCTGCTGCAGAAGTGACAGGAGTTGTAAAGAATAATAACATTGCTGTAAATACTTCCGTTAGGTCGCCTTCTAGCACTCCATATTTGCTCATTATTTCCTTACATAATTGGTGAACTTCCAACTGAATTTCCAAAAGTTCAGTTCGATCGAGATTTCCAGTAAGGATTCGAGGGCCCCCTGTGCTTGAGGGCCCCGGGGCACTTCTCCGTCTAGCTCCTAGGTAGCTACGCCACTGACCACAGCCATCGGTTTCCCTTGGAGAGAAATAAGGAGTAAAGTTCTTAAAGTGACAACTTTTGAGCGACAAATTCAAGCATTTCTTATTTGGTTGCACCCATTGAGATGAATCGCTAGAGTAACCGTGCTCCATTATTCCATAAACCTTCTCCTGAATTTCCCGAATGTTCTCTCTATCCCCTCTAACAACGGCTACGAGAAACGAGGTAGGGGCTCGGTGGCATTTATCAGCATTTATTACATTTTTGACGGATTTATGACCAGGTTTATGTTTATATAATATTATTTCATATTATATAATATAATTTAATATTATATAATATAATTCCATGGCTAAAAAGTACGAATTCAATTAATTTAAATAGAGCTATGAATTATACCAATCATACCTATCACAACTGACCACGTGCTGTTTATACAATAACCTCAAAAATTAATCAAAAATGGAAGAAAATGCTTAATCAGTATTGCCAACCTAGTACATGTGAAATAAGGTAGGGGCTCGACAAGGTTTATAAAATACACAGGTGGTCTCATGGTGGTTACGTGATGGATACTTGACGTATCCAGAAGAAATGCGTACATATCTTCAGACTGATCAATTTCACAATTCTTCGTATGACGTAATTTTTTTTTCTAGTGGAGCAACCTGTGTAATTTGCAAACCTTGGGGGCTCGAGGGCATTTATCTGTATTTATTATGGTATTATTATTATGGTACAGAAATGCAGTGCCTTAATCTCGGAAAATTCAAAACTTGTTTCTTATCGTACTATACCTAGTGGCGTAGTTACCTAGGGGCTAGGCGGGGCAGTGCTCCGGGGCCCTTGAATCCTTACCAGAAATCTCGATCGAACTGAACTTTTGGAAAGGATCTAGCAGGATCCTCATGGCGAGTTGGTCCCCAAGTAGGGACCTATGTCGAAACTTATGTTAAAAATATCGGCTTGATATACAAACACATTTTATATACTTTTCACGACCAAATTCCTCTTTGACTTTGAGATATGGGCAAAAATGTCTCCCCGCATGGCTATTTTTCAAAGTTATATATCTCAAAAACTAATTAAGCTAGAGAAGTGAAACCAACGCTAGGCTTTAGATTATTTTGCAGAGTATATCATATATTTTTTTGAAATTTTTAGAAAAAAAAAAATTATACAAAAAAAATCACAAAAACAAATGAAAAAATTTTTTTTTATGTGTTCTCTGAAAATGACAATCACGAAAAAAATATATTTTATGCTTCTACATGAGGACAATAACTCATAAAAATTGCGTAAAAAAATAGTTGGTGCAACATCTTGAAAAAAAATGAAATGTGATTTACGCCTAATAGTGTCCCTCGGTTTTATTTTTTTTCGAAGTGTTTCACCAACTTTTTTTTCACAAAACTTCAATAAAAAATAGGCCACATATAGGAGTAAAACATATATTATTTTCATAATTGTAAGTCTAAGGAAACATAAAAAAAAATATTATTTTTTTTGGGTTTTTTATTTACTCTTAAAATGATTACTTTCAAGATCAAAATAATTGATCCCAAAAGAAAAAAAACTGCTAGGGTTCAATTTTTATTAAAATAAGAATAAAAAAAATTAACGTCACTGTTATAATTTATTACAACTGGAATATTATGAACCTAAAATAATTTAGTTAGTATCTCTTAGTACGCAGAATTCTGGATAATTATTGTTCATATGAAAAATAACAAATAAAACCTCTTGCATGAGAACAATATCCCACTGTAAAGTTTCTATTGGAGAATCACAGAAAAAACGAAAAATACTGTTGCAATCTTTGCCATTCGAAATATAATCATTGTATATACGACCGTCTTTGCTATTTATACATATGTCTTGATTTTACTTCTACCCTAATGATATATGGTACTTATTTTGGATATTGATTTAAAATATTTTTTGAAAGTTCATTTTTATTCGTCCACTTTAGGTAGAACCTATAAAATTTTTGGTATTAGCCAGAGAATAGTATTCTTTGCTAAACGAAGAAAACCAAATAATTCAGATGCCGTCAATATGTACCTAGAATTAATTGAAGATGCATAGTATTTCAGTTGTAATAAATTATAACAGTGACGATAATTTTTTTTATTCTTATTTTAATAAAAATTGAACACTAATTGTTTTTTTTTCTTTTGGCATAAATTATTTTGATCTTGCAAGTAATGATTTTAAGAGTAAATATAGAAAAACAAAAAAAAAAAAACTAAAAAAAATTTTTTTTTTTGTTTCCTTAGACTTACAATTATGAAAATAATATATGTTTTGCTCCTATATGTGGCCTATTGTTTATTGAAGTTTTGTGAAAAAAAAGTTGGTGCAACACTTCGAAAAAAAATAAAACCGAGAAACACTATTAGGCGTAGATCATATTTTATTTTTTTTCAAGGTGTTGCACCAACTATTTTTTCACGCAATTTGTATGAATTATAGAGCTCATGTAGAAGCGTAAAATATATTTTTTTCGTGATTGTCATTTTCAGAGAACACATAAAAAAAATATTTTATTTGGTTTTTGGATTTTTTTTTGTATAATTTTTTTTTTTCTAAAAATTTCAAAAAAATATATGATATACTCTGTAAAATAATCGAAAGCCTCGCATTGGTTTCACTTCTCTAGCTTAATTAGTTTTTGAGATATATAACTCTGAAAAATAGCCATGCGGGGGGACATTTTTGCCCATATCTCCAGGCCAAAGAGGAATTTGGTCGCGAAAAGTATATAAAATGTGTTTGTATATCAAGCCGATATTTTAACATAAATTTCGACATAGGTTCCTATTTGGTGTCCAACTCGCCATGTGGATCCTGCTAGACCCTTTAAAACTTTTTCCTTATCGCCCCACATCCAATTAACTTTAGGTAAAAAATAATACATTTTTCTCACCTTCCTAGGATAAATTCAGTAAAAAACAATCGGATAACTTCTGCAGAAAGACTATACACGGAGAAGACTTTATCGCGTAATGCTCGATGCAACAAGAAGATGGCGGCTCGCGCCGTTTTATTGGCCGTATGCGTTGGATTCGAATCATAATTTCGAAGTTCATCTTTCAAACGATTCAATCCATCCTCCTTATCGGAAAATTGTTTCGAATAAAACTTTTCGACCAACTCGTTTCCAAAGACCAAGATCGGAAGGGCCGCCTGCTTTTTTTCCCGATCGTTTAGTTTGGAAAGAATTTTGGTTTCCGGTGGATTTTCCATGTGGCATTCGCGAAGAAAATCGTTTGTGTGGGAACTAAAATTTGATGTAAGTTGGGTTATATGAATTTTATTATTTTTATTAATTTTACTGTCGTAATGCAGGAACGGTTCGTTCTTCATAGGCTTCAAACGATGATTTTCCGGATCCGGAAGATTTGTTGCGTCGTCGCAAAGAGTTACCTCGTGGATTGTTATTGTTGGTAGGACTACTTTTGCCGGTTCCGGGACTTCTAGGACGTGTCAAGTGGTGTAACGGGGATGCAATAGCTGGAGATCCCGTCACTGCTTCTCGAGACGAACTTCGAATTGGAACTTGCAAAGATGAATTAATTCCATTGGGAGGCGGAGGTGATAAAATATTGGAATCTGAAGTTCCTGTCATTGTCAAAGTTGCTAATTCCGCATCGGTATATTCATCATTAACAGCATTTGGCTACAAATATAAGCAATTAAAACACATTTTTTTTTTTGCAGAAATACTTCGACAAACCCCATTGGTTTCCAGCAATAAATGAACTTGCAGTTGTTGATAGATTTGTTTCCGGAAATCATCTCCTTGAGTTTTCTTACGTCTTGCCCGTTCATAATCCTCCATATCGATCGCATGTCGTTTTTCCAAGTCATACTTGCCCAATTTTTCGCCCGCTTCCCGCAGCTTTTCGATGACGATTTTGAGCTTTCGTGCATATTCAAAACGTTCTTCTTGAACGGCTTTTTGTTTGTTTAAGTCCAATTTACGGATGTAGTCGGCGACTTCGATGTCGACGTACATTTCGAAGGCGAGATCATCGTACGGAGAGAAAGTGTAAGCTTGAGACGAGACGGTAACTTTTTCTGGTTCGTTGGAATTGGAATCGCTAAGCGATTCGTTTAATTCGGTTCCCAAAATATTAATCGCTATTAAACTAACCTGGAAAACAACAGAAGCTATGAAAATATAAAAATCGTAGTAATTAGATTGATGAAAAGAACATTTTTGGCTTTTGTGATCTTTTTGGAGCTTCAAAAATCCTGAATTCTTTCAATGCAATATGCGGTTCATCTAAAATTACTATAAAAGTTATATTTCATCTACTTCTTTTTATTCGTTATTGAAGTAATACTTCTTAACCGGTGTTTTGAAAAAAAAAATAATGAAACTGAATTGTTTAGTTAAAATGAGGCGTTAAAGCGTGCTTTAAAGTAACAGTATGAAGTTGGCAATCGGTTAGCGAGAAAAAACGGTTCAAGCGGGCGAAATCTGGCCGATTTTTGGGAGCGATATGCATAGTAGTAAGACGATTAAAACACTTTATCGTATCGATCAAGTTAAGCCAGCATTCGCATATGTTTTTTGTTTATTGGAAGAGGATTCGATTATCCCGAACAATCCCGAATCAGATACGAAGTTATATAGCTAGCGAATAGTTAAAAACAGTCAAATCAATTAAAACCTTTAAGTGGCCCATACATGGTCAATATTTTTGTGCAATGTGGGTTGCATAATATATTGACGGCGGTTCCTAGATGATCGATATTATTGTACAATATATTGGTTTGTGCAAAAAATTGTATTTTGTATTATATGGGGCGAAATATTGATGGTTGTGCAATATAATTAATTGCATATTGTAATTGACATTGTAATTGCATTTTCACCATTTTCACTTGGTTGGAATGTGATCGGTATTCAAGGTTTTATTACCTGTGTATACAATATATAGAATATATTGCGGTCCAATTTATGTAGTAAAATTTAATATAATAATATAAAAAAATCATATCATAAACATAAATTTGAACAGAAGTTCAAACAAAAATATTCGTGACGTATTGCCCAGATACGTATTTCGATTGCCAAGCAATCATCCTCAGTGGTCATCAAGTAGTTTGAATCACTCTTTTCACATGAATCATCACAAAGCAGTTACGGAGTGATCCAAACTACTTGATGACCACTGAGGAAGATTGCTTGGCAATCGAAATACGTATCTGGGCAATACGTGACGAATATTTTTGTTTGAACTTCTGTTCAAATTTATGTTTATGGTATGATTTTTATATATTATTATATTAAATTATACTACATAATTGAACCACAATATATTCTATATATTGTATACACAGTATAATTGTTCAAAGTCGGCGAAAAAAATCTTATTTTGATTTTATTACCTGTTTTTAACCCTTGAAAGATGTGTTAATTGCATTTTCACACTATGCTGGAATGTGTCCATTTTTATGGGTTTCGGTACTCAAGGTTTTATTACCTGAATTTAACTCTCGAAAGATGTGTTGATTGTATTTTCACACTTTGTTGGAATTTGTCCATTTTTATGCATTTCGGTATTCAAGGTTTTATTACCTGTTTAATCTTCGAAAAATATGTTAATTACATTTTCACACTAAGTTGGAATTTGGTCGGTTTAATATATTCTGGTATTCAAGATTTTATTACCTGATTTTAACCCTCGAAAAATATGTTAATTGCATTTTCACACTAGATTGGAATGCGACTGGTTTTTACACAAAACGAATTTTGATGCATAATACAAACTGATGAAAGTTTTGCAATTGTACTTTGTAGAAGGTCACGAACAGATCAGTCTACGACAATGGTTCTTAACTTTATTGGAAGTATAGATCAACACTATTTCCATATGCGCATTCACCGATCTCTTCTGAATTGGAAAAATATTTTTTATATATTGCTACATTGAGGCACAATATTGATAAAAACATTATGAATTCATCGAACCCGCGAGACTGACTTATCGAACCTCTGGTGTTCGATTGAACCCAGGATAAGAACCACAGGTCTAAGACCCTCAGATTCGTTGCGCAGGCTCCATGGTTTGTCACAAACCAGGACATTCACAAAAACTTTCAGGTGGCCTCTGTAAGGGAGGAGATCGCCAAACATAGTACAAAACATCAAAAGATATTAAGCTATAATGTCAATTATCTGGCAATCAACCTACTAAACAATGATGCATTCCATTCCTGGAATCGTCATACCGAAAATAAAAACACCAAACTCACTACTCTTAAGTAACGGATTTCCTTGTTGTCCAAGGATAAATTAACAAAATAAATATAATTAAAAAAAAATACTGTTGAGGATGAAGCGTTACTTTAAATTGAAACAATTCAATACATTGATATAATTGGGTAAATAAAATATGCAATCACTATTGTATGAATATAATTTTTAGGACCATAGGACCAATAGGATTGTTTATACATATCTATACATGATATTTTATGGCAACAATCTATTTTTATATGGTAAAGGCTTTTGATAAGTATTTTTCAAAGATGTGACCAAATCTGTTAATTCGGTTAAAAAGTTAATTGATATAATATGTAATATTAGACTGATTCAAAAAAAAAATGATTTTTTTTTCTTAATTATATCGAAAATATTGTTGGGAATCACACAAAAAAATCCTGTGAAAGTTTAAGCTCCTAATATTAATATTAAGACGTGCCGCATCGCAAATTTCGATTTTCCATTTAAATAACATGGGAACAATATTCTCTTGCACTTTGGAATTTTATAGCTCACGTTGGTGACAATATTTCGGAATGACCAAGATATATTCTTGTAGAAAATTGAATGATCTACAAAAAAGGTCTCGTACAAGTTTTTGATATATTTATTCCTTCAAAAGTTAGTCGAGGTCAAAGTTGAACTAAAGAGAAATTTTAATATTTTTTCAAATTTTTGACGCAACCATCAATTTTATGAGAAAATTTTATAGGACTTTTTTGTAGAGTACATTTTTTCCTATAACTTATTTCTATAAAAGTTTTTGATATTTTTCACAGGTGCTAATTTATTAGGTGTTATTCACAGGTGTTATTTAATTAAAATAAAAAAAATAATTTTTATGTTAAAAATATAATAATTCAGGGAATTTTCAGTTTAATGCAAGTAACTTAGAACCTGTAAAAAATATTAAAAACTTTTACAGAGATAAGTTATAGGAAAAAAAGTGCTCTACAAAAAATGTCCTATAAAATTCTCATAAAATTGATGGTTGCGTCAAAATATTGAAAAAATATTAAAATTTCTCTTTAGTTCAACTTTGACCTCCAATAACTTTTGAAGGAATAAATATATCAAAAACTTGTACGACACCTTTTTTATAGATCGTTCAATTTTCTACAAGAATATACCTTAGTCATTTCAAAATATTGTCACCAACGTGAGCCATACAATTCCAAAGTGCAAGAGAATATTGTTCCCATGTTATTTAAAAGGAAAATCGAAATTTGCGATGCGGCACCTCTTAATATTAATATTAAGAGCTTAAACTTTCACACGATTTTTTTTTTGTCATTCCCAACAATATTTTCGATATAATTAAGAAAAAAAAAATTCATAATTTTTTTTTTGAATCAGTCTATTATACAGGATATTTTATGGCAACAATCTACTTTTATATGGTGAAAATTTTGAATAAGTATTTTTCAAACATGTGACCCAATCTGTTAATTCGGTTAAACGGTTAATTCATATAATATGTAATATACATTTTGTATAAGTAACCAAATGTGTAAACGTATAGTGTCTATGCATAAATAGCCAATTTAATATTTTATTTGAAACCCAGTTACATTCCGCGAAATATTCACAGCCCAACACTGACACAACTGGCAAAATTAGTAATTGAATGACATCGAAATGACAGTTGAAACTAATGACATGGTAGTTCAAATTTGAGCTAATTATTATTATATTTGTATTCCACTGACAGGGATGTAATTAAAATTTTATATTCTTTGTCCATGTCTTTGCCGCAACACATTCGTTTTCTATTATGTATTTTGATATTGAAAGTAATTTGTGTTTAAAATTGTACCATATTTTAGTAATCACAAATCTTTTAACTGGTGTATATGTTATAACTAGTTCAGGCACTACCGGAAGAGGCTTTTTTTTATATCAGAAGTACTAAAAGCCAAGCATTTTCTTTTGTCGTTACCTTATTATTCTAACGATTTTTTTTAAATTTTAGATAGAAAAACCAATAAGCATGCGGCCGAAAAGCACAAATATAACCATCCTAATACCAAGTACCGAAATTAGAACCCGTTTAAATCGCTCACCTGGTTATCAACGTTGAAGGCATTTTCATGATTTTTACTTAATCGCAACTTTAAATGAGTGGCCGATTGGCTCGGAACCGACACCGATTTCAATTCTCGCGATTTGAAATTTGTCGCTTGATTATCGGCCAACGTTATGTATCCAAGATATCGGAAGGCTTGTTCATTAACTGGTTCGGATTGTTGATTGACGAGATTGTTAGTCGCCCAAATTTCGACCTTTTCAGCTAAAAATTCACACAAAGATAAATAATTAATTCGTTGTTTTTTAGGGCTCCCAGCAAATAATTACGAATTAAATATTGATGCGCTAATACTTGGATTCGATGTAAGGTTATGGGATTGGATAGTTTCATAATAATTTCTTGTGGAAATTGACAATTTTTCGCCGATTGCCATCCACGGACGGTTGGTCCATGCTGGTTCAACTCGTTGGCCGGATATTTTTCCACCTCACCTTTTGCATAAAACGGGAAATCAAAACAATAATAATTAAGTTATTTAAATTTAAAACTTACTCGTCGTAAATATAACGGTAAATCCTATTTTATTTAGCATCATCCTACACAGGAATTTCTTGTAAACTCTTGATGAATATATTTTTTAATTTTTCTTTTTTTTTTTAGAATTTTGCCAATAAAAATATTATCAAGTTCCCATTGTGGTCAATGTATTAAGTTACATTGGAAAGAAACATTTTTATATTGCAGTGAAACATTGAGGCATTTGCTTGCACGCTGTTGTGTGGGAAATTATCGATTTTCTCCGTCCTTAATTTCACCTGCGCCGCTCCCTGTTTTTCGTCAGTATAACGAATAAACCATGTCTATTTAATTTGAGCTTTTGAATTCAAACTTTGAAAAGCTTTTCCTTTTTTGTAGATTTAAATTCGTCTATTGTGTATGCAACACACAATACTTGTATGACAAAGGGATTGTATATTTCTATGGATAAGTGAAAAGATAATTTTTAAAGAAACCAAAGTGGAAAAAACTTAAATATTTCATTTAAATTATATGAAATATGCAAGTAATAGAGGAATTCTACGCTTTTGTATCTTTTTCGATTATGAAAAATTGATTTATCATTATAGTAAAACATCGATTGATTCCACCCATATTTTATAGATTAAAAATTATGGTTTTCACTAGTTATTATTATAATAGATTTGTTCGGGAGACTCCCAAAATTATGCACAGGATTGGACTAGCATAAAATTTTAATCTGGGAACTTTTATACAGGTTTAGCCCAACGTATTAAAATGACTTACGGATTTCTAGGCCCTAATTATATACTCAAAATACAACTCTTTATTGAAAATGTTGTGACTTTCGGATCCAAATTTCGAGGGACAAAGATTGACAAGAAATAACATTGGCCTATTATATTGGCATTAAAAGTAAACATTTAATTTAAAATTGTATCATATTTTAGTTATCATAAACTACTAATAACTGATGTACCATTTCAGGCACTACCGGAATCCTACGGCAGTTGAATTAAAAACATTTTTTTGTAATTACGACAAATAAGTATAACTTTTCAAATATTTGCGTAAAAATTCTTCAAATCCCACCAAACCTGGTGGACGAGTGGTCAAACTGATTGGTCCAGGGTTCGAATCTCGTGACGAGCAAATTTTTAATATTTCTCGTTTTACGGATTTTTATTAACCCTAGAGTTTTCTCAGCTAATATTATCCAACCAAATAATTGCTTGGATCCTGACCGATTGGCACGATTTGGCGCCAAAGAACAAATAAAATTCGCTGTTGCGCTACAACGGGCTAATTAATTCGGGCCGCCCAATATGGCCAATTGTTTGAAAACGGCAATTTTGTCTTAGGCTTGTCAAAATCAAAATATAACATATTTTTTATTAATAAATTGGTTGTGTCCATATTTTACATAATATTATTTATTTTTAGTAGGATAGTGGACATGAAAGGATGTAGATCCATGTACTAATTATTAATTTTGCGACATGTTTCGGTCTTTTATTAGACCTTCATCAGGCTTCTAAAATCATACAAACACATATGTATTACAGAATCCTTCAAAACATTACTAATTGTTAAATTACCTTAATATGAAGTACACAATATATATCACAATAATATCGAAAAAAATTTCTTCTTTATCGCACACAAATATTACAATTTTTTTTTTTTATATATTATGATTTTAGAAGCCTGATGAAGGTCTAATAAAAAACCGAAACATATCGCAAAATTAATAATTAGTACATGGATCTACATCCTTTCTTGTCCACTATCCTACTAAAAATAAATAAAAAATATATTTTTTATTTTTATTTTCCTGTAATTGTGAAAGGGGGGGAGATCAAGAATTTCAAGGAAAAAAATCAAATCCTTCCTAAAAATAAATATAATAACTGATGTACCGGCTCAAATGTACTTTAGCACACCCACAATCTGACAACGTTGCATTTTCGACTTTGTTTTTAATTTAATTCGCGATTAAATCTGCCCACAATGCAAATTTAGCCACAAAAGAGAGAATTATACCATATTAGAATTGAATTAACAAAAATATCGCGAATTAAATTAAAAACAAAGTCGAAAATGCAACGTTGTCAGATTGTGGGTGTGCTAAAGTACACATGAGCCGATGTACCATTTCAGGCACTACCGGAATATCCTACGGCAGTGAATTAAAAACATTTTTTTTAATTACGACAAATAAGTATAACTTTTCAAACATTTGCGTAAAAATACTTTAAATCCCACCAAACCTGGTGGACAAGTGGCCAAACTGTTAGGTAATATTTCTTGTCTTACAGACTTTTATTAACCCTAGAGTTTTTGCAGCTAATGATATCCACCAAATAGTTGGTTGGATCCTGACCGACACTAATGTAGGGAGAGGGACATCAGGAATTTCAAGGAAAAAAATCAAATCCTTCCTAAAAATAAATATAATTTATTATACAACAAAAAATAATATCTAAACATTCGTTTCCATCGTTTGATATTTCAATTTAAACGTTAACGTATTAGGGGTGGTTACATCAGCGACCATAATTTCCGAACCATCCCCTAAACCCAATTCATGTAAAGTTTTCTTCAAATTTGGCCTAGTTCTCTCCTCAATACTAGCAATAGTTCCAATATACAGTGTCTTATTTTTGCCGTCGATACTCGTGGTCAATCCCGGATTTTTCATTTGATACGTAGGACTTTCGCACAATATCGTAATTACGTCTTGTAATTTCGTTTTTTCTGGATCATCAATGGTGAGCGAGACTGTGGTTTGGCTGCAGGCTAGACAATCGTCTTTTCGTTCCGCCTCATAGGTGTACGTGTAAATCCCGTCGACATCGTTAAAAACCATGAAGTTGTTAATGGGAAAACAGCAACTGGTCGCCAATTTAAAGACCTGAAAAAATATGTTTTAGTTTTACAGTTTAATTGGTTGGAGATTATATTACTTCCGTAGCACAAGCGGCTGCTATAACTGCATTAGTCGAGGCTACCGCAGGAATTATGTTTTTTACAACGCCCTGAACCAATCGGTAGGTGATTCCAGAAATATTGAATTGCGATGCACGTTCCACTGACTTTTCGTAGATCCAATTAATATGTTGGGGATCATCGCCGTCGATTTGACAGGAAAATGGATTTTCTTTGGGCCATTGCAAGACTTTAACGTATTCGATGCAATGTTCTGGTAAACGTGGCGTATTGGCAATCGTGCATAAGGGATACGTAACTTGTGGCGGATATAAATCTAAAGTACATTCAACACAAGCCGACATTCCGGGAATAATAACGCGGGCGTTTCCCTTAAATCCTTCAGTGCCTCCATCGACCATTGGAACAATAGAACTTTGATCCAATTCACTATCATTGTATCGCAACAATGAAACCACCATTCCATTGATCCAACGCCGCGCTACAATACTATCCAGCCCACAGACAATAATATGAAAAGACTGATAAAATGATTCATCAAAATCTTGAATTTTACAATAATGTGGCGTAACTTTACATCCAGGGACTCGTGCGTTGATAAATGCGGCCGCAATTTCAGCCTTTGGTTTTCCAATGTCTTTACGGCGAAATAAAAATTGGCGGTTCAAGTTGGATAGTTCGATGGTGTCCATGTCGATTACGTCTATGTTTCGAAAGCCCATCAGGGCCAAATCTTTGAGCAATTCACAGCCTAAACCACCGGCGCCGATCACCAAAATTCGAATTGTTGTGGAGATGTAGTCCAAGACTTCCGCCGATGGATCGAATTCCGGATGACAAAATGGACCATTGCGTTCCAAAACTTTTTTTAAATTCGACCAACGTCGAGGTAATTCTTTTGTCTCAGACATTTCAATGCTAAATCATTAATGAAAATCAGTTTTCTAAAGTAATTTTACTTAATTTTTACTTACTTTGATGCGGTTTAATTTGAACTTAATAAATGACAGATCGCTATAGGGAATTTGATTTAGTGATTTTTTTTCCGGTTGAAAAAAATAAATAAACTTTTGGTTCTTGATAGTTGTAAAAGTAACCTTAAGTGTCAATTGATTGGTTTTAGAGTTATATTTGGATAAGTTTAATCGGAAAATTATTTGTAAAATTGATTTGGGCAATTTTAAATTTGTGCCCCCACTTTTTTTTAAACTTCGTTTACGGTGACGGTGGCGCACTCATGCGTTGACTTTCCGAGTGACTCAGTCGGTAATTAAGTTCATTTGTGTTCATCTGTTTTTTGAGTTCTTGGTGGATTTTTCGGTGGAAAATATTAATTATTTTTGGCGAATAGAGTTGTGGGCTGCGGCCGAAAATCAATGTGATGAAGGAATACATCAATGAGAGCAATAAGTCATTCATAATTAAGAATAGTTTGGAGGGTGAACGCAATAATACGCCGACAACAGCCGTGGCCAGTTCCATTGATGTACGAGCTTGTAACAAACCGATATCCAAAGTAAGAATTTTTTTTTCAATTACAATGTGGTTTTTCCTGTGGAAATAATGAAAATTTTACACATTTTTCCTATTTGCTTAGGGTACGTTTTTGCATGTGAACAAACCAGCACTGTGGCTTTATGTTGTCTCGATTGTCTTTCGTGAATTACTTGTTGGAGCTTTACGTGAAGCTTTTGGGATTTTTCAATGAAACATCCGAAAAAAATGGAATTTTCCGACGAAAAAAAATCAAGCAACCCATGACCGCTATGTAAATAGTATGCATTGGGGTAGTTTTTCAAAATTTCACCAATTAAAAACGTTCAAATTTTGAAAGTATTTGGCCAAACTTTCTCTGCATAAAATTATTTAATAATTTATCAAATTAATTAATTGTTTTTATGATTAATTAATTATATTCCGCCTGTTTTTTTTTATTTTAAATATAAAGCGGAAATTCGTGATTTGTATGTATACAAATTTGCAATAATTTTTCATCGGAAAATTCTTGCGAAACTTTCTATTGGAAATATTCGCACTGTGTGCTACGATATTAATTCGTTTTTAATGATGTATTTCCACCTGGATGTTTTTTTTTCGTAATTAAGTTATTTGTAGAGCGAAACTTGGGAAATTCAAATTATGTTTAGTCTATGTGGTTGTTAGTTAAACTAATTTTTCCTTAGGCTTAGTGAAATTTTCAAAATTGAACTTAATTTTCATCAATTTTCTTAAACTTTCTAATTTAATTTTACTGAAAATTAATTTCGATAGGTTTTATCTCTGAATTTGATTTAATGACGTGATCAGCAATCTTTGAACTTCTTAAAAAATGCAGTTTTATCGTAGACATTGTTTTTTTTTTTTAATTAAAAAAAAATGATTAAAATTCTTTTTTTACTGTCCAATCATAATTGAATAATGTTAAAAGGGTATGCATATAAATAAAAGCAAGTACTATTTTTAAATAGTAAAAATTCCACTTGACTGATTCAAAAAACAATGATGATTTTTTTTTCCTTAATTATATCGAAAATATTGTTGGCAATGACAAAAAAAAATCCTGTGAAAGATTAAGCTCTTAATATAAATATTAAGAAGTGCCGCATCGCAAATTCCGATTTTCCATTTAAATAACATGGGAACAATATTCTCGTGCACTTTGGAATTTTATAGCTCACGTTGGTGATAATATTTCGGAATGACCAAGGTATATTCTTGTAGAAAATTGAACGATCTACAAAAAAGGTCTCGAACAAGTTTTTGATATATTTATTCCTTTAAAAGTTATTCGAGGTCAAAGTTGAACTAAAGAAAAATTTTAATATGTATACAGTATATAGGATATATTGCGGTCCAAATTATGTAGTATAATTTAATATAATAATATGTAAAAATCATACCATAAACATAAATTTGAACAGAAATTAAAACAAAAATATTCGTGACGTATTGCCCAGATACGTATTTCGATTACCAAGCAATCTTCCTCACTGGTCATCAAGTGGTATATTATCAAGGTATGATTTTTATATATTATTATATTAAATTATACTACATAAATTGGTCCGCAATATATCCTATATATTGTATACACAGTATAACTATTCAGTCAGCGAAAAAATCTTATTTTGAGAAATTTTAAAATTTTTTCAATTTTTTGATGCAAGCATTAATTTTATGAGAAAATTTTATAGGATATTTTTTGTAGAGCACTTTTTTTCTAAACTTAACTCTATAAAAGTTTTTGATATCACAGGTCCTAAGTTATTTGCATTAAACTGAAAATTCCCTGAATTATACAAAAAAAATAGTCCTGTGAAAGTGTAAGCTCTTAATATTAATATTAAAAGGTACCGCATCGCAAATTTCGATTTTCCATTTAAATAACATGGGAACAAAAAAATATTCTATTTCACTTTGGAATTTTATAGCTCACGTTGGTGACAATATTTCGGACGAAATGACCAAGGTATATTCTTGTAGAAAATTGAACGATCTACAAAAAAGGTCCCGGACAAGTTTTTGATATATTTATTCCTTCAAAAGTTATTCGAGATCAAAGTTGAACTAAAGAGAAATTTTAATATTTTATCAATTTTTTGACGCAATCATCAATTTTATGATAAAATTTTATAGAACATTTTTTGTAGAGCACTTTTTTTTCTTATAACTTATCTCTATAAAAGTTTTTGATATTTTACACAGGTCCTAAGTTATTTGCATTAAACTGAAAATTCCCTCAACTATTATATTTTAACATAATTTTTTTTATTTTAATTAAATAACTTAGGACCTGTGAAAAGTATCAAAACCTTTTATAGAGATAAGTTATAGGAAAAAAAGTGCTCTACAAAAAATGTCCTATAAAATTTTCTCATAAAATTGATGGTTGCGTCAGAAAATTGAAAAAATATTAAAATTTCTCTTTAGTTCAACTTTGACCTCGAATAACTTTTGAAGGAATAAATATATCAAAAACTTGTTCGAGGCCTTTTTTGTAGATCGTTAAATTTTCTACAAGAATATACCTTGATCATTCCGAAATATTATCACCAACGGGAGCTATAAAATTCCAAAGTGCAAGAGAATATTGGTCCCATGTTATTTAAATGGAAAATCGAAATTTACGATGCGACACCTCTTAATATTAATATTAATATTAAAAACTTTAACTTTCACAGGATTTTTTTTTGTCATTCCCAATAATATTTTCGATATAATTAAGAAAAAAAAAGTCAATAATTTTTTTTGAATCACTCTAGTGTATAGTATTAATACAAATAAGTAGTAATTTTCGTAGTAAACACCTAAGAATCGCAAATCTCACGTCCATAAACGTGTTTAGGTTTAGTATTGGAAACAAGTGGACAAAAAATATTTCTTCATCAATATCTACTTTATCTTCTTTAAAATAATCCTCCTTGTAGCAATCCTCAATTGTGGCAAAGATTCATCCTTTTATTGGACTTGCCAGGTTTGGAAACAGGAAAAAATTTGCGGGGAACCAAGTTCAATGAATATAGTTTTCGTTATCATTGTAAAAGATGTTTACTTTAAAATTTATGGAATATAAATCATTTGACATACTTAATACCCAATAATTATTTTAATTATTTTATCTTTGAAAACAAACAAAAATTAACGTATTAGTTCTAAAATAAAAATAATCACTTAGCTTAGTCATAGGATTTTATAGTCGTTTTTTCATTACTGACAATCGTAACCATTACTTTACCATTGACTACAATTCCAGGTTTTATTTAGGGATCCGTAAAATGAAGTACCAGGGACCCTTTGAACTTAAGTAGTTCATCAGGCTGGTTTAGACTGGTTTAAGACCCTTTGGGTCTTCATTCCTCTACCTTAAACTTCTCTAATTATATTAATAATTAGCATCTATTAGCAGTCTTTCCAGATCTTAGATAACCTTCTGTTTGCACTTTTGGCCATTCCTGTTCTTCTTCGGATGCCGGTCCCCCTAGAACCTTTATTAATGAAAATTGAACCATATGATCTACAATTTGGAATATGTGGAGGAACCAAATGATATTATGTAGAATGCTATTACGATCGAAGATTATAATTTTGGTTTTTTATTGGTTTAATATGGTTTACATATGTTAATTGGTTACATATATCGCTCTCATTGTCAACATTATTTGTAAGATCCAATACTTCCTTTTCTGATACAACTTTTAAAGTTCTTTTTTATTTATTTTGAAATTCTTGTGATTGGACGTCCACTCTTTGTTTTCTTCAAGGTTCTTTCATTGATTTTAAATTATCCAGCAGTGATTGGGTGTTGGGTGGAACGCCCTCTTTTCGTTTTGTTTAAGGATGTTATGGAGGTATGCCCAATCCTACCAGATAACTAAAAAATTAGGAGAATGTTCCTTATTCAATGCTAAAGCACCAGTGAAAGTGAAAACATTAAAGCGATTCACTAAGTCGTTTAAAAGAATATATTGCAATCATACAGTCCCAACGGTTTTACCTCCGATTTTGGAATTGATAGTTCCAGTTTATCATCCTCTTTTATGACTGTGTCCAGTGGTCCCCAAAGTTGATTGGGTACCGTTCCATCTAACAAAAATTTTCAATCTTGAGATCATGTCTTATACAGTGGTAAATTTCGACTGGTGGGTCCCGACAGTGGCGTATCTACCTAGGGGCTAGGCGGGGCAGTGCCCCGGGGCCCTCGAATCCTTACCAGAAATCTCGATCGAACTGAACTTTTCGAAATTTCTCCCATTTTCAAAATAAATATGACAGATTGCAACCCCACTTTAATCATGACAACTCAGTTGAGAAAAAATCAAAAGTTTATGCCTTAGCAAATTGAAAATAATAAAAAATTATTTAAGAAATAATATGGGCCAAACTCGACTCCAACATTTATCGTTAATAGCAATTGAAAACAAAACCGCATCAAGCCTGGATTTAAACGAAGTCAAGTCACAAACCTACACCACCAAGTATTAATTGTAATTTATATTGTAAAAGATCGAGAGACCAGGATTCATAGATCAAATCGAAGATCTCACAAATATACCAGTAGCAGAAGCAGTGGTGTAGCTACCTAGGGGCAAGGCGGCGCAGTGCCCCGGGGCCCTAAAGCTCAGGGGGCCCTCAAATCCTTACCAGAAATCTCGATCGAACTGAACTTTTGGAAATTTCTCCTACACCAAGTATTAATTGTAATTTATGTTGTTACTGTTTAATATTTTTATTACCTACCCTGCAGTGCACAAAAAAGAGCTTAAGTAACTTAGCATTTTTAAAGTATTTGTATATTTCATATTTTTGTTTGTTAAACCTAATCAGTTTACATAGCAGTAGGGCCCCATTTTTTAATTTGTCCCAGGGCTCTTGGTTACCCAGCTACGCCACTGGGTCCCGACCCATAGTTTGGGAAATACTGGTTGTTTTTATTTGATAGTTCTTGTATAGATTCATGACAAACTATTAAGTTCTTAGGATAAAAGATATATGGATTGAAAAAAAGGAACCACTGATCCAAATAAGATTTTTTCGCTGACTTTGAACAGTTATACTGTGTATTCAATATATAAAATATATTGCAGTCCAATTTATGTAGTATAATTTAACACAATAATATACAAAATCAATACAATAATATACAAATTTAATATAATAATATATAAACTTAATATAATAATATATAAAAAAATCATACCTCCAACATAAATTTGAACAGAAGTTCAAACAAAAATATTCGTGACGTATTACCCAGATACGTATTTCGATTGCCAAGCAATCTTCATCAGTGGTCATCAAGTAGCTTGGATCACTACGTAACTTCTATGTGATGATTCACAATGTGTGATTGTTTGAACTTTTGTTCAATTTTATGTTTATGGTATGATTTTTGTGAATCATCACATAGAAGTTACGTAGTGGTCCAAGCTACTTGATGACCACTGATGAAGATTGCTTGGCAATCGAAATACGTATCTGGGTAATACGTCACGAATATTTTTGTTTGAACTTCTGTTCAAATTTATGTTGGAGGTATGAGTTTTTTATATATTATTATATTATGTTTATATATTATTATATTAAATTTGTTTATTATTATATTAAATTTGTATATTATTGTATTGATTTTGTATATTATTGTGTTAAATTGTACTACATAAATTGGACTGCAATATATTTTATATATTGTATACACAACAAAGGAACCACTGATTAAATTTAAATCTATGAGAAATAAAAAAATATTTAAAATTTTCCCAAATTTTTTATGTTAATGCTTAGATTATATTTTGTTAGATATTTTTTAACTAATTGCTTTACATGTTAGAATTAATCTCTCTACAAACATTATCTATTTCCGTCCTCATTTCATTTGTATTTTATTCAAAGGGTCGGATTTAATTAAACCATTGCAATGTTTTCAAACGAAAAATTTTTCCAGTATTTTTTTTTTTTAGTGAAAATATTACATTTTCCTTATCTCTCGTGCAAAACATAGAAATCAAAATACTATAAAATTTATAAATAGAACTAATTGTAAGTTTGTTGCAATGATGTCATCGGCAACAGTTGCTTTTTATTATTCGTATGATAATTAACAGCTACATAGATAATATAATATGAATCAATTATTACTCGCTGGAAATAGAGACGCGTACTTAGATCGAATGGTCAGACAGTGAGCAAATGTTTTATTCACCAGATCCAACAACAATAAAACTAGCAATGCGTAACATTCGAGAGTAAAACTTTAATTACAATTAAAATATTTGGACAATTAGTGCTGCTATTATAATAATATGATAATTAACATAAGTCAAGGAACGTACAATTAAATATCTCAATATGAAAGTGTTTTTTTTTTATTCTCTAAAAAAATAAATCGGTTCTTCCAAGTAGTTTTGAATGTGGCGCGTTTATGTTTTCTTTCCATTGTTTTTCTTTTTTTTTTAAATTTGACAGTTCAGTTCGGTGCGTCGCCACGTTTGCGTCACTGCGCATCGCCATTGTTTGATTGTTGACTTTTAAAAAGTGATTGTTTTATTTGAAGAGCAAAAATTAAATTTTGTATTTGTTGCAGCTTTGATGTGTGTGTATTGTTGTACGTTTTGTCCGAGTGTTGAATGACTAGGGAAAATTGCGCGGTTGATTCCAATTAGTCCAATGGCCAACCAGCAAAATGTACAGTAGTAGAAGATGGAATGTTTTTTGCATGAATATTAATGAAAATATCGTAAGAACATAGTTATAGTGAATCAAATGTACAATAGATCCAAGCCAATGCAGAACATTCGCAAGAAATTCAATGTGTCCTATGTTTTGTGTTGTAAATTTTATGTTTTTTGTTATCTGCGATAAAAATTTGATTCAAATCTAAACGGAACATCTTCACTTTTCTGCCAATATTTAAATTCTGCTTGTGTACGATATTTGGATAACATGACCAATACAAATCAGGTAAGACCTTCTGTATATAATTATCGCTGATCTAATGCATGTGTGTTTATATTTTCATCAGAATATTACCAAGAAGCGGCTGATTTGCAACAATTTGACTGAACAAAAGCACTTGAACTTTACCAACAATCAATAAAACACTCGAAAAAAAATCTGGTTTGCCTTGGTTATTAATGAATTGCGAAAACAAGAAAATGGTATAAGTTTTTCTTTGGTTTTGGTTTTATTATAATTAATTATCTGTTCTCTAATGTTTATTATTCTTTTATCAGGTTTTGCAAGTCTTATAAATCTTATTTATGCACACTTATAGTTATCATCTTTAATTTATGGTTGTACAAATAAACTTTTGATAAACTCTCAAATGGAATGCACAAATGCAAATGTACAGTAAAAAAAAAAAAAACACACTAATTAGTTAAAATAGCGTTTTTACTTTCTCTCGGTCAAAAAAAAATATGCAAATTTTTTAATTTATCATATTATAAAATGCAAAATAGCCAGAGAGTTTTGGATTTGAATTAATTGCTTTATTTTTTTGTAAAAAAAAACAATTTATTTTATACACTGTATATTCTGTAAAACTTAAATTTAGTGATTATATTTAAGTAGTAGAGTTATCTGATACAATTATGTATTACTCAGGAAGTTTTCTGACTTGTGTATCATTTCTCAATAAGTATAACTATAATATTTGCAATTTTTAAGATGTATAATTGAGACTAGATTTAACCTAATTATGATTTTAAATTGTCAGGCAATTTCTTCGTTATATGATCCGATTGTAAAATTAGTACATGAATAATGTAGATTAGACTGATTAAAAAAAAATATGATTTTTTTTTTCTTAATTATATCGAAAATATTGTTGGGAATGACAAAAAAAAAATCCTGCGAAAGTTTAAGCTCTTAAATTAATATTAAGAGGTGCCGCATCACAAATTTCGATTTTCCATTTAAATAACATGGGAACAATATTCTCTGGCACTTTGGAATTTTATAACTCACGTTGGTGACAATATTTTGGAATGACCAAGGTATATTCTTGTAGAAAATTGAACGGTTTACAAAAAAGGTATTGTACAAGTTTTTGATATATTTATTCCCTCAAATGTTATACGAGGTCAAAGTTGAACTAAAGAGAAATTTTAATGGTTTTTCAATTTTTTGACGCAACCATCAATTTTATGAGAAAATTTTATAGAACATTTTTTGTAGAGCACTTTTTTTTCTATAACTTATCTTTATAAAAGTTTTTGATATTTTTTACAGGTTCTAAATTATTTGCAATGAACTGAAAATATTCGTAATTTTATTGTAGCTAATGAATCCATCGATACAAGTTACATAATACAAATAACTTAGGACCTGTGAAAAATATCAAAAACTCTTATAAAGATAAGTTATAGAAAAAAAAGTGCTCTACAAAAAATGTCCTATAAAATTTTCTCATAAAATTGATGGTTGCGTCAAAAAATTGAAAAAATATTAATATTTCTCTTTAGTTCAACTTTGACCTCGAATAACTTTTGAAGGAATAAATATATCAAAAACTTGTACGAGACTTTTTTTGTAGATCGTTCAATTTTCTACAAGAATATACCTTGGTCATTCCGTCCGAAATATTGTCACCAACGTGAGCTATAAAATTCCAAAGTGCAAGAGAATATTGTTCCCATATTATCTAAATGGAAAATCGAAATTTGTGATGCGGCAACTCTTAATATTAATATTAAAAGCTTAAACTTTCACAGGATTTTTTTTGTCATTCCCAACAATATTTTCAATATAATTGATAAAATATTATAAGTCACAGTTGCTGTTGATTAGCCGCAACCTCTACGCACCCAGGTGTAAACTTTGTGTAAACTTTTCGTTCATGACGTATATTTGTTTCATGTGTACCGAATTATAGCTATTTTTGCCTGTAAAAATAACGCAAATCGAAGTTTCCTGTCCTGAAAGATGTTAGGTATTGACAATAAAGTGACCGAGAGTAATCACGCGTCGCTACTAGTTAAACAAAGGTGCTAAATATCATTATTTTGAATACATCGCATCTTTAAAAGCAGGAAATTTCGATTTGCGAGGTTTTTAACCGGGATCTTTATAAAATTAAATACAGAGAAAAAAAATAGCTTTAATTTGGTACAAATGAAATAAATATATGTCATGGACTAAAAGTTTATACGAAATTATACTTGTTTACACCTCGGTGCGTAGAGGTTGCGGCTAAGCAATCAACAGCAACTGTGACTATAAAATCTTTTAAATATACTGTTATGAAATGGTTTAGGTGTTATTTCCATAAGATGTAAACAAAATGTTTTTCTAAAAGTCAATAATATTTTAATTAATAGTACTGAAGGGCAATTTTTAATTGGCTCCTTATAAAAAATGAATTCCCCCACTTGTAAAAGTACTTATCAATTTGATTTTGATTATGATTAGCCAGATCTTAGACTAATAGTGCAAATGGTGGATACTATTCCCAAGAATTCTAGTTAAATGTAGTTTCCCTCCTCATTCATTAATCTTATTATGATAGTTTTACAACTATTTTTTTTATATTTTTAATTGGCTCCTTATGAAAAATGATTTCCTCCACTTGTAAAAATACTTACAATTCTGATTATCTACATTATTCATATACTAATTTCGCAACCGAATTCTGTAGTATTAGTATTTAGATTGGAAAAGATGTAATCGTCATCGTTAATAAGCATTTTATGTAAATGATCTATACATTATACAAGGTGGAGCGTCAGAGATGGACTCTTAAAAAATGACCCAAACTAAATTTTTACCTTAAATGGATTCATTACGTCTTTAAGACTTAATATACTCAATAAGTCTTTTTCTGTAGTTTTAGTATTTTGGCGGAGTTTCGGCTATTTCGACATGAATGTTGGTCTTGAATACTTCCAGGGATCTGGGATGGTTATTATAAGCAAGAATCATCCCTGAAAATAACTACTGAAATACTTACAAGAAAGTAGATCACAGGGGTAACGGGCCTAATAATTGATCACTGCGGAATGAAAAAGCACCTGGATACAATGGAAATGCGATGCTTTGAATAAATGGAGACATGAGGAACTGAAATAGTCAAAAAGCACCTAGTGAGTCGGTTGCTAAGGTTCATCCAGCTATTTGGTCTTAACTAGATGAAGTAGGGATTCAGAAAACACAATAAGTCCTGAAACTGCAGTGTTGAAGCTCAACTAACATCATCCTGGAAAACTTAATAAAAAAGCAAGAAATTTTAAGTATTCCCTCAGAAAAAAAAATATGGTGACAAATTAGAAGAGCGTGTTGGCTGGTTTAAATCACCAGAAGAGGTGTCCGGAGAGTCCTGACAAAAAATTGAGGAATTCCTTGTGTATAGACTGTGGCCCCGTTCTGCTGAAACCAGACATTTTTCACCTCATATTCCGGATCGAATTGAGGTTTCCGGATTGACAATGTAGGAAGCTTTTAAATCGCAAATTGGATCTCAATGTTTTCTGAGGTTGATGGACCATTTTCATTGAAGACAAATTTCCAGTAGTCACCCACGAAAAAATTCCATTGAAGAAATATTGAACTATAAACGTTACGCTGTATTTTGACGATAAACCGGGTGTTTTCAAAACAGGTCTTCACCTAAAAAAATCGCAGTTACACGGATCACTGTTGTTTTCACCATCAACTCCCAATGGCCAGTAGGAGAAGGACGGCACCCTTTTCAAATCTATCTATCTTTGGCGCTCCAGCCTTCATCATAAGTTCATTAGAAAATATAATAATCAAGAAGTTTTTGTATCGGTTTAGAAAAATTAGGGAATTTTTATTGAAGAAATAAATGGACACTAAAATCATAACTCTCTGGTCCCAATGTTAGAAAGAATATATTTTCAAGTTTTAAAGCAAACCAATTTATATATCAATTGATTATTTTACTTTATCATCAAATTTGTTGATTAAATAAATATTTTTCGAAATGGAATTTCGTGATACCACACACTAAGTTCCTTATCGTTACATGAACTCTCATATTTATCATGTATGTGGAAATTCCATCACGGAAAATCTTACTACAAGAAAACCTCGGCAAATTTACTCTTTGATCATCAGGTTTTCTCTACCATAATTATGCAAATTGCACTGTGAATTGCATGTTTATTTGCAATTTTTTTTTTTTTTCACTTTCCTCACAAATTTGCGTACACGTAAAATATATGTGGAATGGTATTGATTGATAACAAATTTTTAATCGGATGTCAGTCAAAATTGTTGAAATCAATAAATTGATAACGAATATATTTTTCGTATTGAATTCGAATATATTTAACATTTGGTTCAATTGAACAATTAAAACATGGTAATATTCTCATGAATTAACCAAAACAAACGGTCCACTTTCACTAATAAATTTATATATTTTTGTTGTTGTTGTTGTTAATTGAATATTTTTTTTTGAAAATAGTGAAATTTTTTTAGGTATGGTTTCGCGGAGTTCGCAGCTCCAAATTTCGGCACGTTTTTGGTGTTCCGGCCAAACGGGAACGTTGCTACGACAACATAAAGATTACAAAAAATGCGCACGACTCCCAGTTTTGTGCGGTAAATCCAAAATTTTTGGCCGTCGTCACCGAGGTGGCTGGCGGAGGAGCGTTCCTCGTCATTCCTATCGATCATGTAAAATTAATTAAAAAATAAAATCGTTTTTAGTTCATTGATTTTAATGGTTTTTTTTTTTTTTTAGACGGGACGAATTGATTTTAACGCCAGCCGAGTAACGGGACATCGAGGTCCTGTTTTAGACATCAAGTGGAATCCGTTTAACGATAATGTTATAGCTTCATGCTCTGATGATTGTACGGTACGTTGTTTCCATGAACTCACTTCCATGAGCTCTTCTTGCCAATTTGAAATGATAATTTAATTATGGTTTTTAATTCGCTAGATTAAGATCTGGAATATTCCCGATGGCGGCCTATCGATGCATTTACAAGAATGGATGATGGAGTTGGAAGGGCATAAACGACGCGTGGCCTACATTGAATGGCACCCAACTGCGGAAAACATTTTATTTAGCGCTGGATTTGATCATCTGGTCAGTTTAAATCAACAGCCAAAAAAATATCTAAAAATTTTCATGAACTAAATGAACTTCCTCCCTCACAATGTTTTACATAATATACAAATAGCTTCCTAAGCTTTTAACTTAGTCCTTGGCATTTTGTAATGTTTCAATTGACATTTACCTACGAAAATGTGAAATGATGAAGATAATTATCGTTAATTTTAACTTAAACTTTTAGCTGATTGTCTGGAATATTGGACGAGGCGAAGTCGTCAACATTATTGATTGTCACACTGATGTTATCTACGGCTTGTCCCTAAATCGCGATGGAAGTTTACTAGCCACCACTTGCAAAGATAAAAAGCTTCGTGTCATTGAACCACGAACTGGAATGGTGGTTTCTGTAAGTCAAGAACATTTATGTTATCGTAATTCTTAACAATCAAATGCACCGTTTATTTTGAAAGTGAGTTAAGTCCATTTCAAGAACAATCCCTATAGTATTATCATTGTTAACCGTAGGAACATAAGATACTAAGGAGAAGGAGGGAATAATTGGCGTTTTTGTTAACAACTAAAATGAAATCAGTAATTTGTCAAAACATAGCAGTTAAATAATTAACATACTTTGTTCTAGTTACAAGAAGAAGAATCATATAGACCGTCCCTGAAATGGACTTACACCACTTTCAAAATAAACGAGTCAAATATCAAATTTGAAGAAATTGGGTCCAATTCATATATTAAACGCCCGAAAAAATTAAAACTCATAAATAAAAGTAAAACGCAAAATATTTCGGTTGATGGGGTCACTATTGTAGCCGGAGTTGGAAGATCGAGGAAATATCGTCTTTTTAGGTTTTCGCCCACTCATGGTGTTCCAAAAGTCGCTAACTATCTAAATAGACTTATCCTAACAAGACTTTGGAACTTATCGAAGATAGGACCTAAAGAAAATATTTTGATCCCGCGGATAGGCAACTATATATATCGCAGAAAGTAGCCAGTTGCCTTGGTTCAATTTACACCAAGAGTATATTGGCATTTGAATAGACCATTGTTTCCTAACCTGTGGTCCGCGGACCCCTGGGGGTCTGCGAGGCTATCTTTAGGGGTCCGTGGTTCCATACGCATCTATCTTTTGTGTTTTTTAGTTTAATGAAGGAATACTCAAATATAATAATTTCCGAAAATTGCACCTTTTTTCACTCAAGGGTCTTTGGCATTATACTTGATTTCCTTGGGAGTCCGCGGCTGAAAAAGGTTAGGAACCGCTGGAATAGACAATAAATTGATTTATGTATAGAAGGGCTAATAATAGGCGTACCGGAAAAGAATGTCGTTTTTTCCATATACAATTAAACCACAAATCAAAATAAGATTTTTTTTCGCTGACTTTGAACAGTTATACTGTGTATACAATATATAGAATACATTGCGGTTCAATTTATGTAATATAATTTAATATAATAACATATAGACATCATCCCATAAACATAAATTTGAACAGAAGTTCAAACAAAAATGTTTGTGACGTATTGCCCAGATACGTATTTCGATTGCCAAGCAAACTTCCTGTGAATCATCACAAAGCAGTTACAGAGTGATCCAAACTACTTGATGACCACTGAGCAAGATTGCTTGGCAATCGAAATACATATCTGGGCAATATGTCACAAACATTTTTGTTTGAACTACTGTTCAAATTTATGTTTATGGTATGATTTTTATATATTATTATATTAAATTATACTTTATAAATTGGACCGCAATATATTCTATATATTGTATACACAGTAAAACACAAAATTTTGTTATAACTTTTGGTTTTAAATCAATGATATAATCAGCCTCGATAATATCAACGTTTTGACATCTAGTATGCAAATTTTTAATTTTAATTAATGAGTGTTTTCCAGGGCTTTTTTTCTGCAGAAGAGTCTTGCATTACCCATTTTGCAGCATAGAATTTTATCTGTTAAAAGTTTTTCGACACTTTTGGGTATTTGACCGATCGATTAAGATTGATTGGGATTTTTTGACAGCTCTTCAACTTTCTGGCATACATTTGGCACCATTTCCCCCGTTAACTTTTAATTGGTTAAACTTTTTGTCATATTTTATCATACTCGTTGGAAAAATAAAAAATATCGAATTTGAACTTAAGGGGGGTAAGCTGGTCTAGAGCGTGAAAAATAGACATAATTTATGAATTTTTTGTGACTCAACAAAAAGATCAATCGAAAATCTGTGAAAGAAGTTTTATAATTTAGGTTTTAATATACAAATACAAATTTTTTCGTGTCAATTAAATTCAAAATGACGGCTGTCCAGCATTTCTTCGGAGGCGCCTCATTTTTTAGACGGGTCCATGGCCAAAGATGTAACCTCCTTAATTTTGGTCCTGGAACAAAATCCCGAAAATTTTTAGTTTCTATATAACAACAGCAAGAGATGTACGTAGGATTTTTTCGTTATTTTGTTTTTTCGCGAAATGGTGCACGTTTGAACAAAACATTAAAATTTTCACTATAAAAAAACGACAAAATTGTTGATTAAAAAAAAACTATGTAATATAAAAAAAATACTACGTACGTCTCCGGAGAAAGGTATTTCGAATGTACTGTGAAAATTTCGTATAGATCGGTGAAGATTTGCTCGAGTTATGTCTTCGGCCAGTTCAAAAAAAATGATTTCGAGAAAAACGCTTTTAAAGTTTTAAGTACTATAAAATCATATTAAATGCGTATATATCTTTAATCTGCGAAAGTTTGGGCATTTAGACATTTTTGCCGGCATCCATCCTTTGGTATGTTATTTTTAAGACCCTAAAGTACCTTTTAAGACAAGAAAAAAATTTCGGTTTCTTCAAAATTCTAGACCAGCTTCCCCCATTAAAAAAACTCATTTGGCATTAATGAGCTTCTAATTCAATTAGATAAGTATTGAAAATGTTTTTAGTTACAACTTTGCATCGCTATCCTGTGAAACTCGATGAGCATACAATACCATTTCACCCCTTAACTTTTTATTGGTTAATTTTTTTGTCATATTTCGTTGGTAGACATGAAAATTATCGAATTTGAATTTAAAGAAACTCATTTGGCATTAATGAATGAATTTCGATAAACATTGGAAATGTTTTTAGTACCAACTTTGCATTGCTATCCTGTGAAACTTGATGAGCATACAATACCGAATTTATATTCTTTCGGGTTTTTGGTCATACCATTTCAATATAGATTTAGGAATATAAATTATTAATAAATAATAAATTATTTGTATGTTACTTTTTGTATACAGGAAGGATTTTGTCATGCCGGAACCAAAGCTAGTAAGGTAACATTTTTGGGAAGCACCGGCCGTTTACTTACGACCGGATTTTCACGGTACTCCGATCGCCAGTACTCTGTATGGGACCAACACGACCTAAGTCAACCGCTCGTCACCGAAACAATTGATAGCTCGTCGGGGGTGGTTTTTCCTTTTTACGATTACGACACAAACGTGGTGTATTTGGCCGGCAAAGGAGATGGCAACATTCGGTATTATGAAGTGGGAAACGAGGCGCCATGGCTACATTACCTTAGCCAATTTTTGTCGGGAAATCCCCAGGTAATTTATACGAAAATTTTTCATTCGATTTGCAATATGTATATCTTTGTTTTTTGTATCATTAGCGTGGTTTGGGTGTGATGCCAAAACGTGGGGTCAGCACTTCCCAGTGTGAGGTTTTTCGTTTCTACAAACTGCACACCGGTAGAAATATGTGCGAGCCCATTTCAATGGTGGTTCCACGCAAAAGTGAGCAATTCCAAGAGGACCTGTATCCAGATACAGCCGCCGCTCGGCCTGCCCTAACAGCCGAGCAATGGATCACTGGACTAAACGCATCTCCTGTGTTGATGTCCCTGAAAACAGGCGGCAATATTACGACCCACAAACCGCGCGTTTTCAAATCGAACCCATCACCGATTGCCGTCGCGGTCAAAGCCAGTGAAAACAACCAGAAAAAGTTCGCTTTCTTGTCGTGCGAAACCGTGCCCGACTATCGACCCAAAGAGATGAAAATCAACGGCACGTCGCAACCGGCGTCCAAAAGTCAGAAAACCAGTACAAATCAAACGACCAAATTTCACCAGTTGCAGCAAATGTTTGGAAATGCTGTCAATATCAGTCATAACAATGAGTTGAACGAAATTCCGTTGTACAAGCAAATTAACGAGCAACGATCGAATGTTGATAATTGTGATATTAACGAAATCGCTGAGGTTGGTATATCTTTGATATAGAAAGTGGTGGTAATATGAAATTATATTTTTTCTATTCTGAATCATGTTCGTGAGAAATGTTTATGTAAATTGTTTCGAACAAGTTGTTGGTGGGAAAAAAATCCGATACTCATTTCCTGGTACCATATATTATTCTGTACCTTCCTGGTTTAATTGAAAAAATGATCAACATCAAGGTTTATAAAATACACAGGTGGCCTCATGCGCCACGTGACGTATCCAGAAGAAATTCGTACATATCTTCAGACTGATTCAAATTTCAAAATTTTTCGTATGACATCATTTTTTTTTTTCTAATGGGGCAACCGCTGTAATTTATAAACTGGTAATTTTGTCATATCGCGGCTTTTCTCAAAAAAAATCGTAGGCACATAAAATTAGTCTTAAAATGTTCAGAACACTTAAAAATGCAATATTCCGGTGGCGGAAATGTAACTTCTATTACAGTTTCTCCAAAATAAAGCCAAAAAAATGCATTATAATAGACTTTAATAGACGTCAAAGTAATTATTAAACTCATTTACTTTCAAGTACGCATGTGCCAGCATGTGCATTAGAACAAGCAGATAGAGCAGATATCTATTTGAAGCAAATTTGAAAAAGCCCGGCAATATCTATATGAAACTGTTAATTGAGAAATATTGCAAATTTGGTTGTTTTTGATTCTTGTTGGTTTGATTTTGATTCGATTTTCGCAAATAAATTGCGCCATAATGGTTATGATCCACGTTGCCTTGGTTGATCCAGGAGAATACCCGAAAATCGTTATATTTTTCATTATAAAGGATTGCTATAATGGAACTTTTAACGAATTAAAAATTAAATCTGGCGTAAAACAAAACTCGTGTTTAGTCTCGCAACGTAATATTATTGGTCTACCTTAAATTACCTAAGATTTAACAATAAAAAGATAAAAGGAACAAAATAAACATGGACTAATTTCAGATACTAAATAGAATTTTTTTCAACTATTAAATTTTTATTAGTAATTTATATACAAATAATTATATGACAACGTCCCATTTTCTATTCCGGTTTTAATTCAATTCGCGAATAAATTGACCCTCATAAAATTTAGCACTAAAGGAGAAATTAGATGTTCGAGGTGAATTAACAAACCAAATATCGAATAAATTCGCGAATTGATTTAAAACATCATACAGTAACGTTAATAAAATATATTTGTACCATAAAATTATGTAACCGGTTGGTCATTACTTCGTATCAGATATTTTACTGTAATTTGGTTAACTTTTACTTTCCCGGGCGCTTTGTCAAATTAAATTCATATTTGTTCTCTTTGTCATTTTTGCATCTCTTTGTTTTTATTGCACATGCGTACTTGTAAGCAAATGCGTTTAGCTGTTACTTTGACGTCTATTAAAGTCTACTATAATGGCATTCTTTTTTAGACTTTTTTGTAATAATTGTCAAGAAAATTAGAGTTCCGCCACCGGAATATTGCATTTTTAAGTATTCTGAACAATTTAAGACTAATTTTATATGCCTACGATTTTTTTTGAGAAAAGCCGCGATATGACAAAATTACCTATAAACTTTGGATCAACATTACCATTTACCACCATTTCCTTGTACCAATTCCGTATTAATTTTTTTCAAATTGTTTTAGCTTCAAAAGGCTTACAATCAGCAATGCGAGGAAATCCGCGTTCTGAAAAAGCAGTTAGCGAACAGCGAGTCTCGAGTCCGCCAATTGGAGGAACAGCTGAGCAAATATATAAAAAATTAAGCGATATATCAACGGAACAAAAAAAAAACGCCTTCAAAACCTTTTTATAAATTTCCAAAATAATATTTAGCTTTCATACAAAAAATAACATCCAATTCCAATTGGATTCAAAAAAAAAAAAATACAAAAAGTATTTAGACGTACTCTAGACTGAATTGAAATAAAGTTCAACATTGCAAAGACTTTTGCAACAAAAAAAAAGCACTTACAATTAAGCAAATCTACTTTTTCAATTCGTTTTTCAATTTTTCCAATCAGTATTCACGTTATATTGAATGCCGTGGTGGGCTTTAGCTTGAAGCAAATCGCTTGAAAATCAAAAGAATCGAAAAAGCAATCAGTCTAGGTCGAAAACAATTGCTTCGCTTTCAAGTATTTGAAATAAATAGAACAATGTGTGCTTAATGACTGAAATAATGAAGGAAAAGACTTAATTGCTTGTCAGTAAAGATTTTTGTCACAAAATTTTAATTAACATAATTTACATTCCGATTATGCGGTTATTTAATTAGGTTCGTTTTACATTTATTGATTTTACATGGAAATTTTGTGATATTATTTTATCAATTTTTCTTATTTGACCTATTTGTATCAATAATAGAAGGAGGAGAAAACTTAAAAAAGGCAAATTAATAGTTTTGTAAAAATTATTTTTTGAAAAATTGTGTAGTTTAAGTAGCTTGTAGCTATATTGATATATATATTATAAAGTAAAATTTGTGTAAAAGAGCCTCCGCTATGCCTTAATGCTTCACATATCGACTACTTAATAAAAAGGTGACTTCATAAAACTGAGAAGAAACATATCGTATTTTCTCTGTTTTACCTATTCTGGATTCGGTGGCTACTTTATTAAGAAGTTCAATATGTGGAGTTGATTACAAATTATTAAAATCAGTTTTGTATAGTATGTACTTTTACAAAAAGGCCAATTTTGTGAAAAATAAAGGTGCTTAATTTGGTTAGCAAAAGAGCGCCAGTTATACACAATGGGTAATTTGGGATTTCGTAAATGTTAATAAGGCCAATATATATTAACATATCTTCATTGTGTAGTATTAAAATTCTTAGCATTTTTAATGTTTGTAATTTTATATCGATTATTTCGAATTTATACAGAAAATCATATGGTCTACCTGGTCTACTGTAGGTGATTAAATTTAAATAATGAGCATGTGCAATACGATTTATCTAGTGCGTATGTGGCGACATCATGTGCCGAAAAGCAACTTTATTTTTGTTTGAAATTATAATAGCCTTATGGCTTTATAGGGATGTCTCGAAAATCGCCTATTTATCATTCGACAATGTATTAAGAGAAATTAATGACATCGCAAATTGACGATATTGTTACTGAAAATATTTTGAAATAGTAAAACTATTGATTCAATACAATTGAAATTATTTTGATTCAATGAGAGTTCTGATATATAACTAGTTATATAGGTAAAAGAATATATATACTCTAGACTGATTAAAAAAAAATGATGACCTTTTTTTCTTAATTATATCGAAAATATTGTTGGGAATAACAAAAAAAAAATCCTGTGAAAGTTTAAGCTCTTAATATTAAGAGGTGCCTCATCGCAAATTTCGATTTTCCATTTAAATAACATGGGAACAATATTCTCTTGCACTTTGGAATTTTATAGCTCACGTTGGTGACAATATTTCGGAATGACCAAGGTATTTTCTTGTAGAAAATTGAACGACCAACAAAAAAGGTCTCGAACAAGTTTTTGATATATTTATTCCTTCAAAAGTTATTCGAGGTCAAAGTTGAATTACGGAGAAATTTAATTTTTTTTTTAATTTTTTGACAGAACCATCAATTTTATGAAAAAATTGTACAGGACATTTTTTGTAGAGCACTTTTTTTTCTATAACTTATCTTTATAAAAGTTTTTAATATTTTTCACAGGTCCTAAGTTATTTGCATTAAACTGAAAATTCCTTGAATTATTATATTTTTAACATAAGAATTATTTTTTTTATTTTAATTAAATAAGTTAGGACCTGTGAAAAATATCAAAAACTTTTATAGCGATAAGTTATAGAAAAAAAAGTGCTCTACAAAAAATGTCCTATAAAATTTTCTCATACAATTGATGGTTGCGTCAAAAAATTGAAAAAATATTAAAATTTCTCTTTAGTTCAACTTTGACCTCGAGTAACTTTTGAAAGAATAAATATATCAAAAACTTGTTCGAGACCTTTTTTGTAGATCGTTCAATTTTCTACAAGAATATACCTTGGTCATTCCGAAATATTGTCACAAACGTGAGCTATAAAATTCCAAAGTGCAAGAGAATATTGTTCCCATGTTATTTAAATGGAAAATCGAAATTTGCGATGCGGCTCTTCTTAATATTAATATTGAAACTTAAACTTTCACAGAATTTTTTTTTGTCATTCCCAACAATATTTTCGATACAATTAAGAAAAAAATAATCATTTTTTTTTGAATCAATCTAATATACTCTGCAATACATTTCCGAAAATACCATTTATGGTAGAGGGCACAAAACTATACATAGGACTATGGTTACGATCAAAATTTTATTAAGTCGAATTTTATATTATTTTATTGTGACAACCTTAAATCGTTACGTTACGATTTACTTCATATTTTTATGCATTTTAACCAAATTTGGATTATTTATTTATAATTTTAAAAAAAATAATCGTTATTTTTAAGGCTCTTTTACACCGATTGTCATATAAATAAATATTTTTTTAATGTTGTTATTGTCGATCAGCTTAATCTTAATGAAAAGTCAAAATAGTTCACACAAATTTAAGTCTTAAGATATTTTTTAATTTGCAAATGATTGTATTTCATTTTTTTTGTTAATGTTTATTAATAACGTGTTTGTTATGTTGATAAAAGTAATTTTAAGGTTTTTTTTTTGTGTTCACAATGCACAAAACTTATCGTTTTCATACCAAAGTTTTTCTCAGTATATTTTTACGTAATTGTATGTGTTTAGGTTACAATTATTTTGTATGTTCATTGTATAAATATATTACTCAATCAGCAGTGGCAATAATTTCAGAAGAAATCCTTTACGCATGAAACAAGAAACTTCGTGGGGATTCAAGTTTTGTTTTCAACCTGTCCAATATTTTCGGGGTTTCCAGATTGAAAAGAAGTACGAAAATAGAAAAAAAACAATGGATTAATCGAAGAAGAGATTGGGGTTAGATGAGGAATTTTTGGGAAGAAAGAAAAAGGAAGACAGTGCAGAAATGAAGAAGTTAAAAAATAAAATGTATCGTTTAATTTATGCATTAAAAACGGGAATAATTCTGCCTTCCTGATGCTAGAACTTTATAAGGAAGAAACAGTGGTTTTACAAATCCCGGTTATTGTAGGAGTTGGACGCGTAAACTCTTGAGGATTCCAAAGAGTAGCCTTATTTGATTAATGAATTACTAATTCAAAGAAAGAGGGGTAATAGTTCCAAGAAATTTGAAATCTATGATACAAAATTTATTTTTTTACATATAAAACTATTCGATTTAAAAGTTCTTTTACCATTTGGTCTTGACTTATCAATCGTATGGATTCTTGACCAGTTTTAGGGAATATAAATTTCATTTATATTAGATTTGGAATTTCAGATGTCAATGGCAAAGGGGACAAAGAGAATTCTTGATTCTAATGAAAATCTTTTTATATATTTCCAAAACGAAAACCGTATATTCACCCTATAGTATGGAAATGCCTGTATTAGAAGCTTTGCTGTATTAAATGGTAAGATTTGAATATTTTTCCCTTCTCATAGAAAGTTTTAATAAAAAAAATATCTTATTTAGTGTGAAGACAAAGAAAATTCTGTATACAGGCCCGGTTCGGACCAAAGTCAGCCATTCCCCAAAAATCTTATCAAACTTGAGACTTTCAATCCTTGAAAGTATAGGAAGTGAATATGTTTTTTGAGCTCAAAAATTGCCTAGAAAATTGAAATCTATGGTACAAAATTTATTTATTTCCATATAAAACTATTTGATTTAAAAGTTTTTTTACCATTTGGTTTTAACTTACCAATCGTATGAATTCTTGGCCAGTTTTAAAGAATATAAATTTCCCTTATACTAGATTTTTGTTCGAAATTTCAGTTGTCAATGCCAAAGGGGAAAAAATCTTTGATTCTAAGAAAAATCTTTTTATTTTTTTTCCACAACGAAAACCGTATATTTACCCAATAAAATGGAAATGCCTGTATTAGAAGCTTTGCTGTATTAAATGGTAAGATTTGAATATTTTTCCCTCATAGAAAGTTTTAATAAAAAAAGCTATCTCATTTAGTATGAAGAAAAAGAAGATCCTGTATACTAGACTGAAATAGAACGGGGGAGGGGAACCTGCTTCTCTTGAACTATTGGAGTCCCCAGCTATAAACTAAAGTTGTCTCTTTTTTTTGAACCATATGAGGTGGGAAATATACATAAAGATCTAATTATCTGTGCTGAAATTTATCTTCTTTTAGGACCAGAAGAATAGTGTGAAAAATGAATATTGTGAAAAAGACTATATCGTTCGGATTTCTTGTATTATAAACATTATACTGAATCAAAAAAAAAAAAAAAAATAATGAATTTTTTTTCTTAATTATATCGAAAATATTGTTGGGAATGACAAAAAAAAATCCTGTGAAAGTTTAAGCCCTTAATATTAAGATGTGCCGCATCGCAAATTTCGATTTTCCATTTAAATAACATGGGAACAATATTCTCTTGAACTTTGGAATTTTACAGCTCACGTTGGTGACAACATTTCGGAATGACCAAGGTATATTCTTGTAGAAAATTGAACGATCTACAAAAAAGGTCTCGTAAAAGTTTTTGATATATTTATTCCTTCAAAAGTTATTCGAGGCCAAAGTTAAACGAAAGAGAAGTTTTAATATTTTTTCAATTTCTTGACGCAACCATCAATTTTATGAGAAAATTTTATAGGACATTTTTTGTAGAGCACTTTTTTTCCTATAACTTATCTCTATAAAAGTTTTTGATATTTTTCACAGGTCCTAAGTTATTTGCATTAAACTGAAAATTCCCTAAATTATTATATTTTTAACATAAAATATACTTTTTTTATTTTAATTAAATAACTTAGGACCTGTGAAAAATATCAAAAACTTTTATAGAGATAAGTTATAGAGAAAAAAGTGCTCTACAAAAAATGTCCCATAAAATTTTCTCATAAAATTGATGGTTTCGTCAAAAAATTGAAAAATTATTAAAATTTCTTTTTAGTTCAACTTTGACCTCGTACAACTTTTGAAGGAATAAATATATCAAAAACTTGTAACAGACCTTTTTTGTAGATCGTTCAATTTTCTACAAGAATATACCTTGGTCATTCCGAAATATTGTCACCAACGTGAGCTATAAAAAATTTTATATTTTTAAAAAGGATTTTTTTTTTGTCATTCCCAACAATATTTTCGATATAATTAAGAAAAAAAAAATCATCATTTTTTTTTTGAATCAGTCTACTGTACACAATCCTGGCTCGAACCCAAGTCAGCCTACTCCCTTATCAAACTTGAGGTTCCCAATTCTCGAAAGTACAGGAAGTGGATGTGTTTTTTGAACACGAAAATTGTTAAAATTTGATTATGGAAGAGGATTTAAAATGTTCGTTTTTTGGGCTTATTGTCTAAAGTCTAGTTTAGTTCCTCAAGTGCTTTAAATGCCCGCAATGCAGTCTTTTAAATTGAGGTATAAGTTTACATTTCTTTCTAGAATCTTTTGGTTTTAAGAGTCCTCTTTCTTTTAAAATGTTTTATGACAAAAACTTATTGATAAGTCTGAAAGAAAAAACGGGCTATTTGAAAATGGAAAGAAAACGAAAGAGAGAATATAAATTGTATTTTATAATAAAATAATTATACGCACAATGACATACATACAAACATAAATAATTAAAATTCAAAAATTGAGATTCATTAAACAGATCATTCGATTGCGTTATAGGTTTAAAAATTGCAAGAATTTAAAAGTTTGTATAAATATTGGAAAAATTAGGGAATAAGTATTGTTTTTCCGTAATTTTATGTTTAAATTCAATTGCACGTTCTTGGTAGAATCAATTTTTATATCTAATATTGGGTTCGAAAAATTCGAACATTTAATTTCTTAACAGCTACCTTATCGATTCTAACTATTTAAGTAAATGCTTTTGGACGGATTATATAAAATTGAAATGAATATCTATATTTTATGGTGCTTTGCAAATATCTTAAAAAAAATGTTTTCATTCCATTTTTGTGAACATTGTTTTAGAAACTACTTGGTATTATTCGTTTGTACTAATATTATTTTTTTTTTACATACAAAACAGAAAACGCGGCTTTTTACAAAAGGAAAAAAATAAAACAGAGAAGAGACGAATCGGGAAGATTAGAAGAACCTAAACGCTGATATTAGCAAAGATATAATTGAGATAAAAATGAAATTGGAAGAAATCGATATTCCTGAGTTGCATCCGTCGCCTGTGCATGTATAAACGCAAGATCGATAGTCCATGATATCGCCGGGTTGTCTCACATAGTTACAGTAATTTCCGAGGTCCAGTGAAGAACAAAATCGCATGGCACCAATTCCTCCTACAAATATAACAATTTAAAATGTATGCCAAACCAAAAATTCATTTTTATTAGTCCGGTATAGGACGAAAGATCATCATTTTTAAAGGTAAAGTTGTTCAATTTTTAGGCCAAATAACAGACCATCTAAGATAATCTTTTGTTCCAGACTAGACTACCTAATAAATTAAAAGTATTAGTATGAAAATTGAAGATATTTAGACAACACATACCATCCAATCCGATAGATTTGATACAATATTGTGCTTCGAAGACATGGTCACAACTTTCGGGTTCCAAAGCGCCGCTATGAATCAAACCATCGGAGCAGTACATCGTTTTGCCCGACGTACACTGATAGCATTTCAATGCGGTCACTTTAGAAAGTTATAATCCCAAGAAAAGCAGCATTAAACAAGAAAAATCTTAATGTTAGTATTAAGCAAAGAAAATTAGCTAATTTTTTCAATAACAAAAAAGAATCCTTAGTCTGCTTAGTCCTTAGTGGCCGAGTAGTCTAGGTGACCACTCCAAAACTGGTAGGTCTTGGGTTCCTCGAATCGAGCAAATTTTCGATATTTTTCAATTACGGTTTTTTGTTAAGCCTAGAGCCGCTAAAGATCTTAGTAGTTATAAAGCGATGGTAAATAACAATTGAAGAAAACGTTTGTTAAATAATCAAAATAAGATTTTTTCGCTGACTTTGAACAGTTATACTGTGTATACAATATATAAAATATATTGCAGTCCAATTTAATAACATAAACTTGAACAGAAGTTCAAACAAAAATATTCGTGACGTATTGCCCAGATACGTATTTCGATTGCCAAGCAATCTTCCTCAGTGGTCATCAAGTAGTTTGGATTCATTTAGGTGAATCATCACAAAACAGTTACGGAGTGATCCAAACTATTTGATAACCACTGAGGAAGATTGCTTGACAACCAAAATGCGTATCTGGGCAATACGTCACGAATATTTTTTGGTTTGAACTTCTGTTCAAATTTATGTTTATGGTATGATTTTTATATATTATTATATTAAATTATACTACATGAATTGGACCACAATATATTCTATATATTTTATATATTGTATATATAGTATAACTGTTTAAAGTCAGCGAAAAAATCTTATTTTGATTAAAAAGGCATATTTGGAAACGTATAGAAGTCAATGATAAATATAAAACGTAGCTTTTCGTAGCATGCCTGATCACCGGCCATATTTATTTGTTTGTCTTTTTTTATTGCATATCAGGTTTCCTATCACTTATTTTTCTATCAACCTCGTTAGAATGCAAGCTATTATTAATATTATTAAAGCCATTGAAAAACTTTTAAATTTTAAATGTCTTATTTTTACAGAGATAGAACTTCGAACTTTAGCTCTCCTCTGGTCTGAATACATAATTTATAATTGACCTCTAAAAATATTTTTGGATAGACGAAAAAATTGCTAATTTTTTGTGTTTTTAGGTTTTCGATACGTACAATGGACCCACGAAATCTTTCGATTCAGTCCAGGTGGTGACAATAATAAAAGCTAAATGGATCACATTTGGGAGGGAAAAGGATTTGTACTTGGTGTAGAAGGGAAATTAAAAAGTTAAGGAAAAAGAAACCTTGTCAGGGGAAGATGACGTGGGAAATTAAATCTGCCATACGACAGAAAACAAAATTGGTTTTCCTATTTGATTTAATTTTACTTTGGAAACGTCTATTTTCGAATTTTCGTCATCCAACTTGTTCAAAATGTTTTGATGTACTTTCCCGAGGTAAAAGATTGTTAATTTGTTAAACTTTTATAGAAGAATATTACGTTAGTTCCCAAGGACCTTTTGCAAATCATTTTGGCCTTTAAACAATTTTTGGATAGACGAAGAAATTACTAATTTTTTGTGTTTTTAGGTTTTCGATATACGATGGACCCAAGAAATCTTTTGATTCAGTCCAGAGACAATAATTAAGACTAATTGGATCACATTCCGTAAGGAAAAGGATTTATACTTGATGTAGAAGGGAAACTAAAAAAAAACTTTGTCAGGAGAAGATGACGTGGAAAATTAAATCTGCCATAGCAAGACTGGTTTTCCTATTTGATTAACTTTTACTTTGGAAACGTCTATTTTCGAATTTTCGTCATCCAACTTGTTCAAAATGTTTTGGTGTACTTTCCCGAGGTAAAAGATTTTAAATTTGTTAAAAGTTAATAGAAAAATATTACGTTAGTTCCCAAGGACCTATTGCAAATCATTTTGGCCTTTAAAAATATTTTTGGATAGACGAAAAAATTGCTAATTTTTTGTGTTTTTAGGTTTTCGATATGTACTATGGGCCCACGAAATCTTTTGATTCAGTCCAGAGACAATAATTAAGGTTAATTGGATCACATTCCGGAAGGAAAAGAATTTATACTTGATGTAGAAAAGAAACTGAAAAGTTAAGGAAGAGAAAATCTTGTCAGGGGAAGATGACGTGGAAAATTAAATCTGCCATACGGCAGAAAACAAAACTGGTTTTCCTATTTGATTAAATTTTACTTTGGAAACGTCTATTTACGAATTTTCGTCATCCAACTTGTTCAAGATGTTTTGGTGTACTTTCCTGAGGTAAAAGATTGTTAATTTATTAAAATTTTATGGAAGAATATTTATATTAGTTCCCAAGTACCTTTTGCAAATCAGTTTGGTCTCTAAAAATATTTTTGGATAGACGAAGAAATTGCTAATTTTTTTGTGTTTTTAGGTTTTCGATATATGCGATGGACCCACGAAATCTTTCGATTCAGTCCAGGTGGTGACAATAATAAAAGCTAATGGGATCACATTCCGGAAGGAAAAGGATTTATACTTGATGTAGAAGGGAAACTAAAAAAAAACTTTGTCAGGAGAAGATGACGTGGAAAATTAAATCTGCCATAGCAAGACTGGTTTTCCTATTTGATTAACTTTTACTTTGGAAACGTCTATTTACGAATTTTCGTCATCCAACTTGTTCAAAATGTTTTGATGTACTTTCCCGAGGTAAAAGATTGTTAATTTATTAAAATTTTATAGAAGAATATTATGTTAGTTCCCAAAAACCTTTTGCAAATCATTTTGGCCTCTAAAAATATTTTTGGATTGACGAAGAAATTGCTAATTTTTTTTGTTTTTAGGTTTTCGATATGTACGATGGACCCACGAAATCTTTCGATTCAGTCCAGGTGGTGACAATAATAAAAGCTAATGGGATCACATTCCGGAAGGAAAAGGATTTATACTTGTTGTTGAGGGGAAACTAAAATGAAACTTTCTCAGGGGAAGATGACGTGGGAAATTAAATCTGCCGTACGGCAGAAAACAAAATTGGTTCTCCTATTTGATTACATTTTACATTGGAAACGTCTATTAACGAATTTACGTCATCCAACCTGTTCAAAATGTTTTGATGTACTTTCCCGAGGTAAAAGAATGTTAATTTGTTAAAATTTCATAGAATATTATGTTAGTTCTCAAGGACTTTTTGCAAATCATTTTGGCCTCTAAAAATATTTTTTTTAGGTTTTCGATATGTACGATGGACCCAAGAAATCTTTTGATTCAGTCCAGAGACAATAATTAAGGCTAATTGGATCACATTCCGTCAGGAAAAGGATTTATACTTGATGTAGAAGGAAAATTAAAAAGTTAAGGAAAAGGAAACCTTGTCAGGGAAGATGACGTGGGAAATTAAATCTGCCATACGGCAGAAAACAATATTGGTTTTCCTATTTGATTAATTTTTACTTTGGAAACGTCTATTTTCGATTTTTCGTCATTCAACCTGTTCAAAATGTTTTGATGTACTTTCCCGAGGTAAAAGATTGTTAATTTGTTAAAATTTCATAGAAGAATATTATTTGAGTTCCCACGCAACTTTTGCAAATCATTTTGTCCTCTAAAAATATTTTTGGATAGACGAAGAAATTGCTAATTTTTTTGTGTTTTTAGGTTTTCGATATACGATGGACCCACGAAATCTTTTGATTCAGTCCAGAGACAATAATTAAGGTTAATTGGATCACATTCCGTAAGGAAAAGGATTTATACTTGATGTAGAAGGAAAATTAAAAAGTTAAGGAAAAGGAAACTGTGTCAGGGGAAGATGACGTGGAAAATTAAATCCTCCATACCGCAGAAAACAAACCTGGTTTTCCTATTCGATTAAATTTTACTTTGGAAACATCTATTTTCGATTTTTCGTCATCCAACCTGTTCAAAATGGTTTGATGTATTTTCCCGAGGTAAAAGATTGTTGATTTGTTAAAATTTCATAGAATATTATGTTAGTTCTCAAGGACTTTTTACAAATTATTTTGGCTTCTAAAAATATTTTTTTTAGGTTTTCGATATGTACGATGGACCCAAGAAATCTTTTGATTCAGTCCAGAGACAATAATTAAGACTAATTGGATCACATTCCGTAAGAAAAAGGATATATACTTAATGTAGAAGGGAAATTAAAAAGTTAAGGAAAAGGAAACCTAGTCAGGAGAAGATGACGTGGAAAATTAAATCTGCCATACGGCAGAAAACAATATTGGTTTTCCTATTTGATTAATTTTTACTTTGGAAACATCTATTTTCGATTTTTCGTCATCCAACCTGTTCAAAATGGTTTGATGTATTTTCCCGAGGTAAAAGATTTTAAATTTGTTAAAAGTTTATAGAAAAATATTACGTTAGTTCCCAAGGACCTATTGCAAATCATTTTGGCCTTTAAAAATATTTTTGGATAGACGAAAAAATTGCTAATTTTTTGTGTTTTTAGGTTTTCGATATGTACGATGGACCCACGAAATCTTTTGATTCAGTCCAGAGACAATATTTAAGGCTAATTGGATCACATTCCATAAGGAAAAGGATTTATACCTGATGTAGAAGGAAAATTAAAAAGTTAAGGAAAAGGAAACCGTGTCAGGGGAAGATGACGTGGAAAATTAAATCTGCCATACGGCAGAAAACAAAATTGGTTTTCCTATTTGACTAACTTTTACTTTGGAAACGTCTATTTACGAATTTTCGTCATCCAACCTATTCAAAATGTTTTGATGTACTTTCCCGAGGTAAAAGATTGTTGATTTGTTAAAATTTCATAGAATATTATGTTAGTTCTCAAGGACTTTTTGCAAATCATTTTGGCCTCTAAAAATATTTTTTTTAGGTTTTCGATATGTACGATGGACCCAAGAAATCTTTTGATTCAGTCCAGAGACAATAATTAAGACTAATTGGATCACATTCCGTAAGGAAAAGGATTTATACTTGATGTAGAAGGAAAATTAAAAAGTTAAGGAAAAGGAAACCTTGTCAGGGAAGATGACGTAGGAAATTAAATCTGCCATACGGCAGAAAACAATATTGGTTTTCCTATTTGATTAATTTTTACTTGGAAACGTCTATTTTCGAATTTTCGTCATCCAATCTTTTCAAGATGTTTTGATGTACTTTCCTGAGGTAAAAGATTGTTAATTTGTTAAAATTTTATAGAAGAATATTTATGTTAGTTCCCAAACACCGTTTGCAAATCATTTTTTCTCGTCTACCTTCATATCTGCCTGTTCGTTTAATGCAATATTTTGCATCGTAAACGGCATCGCAGGATTGTGGCTCAAGATCATAATCGCTAAGCCATTCGTTACATTGAAAAGGGTTGTTCGAGTCTGTCCCCGTGCATTGGTAACAATTTAGGGCTGAAACTAAAATAAATCCAATTAAAAAAAAAATATGAGATTCTCGGCAAATTGCCTTTTAATTCCACGTTGAACCAAGCTATCGATCGATTTAGTTAAACGCTTAATGAGCTAATTGATAGTCAATTGTGAGAATCTCTCGAGAGGTTTGTTTGCCAAGTTGCTCACCAAGTCTTTAGACCAAGACCAACATCAATCTCGAGGACTCACACGAGACATTTTCCTTTTTTTCGCTCCCCAAATCTAACACAATGAAAACAAGCGCTGATTCATCAAAAAACGCGAAGAATTATATACGTAGCGCCTATATATATATATAAAATGATTTTATAGTAAAAAGACGAGATGAGATAATGCACGTTTCCCAGTGTCTTTCCCCCAAATCAAGTGGCTCGTTGTGTTAAATAGGTCAATTATTAAATAATTTTCGATCACCTCGAGCATTAAAATCGCTGAAAACGGGCGGAAAATTAACAAAAAACGTAACACTTTTGCGAAAAAAATAATCGCCGCCACTGTTTTCAAAAACAAACCATACTTAGATATATGTTTTGGGACATTACCATTTGTCTGTAGACTTGCGAAGACAACAAATCCAAAAATTGCACACGTTAACGTTTTCCGTGACCACTGCATTGCAATTAAATTTTGGCGATTGTTTTTCCGTTGCAAATTAATTTAATTTAATATTTGATGGATGCCACTCACACGCCCAATTACTAACCCAACTAAAGTAAACACACCCTGAGGCTTGACAGAGCATTTGGGTGGATAGGCAACCCGTGGTACGTCCGCGTTAATTTTGCCTAAGTTGACACAAAGTGCACGAACGTATATGGGAAGCGAGGATGCTATGAAGGGTTTGGAGAAAGTGTGAAAGTTTTCGAGTTGAAATGTTTGAAAATGGTGGGGACACGTTGCTATGGCGATGTTGATATGAAACACATGATTGGTGGATGGAATGAGTCATGATTTAGCGCGGAAAAAAAATCAAGATTTGAAAAAAATTAACTAAAATTTTATTCAATATTATAAATATTAGATCACCAAAGATAGACCTTTTATTATTTATTTTTGGCTTTTGAGATCCTTTTTCATGGAAGAACTGAAGATTTCTTAAAATATTTATAAAAATAATGTCAATGTTATTATGCAATTTTTATTTAAATCTTTTGTTGCAATTATTTGAATTGCAACTATTTAAATGAAATGACTGATGAGGAAATCTTATATAAATATTGTATTCTTACAATTTAAAACAATTAAATTTGTTGTGGAGATTTACCTCGTAATGCAACAATGTGTAGGTAATTAGTTATTGTTTGCATTGTAAGTAAATTCAATGCTTTGGTTTTATAAAATCCATTTTTTTACTATGAGTTACTTGACGATACTATATATAATAGAATGGACCAAAAAAAATGACTATTTTTTTTTTAAAAAGTATATCGAAAATATTGGTCAAGGGGACAAAAAAAAATATCGGGAAGGTAAGAGCCCTTAATATTAATATTAAGAAGTATATCATCTTTAATTTCGATTCTTTATTTGTGCTTTGATTTTTGCGTCAATGCTGCCAAACTATTAAGGTAGAAAAATTTATCGGCACATATATTTATAGAAAAATAAATTCCCTACAAAAAATGCCTCTTTAAAAATTTTCGCCAGGTACGCCGTTTTCGAATAATCAAGCTTCAGACATTGATATAATTTTTAGATTTATCTTCTTTATTTTGGAATTTTGTAACTAACGAATAAATAAATATATAGAATTGAACAGTATAGATTTTTGAAGGGAATTTAATGCTCTACAAAAAAGGTCTCTTCACGTTTTTACATAAAATCACTGTTTCAAAAGTTATTCACAATTAGAGTTGAAGGAAAAATTAAATTATTGTTTTTGTCAATGTTGAACCAATTTTGAAAGAGTGATTTTATGTAAAAACGATTAGAGGCCTTTTTTGTAGAGCATTAAATTCTCTTCAAGAATCTATATTGTTCATTTCTATATATTTATTTGTTTGTTAGTTACAAAATTTCAAAATACAGAAGATATATCTAAAAAATTTATCAATTAAAGCTTGATTATTCGGAAACGGCGTGTCTGACAAAAATTTTCAAAGAGACATTTTTTGTAGGGAATTTAATTTTCTATAAATATATGTACCGATGAATTTTTTTACCTTGATAGTTTGACAGCATTGACGCAAAAATCAAAGCACAAATCAAAAATCGAAATTAAAGATGATAGACCTCTTAATATAAATATTTAGGGCTCTTACCTTCTCGATATTTTTTTTTGTCACCTTGAACAATATTTTCGATATACTTTTCAAAAAAAAAAAATCTTTTTTTTTGGCCCAATCTAATCTATAGTACTAATATATAAATTCTATCCTTTATTTGTACATAAAGAGTAAGTTTTTGTTTCAAAGCGTTATTCAAAATTTACTCTCGTAATATTTTTTTGTCAGTCTGTATGTCTTTTTTTCACTAAAGAACCGATAAACCGATTTTTATGAAATTTGGTATTGACATACCAAACAATGTTCCAGTCACTGTAGGCTTTATACAATTACATTAAATAATAAGGGAATGAAAAAAAATTATCTTAAAAAATCTTACAACTGGAAAAGTTTTTAAAAAGATTCCGTTTTTTTAATAGCATAAAAGAAAAGAACAAATCTTAAACACATAAAAATAATCTTCCTTCTCACTCTCAACGATTTATTTAAATTGATAGCAATAAAAAAATGATTTTATGTAAAAACGTTAAGAGACCTTTTTTGTAGAGCATTAAATTCCTTTCAACAATCTGTATTGTTCATTTCTATATATTTATTTGTTCGTTAGTTACGAAATTCCAAAATAAAGAAGATAAATCTAAAAATTATATCAATGTCTGAAGCTTGATTATTCGGAAACGGCGTGTCTGGCAAAAATTTTCTATTGCCTTTTATTTGTACTTGATTGTATCGAAAAAAATTTTGTTTGTACCTCAACCGAAAGAAAGTTATTAAATTTTTAAAAATCGATAGTCCCCCATTGTAGGATTTGTCAAAAAAATTAACGTCCATATATAGGCCATGACACGTAGAGGATTGTACCGAAAAAAATTTGATTCTAACTTTAACCCAAAAAAAAATTTGAGCGATTTTGTGAATGCACTTATTCCACTGAAAATACAGTTTTCCGGCTACTACGGATTTTCCTTGAGAGATTTTCCAAATCCAATGGCAGTACAATCTAATTTATTTTTTATTAGTTTGAAAGCCTGATCCCAACTATTATTCCATAAAAATTTTACATTGCTTTTAGTTAAATTGTACAAAGATTTCATAATATCTGCAAAATTAGCAATAAATTTCCTATAAAAATTTGCCATCCCTATGAAACTTTTTAACTTCCCTTTATCTTCCGGAACCGGCGTCTTTAAAATGCTTTCAACCTTTTCTAAATCGGTACGAAGTCCTCGTTTATCTATAATATATCCTAAATACTTGATATTGTCTTTGAAAAATTCACATTTTTCTTTATTCAATGTTAGCCTGACTTTTTGTAATCCACTTAAAAACATTTTTAAATGTTTTAATTGTTCTTGTCTATTTTTACCTGTGATCAAAATGTCATCTAAAAATACTATAACTCCTTTCACTCCTGCCAACACTTTTTCCATAATTTTTTGAAACTCTGTTGGACATTATTATATCTAAACTAGTAGTTGCCCGTTGCATTCGCAACTAAAGGTTTTATCTCAATATGAGATAAAGTAGTTAATCAACAATCGAAATTTTAAATTTAATAATCCAAAGTGTTGTAAATATAAAAAAAAGTTTATCTAAAATTATATTAAGAAATAAAATATAAGTGTTTTTTTATATCATTTTAATAACAATATTTTAAATAACGTCATTTCACTAAACTAGTATGAAAGTTTAATACTTATGTAGTACTTATACCAAATAGGCGATTTTAAATTTTGGTTCGTTTTTCAGCAATCAAACTTTTTAAAATCTATTTTATTTTATGAACCAATGGTTGTGATCTGGAGTAATTATATATTCGGCTGAAAAGCATTAAGGTAGCAATTTTTTGTCATATATTTCACTGTCAATTCAAATATAAATTCTTCGATACTAACTTTTTTTCGGTATTAAGAACAATTTGAAAACTAATTATTGTTATTGAAAATAAATAAAATATTCGAATTTACTTCCACGCTTTCCACCTATTTCCAACAATTTTGTATGTACAACGTCCAAATGTGCGAAATCGAATAGCTTTTTAGTTATTTTAACTAGCATTAAGAAGGTAATTATTTTTTATAGTTTTACATTGTATTTTCAAATATAAGTGCACATTTGTTTCGATGAAATTTGGATAGTGTTTTCCTTATACGATGCAGATATATAATAAGAAAGGGTTTTTGAAAATTTCTCCCCTAAAAGAGTGAAAAATGGTAGCAAAGTTTGTACGGCATAATGTCTAATAAACAATCGAAATTTCAAATTTAATAATCAATCAAAGTCCGTTAAAAGTGAAACATTATTACTGCTTAGTATAAAACAAAGTTGATTTATTATTAGAAACAAAAACTTAGGGTTTGCCTAAAAATTAAAACTCTGATAAGTAGATATATCTGAAAAGGTTAAGTTAAGTTTATAAATAAGCATTATATTTTTTGGCTTTCACATATTGTAAACCTAAAAATTCGAAATACGTATTCACAAATAAATACATTAGTGAGTGAGTACCCTTACCAACGTTTTGAATGCGTAAGTGGGAATAACAGAGCGCATGTGCATAGCCCATTCTGCACGAACGCACGGCAAGATAGTCAATTTATATATATGATAAACGTAAATGAGTCGAAATAGTCGTTATATTTTTTGAATTTTCATCTAATTCAATTTGCTGATAAGCTTGACTTAAATCTAACTTAGTAAATTCTTTACCGCCTTGTAACTTGGCAAAAAGTTGCTCTATTCGCGGCAATGGATATTTATCTACTTTAATATTTGAATTTAAAGTAATTTTGTAATCACCGCAAATTCGAACTGATCCGTCTTTCTTTAATATAGGTAGTATTGGGGCAAGGTTTATAAAATATACAGGTGACTTCATGTTGGCTACGTGACGTATCCAGAAGAAATTCGTACATATCTTCAGACTGATTCAAATTTCAAAATTCTTCGTATGACGTCATTTTTTTTTCTAATGGAGCAACCTGTGTAATTTACAAACCTCGCTATTGGGGTTGCCCATGGGCTATAAGTAGTGTGTGATAAGACTCCCCCTGTTCGATCAATTCATTTATTTTTTGTTCAACTTTAGCTTTTAAAGCAAAAGGTATAGGTCTGGGTTTGCAGAATTTTGGTTCAGTGCCATGTATCCATTTAAAACTTAATATCATTGTAACCATGAGACACACAATTGAACAGGGAACAGGGGATGTTATCTCATGGTTACAATCATCGATAGAAAAATATTTCAACATATATTACAACTACAGAGATGCATATACGTGGCGTACTCATGCATATTATGACGATTCCAACTTTTACAACTTTTTGAATCGTTATATCTCAAAAACAGTAGCTCGTAGGAAAAAAAGTATTGGTACATTTTTTGTAGATAATTTTATGATATATATTTTTTGTCTAAAGTATTTTATGATAAAACTTATTGTTTCGCTGAAAATCGCGAAAAACTCATTTTTTTGACCTTTGACCTTGAATAAAAAATTTTCCATACAGGGGAAAGATGGGGAACTTTCAAACTTTATTTTTAATCATACTTTAAACAATCTTACTGATTTTCAGCTTGGTGGGAATTTATATAACCTCGAATGTCTAAATTGACCGGACTATAGAGGTAAATTTCAAATATTGTCCCATTTCACTTAGTAGGGTATGGAATAACATCGTGATGAACTTGACCGATTCATTTTCATTGTTGTATTTTATATCAAAACTTATATTTAAGTTTATATACAAATTTATAAATGTATTTGAAAATAATAATGTAATTAAGATGCAATTAATTTCAAAACAGCTAAGACTTGAGAATACTTGCATACTGTTCTCACACGCGGTAGAAGTGAAACCTGCATAAAAAGTGAATTTCAAGATATTGAGACGAATGTAAAATTTTATGAGTAGAATAATTGTATGGTTTATTTTACATTTTATTTCCACATATATTACATAAATTTATCCGAAATCGAAATTTGCATTTTCGATAAATGATACGAGAGCTAATGAAACCTGAAGTATCATATTTCATATTTCAAACTATTGTATTTGGACATCGTTGGAATTACATTTTTCTTGATTGCTTGGAAATACGTCATAGACATAACTATGGTCGGTGATCAGGCATGCTACGAAATTCTTCCCATGTTTCTCATGTATTCCCACGTTTCCCACATACTCTATTCTCTATCTAAGGGTATACTAAAGTTTGTTTTTGTTTTGCTATAACATCAAAAATCCAACTTAATAAATGCATTTGAAAATAATAACGTAATTAAGATTCTTTTAATGAGAATATGAACTAATATTTTTTTAGTATTTTAAAATAGTTTCACATTGAATTTGTATGTTCCCGCGTTTAATTATACAGCTGATCTCACGACTCCTCCTTCAAACAGATGTTATTATGTTCTTTTCAAAACTCACCAGGTGGCAAAAACAATTTCGTAGCATATGTTTATTTACTTTGAATAACTTCCATTAACTTTAGAATTAAGTTATTTGAAAATATTTCATATAATTTTTGCAACCGAAAGTGCAAGGACGGATTAAGGGGGGGGGGGCACGGGGTACGTGCCCCCCAGGGTATTTTTGTGTACTGTGGAGATTCCATCACAGTACATACTTAGAAGCAAATCAAATTATTAGAGTTGTTAAAATATATGAATAAAATAACAGAAAGAATATTAGTGAAATTCTGGTCTATTTCTGGCTGGAATTGCAAATTTTTTTCGTGATCCCTTTCGTGATATTGTGACCCCCCCCCAGAAAAAAAACCTGAATCCGCCCTTGCGAACGTATATACTTTGTGAATTTTCAATTTATAAAAAAATGCTAATTGAATTCGTATTTTACCACCAGGAAAAACTACACCCAGCTTCGCCTTCAAAGAAGCAAATTGAATACTTCTGATAGAGTAGAACAAAGACAAGATATATTTCTATCTCATGATTTCTTCGCGTTCACCCTATGACTGCATTTCCACCATTTTGAGGTGGTAGTTGGTAGTCATTTAAAAGCATTTTAATGTTGAAAAAACCTTTTAGAAGTCATTTAAAGTTATTTAAGGCATTTCAAAATGCTTCTAAATTATTTTTTTTTTAAATGAATATCTGTAATCGATTTCTGCGAGAATCACCAACATTTCAGCCGGGTCGGAAGCTTTTTTAAAATGGAGGAAAGTCTAATGTAGAGGAAAATATATTCCTTCGACTTTTCTATCATTCAGGCTACCGGTTCCACCCAAGGTTTGTAATTTACACAGGTTGCTCCATTAGAAAAAAAATGACGTCATACGAAGAACTTTAAAATTGAATCAGTCTGAAGATATGTACGAATTTCTTCTGGATACGTCACGTAGCCACCATGAGGCCACCTGTGTATTTTATAAACCTTGGGTTCCACCGACTGAAGCTTTTTCTGGACTCTCCTTGTTCTATTGACTGATAAAATTCCAGTTTATTGGTTAAACACCTTGCAGGTATTTTGGTTAAAAGCTTGTCTAGTTCTCTATCCTTTGTTGCATCCGGTATTTCCTCATCCAAGGAATTATTTACAAGAATACAAAGCATTGATTTATATAGTTCCTGGTTTCCGTGTTATTTTATCATGTCCTGGAAATTCTACTTCTTGTAGTTGCAGTCCAATTTATTTAGTATAATTTAATATAATAATATATAAAAATCATATCATAAACAGAAGTTCAAACAAAAATATTCGTGATGTATTGCCCAGATACGTACTTCGATTGCCCAGCAATCTTCCTCAGTGGTCATCAAGTAGTTTGGATCATTCCGTAACTACTTTATGATGATTCATGTGAATCATGTGAAAAGAATGATCCAAACTACTTGATGACCACTGAGGAAGATTGCTTGGCAATCGAAATACGTATCTGGGCAATTTCTGTTCAAATTTATGTTTACGGTATGATTTTTATATATTATTATATTAAATTATACTACATAAATTGGACTGCAATATATTTTATATATTGTATACATTCTTTGTTGTGTATATCTTTGCAAGGTACCACAGTTGAACCACCGTAAAAGGGAAGCTGGCTCACAAATAATTAGAACCTGCACCTTTAAGTAGGTAAATATACTCTTTAGGTCAAGAAGATATGTAATCAGATGTACCTATTCCTAGAGTTGATGGTCGATGGGATGATTTCGAAATCAAAATGGAGTCGGAAGAGATTGTCAACTATAGAAGACCTATAAAAATACACAGGTTTATAAAATACACAGGTGGCCTCATGCGCTACGTGACGTATCCAGAAGAAATTCGTACATATCTTCAGACTGATTGAAATTTCAAAATTCTTCGTATGACGTCATTTTTTTTTTCTAATGAGGCAACCTGTGTGATTTATAAACCTTGAAGAATGGGCACATGAAATCGCAAATATTCACTTATGAGAAAGCAGTAGAAGAATAAGGCTACCCATAGATTGGTAGATATTGAGTTCGAATCTTATAACGAGCTAGTTTCCTAATATTTATCGGTTTACGGACTTTTATAGATCCTAGAGTCGCTAAAGGTCTTTGTAGAAAAATTTAAATTTTTAAGCACTGATTTTAAATTTTTAACTCATGACAAAAGCCGTGCCTGATTATGTGATCACTGCATAAATGCATTAGAAATAATGATCAATTCTTTCTTATAAATTGCATTATTCAATTTATTTTTTTTTCTCTATTACCTCAAATATGGTTCAATGCCAATAGCACGAATACATATATTTTAATAGATTGTGAGTTTTATAATAAGTAAGAAAAACATTTTTTTAAATACAATTAAATAGAAAAATTTATTTTGTTAAAAAATCACAATGAAAAAGTTAATTTTTCTGTGGTTAATAACCAATAGTTTGTTTCTAACAAGTGGATTGTTGTTCGATTTTTCCCAGAACAATATCGCCAAAGATATCAATTTCCTAGTTTATAAAGGGTGAAAAACTTTTATTTAAAATTTTTATTTTTATATTAGACATTTAATTTTTAATTGTAGGTACGCTAATGAAACGACCATTAGTAAAGTGAAATTGAATGAAAATCCAGTCGAATCGTTGATGGAATTGATGAACTTTTCGTCGGGAATTGTCTTTTATGGTCCAGGATTTCGGCAAGAGGCCAATGATAAAACAACAGTGGCAATCATGAAGGCCTATTTGGATAAAAAATTCAATATAATTCAACTTGATTGGTCGAAACTTTCGTTTGATCTATACCCAATTGTGGTTTATAAACTAAAGAAGGTATTTGTCTATAAAAAAAAATATATTTTTTTCTCATTAAGGCTGATTAATTTTGTAGAAAATATTGTATAATCTTATAGAAGATTTCATTAATATCCTTTTAAACTTTATATCTGACGAATATTTTAGATGTCCACATCTTTTTCAATCTAAGTATTAATCACATTATGAAGAAATGAAATTTTTCCAAATTTTTGTTTAAAATCCCTCATCTAATACTACTTGTACCAATAAAAATCGACGTTATAAGCAAATTATGAACTAACTTATAATTGGCTTCCTGATTTATTAGTACTATTATTATATTATTATAAAGAGGAAAGATTTGATTGCTTGTTTGTTTTGAATAGGCTCCAAAACTACTTGACCGATTTGAAAAATTCTTTCACTGTTGGGAAACTACACTATTTCCGGTGAACATAGGCTATATTTAATTTTCAAAAAGTTAGGGATCCATACTAAAACTCCAATAATGTGTGAAAAAATTACCAAAAAACTTTCTTACACCGCGTGCGCTGGTGATTTAACTAAAAAACGGAACAACCGAATTTAATGAAACTTAATATTAAGATACAACACAATTACCCACACACGTTAGGCTACTTATCGTTCCTTAAAAATAATAAGGGAATGTTCCCTCTACGTAAAAACTGAGGGATGAAAAAAAAAATTACTTTAGATAGGCGAGTTATATATCATTGGAAAGGTATTTAAAAGTTAAATAATGATCTGTATTAATATTTTTAGTTGAATTAATAAAAAGCACAGTAATTTAATTTAAAGTACAAAAAATTGCCTTTTTGAAATATAAATGTTTTTATAGATTATAATCTGAGAGTAAACTTTTTTTTACAAAATTGTTATAAATAGATCCTTAGGGTTGCTCAGTAAGGATAAATTAACGAAAAAAATGTAATAGTAATAATAATAATAGTAAAAAAGCTTAAAGTAAATACGTTTTTAAAATCGTATATTTATATACCCCCTCTGACTGATGAAATTTTAATTTTCGGTGTATTCCTGATAAGAAGTAGGCATGTGATAAGATTTTTTTTTTTGAAAATTCCTACCGGAACAGACAAGGGTGGATTCAGGATTTTTTTCTTGGGGAGGCACAATATCTTTTATTTGCAAGTGCGTGAAAGGGATCACGAAAAAAGTTAGCAATTCCTACCAGAAATCATCATACTGATAAATAATAAATAATCATATCATCATAATGATAAAAGAAATTTAAAATCCTCTTCCAGAGCAAAAGACATACGCCAAATCGTGTATGGTGAACTCTTGACTATCCAATATGGTTTAATTATATAGTTGAAATTCAGATATTTTAATAATAAGTTTATAGATACATAATGGTTGTACATGATTATGGAAGAACTGGGTTTCGTGCAATTGTATAAATTTCAATTTCGCGGTTGTGTTGTACAGTGCAATAGTTTTTGGAAAAAGGTTCATTCGGGAATCGAAAAAGGGAGATGGGGTTATTTTGACGCGAGTATTTTGATAACTTTCGACTTTTTAGTCATAATTAAGACCGAATTTATTGAACTTGGCGATATTTTTTGTTTATGTATAGATGCTGATTGATTTACCGATTATTTGGTTCACGGTAGGTATACCTACTGTAGGTATACGCAATTGAACATACTCTTTAAATATTTTTTGAAAATTAATTAATTATTACATAGAACTATTTTATTCTTTGCAACAGTTTAATAAATGTGTCTTTTTCAAGAGTGTGAAGTGTTCTTAAGTATGATTTCATTTTTCGTAAAAGAAATAAGAAAAATAAAATACGTTACGCAGACGAAGTCGCGGGGATCAGCTAGTTAGTACTATTTTTTAAAGGATGATTTTCTTTTCAGATAGCCGAAGTTTTCGCCAAACCCATCAACAACTTCCTAAAACACCCGAAAATAACTCAACCATTTTACCTAATCGGTCATTCACAAGGTGCCCACCTGATTTCCCTCATCGCTCGAAGCCTCTACAAACCCCCAGATTTAGCTGTCGGTTTAGATCCTGCCGGACCTCTTTACTATTTAACCAACGATAGATTCCGTTTCGGCATTGCAAAACAAGTTATAAGTCTTCATACCGACTCCGGTTTTTATGGTACTCTTCTCCGAGACGCAGATTTGGCCATCATCGTTAACGGGGGCTATCGACTTCAGCCGGGCTGCAAATTTAGCCTTGCCGTCTTAACCGAAGAGGGTAAAATTTATAATTTCAATATCCACCAATTTTTCATCACCGTCTTTTCTTTTAGAACTTTGCAGCCACCAAAGGTCCGTTGCTTATTGGATTCGAATAATTAACGATCCGAAACTGAGCGAAATAGTCGCCGAAAGTCTCAAGAAACGAACTCGTAAGTTATATTTGTCTATCGGGGGATAAATAAAAAAGCTTTGATTTCATTTTTTTGTTTATTATTTTTCGTAATAAATTTTCCTGGTTTCCAAGTTCACTTATAAATTAGTTATATCCATATGAATTGATTACGGATGTAAATTGTTGAGTTTGTTTGCTAACAAGTTTTCCAGCTTCCTTGGTCAACTTCTTCAATTTGTCACGTTTACGAATGTTAAGGACAGCGTTGACTTTGCGTTTTGATTCCAAAGTACGAACCACACTTTGGTATTTCCAACCAACTTCATGTGATAATCGTCCTACATGGCAATACTGGAAAAAAAAGAAAGAAAAATTAGTTTTAAAAAGAAAATTTTAAGGGGAAAAAATAGTACTTTTCTGCCGGGTTTCAAGCACATCACTCGCATGGCTCCAGGAACGACTAAACGCTTTCTTCGGTCGTAGGGTGGAGGACATCCTTCATAACCCTTCAACCTCTTCAACGCAGCCTTTCCTCGTTCTGTTTTATGCGGAAGCATTCCTGAAAGATGAAATTTCTTGGTTTAAAAAAAAATCACCAAAGCACAATTATTGAAAACAATTGGAGTAAAATATCATTGAAATATATCTTTTCATAACCAATCAAATAATGTAGGTAAGATTTTTAATAATCATTTAATTTTTTTAAATAAAGATCCCAGGATGACACAAATACTCAAATGTCTATACCAAAGTGTTCACCAAAGTTTAATAGGGTCAAATAAAAGATAAATTTGATAACAGAATTAATATCTAAAGTAGTTTCATCAAATTAATTTTATAGGTAAAACTATAATAACTAGCTTGTGATTTATATTTTAAGTATTATAATTTCCCTTTCAAAGAGTAGTTACAAAAAATAATATCAATTTGAGGTCCAGTAACGGTAGAGGGTGCTACACTTCGCAGAAGACGTATTTAAATCATTACGCAGGAAGTGTTACTGTTGTTAAAAACTTTAAATTCCAATCTACTGTACGATGAGAAATTTGTTAAGATATAGCGCTACTACAAGAGTTTCTGGAGTACTAATTTATGTTACCTTACAAAAAGTACATAATTTCGATTTAACACACTAATGGCGGTGCCACATCTTGGCAGGTTTCCCTTAATGTATTGCAAGATTGAAATATCTTCTTAGAACCTTAGTGAGCTTTGGTACGTTCTAAATATTTACGCTGCTAGTGGCAGAAAAGAGAACTATGATTTGAATCTGTTATGGTGTACAATAACAGGACACTAAATTTGTTGATGCATCATTTCAACCCTATAGGGATAAATATTGAGGTAACTGCATGAAGAAAATAAGGCGGGGGAGAAGAACTTGCCTATCACGAACTATTGGAGTGTCCAGCTATAAGCTCAAGTCTATGTCTTAGCTCTTTTGGACCATATGAGGTAGGAAATATACATAAAGATCTAATTATCTGCGCTGAAATTTATCTTCTTTTAGGACCAGAAGAATAGTGTGAAATATGAATATTGAGAAAAAGCCTATATCGTTCGGATTTCTTGTATTATAAACATTAGACTGATTCAAAAAAAAAAATATGATTTTTTTTTCTTAATTATATCGAAAATATTGTTGGGAATGACAAAAAAAAATCCTGTGAAACTTTAAGCTCTTAATATTAAGAGTTGCCGCATGGCAAATTTGGATTTTCCATTTAAATAACATGGGAACAGTAATTCTCTTCCACTTTGGAATTTTATAGCTCACGTTGGTGACAATATTTCGGAATGACCAAGGGATATTCTTGTAGAAAATTGAACGATCTACAAAAAAGGTCTTTGTACAAGTTTTTGATATATTTAACCCTTCAAAAGTTATTCGAGGTCAAAGTTGAACTAACGAGAAATTGTAATATTTTTTCAATTATTTGACGCAACCATCAATTTTATGAGAAAATTTTATAAGACATTTTTTGTAGAGTACTTTTTTTTCTATAACTTATCTCTATAAAAGTTATTGATATTTTTTACAGGTCCTAAGTTATTTAATTAAAATAAAAAAAATAATTTTTATATTAAAAATATAATAATTCAGGGAATTTTCAGTTTAATGCAAATAACTTACGACCTGTGAAAAATATCAAAAACTTTTATAGAGATAAGTTATAGGAAAAAAAGTGCTCTACAAAAAATGTCCTATAAAATTTTCTCATAAAATTGATGGTTGCGTCAAAAAATTGAAAAAACATTAAAATTTCTCTTTAGTTCAACTTTGACCTCGAATAACTTTTGAAGGAATAAATATATCAAAAACTTGTTCGAGACCTTTTTTGTAGATCGTTCAATTTTCTACAAGAATATACCTTGGTCATTCCGAAATATTGTCACCAACGTGAGCTATAAAATTTCAAAGTGCAAGAGAATATTGTTCCCATGTTATTTAAATAAAAAATCGAAATTTGCGATGCGTCACCTCTTAATATTAAGAGCTTAAAATATCACAGGATTTTGTTTTTGTCATTCCCAACAATATTTTCGATATAGTTAACAAAAAAAAAAATAATCATTTTTTCCTTCCTTAAATAAAAGTAATGCCTATCTTTTACAAGGAACAAAAATAATCAAGTCCAGTAGACATGTACATTCCTAAATTTTCCCTTAAACTATAAACTGTTAATAAGGGTGGAAATTTTGGACCAAAATAGAACACTGTAATGAGAAGATTGCATCTTCCAAATGAGCAAATTAAAAGAAAATACAATGATGAATACATAACGGTAATAGACATTAAAAGTTTTGTTATGTCCTAATCAAAAGTTTCAAAAATTAAAGTCCTTTATACTTTAAAAAAGTATCCTCATATGACTTGTTTATTTTGAAAGTGGTGTAAGTCCATTTCAAGGACGGTCTATATGGTGATTCTTCTTGTAACTAGAACAAAGTATGTTAATTATTTAACTGCTAAGTTTTCAGAAATTACGTTGTTAACAAAAACGCCAATTATTCCCTCCTCCTTAGTATCTTATGTCGCTATGGTTAAAAATGATAATACTATAGGGATTGTTTTTGAAATGGACTTAACTCATTTTCAAAATAAACGGCGCATATCTTTCCAATGTCGACCAATAATGTAATAGTTTTCCTATCTTGATTGTAGAAAATACAAACCTCTGACTGTTCGCCATAAAATTTTCGATGGAGCCCTAAAGTGGAATGGTCCACGTGCAGGATTGACATTGCACCGTTTCCTCAAGAACGACATATACTTCAACTTGTTTCTAAAAGGAAAAAAAAAGCAAACAATTAAAATTTGAATCTAACAAATTTTAATGAGAATTTCTGATAAAAACACTCATTTAAATGTTACTTTTCATTTATTCTCAAATAATGTAGGTAAGATTAGGAAATAATCATCGTAAATCTACGTTTGCATTTGATTAGGTTAAGATTACAATTGTTACCTGAAGAAGTTCCCTGAAATGTTGAGTTGTTCGCATCGTACAACTACCACTTTGTTGCCTTGTAACAAGGTTTTCGCAAGAATTGCCGCCAAGCGTCCAAGTAAATGGCCTCGGCCATCGATCAAGATTGCCTGAAACGAAAAATTTCCATTAAAATTTTCTGAACCATAAGCCGACAATGGGACACGAGGTAACACGTGCTACAATTAACAACCACAAAACAAGCTGCACTTGAGTTACAGCCAATGATTTTAACATGCAACGTGAAAATTTAAGGATTTCAGCGTTTTGATTTACGTTTTAGTTATTTTTAATTTAGTTTTAATTGATTTTTTTGCACAATTACCTTTTCACTAAACCCCGTCATGTTTGCTGATACAAACGGAAAAGGCTGCCATTAACTAATGATTGTGCGCAGACGGAAACCAGTTGAACTTGCGCGGCTGCGCAATGACCGAAAATCCAAGGCGGACTATTTGAAATATTTTTTAATTGACAAACTGATATCAGCAATTAAGTTTTGAAACAAATTTAGTAAATTGTAACTTTTCAATTAGATAAAATTGATAGAGTTTCTCATAAAATGAGTTGAAGATTCCATTTTTAATATCTTAAACCATATTTTAACATCTTAAAATGAAAATGATTCTATTAAAAGAAATATTTTTTTTATATTTTTGAAAAAAGAGTTGTATAGCATATGAATACCAGTAAGATGAACTAGCATTTCTTAACAAAAAAAAATGCAAATTTAGTAAAATTTAACTTTTCAATTAGATAAAATTGATAAAGTTTCTCATTAAATGAGTAGAAGATTGGATTTTTAATATCTTAAACCATATTTTAACATTTTAAAATGAAAATGATTCTATTAAAAGAAATATTTTTTTTATATTTTTGAAAAAAGAATTGTATGGCATATGAGTACCAGTAAGATGAACTAGCATTTCTCAACAAAAAAAAATGTTTCTTCTTTTTATTCTGTATAAACGAGTTGTTGCATATCCAAACATCCATTTTTTGGGTGCATAATTTAGAAACGTCGATTTCAATACTTGGAAATTATTAAGGTCATTGGTGGATGGGGGGGGGTCACGGGGGCACGTGCCCCCCCCAGGGTATTTTTGTATACTGTGGAGATTCCATAACAATACATACTTATAAGCAAATCAAATTATTAAAGTTGTGACAATCTATGAATAAAATAACAGAAATTTTCTGACTGGAATTGCGATTTTTTTTCGTGATCCCTTTCACGCATTTGCAAATGAAAGATGATATCGTGCCCCTCCCCCCCCAGAAGAAAATTCTGAATCCGTCCTTGCTTAGGGTCGTTGATAACCATTATTGGATCTATTATAAAAGTTCCAGGAACTTCATCTTCTGGATTTTATATTGAATTTTCTTAGAAATGATTTAAAAAATAACTTATTTGGGGCTTTTAGGATCGCTGATTACGAATACGATGTTCATTAAATTCACTGAAATTTAAAAAAAAACAACAATGCTCTAAGTCTAGGAGATTAGGTCAATGCTTAATGCTGTACTGGGAAACCAAATTAATCTTCTATTCGTAAACAGTGATCCTTAAAATCTTCCTACATGTATTTCGAACTAATTTTGCGCAAATTTTAATTTTTACAACCGACTCCTGAGGATTGGGTTCATGGGGTCCATGGTTCATTTTAATCTCCAGATATATAAAGAAATTCGTGATCCTGATTATTTGGGGCATTTAGGACCGTTGATTACAAATACGATGTTCATTAAGTTCACTGATGTACCTGAGGCTTAGTATAGATCCGATTGATTTGATCTCTTGAATTTTTTCAAAAATTTATTGAAAAATTATTAGATTTTGAATTATTTTTATGTATACAGAAATCAGCTATTAAAAACTCTATTTTGGGTGCTTTTCGAACTCAATTTGTTCGAAATTTGGAAAAAAAAACAATACTTTAAGTTTAGGAGATTAGGTCAATGCTTAATGCTGTACCGGGACAAGGTTTATAAAATACACAGGAGGCCTCATGGTGGCTACGTGACGTATCCAGAAGAAATTCGTACATGTCTTCAGACTGATTCAATTTCAAAATTTTTCGTACGACGTCATTTTTTTTTCTAATACAGCAACCTGTGTAATTTACAAACCTTGGGTACCGAGAGACCTAATTAAATTTAAATTCATATCCAGTGACCTATAAAATTTTCCTACATATGTTTCGAACTAATTTTGCGCAAATTTTAATTTTAACAAGCGACTCCTGGGGATGGGGTTCATAGTTCCTTTTAACCTCCAGATATATTAGGGAACTCATGAACCTGATGTTTGTGGCTGTATTGGTGACCTCAAAAACTTTCATTTAAGTGATTCAATTTCATTAGGGATGAAATCCCTAAACCTTCTAATGGAACCAGGTGGGTCCCAAAATCTCCGAGTAATAAAATTTAGGTCATTTTGTGCAGTTCTCTGAAAAAAAAATAAAGATTTTATTAGTCGCCCATAAATTTTGCAATTAAAAAATCAATTTTTGGATACAACCACTAGATTATAGAATGAAAATCTGCCGTAATGCATATTGTTCAAATGCATTTAAGAATCAAATGCAAGTCCTTTTGACCTTTTGTTGAATTACATTGTTTCAATCTTAATGATAAAATTCCGTCAAAACTCGTTAAAATTTCTTTACAATCGCCTAATTGTTGGCAAATAACACCACTATATTTATCAATTGTATGGTATGCATGAAATGTGTATTTAAAAATTAATTAACTTCGTTTTAAATTATTTCTATTTCTAATTAAATATTAGCGACTTGTTCCAAAATATGAATGATTTCAAAATTTTGAAATTTTGTGTCATAAAAATATTTGCGTTAGTTTTGATCTTTGATGATTTCACCGTTTTTTCGTTAGATGTCTCTAGTATAGTTTACATTAATTTACATTGCAAGTAGCAGAAAAAGTTGAATGTCAATTAATTTCAACAACTATTGTTAATTTTCACGATTTAAATAAAGTAATTAACATTCCAAGTTCTTTCCAATTTTGTAATATTTTAAAGAACCGCTTTATATTAAATTTATATTAAAATGACAAACCCGGTGAACAACAACGTTGATCAATGTTTGATTTGTTCCAAAAACGACAAATTTATGATTTCCCTGCATGACCCGTTGACCCGTTGTGAAGAGTTTTCTGTGGCTGAAGTTCTTGAGAAATTACAATTCTTAATAGTAATCACCAAAAATATTCATAATTCATATAATTTTTTTTTCCTAAACCCTAATTTATAGATTGCAGGTGTTGCAAATTGCCACCGAAAGTTGTGCTTCATTTGCGTAGCCAAAATTCAATCCTGTTTCGAATTTAAAATGCAATGTAGCCAAATTGAGCAACAATTAAAATCGCAAACAATTGAGAACCTGTTGCGAGAAAAAATCAAACTAGAGACCCATTCGGATGATTCAAATACACCACATGTCGAAGATGGAACATTGGACGAAGAAAAGAGTGAAGCTGAGTTGGAAATTTGCTTTGAAGAAGTCGAATTTTCAATACCCGAAGAATTACCTACTGAAATAGATATAATTGAGGAAAAACACGATATTAAAATTGATCCAGAAATACTTTTAAAAACTTCTTCTAAGTCGGGCTTGTTCCAAGAAAAATCAGATGATAAAAAGACTTTCGATTGTGGATTTTGTTATAAGAGCTTCAGTCGTCACTCGTATTTGTTGAAACATCTACAGATGCATGGCGAATCAAATTTCATTTGTGATGTTTGTGGTAGGAAAAGTTAATTATTTTTCGACTCCTCATTGGATATAGTAGCAAATGCATGGACATTGGACATAGAATGACCTCAATTATTGTTTGTGAATCCGAATTTGATTTAGAAGGTTGCAAAGATTCTATAACCCCTACAATAAACATCTTTGTTAAGGCCTTACTATTTGAAATTATTAAAAAAAACATATATTATCGTTTCGTCACCAAAGAAGTTGCAATAATATCGAAACGTATGCCTATTTTTTTTTTTATATCCAAATTTTTTATTTGCTTTTTTATATATTTACTAAATAACTTATTTTTTAGGTAAATCTTTTTATAATAAATACCACTTAAAAAAACATAAAATTTCACATTCGACCGAACGGAAATATGCCTGTTCATACTGTTCAAAGTCATTCAAACGTCATTTTTCTTTGATCGATCATTTACGGTCTCATACTGGAGAAAAGCCTTACAAATGTCGAGTTTGTAGTAAGTAGAAATTATTGATGCTGCCACTATAATGAATGGACCACGAAAAAAACAGCCCATGTGGGGTACAAGATCCGGCTGCAAAATTAGTACATAAGTAATGAAGATAATCAAAATCTATTTTTTTTAAGTATTTTTGTAAGTGAAGGAATTCATTTTTCATAAGGAGCCTGGTAAACGAAAACGAAAGTTTTTCATAAACAAAAAGTAATTATTAGACTGATTCAAAAAAAAAAACGAAGAATTTTTAATTATATCGAAAATATTATTGGGAATGACAAAAAAAAAATACTGTGAAAGTTTAAGCTCCTAATATTAATATTAAGACGTGCTGCATCGCAAATTTCGATTTTCCAATTAAATAACCTGGGAACAATATTCTCGTGCACTTTGGAATTTTATAGCTCACGTTGGTGACAATATTTCGGAATGACCAAGGTATATTCTTGTAGAAAATTGAACTATTTACAAAAAAGGTCTCGAACAAGTTTTTGATATATTTATTCCTTCAAAAGTTATTCGAGGTCAAAGTTGAGCTAAAGAGAAATATTAATATTTTTTCAATTTTTTGACGCAACCATCAATTTTATGAGAAAATTTTGTAGGACATTTTTTGTAGAACACTTTTTTTCCTATAACTTATCTCTATAAAAGTTTTTGATATTTTTCACAGATCCTAAGTAATAAAAAAAAAATATGTTAAAAATATAATTATTCGGGGAATATTATTAATTTAAAACAATAAAATTACGAATATTTTCAGTTTAATGCAAATAACTTAGGACCTGTGAAAAATATCAAAAACTTTTATAGAGATAAGTTATAGGAAAAAAAGTGCTCTACAAAAAATGTCCTATAAAATTTTCCCATAAAAATTCCACGTTCTTTATAGGTGTATAGTAGACTGATTCAAAAAAAATGAATAATTTTTTTTTTTGTTAATTATATCGAAAATATTGTTGGGAAGGACAAAAAAAATTCTGTGAAAGTTTAAGCTCTTAATATTAATATTAAGAGGTACCGCATCGCAAATTTCGAATTTCCATTTAAATAACATGGAAACAATATTCTCTTGCACTTTGGAATTTTATAGCTCACGTTGGTGACAATATTTCGGAATGACCAAGGTATATTCTTGTAGAAAATTGAACGATCTACAAAAAAGGTCTCGAACAAGTTTTTGATATATTTATTCCTTCAAAAGTTATTCGAGGTCAAAGTTGAACTAAAGAGAAATTTTAATATTTTTTCAATTTTTTGACGCAACCATCAATTTTATGAGGAAATTTTATAGGATATTTTTTGTAGAGCACTTTTTTTCCTATAACTTATCTCTATGATAGTTTTTGATATTTTTTACAGGTCCTAAGTTATTTGCATTAAACTGAAAATATTCGTAATTTTATTGTTTTAAATTAATAATATTTCCTGAATTTTTATATTTTTAACTTAAAAATTATTTTTTTTATTTTAATTAAATAATTTAACCTGTGAATCATATCAATATCATAATTTTTTATAGATATAAGTTATAGAAAAAAAACTGTTCTACAAAAAATGTCCTGTAAAATTATCTCATAAAATTGATGGTTGCGTCAAAAAATTGAAAAAATATAAAAATTTTTCTTTAGTTCAACTTTGTCCTCGAATAACTTTTGAAGGAATAAATATATCAAAAATGTGTAAAAGACTTTTTTTGTGGACCATTCCACTTTAGGGCTCCATCGAAAGTTTTATGGCGAACAGTCAGAGGTTTGTATTTTCTACAATCAAGATAGGAAAACTATTACAATAGTGGTCGACATAGGAAAGATATGCGCCGTTTATTTTGAAAATGAATTAATTCCATTTCAAGAATAATCCCTATATTATTATAATTTTTAACCATAGGAATATAACATACTAAGGAGGAGGGAATAATTGGCGTTTTTGTTAACAACTAAAACGAAATTGGAATTTCTGAAAACTTTGAGGATAAAGAGGTGCCGCATCGCAAATTTCGATTTTCCATTTAAATAACATGGGAACAATATTTATAGCTCACGTTGGTGACAATATTTCGGAATGACCAAGGTATATTCTTGTATAAAATTGAACGATCTACAAAAAAGGTGGTCTTACAAGTTTTTGATATATTTATTCCTTCCAAAGTTATTTGTGGTCGCAGTTGGACTAAAGAGAAATTTTAATATTTTTTCAATTTTTTGACGCAACCATCAATTTTATGAGGAAATTTTTTAGTACATTTTTAGTAGAGTACTTTTTTTTATAACTTATCTCTATAAAAGTTTTTGATATTTTTCACTGGTCCTAAGTTATTTGCATTAAAATAAAAAAAGTATTTTTTATGTTAAAAATATAATAATTCAGGGAATTTTCAGTTTAATGCAATTTACCTTTAGTGACTAGTCACTGGCATAATTTTTAATTTTCAATTAAAATTGTATTTATTTACTTTATTGGTAATTCTGTTTTAACTTTGTAACTTTTAATTTTGTTGCTCTGATTTAAATATATGCAATTGTACTATGCATTACATTACAATTGTAATATTCCAGTTCTATGTACAGATGCTTTCCATCTCTATAGAATGTAAACTGGAAGGACATTAAATAATAATAATAAAATAATTTTGTATTTAGAAAGAACATTATCTGTTCTATTTAAATCGTCATGTTTAATATTTCAAAAAAAAATATTGTTTAATTCGAAAAAAATATTTTGTGTTCACATCCATACTTACTAGAAGTATAATTATGTCGAATATGAACAAATTTCAGAATGTCCCTTATTTTTCGCTGTCCGCTTCACGTGAAATGCCCTCAAGTACTTATCAATTTAATTTTTGATTATCTTCATTATTCATATACGAATTTCGTAGCCGAATCTTAGACTAATAGTGCAAATGGTGGATACTATTCCCAAGAAATGTAGTTTAAAAAATTTTGCACCCTATGGGCTATGCTTTCCCTCCTCATTCATTAAGCTTAATACGATAGTTTTGGGACTAAACTTTCTTTTTTTTTTCATATTTTATAGATAAATCATTTGCTAGATCGTGCAGTTTGGCCACCCATAGATTTATTCATACGAGGGAAAAGCCGCACGCTTGTACTGTTTGTGGTAAGTTCTTTTCTTTAATTTATTTAATCTTTTCTAAGCTTTTTTATTTGGTTTTAGATAAATCTTTTAGTCGACTGGATCACTTAAAAAGGCACAGAATGACACATTGAAATTGCACATCGAAGTATTCGACGAGGAATTGAATTTTTGAAAAATTTTGTAAAATACAAAATCAGAGAAATGACTTCGATAGATGGAAGTAGTGAAAAAGAACATTGATTGGAAAGAAAAGATTGAAATTATTATGAAAACTTTGATAATTTAATCAAGTGAAGTCTTTGCATTTTGGGTATTAATCAGTTGCCTGATCAGGAGTTTAATTTAAACCAGTACTCCTAAAGACTTAAGTGTGCCCCAGATTAGGAATTGATCGCTGATATGAATAATAAAATGAAATCAAGACAGTTGAAAACATTATGGTAGTATAATGAAGTAAATATGATAATTACTTTCATACTAGAAGCGCAAAATAAATAAAACGTAAAAGGAATGTGTATTCTGTGAACCGCTATATAGTATGTAAAGAAAAGGGATAAATATTTTGGGGTAGCACACCATTTTTAAATCAGGAGGATGGAAATTGTTTATTCCATATACATTAGACTGATTACAAAAAAATGATGAATTTTTTTTTCTTAATTATATCGAAAATATTGTTGAGAATAACAAAAAAAATCCTGTGAAAGTTTAAGCTCTTAATATTAATATTAAGAGGTGCCGCATCGCAAATTTCGATTTTCCATTTAAATAACATGGGGACAATATTCTCTTGCACTTTGGAATTTTATAGCTCACGTTGGTGACAATATTTCGGAATGACCAAGGTATATTCTTGTAGAAAATTGAACGATCTACAAAAAAGGTCTCGAACAAGTTTTTGATATATTTATTCCTTCAAAAGTTATTCGAGGTCAAAGTTGAACTAAAGAGAAATTTTAATATTTTTTCAATTTTTGGACGCAACCATTAGTTTTATGAGAAAATTTTAAAGGACATTTTTTGTAGAGCACTTTTTTTCCAATAACTTATCTCTATAAAAGTATTCGATATTTTTCACAGGTCCTAAATTAAAAGAAAATACAATTAAAAGTTCTGTTTTATCCCATTCAAAAGTTTCAAAAATTAAAGTCCTTTATAGTTTAAGAAAGTAACCTTATATGACTCGTGTATTTTGAAAGTGGCGTAAGTCCATTTCAAGGACAGTCTATATGGTGCTTCTTCTTCTTCTTGTAACTAGAACAAAGTATGTTAATTATTTAACTGCTAAGTTTTCAGAAATTCTAATTTCATTTTAGTTGTTAACAAAAACGCCAATTATTCTCTCCTTCTTAGTATCTTATGTTGCTATGGTTAAAAATGATAATACTATAGGGATTGTTCTTGAAATGGATTTAACTCATTTTCAAAATAAACGGCGCATATCTTTCCAATGTCCACCACTATTGTAATAGTTTTCCTATCTTGATTGTAGAAAATACAAACCTCTGACCGTTCGCCATAAAACTTTCGATGGAGCCTTAAAGTGGAATGGTCTACAAAAAAGGTCTCTTACAAATTTTTTATATATTTATTCCTTCAAAAGTTATTCTAGGTCAAAGTTGAACTAAAGAGAAATTTTAATATTTTTTCAATTTTTTGACGCAACCATCAATTTTATGAGAAAATTTTACAGGACAGTTTTTGTAGAACACTTTTTTTTCTATAATTTATCTCTATAAAAGTTTTTGATATTTTTCACAGGTCCTAAGTTATTTAATTAAAATAAAAAAAATAATTCTTATGTTAAAAATATAATAATTCAGGGAATTTTCAGTTTATTGCAAATAACTTAGGACCTGTGAAAAATATCAAAAACTTTTATAGAGATAAGTTATAGAAAAAAAAGTGCTCTACAAAAAATGTCCTATAAAATTTTCTCATAAAATTGATAGTTGCGTCAAAAAATTGAAAAAAATATTAAAATTTCTCTTTAGTTCAACTTTAACCTCAAATAACTTTTGAAGAAATAAATATATCAAAAACTTGTTCGAGACCTTTTTTGTAGATCGTTCAATTTTCTACAAGAATATACCTTGATCATTCCGAAATATTGTCACCAACGTGAGCTACAAAATTTCAAAGTGCAAGAGAATATTGTTCCCATGTTATTTAAATGGAAAATCGAAATTTGCGATGGGGCACCTCTTAATATTAATATTAAGAGCTTAAACTTTCACAGGATTTTTTTTGGTCATTCCCAACAATATTTTCGATATAATTAACAAAAAAAAAAATAATCATTTTTTTTGAATCAGTCTAATATACATATACTTGCTGGATAAGGTTTGATAAATAGTAACGAACTTTAAAAAATAAGCTAGTCATTTAAACTAATAATTTATAAAATTTTAAAAAGTGTGTCCCCATTCAATTTTTCAATAATTCGATGAAAAAAATTGAGAAATAAAGTTTTTTTTTCCGTAAGAATTTTACTTATGTTAATTAATAGAAAACCCTTACTTAAATCTTTTCAGTGTTATATCACAAGTGGTAAGAGTATTAAACATAAAAGTTATTTTTTTCAATAATTAAAAAAATTCTTTAAGTATTTATGCAATTCAAAAAAAAAACTTAGATTACAAATTATCGCTTTTTCTGCTTTTAATCTCTTTTTATCATATTATCAGTCGGAAAAGGATTACAAACATTTGTCCACAATTTCCATTAGTAATATCATTAATAGTTTTTTTACCAAGAAACTGAAAATGCGGTACATATCAATTATATTTCTATCCATTTTTATTTGGAACATTTCTGAAATTTTGGGTAAGAAACTTAATTTTTCTTTTTCGATAATTGAAGTAAAAAATATGTTTTTCAGGTCTAAAATGTTACATTTGTTCGATGGAAGGAACCGACGCCGATCAAAGATGTCTCACAAATCCAGCAGCAATTTTGATGCTTACTTGTAACAAAAAGTATTGTACTACTTTTCGGCAAGATTATAAAGTAAAATTTTTAAGTAGAAGCTAAAATTTGTGTACATATTATGTGTAAATTATATTTTTTAGGACCCAGCTGGGCAATTGGCTTCTATGGCACGAGGGTGCGAAGATAGTCCGGTTTTTTTGAATAAAAATGTTAGTGATAGTACATATTCAACATACTATCGAGCTTGCAAAACGTCTTTGTGTAATAATGGGACAGGAATGGAACCTTTTTCTGAGTCTGGAGGGGGAGATGATATAGGACCAGCTCAAGTTTTAATTGTGAAAGGGACAGGACGCCTACCCTAGTCACAAACAAACAAAAAAAGCTTTTTTTGGGATCACAAATTTTTATACCAAAACGTTAGTAATAATCAAACATTACACGAAATAAAAATATTCCTGTAAGACAATAAAAACAGTGAAGAAAATATAAACATTTCTACAAAAAAAATAAATTAAAAAACAAATATGCAGAAAATATAATTTAAAAGTTGATCATATATTATTCCTTACAAATAAAAAAAAATAAAAAACAAAATTTGAATTTCTTTTAATCAGAAATGCAACCACTTGAAATTGAAAAGATTTCTGGCAATTTGACGGTCGATTCCATCCCTTAAACGTGGTTTGTTTGCGGAAAAATTTGCACCGAATGCACAGAGGGAGGTATACATTCGATAGGCATCCCTAAAATTTTTTTTTAAAATTGACCATTTTCGTGAAAAATCAACGATGGTTAACCCACGGTTTTTTTTGGCCAAAAAATTTTTCGTCTCGAAATCGAAATGAATTGTTATATTATCGTTTAATACATTGTTACGAACCCGAATCTGTGCTTAGTTCAAAAATCATCCCTTATTTAACGACGTTATAAGATCTTGAAGTTTGGATGGTTTTCTATGATTTCTTCTGGTACTTTGATGGTCGATTTCGTCCCTTAAACGAGCTTTGTTTGCGAAAAAATTTGCACAGCATGCACAGAGGGACGTATATATTCGATTGGCATCCTTAAAAAAAATTTTCATTTTTGACGATTTTCGTGAAAAATCAACGATGGTTAACCCACGGTTTTTTTTGGCCAAAAAATTTTTTGCTTCGAATTCGAAATGGATTGTTATATTATCGTTTAATACATTGTTACGAACCCGAATCTGTGCTTAGTTCAAAAATCATCCCTTATTTAACGACGTTATAAGCTCTTGAAGTTTGGCTGGTTTAACGAATTCTTCGGGCACTTTGATGGTCAATTTCATCCCTTAAACGTGGTTTGTTTTGGGAAAAATTTGCACAGCATGTACAGAAGGACGTATAATTTCGATTGGAAGTTTTAAAAATATTTAAAAACCAACAATTTAATATTTTTATTGTGTCTAAAAATCAACAATTCCTTAAAATTGAAACGCTGGTTATGCAACCAATGACTCACTAATGTAACACAGTTTGCGGTTGAGTCTGGAACTTTGATGGACGATTTCATCCCTTAAACGTGATTTGTTTTGGGAAAAATTTGCACAGCATGTACTGCTGGACTTATGCCTTCGATTGGCAACCTGAAAATTTTTTTCAATTTTTACGATTTTCGTGGAAAATCAACGATGGTTAACCCACGGTTATTTTTGGCCAAAAAATTGTTTGTTTCGAATTCGAAATGGATTGTTATATTATCGTTCTAGATATTGTAACGAACCCGAAAGTGCCTTTGGTTCGAAAATCAACCCTTATTTAACGACGTTATGAGCTCTTGAATTTTGGCTGGTTTACGAATTCTTCGGGCACTTTGATGGTCGATTTCATCCCTTAAACGTGATTTGTTTTCGGAAAAATTTGCACAGCATGCACAGAGGGACGTATATATTCGATTGGCATCCTTAAAAAAATTTTTCATTTTTGACGATTTTCGTGAAAAATCAACGATGGTTAACCCACGGTTTTTTTTGGCCAAAAAATTTTTTGCTTCGAATTCGAAATAGATTGTTATATTATCGTTTAATATATTGTTACGAACCCGAATCTGTGCTTAGTTCAAAAATCATTCCTTATTTAACGACGTTATGAGCTCTTGAAGTTTGGCTGGTTCAACGAATTCTTCGGGCACTTTGATGGTCAATTTCATCCCTTAAACGTGGTTTGTTTTTGGAAAAAATGGCACAGCATGTACAGAAGGACGTATAATTTCGATTGGCAGTTTTAAAATATGTAGAAACCAAAAATTTAATATTTTTATTGTGTCTAAAAATCAACAATTCCTTAAAATTGAATCGCAGGTTATGCAACCAATGACTCACTAATGTAACACAGTTTGCGGTTGAATCTGGAACTTTGATGGTCGATTTCATCCCTTAAACGTGGTAGGTTGGCGGAAATATTTGCACAGAATGCACAGAGGGACGTATACATTCGATTAGCATCCCTAAAAAAAATTTTGAAAATTGACCATTTTCGTGAAAAATCAACGATGGTTAACCCACGGTTTTTTTTGACCAAAAAATTTTTTGTTACAAATTGGAAATCTTTTACAAAATGGAAATCGTATTTTTATCGATGTGTCTATTTATTATTACTGTGGCTTTCTATGGTTTTTTAATTTTTTTTTTTTTTGCTTTAGTACTGTAACTAAGGAACCGGGGTACCAGTCGACTAAAATGGATGAATAGTGGTGTCAGTAATGATCAGTGCTTGCCATTCATGTAATCAATACTGGATCGTCAGAAAAGAATTCTTTATAAGAAAGGTGTTGTGTAAATAGTTATTATAATAAAATAAAGTTGATGATAAAAATTAAAAATAACTGTTTTTAATTGTGATAGTTATAGTGTAAGTCTCAAGTGATTAAATGAAAAATGAAAGAATAAAATTATTTCCTCTAAATAGTGTTTTTATAACTTAAAATTTTATTTGTATTCACTTCAGTATGATTGATAAAAACCAAAACAGTATTTTGTAAATTATGAAAATATATTTTATAGAAATATCCATTGTTGTATTTGTTTTTTTATTGGAAACTTTATTGAAAATCAATAAACATTTTTATTATGGAACCATTGTTTTATTTATTAAGAATTATATTTCAGGAAATTCTTCTTTCAGATAAATTTTCAACAATAATGATATTAAATAAGGATTGTTTGAGATTACTTAAAAGTTCAATAATGCAAAAAAAATTTCTAACAAAAATTGATTTAGTTTTTTTCAAACAATCCATCTTTAATATTATTATTTTGAATCTAAAGTTTGGTAATTGTTGGCAATTTCGAACATCATTCTATTGTTTGTTTTTGGAAATTGTTGCAAAGAAGTTTCATGGTAAGTTATCCTTTCGAAGAGTAAGTATTTCCTATTTCACTAATAATAACCCTAAGAAAAGAAAAAGATGATACCTTTTAGTGGGAGATTCAATATAATGTTACACTTATGCAACCAACTTTACATTAATGTATGTTAGTTGCGTTCAAAAATTAATATTATAAATATTAGTTTTGATAAACAATAAGATAATGAGATGAAAATGTCATTGATATTTTCATATTATTTATCATCGAAAAAAACGACCAAGGATATAAAAATGTTTTTTGATTACTTTTGCGGATTAAAACGAAACAGCCTATAGTGCGATTGATTTCGAAAAATGCAAATTAGTTTAATCAAAAGAATTTTCCATTTTAAGTGCAAATCTCATAAGAATTGTTTATATATAAGTTTTAACGACGTTCACATATATCTTCTAATGGCCGAATCGTCAGAGCGTCCGATGCCCAAGCCGAAGGTCCAGCGTTCGCACCCCGGAGCCGTAAGTGTTTTTTCTTTAATTTAATAATTGATTTCTATTCCTTACGATTTATAATATGATGTAATAACATTAATCCTTGATTCCAGACATTGCTTCATCGAAATATTCGATCGAACAGTTCCAACCTTTCGGGGTTGGAAATGATCGATCGATCGATTACGTATATTTTTTTTTTTTGATTCCGCATATGTGACGTCACATAATGACGATATAAAATGACGTCATCCCCGAAAAAATGAGAGGAATGATATCGAATTTTCGATTATCATGAAATAGGGTTTCGGGAATGGCTTAGTAAGGCTCTGGGAAGCCTAAAAAACATATCCTTAAATTGATTTTTTTCGATTTTTTGGGGAAAATTTTTCGGGCAAAATCAAAAAAATCTGAAAAATTGGACAAAACTGACACTTTATTGCACTTTTTTCAACTTTAACGTCGATTTGTGCGTTAACTATCGATCGTACGGTAACGATCGTTAGCTTATTCGATAGCGCTTAAATTACTCTATCGATGGTGCAAATTTGGTCCCGGAAAAGCTTAAGGGGAAAAACTTTTTTATTTAACTTTTCAGAAATTTCAAATCATCGATGAAATGGTCGACGATTTTAAGAGATTTTTTTTCTTCAAATTTCTCGATGAAATTCACACCTTAGATGCCTAACGTTACGATTGAAACGAATATAGACAATTTTTTTAGATTTTCGATGTTCTTAATGGAATTTTTCGATTTTACAAATTGGCATATTATACATCATAATGCAATGCAAATGTAAATTGTTTTCTTGGAAAAAAGGATCAAGGACCTAAAAATTCTCCAGTGTGGTTAGACAACTTTTCCGAACGTAACATGAAGAAGCAATGGTTCAAATTTTTCCGGGAAATTCCACGAAAATCGATCGATTGTAAAAAATTAATGTTACGTAATTGGATATTGGAGAATTATATATTATGCTAGATAATGCTATTCAAATACAAATTTGTTATATCGAAAGAAAGGATGAAGGACCATAAAATATTACCATGTCTTTTGACAAATTTTCCGGGATTAACATGGAGCAGCTATGGTTAAAATATTTTTGGAAAATTTCAATTCCTTCGATCGAAAAAATTTTTCAAGTTTCAATCGATTAAGAAATCTTTATATTTGAGTTTAAGCGATCAATAAATATATCTTCCAATGGCCGAATCGATAAGTGCACGGAAAATGTTATGAACGGAAAGACGAAGGATCGATCCCCCAATAAGGTAAAAGATTTTTATATTTCTACTAACCAATTTCTAATTTCTATATATTCGTTACAGCTTAAATTGTCACTTTCGATCGTTAATAATAATCTTAACGTTAGTTTCAGCCGAATAATTCGATCATCACTTCCAACCATTCGGGGTTGAGAAGTGATCGATCGATTACGTAGATTTTTTTTCTTTTTGGTTCATATATATGACGTCACATATACGTCGCCATTCAATGACGTCACCCAATGACATCACCCAATGACGTCATTCCCGAAAAAAATCGAAAAATGAGCGAATTTTCGATTTTCGTGAAATAGGATTCTGGGACTGGCTTAGTTACGTCACGGGAAGCCTAAAAAACATATCCTTAAATTGATATTTTTCGATTTTTCGGGGAATATTTTTCGGGCAAAATCCAAAAAAATCTGAAAAACTGACCAAAACTGACACTTTTTTACACTTTTTTCAACTTTAACGTCGATTTGTGCGTTAACTATCGATCGTACGTTAACGATTGTCAGCTTATTCGATAGCGCTTGAATTACTCTATCGATGGTGAAAATTTGGTCCCGGAAAAGCTTAAGGGGAAAAACTTTTGTTTTCAACTTTCAGGAAATTTAAAATCGTCGATGAAATGGTCGAGGATTTTAGGAATTTTTTTTTTCGAATTTCTCGATGAAAGTCACACCATAGATGGCTAACGTTCCGATTGAAACGAATATATAAACACTTTTTAGCTTTTCGATACCCTTCATCGAATTTTTCGATAATGAATTTTTTTATGGACGTCTTAATGCTTTGCATTTGTTAACTTGTTTTATCGAAAAATTCGATGAAGGGTATCGAAAAGCTAAAAAGTGTTTATATATTCGTTTCAATCGGAACGTTAGGCATCTATGGTGTGAATTTCATCAATAAATTCGAAAAAAAAAATTCCTAAAATCCTCGACCATTTCATCGACGATTTTAAATTTCTGAAAAGTTGAAAACAAAAGTTTTTCCCCTTAAGCTTTTCCGGGACCAAATTTACACCATCGATAGAGTAATTCAAGCGCTATCGAATAAGCTATCACTCGTTATCGTACGATCGATAGTTTTCGCAAAAAACGGCGTTAAAGTTGAAAAAAGTGAGAAAAAGTGTCAATTTTGGCCAGTTTTTCAGATTTTTTCGGATTTTGCCCGAAAAATTTTCCCCGAAAAATCGAAAAAAATCAATTTAAGGATATGTTTTTTAGGCTTCCCAGAGCCTAACTAAGCCATTTCCAGAATCCTATTTCACAAAAATCGAAAATTCGCTCATTTTTCGATTTTTTTCGGGAATGACGTCATTGGGTGACGTCATTGGATGGCGACGTATATGTGACGTCATATATATGAATCAAAAAGAAAAAAAATCTACGTAAACGATCGATCATTTCTCAACCCCAAAAGGTTGGAAGTGATGATCGAATTATTCGGCTGAAACTAACGTTAAGATAATTATTAACGATCGAAAGTGACAATTTAAGCTGTAACGAATATATAGAAATTAGAAATTGGTTAGTAGAAATATAAAAATCTTTTACCTTGTTGGGGGATCGATCCATCGTCTTTCCGTTTATAACATTTTCCGTGCGCTTATCCATTCGGCCATTGGAAGATATATTGATTGATCGTTTAAACTCATATATAAAGATTTCTTAATCGATTGAAACTTAAAATTTTTTTTCGATCGAAGGAATTGAAATTTTCCAAAAATATTTTAACCATAGCTGCTCCATGTTAATCCCGAAAAATTTGTCTAACCACATTGTAACATTTTATAGTCCTTCATCCTTTTTTTCGATAAAACAAATTTGTATTTGAATAGCATTATCTAGCATAATATATAATTCTCCAATATCCAATTACGTAACATTAATTTTTTACAATCGAACGATTTTCGTGGAGTTTTCCGGAAAAATTTGAACCATTGCTTCTTCATGTTACGTTCGGAAAAGTTGAGGAACCACATTGGAAAATTTATAGGTCCTTGATCCTTTTTTTCAAGAAAACAATTTACATTTGCATTGTATTATGATGTATAATATGCCAATTTGTAAAATCGAAAAATTCCATTAAGAACATCGAAAATCTAAAAAGTATGTCTATATTCGTTTCAATCGTAACGTTAGGCATCTATGGTGTGAGTTTCATAGAGAAATTCGAAAAAAAAAATTCCTAAAATCCTCGACCATTTCATCGACGATTTTAAATTTCTGGAAAGTTAAAAAAAAAGTTTTTCCCCTTAAGCTTTTCCGGGACCAAATTTACACCACCGATAGAGTAATTCACGCGCTATCGAATGAGCTATCACTAGTTATCGTACGATCGATAGTTAACGCACAAATCGACGTTAAAGTTGACAAAAGTGCAAAAAAGTGTCAATTTTGGCCAGGTTTTCAGATGTTTTTGGATTTTGCCCGAAAAATATTCCCCGAAAAATCGAAAAAAATCAATTTAAGGATAGGTTTTTTAGGCTTCCCAGAGCCTTACTAAGCCATTCCCAAAATCCTATTTCATGAAAATCGAAAATTCGATATCCTCCCCCTCATTTTTTCGGGGATGACGTCATTTGATTACGTCAATGTATGACGTCACATATGCGGAATCAAAAATAAAAAAATACGTCATCGATCGATCGATCATTTCCAACCCCGAAAGGTTGGAACTGTTCGATCGAATATTTCGATGAAGCAATGTCTGGAATCAAGGATTAATGTTATTACATCATATTATAAATATTAAAGAATATAAATCAATTATTATATTAAAGAAAAAACACTTACGGATCCGGGGTGCGAACGCTGGACCTTCGGCTTGGGCGACGGACGGGCTCTCTGACGATTCGGCCATTAGAAGATATATGTAAACGTCGTTAAAACTTATATATAAACAATTCTTATGAGATTTGCACTTATAATGGAAAATTCTTTTGATTAAACTAACTTGAATTTTTCGAAATCATTCACACTATGCTATAGGCTGCTTCGTGTTAAATCCGCAAAAGTAATCGAAAAACATTTTTAAGTCCTTGGTCGTTTTTTTCGATGATAAATAATATGAAAATATCAATGACATTTTCATCTCATTATCTTATTGTTTATCAAAACTAATATTTATAATATTACTTATTGAACGCAACTAACATACATAAATGTAAAGTCGGTTGCATAAGTATAACATTACGTTGAAACTCACACTAAAAGGTATCATCTTTTTCTATTCTTAGAGTTATTGATGAAATCGGAAATACTTACTCTTCGAAAGGATAACTTACCGTGAAACTTCTGTGAAACAATCCCCAAAAACAAACAATGGAATGATGTTCAAAATTGCCAACAATTACCAAACTTTAGATTCAAAATAATAATATTAAAGATGGATTGTTTGAGAAAAACTAAATCAATTTTTTTAGAAACATTTTTTGCATTAATGAACTTTTATGTAATCTCAAACAATTAATATTTAATATCATTATTGTTGATAATTTATCTGAAAGAAGAATTTCCTGAAATATAATTCTTAATAAATAAAACAATGTTTCCATAATAAAAATGTTTATTGATTTTCAATAAAGTTTCCAATACAAAAACAAATACAACAATGGATATTTCTATAAAATATATTTTCTTAATTTACAAAATACTGTTTTGGTTTTTATCAATCATACTGAAGTGAATACAAATAAAACTTAAAATTATAAAAAACACTATTTCCAGAAATTAATTTTATTCTTTCATTTTACATTTAATCACTTGAGATTTGCACTATAACTATCACTATTCATTCACATAACACTTTTTTTAAACAGTTTTCTTCAAACGATCCAAAATTAATCACTTTGATGGCAAGCAATGATCTAGGCACCAATATTCCTCCCAAGATGATGGCTGCTTCCTTATTTCCTTTGGTACATTGCTAAAATCAAAAAAAAAAAAAAAAAAAAAACAATAAAAAATCCATAAAAAACCAATGTAAAAAAACGTAATGTATGTTCGTAACAATGCATTAAACGATAAAATAACAATACATTTCGAAATTGAAACAAAAAAATTTTTGGGCCAAAAAAAACCGTGGGTTAACCATCGTTGATTTTTCTCGAAAATGCTCAAATTTGAAAATTTCATGTTTAGGGTGCCAATCGAAAGTATAAGTCCATCTGTACATGCTGTGCAAATTTTTCCGCAAACAAACCACGTTTAAGGGATGAAATCGACCATCAAAGTTCCAGAAGAAACCATAGAAAGCCATTTAATCTTCAGGAGCTTTTAATGACGTTAAATAAGGGATGATTTTCAACCCAAAGGCAGTTTCGGGTTTGTAACAATGTATTAAATAACAATATAACAATCCAATTCGAAACAAAAAAATTTTCGTAAAAAAAACCGTGGGTTAACCATCATTGATTTTTCCCGAAAATCGTTAAGTTTCAAAGCAAACTTTTTTATATCGGAAAAAAAAATTCTTTACATGGAAAACAACTTTGATTTACCATCATCAATTTTTTAGAAAATCGCCTAAAAATTATAAAAATCGCTAATTTTTCGAATTGTAGCCGTTTAATCGCTTTTACGTAACCAAATTTGACTTTAATGCAATGGATATTAACTGAATTCATAGTAAAATTTGTTGCATTGGAATAAAATTTTTAGAATTGGTCGTGGTTTTCAAATTTTTTCCACATTGTCTCTTACAGAACATTTTTTTCAGCATTTTAATAAAATAATTCAAACCCAATCGCATGAATTTATCATCGTTAACGTACGATTGATGGTTAACGTTAAAATCGCCGTTGAAATTTGAAAATTTCAATTCTTACTCTTATTTTTTTCAAAATTATAAACGCCATAAAGGTAAGCAAAGAAGAAAAATAAAGCTATAATTGTCTAAAGGAAAATTTGTCCCTAAAAAACTCAGCAACAAATATTGTTATTCCAGGATACTATAAACATTTAAAAAATAGAAATAAATTGAAAAATATAAAAAAAAAATGGCAATTTCAAGGTTCGAACCCGGAGATTGTTGCTTTTAATTCCCTCACCTTATCTACTCGGCTACAACTATACGTCTTGGCACTAAATAAGAACTTGTACATAAATATTTCTCAGATTACAAAAATAAATTTTCTTTCACGATCGAAATAATTGGAATTTTCCAAAAAAAAAATCCATAGCTGCTCCATGTTACATCCGGAAAATTTGTCGATACACATTGTAACATTTTGATGTTTTTCCCCATTTTTTTCGATATTTAAAATTCTTAAGAAACGGTAATGCATTGTTGTCGTACGGACAAATATGTACTGCTCTTCTTTAAAGTAAATCAAAACTAACTATCGACTTTAAGAATTCAATTCCGAAAACGGAAAACAAAGTGATTTTTCTCGTAAATTCCAATCAGATATTCAACTCCTTTGTTATTGTACTATATTTATACAATAACATAAGACATATGAGAAATTTCGTTAATATATATTTAGTTTGGTAGGCAACCTGCGTACACCAATGTATAATCAAAATAAATGGTTGCATAAATGTAGCATTTAATAAGATTTCGCGGAGAATTTTAGGGTAGTTTTATGGTTTAATTTGTTATTTTTAAGGGTAATTTGAAATTTCTTATAAAAATATGACATTAGGCGTACATGCTGTGAATTTTTTTTCGAAAACAAATCACGTTTAAGGGATGAAATCGACCATCAAATTGACAGAAGAAATCATCAATCCGTCCCAAATTCAACCGCATGTAATTTCGTTAAATAAGGGATGATTTTCCAAACCAAAGGCAGTTTTGGGTTCGTTATAATGTATTAAATGATAATAAAACAATCCATTTCGAATTCGAAAGAAAAATTTTTTTGGTTCAAAAAAATCGTGGGTTAACCATCGTTGATTTTTCACGATAATCGTCAAATCTTAAAATTTTTTTTAAGGATGCCAATCGAATGTATACGTCCCTCTGTGCATTCTGTACAAATTTTTCCGAAAACAAACCACGTTTAAGGGATGAAATCGACCATCAAAGTGCCAGAAGAAATCATTAAACCATCTAAAATTCAATCGCAAGTAACATTGTTAAATAAGGGATGATTTTCGAGCCAAAGGCAGTTTCGGGTTCGTAATAATGTTTTAAACGATAATATCACAAACTTTAACGAATTTGAAACACAACATTTTTCGGTCAAAAAAACCGTCGGTTAACCATCATTGAATTCTCACGAAAATCGTCAACTTTCAAAAAATTTTTTTTAAGGATGCCAATCGAAAGTATACGTCCATCTGTGCATTCTGTGCAAATTTTTCCAAAAACAAAGCACGTTTAAGGGATGAAATCGACCATCAAATGCCAGAAGAAATCATAGAAAACTATCTAAACTTCAAGAGCTTATAACGACGATAAATAAGGGATGATTTTCCAAACCAAAGGCAGTTTCGGGTTCGTAGCAATGTATAAAACGATAATATAACAATCCAATTTGAAATCGAAACAAAAAATTTTTAAGTCAAAAAAAACCGTGGGTTAACCATCGTTGATATTTCACGAAAATGGTCAATTTTCTAAAAAATTTTTAGGGATGCCAATCGAATATATACGTCGTTCTGTGCATTCTGTGCAAAATTTATCCGCAAACAAACCACGTTTAAGGGATGAAATCGACCATCAAAGTGCCCGAAGAATTCGTTAAACCAGCCAAACTTGAAGAGGCTATAACGTCGTTAAATAAGGGATGATTTTCGAACTAAGCACAGTTTGGGTTCGTAACAATGTATAAAACGATAATAAAACAATCCATTTCGAATTCGAAACGAAAAATTTTTTGGTCAATAAAAACCGTGGGTTATCCATCGTTGATTTTTCACGAAAATCGTAAAAATTTCAAAAAATTTTTTAAGGATGCCCATCGAAAGTATACGTCCATCTGTGCATTCTGTACAAATTTTACCAAAAACAAAGCTCGTTTAAGGGATGAAATCGACCATCAAATGCCAGAAGAAGTCATAGAAAAACCATCCAAACTTCAAGAGCTTATAACGACGTTAAATAAGGGATGATATACCAAACCAAAGGCATTTTCAGGTTTGTAACAATGTTTTAAGCGATAATATAACGATCCATTTCGAATTCGAATTAAAAAAATATTTGGTCAAAAGAATCCGTGGGGTTACCATCTTTGATTTTTTACGAAAATCGTCAAATCATAAAAATTTTTTAAGGATGCCAATCGAATGTATACATCCTTCTGTGCAAATTTTTCCCCAAACAAACCACTTTTAAGGGATGAAATCGACCATCAAAGTGGCAGAAGAAATCATCAAACCGTCTCAAGTTCAATCGCATGTAACATCGTTAAATAAGGGATGATTTTCCAACAAAGAACAGTTTCGAGTTGGCAACAATGTATTTAACTTTTCACGAATTATTTTTTATAAGAAAATAGAGATATGATTGGGTAGAAATAATTTTTTTTAAACTTTTTATTTGTCCACACACATTTATATTATTAAATTAAAAGTACAATTAGTGTACATATATTTACTTCTGTAATAGTAGATCTATAAATAATTTTTCTTTTTGATTTTTTTTTAAATTTTTTTTCGTTAAAAGTTTCTTAACTTTATTCCTTCATTAAAAATGTATCATCGTGTTTCCATTTATTAATTTTTCTCGTTAATAGATATTTTTATGTTAGTAATTTCTAGAATATAATCATAAACGGTTCAAGGAACCTCTCACTAACTATAAATATAATTATAACATGAATTAAACATAAAAGGACACTTTTCGTAATTGTTTTTTTTTTTAAATTTTTAAAAAAATATTTTCCCAAAATGATCGTTCGAAATGTTTATATCAACTGATTGCAAATAATTATTTGTCTTATTTATGTTTTTTTTTTTGCTTTTTGGTGGGTTGAAGGTAAGAAAAATTTCTTAAGACAATAAATAGACAGAAAAAAAAACATTTTTTTTTTCAAGCTCTCTACTACAAATATTACTACAACGCCGGTCGCTATACATTTAGTAATGAAAATGTTTTTTCTTTATACAAATATTTGAAAGTCTTATTTACTTTATCTACACAGAGAAGTTAAATAAAATTTTCCAGATTCGCGCTGGTAAAGCTCACACGCATTAAAAAAGAAAAAAAAATTGTCTCAGATTAAAAAAAAATAGTTTTTTTTTTTTTGTAACTTTGGACCATAAAATTTTCTCATTTTTTTTTTTTCGTTAATTGAAGTGATAAAATCAATTATAATTCTATTAAATTTTAACTATTGATATTTCATCGATTTGCCATTAGTTCTCTAAATATGTTTTGTGTTTAACCTATTATGTAGTTATTTATATATTTGAAATTTTGCATAGAAAACTCAAGAAAATTGTCCCTTTTTTCACTTCAGTCAATTTTGCATAATTATAACATAAAAATAATATTACACAACTCATTTGCTTCATGTGCATAATTAACAGTATAATCATTGAGATGAATAAAATCATTTTTTTTTCTGTTCGTGTGTACCATTTCTTTCCCTTCAATGCATTAACTAGTTTATCGGTATATTGTATACAGGTACGGTATATATATATATATATGTATATATAAATATATAATAATTCAATAAATATCTAACTAAAAACGAAAATGACTACAACTAAAAATACATTCTTTATATTTATAAAAAAGAAAAAATCTTTCTTTTAAAAAAATTAATCTAAAAATTAACTAAGTTCTCTGATTTCAATATTGTAAAACATTTACATTTGGATTTGGCGACATATTTTTTTCTGAAAAATTCAATGAGAAAACTAGCGACAATTTGGATCAGTTGGACAGAATAATTCACAGCACTTTGATGGAAAATTTTATTGAAAAAAAAAGTAATAATAAATAGGGAAGGTATGTTTAGTATTATTGCGTGTTTAATATCAAATCATTTTCTCAGGAGATTAAGAAAAATACTTTTTAAGGTCCAAAAGCTTTGATAGATGCACAATGATTTAATAAGCAAATCGTTTGGAATCGAAATAATTGCACAATATGTAGGGGATTGAAAATAATTTTCGGTTGGCTTTATTAACTTGTATACATTTTGCTCCAGTAGATGATCTTATAAAATTCTTCAGCTCTCCAGAATGTAAATACGTTTTGAATGGCAAAGAAATATCATAGTAAAGTTTCAAAATCACTGGTGTAAAAAATGGAAAAAAAGCCAACAGAAAACAAATATTTATTAAAACCATTGATTTTTTTTAAAATCGCTATGCATCTACTAAAACACAGTAGTAACGGAATTCATATATGTAGAATAGATTGATTCAAAAAACATGATTAATTTTTTTTTCTTAATTATATCGAAAATATTGTTGGGAATGACAAAAAAAAAATCCTGTGAAAGTTAAAGTTCTTAATATTAATATTAAGAAGTGTCACATCGCAAATTTCGATTTTCCATTTAAATGGGAACAATATTGTCTTGGACTTTGGAATTTTAACGCTCACGTTGGTGACAATATTTCGGAATGACCAAGGTATATTCTTGTAGAAAATTGAACGATCTACAAAAAAGGTCTGTTACAAGTTTTTGATATATTTATTCCTTCAAAAGTTATTCGAGGTCAAAGTTGAACTAAAGAGAAATTTTAATATTTTTTCAAGTTTTTGACGCAAATATCAATTTTATGAGAAAATTTTATAGGATATTTTTTTTAGAGCACTTTTTTTCCTATAACTTATCTCTATAAAAGTTTTTGATATTTTTCACAGGTCCTAAGTTATTTGCATTAAACTGAGAATTCCCTGAATTATTATATTTTTAACATACAAATTATTTTTTTCATTTTAATTAAATAACTTAGGACCTGTGAAAAATATCAAAAACTTTTATAGAGATAAGTTATAGAAAAAAAAAATGCTCTACAAAAAATGTCCTATGAAATTTTCTCATAAAATTGATGGTCGCGTCAAAAAATTTCTCTTTAGTTCGATTTTCCATTTAAATAACATGGGAACAATATTTTCGTGCATTTTGGAATTTTATAGCTCACGTTGGTGACAATATTTCGGAATGGCCAAGGTATATTTTTGTAAAATATTGAACGACCTACAAAAAAGGTCCCGAACAAGTTTTTGATATATTTATGCTTTCAAAAGTTATTCGAGGTCAAAGTTGAACTAAGGAGAAATTTTAATATTTTTTTCAATTTTTTGACGCAATCATCAATTTTATGAGAAAATTTTATGGGACATTTTTTGTAGAGGACTTTTTTTTCTATAACTTATCTCTATAAAAGTTTTTGATATTTTTCACAGGTCCTAAGTTATTTAATTAAAATAAAAAAAAAAAAGTTAAAAATATAATAATTCAGGGATTTTTCAGTTTAATTCAAATAACTTAGGACCTATGAAAAATATCAAAAATTTTTATAGAGATAAATTATATAAAAAAATGTGCTCTACAAAAAATGTCCCATAAAATTTTCTCATAAAATTGATGGTTGCGTCAAAAAAATGAAAAAATATTAAAATTTCTCTGTAGTTCAACTTTGACCTCGAATAACTTTTCAAGGAATAAATATATCAAAAACTCGTACGACCACCTTTTTTGTAGATCATTCAATTTTCTACAAGAATATACCTCAGTCAATTCGAAATATTGTCACCGACGTGAGCTATAAAATTCCAAAGTGCAAGAGAATATTGTTCCCATGTTATTTAAATGGAAAATCGAAATTTTCGATGCGGCACCTCTTTATATTAATATTAAAAGCTTAAACTTTCACAGGATTTTTTTTGTCATCCCCATCAATATTTTCGATATAATTAAGAAAAAAAATCATCATTTTTTTTGAATCAGTCTAATGTAGAACCCTTAGTAATATTTTATACATATATAAAAACTAATCTTCCAAAAAATTATAATCACCAATCCAAAACGGAAAATTCGGCCAAAATTTGAGAGACAAATTCACTTTCACACCCCTTTCTTCAAAATTCTTGTCATATTTTCAAAGATCCAATAAAAATTTGATGTATAGTACATTTTCCTGGCAGAAAATATAACATGTAAATCTTAAGAAAAATTTAAAGCTTTTTAACATCATATTGTACTTTAAATCTGCCCTCTTCGCCACCAAATGACAATCAATATCCATTATGTAACGTTATTCTGAAGAAAATGGCAACGTGGAAACCTATCTCTCAAATTTCTCATGTAAAGCGTTTCGTTTTTATGGCCACCCAGATTGTCGTCCAAATTATGGATGATAAAAGAGAGATTTGGGCAAGAACAAATATATAGCATTTTGTCTACGGTTATATAAACTATTAAATTACGTTATAGTACACATTTATTATTTAATTACTTTTTTTGGATTTTTATTTTTGTAAAACAATTAGCAATTTCATCTAAAAAAGCACATCAATAAGAAATACCACACAGCAGACGACAAGACGTTTATATTTTCATCATTTTCCCATTCTATTACTCTCAATAATTGCTATCCAGCAATTATTGCTTTCCATTTTTCAACATTTAAAAATTGTGCATCTAAAATAAACTTAAATCAAACTATTTACAATGGTTTAAGGTAATGTACACATTAGTCATGTTTTTGGCGGGGAATCAATTAGAGTTACGGGAAACGTTTGTGAAGATTGACCAATTTTTTTTCCTATATAAATTTAATAGATCTCCTCGTTTTATAAATAAATAGAGAATATATTTCTCTATCGATTTACTTAATATTGGTATATGATTTGAAATTAAAACCAAAATTTGACCATCTTTACATCGAGAAATGAAGTGCAAATTTTTTCATTTACAAAAAATGTGCAATTTTTGGAGATGACCAAATTTTGTATATGTTTATCTGAGACAAGAAAAAAAATAACAGTTTCGGAAAATCTTGAAAAATACAATTGTTCTTTCTTGGCTTTTCTTTCTTCAAAAAAATTAGGCTAAAAAAAACAAAGGATATTAGATTTTTTACCAAAAAATTTATATTTTCAAACCTTCGAATTTTCCAAAATACTTTAGAAATCGTTTGGTGAAAGAAAATCTGTCTTGCAGTAAATGATTTATCCGGGAAAGCATAGAATTATTTTTCCACTAATATTCATTCTGGATAGAAATATTCGGTTCGCTAGATATTATCAAAGATTCACCCCACTTATGGAGATACACGATTGAAAATCCTCAAATTAAAAATTTATTTCTCAAAAACTATTGCAAATAAACCAAAGAAATTGAATTATTGTACTACTTTATAATATAATTTCTTGGACATTTAATAGAAACAATTTTTAAGTTAAGGGATGTAATCTCTTTGTTAATATCAAAGGTATCGATTATTCCTATCCAAAAAGGATATTTAAGGAAAATTTATTCAATTCCCAAAAAGACCAATTCTTCATATTTCACATATTCAGGTTTTTGAACGTCAATCCCACAAACTCAAAACTAGATTCCTATTTCCTCTACAAAGAAAAAAAAACAATCATTTTTAGACCAAAAAATTATAATATTAAGAAAAAAAATAATTTCAACTGTCCTAAATTTCTTGGCATCTTTCTCTAAGAAGTTTAGAACAGTTTCGATTATTTCGATTTTACATCGACCTCTTTTTCCGGTTAAATACGCTCAACTTATCCATATGAAAATAACTTAGATCTTATTAGAATAAAAATTGAATCTATAAAAAAATTATTACCTACATTCATTAGCCATTAGTACAGTTAAAATAAATTTGAAATTTTTTTTTTACAAAAAAAGTCATATTCTCATATTTAATTTTTCGTTCAATTCATCTCATCTTCTTAATTAAAAAAAAAATAATAATTTTCTGGTTGAGAAGTGGAAAATAACTCATTTCAAACAAATCGAGCATAATTTGTACTACGAAATATTTTTGCAACAACTTTCAATGTTCAATTAAATAACGTTTGATAATGTGGCAATAAATTGATAACTTATTTGTCAGTCTTGTGGTTCGGTCACATGGTTTTCTATTTTGGATTTGGTCAATCTCAACAATCCTCTTCTAAAATATTTATGCCAATCGTTAATGACATGGAAGTTCTGTTATTCTTTGATAGGTTGAAGAAATTTCTGTTCAATATATCTTTTGCTATCTAAAAAAGTAAAACATTTTAAATATATATCAGCTTCTTGATGGTAAATGTACTATATGTTCAGAGGATAATTGTTGGAGGGGGCAAATGAATTAATACTTTGCGACGTTTCGCAATGATTTATTGCTTTTTCAGGCGCTCAAAACGTACAATATTAACTTCATTATATATTATATAATGATTGCCTTGCCATATTCCTATCGTTTGAATTAAGAAATATAAAAATTAAAATATTTTCTTCTAAAAAAATTCAAAAGACTTGCCAGGAATTGTTCATTTGAAACTATTGCTCAATGAACAATTTTCCGACAAGTTTTTTGGCTTTTAAAAGAAATTATTTTAATTTTTATATTTTTCAATTTAATTTTAAATGTACAAGTTGCAAGTAGACCACTACAAACAATAGGAATACGGCAAGACAATCATTACATATAATGAAGTTAATATTGTACATTTTGAGCGCCTGAAAAAGCAAAAAAACATTGCGAAACGTTGCGTTAAACAAAAAATATTAACTCATTTGCCCGCTCCAACAAATATTCTCTGAAAATATAATAAAAAAGTAAAACAATTTTTACAAAAAGGAAAATATCTACAAAATTATCCACGTTAAGAATTTTCCAGTTATCAAATTTTTTTTCAGTTTTTAATCACAAAAAAAAAAATGGAGAATCCTTAATGGACTACCCAAAAATAATTTTTTTAAGACCCAAAATAGGCAAAAAAAAATGATCAAAATTTCAAAAAAGCTTTAGTAAAGTACAATTCTTTCATTGTCATCAACTGATTATTGCCGTAAAGATAACATAAAAGAGGATTGTTTCATATGATCAGATTTCAGTGACCTAATCTTCCCAACCAGTAAAAACCCTTCCGTAAATCATAACGTCTCATGTTTAAAAAAAGAAATGCTTTTTCAAAAGCTTTAAAACCTTTTCTTTTAAATTAATTACACTAAAGATAAAATTGATATATTACTTTGCATCAAAATGCACATTTTCAAAATATAACTTCTTGCACGAGTCCGTTTTTTTCATTTTTTTTTTGTGTACATATTTTAAAGCTAAATTGATTTAGCGGATAAAATTAAGAAAAGTAAACAATGCTCTCTTAATTGTATAACCTCCGTGATAAAAAAAATTGGTGAGATAAAACAAGGTTGAGATTTTTTTTTTTTTAATCACCGAGGAAGTGCCCAAAATGAAAAAAGAAATGTTAAATATAATCAGACTATGTGTAAATAAAATAGTTTTCACGAAAGAAAATAATAATATACCTAGACGAAACATTGCGATCAATGAACGTTTGTTTTTTTTGAACGAACTTTTGAACTTCGTCGCGGCTTTTTCACTTCGGGGTTTGTGGAAGTGGGACAGTTGGCGGTGGTTGATTTTATATTTGACGCGGGGGCGATGTCGTCGACGACTTTACGCTTGACGCCAGCGACGGCTGTTTTACAGCTGGTGATGCTGGGGGTCGAAGCAATGGTTTGTACTAATGCATTTTCGACCGGGGTCGGTGTTTCCGGTTCGGGGTAGATGAGCGATTCGTTCAACGTGAGATTGTCGTTGTCCGAGTTGGACGAGTCGAGCGTGAGTCCCAGTCCCTCGGGACGCACGCCTTGGTTCACCAACGCTTGAATGTCCTCCTGCGGAATGGGAGTGTACACGGCACCACAGCCCTTACACATCAGCGGAATGGCCGGCGACTTCGACCGCCAATATTGCAACTCGGTTTTACACTTGTTCAACTCTTGTAACAGAGTACTAAATTTACGTGACGTTTCCTCATTTTTCTTGTCATTCTCATCCAAACGGGTCGCATACTCCAGCGTCTGCTTTTGCTGTTCGGCCAGCTGCTTTTGTTGCTCCGCAATTTGTTTCTGTTGTTCCGCCGTTTTTCGCTTGCACATCCGCAAATCTTGCCGCAACAACGACAACTGGCTGTTATATCTAAAAAAAATTGTAAAAAAAAAATGAATAAAACCCACAAGTACTCTTTTGCATATATTTACTTTTTCATTCCCTGTTTTATTTTACGAATTCGTTTACGAAGAACCATATTTGATTGGGGTAGGGGTTCCGGCAAGTAATAGTTTTCCGGTGGCTCGGTTGCATTGTGTGATGCATTTTCATCCTCTTTGCTTTCCTCACCATTTCCATTTCCGAGTGGTGGCGAGTCCAAGCATAAATAATTTTTACATCCATTGGCTAAAAATAAAAAAAAAATACTTAAAAATAATAAAAAACAATACAAATTTTCGATTCTTTGATAAATTTAGTAATAAGGGAACCTTCGTGGAAAAATAAAAGTGGTACTGCAGCAAAAGCTAGTGCTCTAAGACGTTAAGGGGGTATTCTACTCTAGAAATTTGAAAAATTCAAAAAATTTTTTTTTTCATAATCCGATAATTTAGATCAGTGATACCCAAAGTGGTCTATATCGACCCCTAGGGGTCTATGACAACCTGCAAGGGGTCTACGTCAGCGAAAAAAAATTTGGGGGTCCACGATAGTGGATCTCAACACATACACTGATAGTACCTATTTACTTACATCATACTATCTTATAATATCAAGACTTATACATCTTATTATTATAAAGAGGAAAGATTTGATTGTTTGTTTGCTTTGAATAGGCTCCGAAACTACTTGACCGATTTGAAAAATTCTTTCACTGTCGGGAAGCTACACTATTTACGGTGAACATAGGCTATATTAAATTTTCAAAAAAAATAAGAATCCATACTAAAACTCCAATAATGTAACCCAAGGTCTGAAAAAATTATCAAAAAATATGCTTTTATCGCGTGCGCTGCGAAAACTATTGGTTATAGAACAAAATAATGTACTACAATTTTGCAAAACATAACATTATCTACAAAAAATAGACCGACAGCATATGTCTAACTATTACAGTTATGTCACAATAAGTGTTTTTTCATTTTAAAAAAATATATATAAATGTCATCGCTATAAAAGCTCTTTTATTTGTACTTTGGGATTAATCCTTATCAAAATAAATGACTTCATATTTAAGTTTGCTTCAATACCATTATAAAACTTTTTGAGTTATTCAATTTGAATTTTCCATTCGAAAGATATCACAAGTTTAAAAATGTAAGTTATTTGAAAAATGTCGCATGGTCACCGCATTTTACTTATAATTAAGACCAACTTTATTGAACTTGGCGATATTTTTTATTTATGTATAGATGCTGATTGATTTACAGATTATTTGGTCTACGGTAGGTATACCTACCGTAGCTATACGCAATAGACATACTCTTTTTAGATATTCATAAATATTTTTTGAAAATTAATTGATTATTACATAGAACAATTTTATTCTTTGCAACAGATTATTAACGTTATTAACTGTGTTTTTTTAAAGTTGACAAAATAGTGTTTTTAGGTATGATTATGTTTTTCGTAAAAGAAATAAGAAAAATAAAAATTTCCCTATGCCACTACAAATGGAAAATTTGAAAAGAAAACATAATCTACATCTACGTTACGCAGACGAAGTTGCGGGGATCAGCTAGTTATTTATAAAAGTACCTATGAAGTTATAAAAGCACCTATGTTTTTACTTAAAGGTTTTAATACTAAACTTCACTGCAGTTAGGAATTTACAGGAAATCAATATCAGGTAAGTAGGGGGTCTACCCAACACGGAAAACGATGGCAAGGGGTCTACGACACAAAAAAGTTTGGGGAACTCTGGTTTAGATATTCAAAAATATCCTCCGAAAAGGATTTTTCAAAATTCAAATTATTTCCGAAGTTATAGCGGTTTTGTATGAATTCTATCAATTACGCTACCTGAAACATAACGTAAAACTTTAAACGCGTTTTTCTCGAAAATGTCTTTTTCGAAAACGATACCCACGATTTTTCAGGTTCTACAGAACCGATTTACCTGAAATTTTTAGAGAATCTTCTTTATAGACTTGTCTATGTCTGGAACTATCCCCATCCCCAAATTTTGATTTTTACTATTTTTAAAAAATTCGAAACAGTCAAAAAAAGTGGTTCAAAGATTGTTTTTTTTTCAGGCAGTCGCCATTTCGTGAAAAAAATTTTCTCATACTTTTCCGTAGTTCCAGACATTGCGACATTATTCTAGATTAATAATCTTTTCTTTTTTTTTGGGGTCAGATTACTAGGAGGGTTAAAATCGTGGGTATGGTCACGTGCCAATTTTTTGAGACCCCCCACTTCATCAGCTGATAATTTTTGAAATTTTTAACTTTTCTTATTTTTTTCTGTATTCTTGAAATGTTAATAAATAACTGATAAAAAAATGGATGGTAAAAATATTGATTGGCTATTTTTTATGACACTTCAAAAATTACCAAAAATTCATGCCTCTAGACTAGAATACTCCCTTAAATTATCTACCAAATTGGTATGTTCATATTTTCCTTTGACTACAACCAAGGGCAGGTTTAAGGGGGGACACGTGCCCCCCCACTCCCCGTATTTTTGTGAACTGTGGAAATTCCATCACAGTACATACTTACAAACAAATCCAATTATTAGAGTTGTTAAAATATATGAATAAAAACAGAAAGAATATTAGTGAAACTCTAATCTATTTCTGGCTGGAATTGCGAATTTTTTTCGTGATCCCTTTCACGCACTTGCAAATGAAAGATGATATTGTGCCCCCCTCAAAAAAAATCTTGAATCCACCCTTGACTACAACTAAGTATAATAAAACAAAATCTTTAACTATGTTAGAAATGTTAGAAAAATAAAAATTAATAAGGGTCACCATAAAAAATTTCATAGATCAATCCAGGACCGTAACGACAATCTATTGTCTTTGGGAATCCAAAGAAATTTACATCACAATATACCCGACTCACATGTTCTAAACTAATATCAAAACATGAGGTACTTATTTTGTTAATTTTTTACTTTACTTGAAAAAAATCTAAGTAATATTCACTTAAAACGCAGACCTAAATCGTTAAATTCAAAAAACCAAAATCGAGTTCCTATGGGTTTGGCAATAAAATGACGTCACACTACAGAAACTTCTGTACTCCATGGACGTTTTCCTATGACAAGTGACTCATAATATAACAGTTACGAAGCGAATCAATATTTCTTGATGACCACTGAAGAAGATTGCTTGGCAATCGAAATACATATCTGGACAATACGGCAGTAATAAATCTGTTCAATTTTATGTTTATAGTTTACTTTTGTAAATTATATTACATAATTAAGACCACAATATATTTCATATATTATATAAACCCTATGGCAAATGTATTTGAACACCAAAAGTAAGGTTGTTTAAATAGTATATTTATATTTAAAGGGCTTTTCTCAAAAAAAAAAAATCGTAGGTACATAAAGTATATTTAATAAAAAAGTGTTTTCCGTGCTGGAAAATGAAAAATTGTATAAATTATTATTGTTTTTATGACAACCGCTCAATGATTTGTTTATATTTCGGTTTAAATAAATGAACAGTGACGTCACAGAAGACCCGTAGGCGCCACTCATTGTTTTCGGACGCTTATTTGTTCATTATTATTAAAACTTTTTTTTCCGATCCAAATATCAGTCATTTTAATGTTCTTATCGATTAAAAAGAACCTACGGTCTATTGCGAGATTAATTGTTAAATGAACCGTTTATTTTGAAAATAAGTTAAGTCCATTTCAAGAACAATCCCTATAGTGTTATCATTTTTAACCCATAAGATAAGGAGGGAATAATTGCCTTTTTTGTTAACAACTAAAATGAAATTGAAATTTCTGTAAACTTAGCAGTTAAATAACTAACATACTTTGTTCTAGTTACAAGAAGAAGAAGAAGCACCATATAGACCGTCCTTGAAATGGACTTACGCCACTTTCAAAATAAACGAGTCAAATAACTCAATTATGCACATATACCTGCCACTTTAAAATCGGTTTATTTATTGGTGTGTATTGCATTAATTGTAAGATATAACGATACTAGTGACAATATTTAACGATATGATGTTAAACACCATTAAAAATGAATGCAAGCCACTTAGCCATGACGTCATACTAACGCTTAGCCCCGATGGCGTCTAAGCAAGAGAATTCACGTTTTTTTTTTGAGTTAAATTATGGGAAACTTTCTTTTATTGTAATTACAATATCACTAACTAATATTGTACTTGTTTATGTTTTTGTAAATCGCAAATAGAACAAACTATTTTCGGTAATGATGGCTCCCAATTCCCATAGCATCCCCACTTTAACGTCCCCTAAAAAGTTCATATTTCTACCACCAGTTGAAACATACGAAATATCGCATAAGCAATAACAGATAAAAGAGAGTGGGGTTGAAACATATGAGAATTATGAAGGTCAAAATCGGCGAACTTGTAATGAGAAAATGCCGAAGAATACCAAGAAGAATGTCCAGTTTTCTCCGAATTTCAGTTCTTTCACTTGACCTCATTTATAAGCATTTATTAAATAAACTTTGACCTAATAAAAGACTGCGAAATAAAATTCTGATTCTTTAATCGATTCTTTGAAACTTATATTAATTTGCTTCAGCACGATAATCTATAAATCTTTTCTAATCTAAAAACTAATTAATTTAATGAAGAAAATTTAAAAAAATCATCAATTTTTTTGATTTTTTAAATTTCTGTAGTCATTGGACTATGGAAAAAAAAGGGTATGCTTCATTTTCTGGGCAAAATGAGCCAATTATTTTTTAGTTTCAAAAGGATAAAACTTTTTTTTCAATTTTCCAGCGATTGAAAAAAATATTTGGAACATTTGGTGATTAACATTGAATTACCTGGAGGAAGCTCGATAATTTTGACCAAAATTATAAATTGGTTTTTCCCAATTTTTCCGGTAATAAAATCATGAGAAATTGTCGTCAGACTACTTATGAAAACGTATATTTTTATAAGATTATCCTGCATCCACAATTTTATAAAATCAGTTAAACTTTTTTCTCCGTCTTCAAACTATTAATTGAAACTAAAATCGATTGTATTTCCCGGAAAAATTTTGAGATTCCAAATTAAAATTAAAATTTTCAAAAAAAAAAAATCGAACCCTATTTTAAGCAATAACGAAATTTCATTACTCATACAAAATGTTTTTCTGATTTTCCGGAAATGGAAATTTTAAATAATCTTTTTGTTTTTTATACATAAATTTTTGAGTTTACGTTTTTTGACGATGGAGCAATGGCGGATTCAGGATTTTTTCTGGGGGGGGGGCACAATATCATCTTTCATTTGCAAGAGCGTGAAAGGAATCACGAAAATTTCGCAATTCCAGCCAGAAATAGATTAAAGTTTCTCTATAGCGAAATTCCATTACTCATACAAAATGTTTTTCCTGATTTTCCAGAAATGGAAGTTTTAAATCATCTTTTTTTTTATACATAAATTTTCGAGTTTACGTTTTTTGACGATGGAGCAATGGCGGATTCAGGATTTTTTTCTGGGGGGGAGGTACAATATCATCTTTCATTTGCAAATGCATGAAAGGGATACCACGAAAAAAATTCGCAATTCCAGCCAGAAATAGACTAAAGTTTCATTTATGTTCTTCCTGTTATTTTTTTCATATATTTTAACAACTTTAATAATTTGCTTTCCTTCTAAGTATGTACTGTGATGGAATCTCCACAGTACACAAAAATACCCTGGGGGGCACGTGCCCCCCATCCTCTAAATCCACCCTTGCGATGAAGTCAACGATGAAGTTAATTTTTCCACACTTACCGGAAAAATTTTAAGTTTCCAAATTTAAATTAAAATTAATTTTTCAAAAAAAAATGTTTTTCCTGATTTTCCAGAAATGGAAGTTTTAAATAATCTTTTTGTTTTTTATACATAAATTTTTGAGTCTACGTTTTTTGACGATGGAGCAATGGCGGATTCAGATTTTTTTTTTCTGGGGGGGAGGCACAATATCATTTTTCATTTGCAAGTGCGTGAAAGGAATCACGATAATTTCGCAATTCCAGCCAGAAATAGACTTAAGTTTCACTTATGTTCTTCCTGTTATTTTTTTTCATATATTTTAACAACTCTAATAGTTGGATTTGCTTTTAAGTATGTACTGTTATGGAATCTCCATCATGTTATGGGGTACACCCACCCCCTAAATCCACCCTTGCGATTAAGTAAACGGATTTTCTTTCAATTTTATGGCACAGACCGTCAACCATCCCTTATTTTTCCACACTTAAAAGCCAATTTGAATAGAATCAACTTCAACTGTATACTTTCGTTGGTCTCTGTCTTACTTGTTAAAGTGCTGGGCAAGTCGAGGAAATCAGGTCCGAAATATGCGATTTCCGGGAGTCGCGGTTCGATATTTTCCTTAAAATACTCCATAGCCATTGTTGATAAGTCGAATAATTCGTCTGTGACTTTGTAAGGCCTCGCTAACTTCGTGGTCGTTTTGATATAATGTAAAATACGGTACACTTCATCAAGAATCTAAAAAAATTAAAAAAAATTCATACTAGTTTCTTTGGAAAAAATAATTTATCTTACTTCTCCAGCAAAGAAGCAACAATGTCGCCGTTCAATGTGTTTTCCGAACGTCATCTGTAGAAGTGTAAGCCGCATGTGAAGCGTTTCGACAATGTCCGACTCGCACGCCAGAGGATGGTTCCGTCGGGCCGATTCCCGTCGTGGCATTTTTGCCTTGATATTTTGAAATCGTACGAGCATTTGTTTTTGCAGACGTTGGAAGGTTGAGTTTAATATTGCACCGCAAACTTGGTCCATTCGCATTGATACCTACAACGGAAACAAATAGGTTAATGGCTTTGTCGTGGAATTAACACGTGCTAAGCTATGGCCACGTACTGGTCGTAAATGAGCAATGTTTTTGTAGCTGAGATAACTGAAGATTTTTTCGAGCAACTCCTGCGGCATATCGAGAAGGAATGTGGTCTGAACTGGAGTTTTGGCTTCCACCAGAGTGTTGAGACGAGTGAACTTCGACGGGCCTGCTGTTTGCAAATTGGACGACGCATGGGCCTCGCCACCACCTGATGAAGTTCCTGCTTCATTAACCCCTCGTGTTTGACGCGTCGACACCATTTTCCCGAACCAAAAAAAAATATCTGAAAACAAACAAGTCCCATTTAGTCCGGCCATCAAATCACTACAATTAAACACCAATTTTTACAATTAAATTCCATCAATTAAAAACCCGACAAATCATTTTAAACCATTGCAATCAAAAGTTTAAACCACCCCAAAGGCAATTGCATCGAAACAATTACATTAATATTTACACAAATATTGTGAAATAATTGATTTTCACAAACAGTGCCACGGAAGTTGAAAGTAAAATGGTCGAATCTTACCTGAACAGACCGAAATTTTTACGTATTTGTTACAAGCCTAAATTGTAGTGAAATGCGACATTTTTCAACGGCAAATGATCGCTAGTGATATCAATTAGGGGTTGGCGTAAATTCGGGGTGAATTAATTACGCTGGGGCATTGGAAATTAATTTTAAAATAATATTTCACTTGGCCAATTCCACTTTTCTAAAGCCTGTCGTATAGTAATGAACACCCGCGACCTCGCGCAAACTCACATCCAATGCAATTATTAAACGGTTCTGTTCGAATTTTCACATCGAACGCATCAGCCATCTGGCGACCGTTTTCAAAAACTTTTATTCAAATTATTTTTACCCTACTAATAAATTTCCCTTTTAATTACTCAAAAAAACACTATTTTTTTTCTAAAAAAAAATAAAATAAACATCTTTTCTATCTATTTTTCATGCTCAAAAACATGTTCCAAGTTCCAAACTATCCATCAAAGTTTCTTTATTTCCCAAACAAATAATTCTAAATTTTCTTCAATTCCAACCAACACATTTTCTAAAGAATAATCAAAGAACAAAAAATTCTTACCGGAAATATATTTGATGAGAGAATTGACGATTAACACTTAAATAACAAAGAATGACATTTGTATGACATATAAGCCAATCAACTTGCAATTGTACAATTTTTATTGAATGAAACAATTGATGTTTGAGAAAATCATTTCGAAAATTACGAAGCTGTTGTAACGATGATAGACTACAATAATTGTGAATAACTGATAGAAATGCACAAAAATGTAATTATAAACACTGACGTTTATGTTTATGGGTTGATTTGCTTGTTACCACGGATCAGAACCGATCAATACATTTCGATGTCATACGACATCTGTCTGCAATGCTTGCAAACAATTTAAATTTTAACAATGCGCGCTTTCATTGGCATTATTATTCCCTAATTTTTGGACCTCATTAATTATAGTAATTAATTAATTAATTAACGTTGAAATCTGTGATACAAAAAAATTCCTTTTTTTTTTTTCACTCTTTTCGATGGTTAATTAGGTATGCATATGATACCATTGCATTAAAAAATTAATACATTCAATAATTTAATAAAGGAAAGAAATAACAATTATTTTTAATTACTGCAAATGCTATTAGTTTGGAAGAAAAAAACCAAAATTTGCCTAGTGGTTTTTAAGTAATGCACGAATAAATCTTCCTAAATACAATAAGGTTGAAAAGATCTATACTAGATTATAAGGACTCTAGAGTTTATAAAAGTTTGTAAACCGAGAAATATCTAATAAATATATTATTAAAGTTAACTTGAATTTGGGAAACTTTTTCAAAATAAGAACAGAAATATAAATTATTAGTAACAAATCAATTTTCCCCTTTTATTTTCATGTCCTCTAATTTTTGAACCTCATTAATTACAGTAATTAATTAATTAACGCCGAAATCTGTGATAAAAAAAAATTTCTGGAAATTCACTAGAGCCAAAAAAATGAGGAAAAACGGTTCTTTTATCACTCTTGTCGATGGTTAATTAGATTCCATAAAAAATTATTATATTAAATAATTTAATAAAAAAAAGAAATAATATTTATTGTGTGATCAAAATAAGATTTTTCTCGTTGACTTTGAACAGTTATACTGTGTATACAATATTAGGTGATATTTTTTTGACTTTTTTTGGTCCCATTGTGAAATTTTGTTGGAATTACCAAAAAAAAAAAAAAAATTCCCTGAAAGTTTGAGCCCTTAATATTAATTTTAAGTCCTCGACCAAGCCGTGTAAAGATTTCCCATTGAAAATACACGGAAACTCTGATTTTTATTTTTAAATTTCTATATCTCAGCGGCATTTCATGGGATCGCTTTTACCGAAGATGGTTTTTTATCAGAATTAAACGCTCTACAAAAGTGCCCATTGCGACAAAGTCGTAACTCACACCGGTGAGGTAGTACGGGCCACTGAACCTGATTTTTCCATAAAATTCGCGTTTTTTTGCATTTATCTCGTAAATAACAAGAGCTACGGAAAAATTATAAATGAAAAACTTGTAGAGAATTTGATTTCCTACAAAAAAGTTCATGTAGACCAAATCGCGAAGATCAATATTAAACGAGATATTAAGCCTTGAATTTTATGGAAAAATCAGGTTCAGTGGCCCGTACTACCTCACCGGTGTGAGTTACGACTTTGTCGCAATGGGCACTTTTGTAGAGCGTTTAATTCTGAGAAAAAACCATCTTCGGTAAAAGCGATCCCATGAAATGCCGCTGAGATATAGAAATTTAAAAATAAAAAATCAGAGTTTCCGTGTATTTTCAATGGGAAATCTTTACACGTCTTGGTCGAGGACTTAAAATTAATATTTAGGGCTCAAACTTTCAGAGAATTTTTTTTTTTTGGTATTTCCAACAAAATTTCACGATGGGACCAAAAAAAAAAAAACACCCTAAAACAATATATAGGATATATTGTGGTTCAATTTATGAATCATCACAAAGCAGTTACGGAGTGATCCAAACTACTTGATGACCACTGAGGAAGATTGCTTGGCAATCGAAATACGTATCTGGGCAATACGTCACGAATATTTTTTGGTTTGAACTTCTGTTCAAATTTATGTTTATGGTATGATTCTTCTATATTATTATATTAAATTATACTACATAAATTGGACCGCAATATATCCTACATATTGTACATACAATTATTTTGTAGTTTTTAAGTAATGCACGAATAAAAAATTGGCTAAAAATGTTCCTAGATACAATAAGGTTGAAAATATCTATACTTGATTATAGGGACTCTAGAGCTCATAAAAGTTTGTAAACCGAGAAATATCGAAAAACGTTTAAACGAAAAACCTAGCACTATTAAAGTTAAGTTAAATTTGAGAAACTTTTTCAAAATAAGAAGAAAACTAAATTTTGAGTAATAAATCAATTTCCCCTTTCATTTTCATGCACTTAATGCATATAATTACAATTAATGTATTTCCACCCTGCGTAGCCCTTGCAACAATGTTTACAATAAATCAAATAAAAAATTTCTTATTTAATACAGGCAGTAATCATTTATTTCCCTCCCCCCTCCCCGGGTTGAATCTTCTTCTATTATTATTTCAACCACAAAACGTATCATAATACGTAATAGTGATATGTATTTAACTTTTTAAGCGTCATTTATTTATTTTATAGATTAGTTTATTATCGATACCGGAGACGTTAATTATATGCACCGTAATTGATGATGTTGCATGCACAATGCACATGTATCCAATTTCCGTCATTTCTCCATTTTAATATTTAATTAATTGAAAAAACAATATACATATATCGACGTTGGCCTAGTTTAGACAAAGAACCACTAATTTCTGGAATTACTAAAATTAAGGGATAAATATATAGGCAGTGGATTTGTTAAATTGTTATAACATTGTTGCTGTTCCATTATTATTTTTTTCTGCTGGTATCTTTATCTTTCGTATACTTACAATACTCTAGAAAAAAATATTTTTTTTTATTACAGCTATTTCCTATTTATACGTTTGTTATTCGATTGCATAAATAGAAAATGATCCTTACAAGTTTCTTCGATATTTTCTAGGTCATATCCAAGAAGGCTATAGAATTTTGGCGACTCCAAGTAGAAAATGGCTTCCATGACATTTGATCCCTCCGACAAAATATCCACAGAACAAATATCCTCGGACAAAATATCCATAAAACAAACGGACGGATTTTAATAGATCTCAACGAAAGAAAGAGAAACAAAAAAAAAATTCTTCAAAATTTTGCTAAGTTTACGAGACATTTTTATTTTTTGACTTTTGTAGACGAATTTTCAAGTTCCTCAAGTATATAATGGTTCCTGCTGTCCCAAACGTACAGAATTTAGTATTTTACCAGTTAAAATTTGAAAATACTTTACATCAATGGTTCTAATCCTGATTTCAATCGACCCCCTGAGATTCGATGAGTTAGTCTCACAGGTTCGACGGAGGTTATAACACACTTTCGACTCATATGACCTATATATAAATATAGAAACATATCTATGTTTCGAATTTGAAAAAAATTATATTTTATTCCTCCAATTAAGAAGAGAGAAAAACCACTACTCTACAAGGAGCAAATATATGGAGCCAAATTTTAATAGTTTTTTTTACCACCGAATTTGTGACCCCAAAGACTAGTTCTGGATCAACTGGTGTCACCATTCCTCTACGGATAAAAAGACATACAGATTCCTTAGATACTTACGATGAATTATACATATTTTTCTATCTAAAAATTTTTTCCCTGACTCAATAAAATTCCCAAACTTTTAAGTTATTAGATTGACTATTTTTATGCAGAAATTTCAAATTTTTATTGACTTCACCAAAAAATATGTTCAATCAATTAATTGTTAGTATTCTAAAATACAATTAAAATGGTTTCAGATGAAAAGTATTTGACAGCTAATTGTTGAGAGATTCGTCATTTAATTGTTGAAAGTATAGTATTAAAGTGACCAATATATCAATTTTTTGCCGGGATAAAGTAAACCTTAATGACTTCATTTTTTAATTAAAGTATTTTCCGAAAAATTTATCCATAAATATTCCAGCGGAATCCGAAATTCGTCTCGTTGAACAATTTTTGATTCATCGAAAACTAAGTTTTAAAATTATAAAATGAAAAGTAAACAGATGTTATTAGAGGAATCTGTTGGGCAAAAAAACTTCCCTAAAAAGTTGATATTTTTCATTTTATAGTACAATTTATTTGCAACAATCAATATCAAAACTTAATTGAAATTATTTCCCGAATCTTCAAAAAAACTTATGTAATATGTTATTTTACGTATTACTATTCCAAATTTTATCGCGGGAAAAGTTGATTTTCACAAACATTAAGAATAAATCAATGAAAAGCGCATTTAATATTGCTTCCATTTCCATTTACTCCGAAAAATTTGCTTGGTTGGAAAATGAAGGAAATATTTTCCGAAACATTAAAATTCAAAAAAAATTTGTGGAAAAAGTTGATTTTCACAAACGAAGAAAATGTATGGATGAAAAGTGTGGTCAATATTGCCTCGATTTTTTTCTTATTTCAAAAATGTTTGCTTGATCGGAAAACTAAAAAATTATTTATCGAATCCTTCAAATTGCGTAGTAAGAGTTAGTTATTTTGGGAAAAGTTGATTTTCACAAACGATAAAAATATTTAGGGTGAAAAACGTGTTCAATACTGTCTTGATTTTTGTTATTTTGGAAAATTTCTTGAAAATACAAGTTAACGAAATTTTTTTTCGTATATTCCTTGTTTTTCTCGAACTTTGAAGAGGTTCTGTTAATTTTTCGTTGGTTTTCCTTATTGTTTTAATTATTAAACAATAACTTTCTTAATTTTTCAGCATTTTGGCTTTTATTAAGTCAGAATCCTACTATCATAACATCTTACCACATGAATGACGAAGTAATTATTTTTTTTAATTAATCAATTACTACTAAACAATTTTGTCACAAACGAAATGGTCTCTTTCACAAACGATTTTCAAAAAGAAAATTCCGGAAAATTCAAACTTCTGTTGATTTAATGGTTATAAGACGTCGTGAAGATCATTCAAATACAATCGTGATTTATTTAATAAATGGGAAAATTAAATTTTCCTTAAGGAAGCCACAATTTTGGAAAAGTCTTTAGTCTTTATTCAACAAATGTATTAATCCAAGCTTATTAAAAGTATTATTTATTAGACTGGGCCAAAAAAATCGACTATTTCTTTTTTTTTTGAAAAGTATATCGAAAATTTGGTTCAAGGTGACAAAGAAAAATATCGGGAAAGTTTGAGCCTTTAATATTAATATTAAGAGGCCTATCATCTTTAATTTCGATTTTTTATTTGTGCTTTGATTTTTGCGTCAATGCTGTCACACTATCAAAGTAAAAAAAAATCTGCACATATATTTATAAAAAATTAAATTCCCTACAAAAAACATCTCTTTGAAAATTTTTGCCAGACACGCCGTTTCCGGAAAATCATGAAATCATGAATCATAAACATTGATATAATTTTTAGATTTATCTTCTTTATTTTGGAATTTTGTAACAAACGAACAAATAAATATATAAAAATGAACAATGTAGATTCTTGAAGGGAATTTAAAGCTCTACAAAAAAGGTCTCTTAACATTTTTACATAAAATCACTTTTTCAAATAGTATTCACAATTAAAGTTGAAGAAAAAATTAAATTATTGTTTCTTTCGTTGTTGAACCAATTTTGAGAGAGTGATTTTATGTAAAAACGTTAAGAGACCTTTTTTGTAGAGCATTAAATTCCCTTCAAGAATCTATATTATTTATCTGTATATATTTATTTGTTCATTAGATACAAAATTGCAAAATAAAGAAGATAAATCTAAAAATTATATCAATGTTTAAAGCTTAATTATTCGAAAACAGCATGTCTGGCAGAAATTTTCAAAGAGACCTTTTTTGTAGGGAATTTAATTTTCTATAAAAAATGTGCAGATGATTTTTTTTACTTTGATACTTTGACAGCATTGACGCAAAAATCAAAGCACAAATAAAAAATCCAAATTACAGATGATAGACCTCTTAATATTAATATGAAAGGACACACCGTTCCCGAATAATCAAGCTTTACACATTGATATAATTTTTAGATATATCTTCTTTATTTTGAGATTTTGTGACTAACGAACAAATAATTATATAGAAATGAATAATATAGATTCTTGAAGGGAATTTAATGCTCTACAAAAAAGGTCTCTTAACGTTTTTACATAGAATCACTGTTTCAAAAGTTATTCACAATTAAAGTTGAAGGAAAAATTAAATTATTGGTTTTTCGTTGTTGAACCAATTTTGAAAGAGTGATTTTATATAAAAACGTTAAGAGACCTTTTTTGTAGAGCACTAAATTCCCTTCAAGAATCTATATTGTTCATTTCTATATATTTATTTGTTCGTTAATTACAAAATCTCAAAATAAAGAAGATAAATCTAAAAATTATATCAATGTTTAAAGCTTAATTATTCGAAAACAGCATGTCTGGCAGAAATTTTCAAAGAGACCTTTTTTGTAGGGAATTTAATTTTCTATAAAAAATGTGGAGATGAATTTTTTTACTTTGATACTTTGACAGCATTGACGCAAAAATCAAAGCACAAATAAAAAAATCGAAATTAAAGATGATAGACCTCTTAAATATTAATATTAAGGGCTCAAATCTTGCAGAAATTTTTTTTTTGTCACCTTGAACAATATTTTCGATATACTTTTCCAAAAAAAAAGAAAGAAATAGTCGATTTTTTTGGCCCAGTCTAATATATTCGAATTGGTCATTCCTCGATGGCTTAAGTTTAACTGAAGAAAATTACTTGCTGAAAAATGTACCTATTGGACTTAATCCACTATCAAAGTAAAAAACAATCACACCCCTAATGTGTAACGATAGTAATTCGAGAGGTCGATGAGGCGATGAGGTCGATGTCAAGTTCATTTTCTGTTTTTGGGAATTTTGTAACTTACGAACAAACAAATATATAGAATTGAACAATATGGATTCTTGAAGGGAATTTAATGCTCTACAAAAAAGGTCTCTTAACGTTTTTACATAAAATCACTTTTTCAAAAGTTATTCACAATTAAAGTTCAAGGAAAAATTTAATTATTGTTTTTTTCGTTGTTGAACCAATTTTGAAAGAGTGATTATATGTAAAACACGTTAAGAGACCTTTTTTGTAGAACATTAAATTCCCTTCAAGAATCTATATTATTCATTTCTATATAATTATTTGTTCGTTAATCACAAAATTCCAAAATAAAAAAGGTAAATCTAAAAATTATATCAATGTCTGAAGCTTGATTATTCGGAAACGGCGTGTCTGGCAAAAATTTTCAAAGACACCTTTTTTGTAGGGAATATAATTTTCTATAAATATATGTGCAGATGAATTTTTTTATCTTGATAGTTTGACAGCATTGACGCAAAAATCAAAGCACAAATAAAAAAATCGAAATTAAAGATGATAGTCCTCTTAAATATTAATATTAAGGGCTCAAATCTTCCAGAAATTTTTTTTTTGTCGCCTTGAACCAGATTTTCGATAAACTTTTCTAAAAAAAAAGAAGAAATAGTTGATTTTTTTGGCCCAGTCTAATATATATATATTTGAATTGGGCATTCCTCGATGGTTTAAGTTTAACCAGAAGAAAACTACTTGTTGAAAAATGTACCTATTGGACTTAATCCACTTTCAAAATAAAAACAATCACACCCCTAATGTGTAACGATAGTAATTCGAGTTGGCGATGAGGTCGATGTCAAGTTCATTTGTCGATTTGAATCAAATAACTTGGATTTGGTCTCGGATCAGTCAATCACAGACAATGACAATGAATTGGAGAAGAAATGAGAAAAATCCAATGAGATACTAAGCTAAGCTATGCTGAGGAGTCAAGTCAAGGGAATTAAGTGGACAGCACACTATGTTATCATAGAAGAAACACAACCAACTATGACACACTGCCCGACAGACGGACAGACCGTCAGACAGACCGACAGACAGACAGACAGACAGACAGACAGACAGACGTTTATTAAATGCTTTTAAAATTGTAATCACATTATTATGTGATTAATGGTATCCCAGCCACTGCCGTTAAAAACAGCTCTGCCGATTCTCCAACCGGCAATACCATTCGATCATTCGCCAGCTAATCAACTCGACAATAATAACGACTAACCACCATCCCTCTTTGATTTTCGTGAGAAAATTCGGAAAATTCCAAAATAAAAAATAAAAAATCTTATCAATTTCTCCAAATACTATCAATCAACCGCGTGATTTACATCAAAGGGTATAATCTAATCGCTAGTGATTTTTCACCAATTCGCGATGTGTTTTAATCACTAAAGTGCACTCGATTTTAGTCAATCTTTTGGTTTTAAGTTGAAAGTATTATTTTCTTTTGTGGGTGTGAAATTTGAATTTGAATTTGAAGAGAATATGCCGCCGGTTCATTGTTGCGGAGCAAATTATTTCGGACTTGCATTGGCAGCCGTTTTGGTTTTGGGTCAATTGAGTTTCGGTAAGTTTTGCACTCTAATTTTATTACACAACACTACAGATTTCTATTTTCTTCATAAAATGCATTGAAGAAATTTTTTTTCAACATTTACAAGTCATTTATTTTGAAAGTGGTGCAAGTCAATTCCAAGTCAACTTTAGAAATTGGGTATTTTTGGAAGATATTCACACTCAACTTGCATTAGATACAAATTCTTTAAAAGAAAAAAAAATGACTTACACCAGTTTTAAAATGAACGATACATGACTCTTAAGTTAAAGACTTCAACTATTAAGTACATAGAAGTAACCATGGATTTACTATAAACACACCAGCGGCAATATTTAAAAATAAAATATATCAATTCTACTGTGTATACAATATATAAAATATATTGCAGTCCAATTTATGTAGTATAATTTAATATAATAATATATAAAAATCATACCACCTACATAAATTTGAACAGAAGTTCAAACAAAAATATTCCTGATGTATTGCCCAGATACGTATACTTGTAAAAATACTTGTAACCCAGATACTTGTAAAAAATATTGTAATCCAATTATGAAATTTATTTTACAAAAGGTAACCTACAAGCATAAATTTAAAACTAAATTTAACCCAAAATATATTAGTGTCGTACTGCCCCAGATATGTATATCGATTGCCAAGAAACCCTCACCAGTGATCATCCAGTAGTATTGGATTCCTTCGTAAGTGTTATGTGATGAATCTTTTACACTACTTGATGACCACTGATGACGATTGCTTAGCAATCGAAATACGTATCTGGAGCAATACGTCACAAATATATTTTGTGTTAGCTTTGGCTCAAAGCTTATGTTTATAGCTTATTGCAAAGTAACTTTTCGTAATTGGACTACATTAAATTTTATGTTATTTAAATAAAAAAAAAAAATACAAAATTGTCACACTTACTAAAAGTGCCATAGTAATTTTTCCTGACTAAAAATTCAGTAAATTGAACTTTCGGAAATAACTGGACATCCTAATCCAATTGTCTAAAGTGATAAAGGACCAACTTATGTTTTGTAAATAATTTAGCCCTCTATTTCCTAAGATAACTTGATGACCACTGATGACGATTGCTTAGCAATCGAAATACGTATCTGGAGCAATACGTCACAAATATATTTTGTGTTAGCTCTGGTTCAAAGCTTATGTTTATAACTTATTGCAAAGTAACTTTTCGTAATTGGATTACATTAAATTTTATGTATTATTTAAATAAAAAAAAATGTAAAAAATTGTCACACTTACTAAAAGTGCCATAGTAATTTTTCCTGACTAAAAATTCAGTAAATTGGACTTCCGGAAATAACTGGATATCCTAATCCAATTGTTTAAAGTGATAAAGGACCAACTTATGTTTTGTAAATAATTTAGCTCTCTATTTCCTAAGATAATTAGGGAATTTAATGGACAAAACAGAACACAGTTTTTTTTTTATATATCTTAAATTTAATTTCGTTAATTTTTTTTTCTAACAGATATAAGTATCTTTCACACTTTTCTTAATTTTTTTTATATTGGTGTTCTGTTTTGTCTGACCACAACCTACTTATAATAAATAAAGGAATCCATAATCAATTAATGCAAAATCGAATTTCATATTAATTTGTTACACAATTTTGTTATTACTCTAGAAAGTTCAACAAAAAATCCGTCCAAACCAAATATTTGCAAATGAAACAGAAACCGTAGAAAGTACTTTTATCGTCGAATCAATTCGAACACAAGATCGAAAATATTGATCAAAACTTTGCCCTCAAGATCGATTTTTCTTTCCAATCATATATTTTATAACATAAAAATGAATCAAAGCCATAATTATGGGTTACACCAAAAGACAAATTAATAAACAACATTTTATTACATTCTCCCCGTCATCATTAAGTGATTGATCCTATTTAATTTAGTTCAATACATAAATCGTAGGAAATATTTCCCAAAAATTTTTACAAACATTCAATTGGGTTTGTGATTTTTTTTTTTTGTGATAAATGGAAAGATCATATATAAGTTTTATAGCAAAACTATTTTTTGTCTTTTTTTTTCGCAATAATTTAAAAGTTATTTCAAAATAAAAATTAATTTTTGAATCTAGTACCGAAGACACGCCGACAGCTCCCGAACAAACCCGAGCGCGTGTGACGTCATAATGTTAGTTGTCACTCATTGCAGTTGATACAGAAATAATAAGTACAGTGTTTTGATTGATTTAATTATGTTGTGATAGTTAAATATTGAAATTTAAATTGAAAATGTCGAACCTTAAAAGTTATCGTTCTTGTTTTGTACCATTATGTACGAATACTACAAAAACAACTCCTAACAAAATGTTTTTAAATGTTCCCCAAGATGGCAAACGTCGAAATAAATGGTTTCAAGCATTTTTTAAAAAATTGGTTATCATAAATATATCAACATCAAGAATATTATGAGACTTTGCCTTTATAAATCCTTTATCACACGTAGCTAATTGGAATCAACTAACGACTCGTTTTTTAGCAATAAATTTTCAATATTATTGTCTAGTCACGTGTAATAGCTGCAAACGCTGTATTGTTATTAAATAGCTATAACATTATGACGTCACAACTATGGTGACCCCTCATGGCGCGTTTATAGTCACGTGATTTTTTTTTAAATTTTATCAATTTTTAATCGTTTATAATTAATTGAAAAAAAATTTTTTTTAAGTTTTTTGCATTAAATATCAATATTATTAATAATTAAGTTTGAAAATACATGAAAAAAATCAATATTTTTTTTTTTCAAATTCCCAATTGCCAGGTATCTAAATTGATTGCATATTATTCCAATAATACACCAAACGACATTGAAATATTCGATTAGATAACTGAATAATTATTCCACGCTTTTCACCCAATATACCTATTATTTATTTATTTTCATTTCATGGAAAATTTTTTGGTGGTAGACTTCTTCACCACTTAATAATTGTGGTGGTGTATATTTAAATATGATTTGAAAATTGCAAGCACGTCGGTTGTTCGTGGTGTTTTTTTCTTCGTTTTTTTTTCTGCGTCGCGTCGAATAGATCATAAATTTTCCAGAAAATTGCGGAAATTGTCACACAAGTGATCACTTGGTAAAATATGGACAAAAAGCGCATTTTTTTTTGGGTTATTTAATATTCATCGGTGGTTTTTTTTTTATTTAAATAGGAATAAATATGTATAAGTAGGTGACTAGAAGTGGGCGCAGTTAGGAGATGATTTCGAATTCAAATAAAATAGTGAAGTTTATTGCATTATAAATTTGGTGCTATTGCAAAATTATGCAATTTTTTCGGTCTACATGTCATAAATTTTTCTTAATTTTTTTCCAAATTTTAACTGATTTTTTTTTTAATTTTTACAGACATAAGAAGTTGAGTTAAATTTGTATAGTAATTTTGCTGACTATAAAAATAGCTTTTGTTTTTGATTTCCAAAAGTTTTTTCCAATCATTATTATAGACCATTGTTTCTGTAAACAACAAATTTTGTTTCTTATAAGGCAATATAGTTCTTAGCAATAGCAGATCTAGCTTTTAGTCAAGGAGGCCAGGAAAAAATGGCGTAACTAGGATAAATCATTATAGATTATTTAACTATATTCACGTCAAAGTGATACCCTTTTTCACAGCCAAGCTATCGAATCCTGGATCACTTTAAAGGATGAGGATTTTTCTTTTAAAGAAATCCATATGCTACCTAAAAAAAAAACTACCGATGGACAGGACTTTGAATAGAAAAAATATTTAGCACTCTTTACATGTAAATAGGTTAAAGCCGAGATGTAGGATTTCCTAGATGAGTTTCAGAGGGATTGATCTTATAAATTGGAATGGAACTTTCAAAATCGTTCTCGAATGAGATTAGAAACGAAGGAAAAGTTTAGTCCTTCTTAAATGTACATACTTTTGCCTGTGTATACAATTTATAAAATATATTGCGGTCCAATTTATGTAGTATAATTTAATATAATAATATATAAGAATCATACCATAAACATAAATTTGAACAGAAGTTCAAACCAAAAAATATTCGTGACGTATTACCCAGATACGTATTTCGATTGCCAAGCAATCTTCCTCAGTGGTCATCAAGTAGTTTGGATCACTCCGCAACTGCATTGTGATGATTCATAAATTGGACCGCAATATATCCTATATATTGTATTAGGGTGATTTTTTTTTTAGACTTTTTTTTTTGGTTCCATCGTGAAATTTTGTTGGAAATACCAAAACAAAAATTCTCTGAAAGTTTGAGCCCTTAATATTAATTTTAAGTCCTCGACCAAGACGTGTAAAGATTTCCCATTGAAAATACACGGAAACTCTGATTTTTTTATTTTTAAATTTCTATATCTCAGCGGTATTTCATGGGATCGCTTTTACCGAAGATGGTTTTTTCTCAGAATTAAACGCTCTACAAAAGTGCCCATTGCGACAAAGTCGTAACTCACGTAAATTTGAGCAAAAGTTCAAACAATTGACACATTGTGAATCATCACAACGCAGTTACGGAGTGATCCAAACTACTTGATGACCACTGAGGAAGATTGCTTGGCAATCGAAATACGTATCTAGGCAATACGTCACAAATATTTTTGTTTGAATTTCTGTTCAAATCAATGTACTATTATATTAAATTATACTACATAAATTGGACCGCAATATATTCTATATATTGTATACACAGTATAACTGTTAAAAAAGCCAGCGAAAAAATCTTATTTTGATTATACTTTTACCTATTATTATATTGATGGTAGCTACCCGTGAAATATTCACAGCCAACTCTGTCAAATGACAAAAATCGACAACTGAATGTTCTCAAAATGACAGTTGAAACAACTGACAACAATCGAAATCAGACAATTTGAGGCAATGATTGTATTTCATTAACAATCTTTGTTTTTAATCTTTGCCAACATACATACACGTTTACCTATTATTATTATGATGCAATGTGCATAAAAAAAATAATTATATTATGTACTACCTTTCGTATATGATCTATAGATCATTTTTGAGGCAGTATTTTAAAAAAAAAATAAAAATAAATTGGAGTGGAACTTTTGGAATCGTTCTTGAATGAAATTAGCAACAAAGGAAAACTTTAGTTAATCTCGAATGAAGGGGGGCGGTGCGATCTTCTAGTTCATTGTTTCCTAACCTGTGGTCCGTGAACCCCTGGGGCTCCGCGGTCCCATTTGAAAAAGTTTGTTTTTTGTTTTTTAATTTAATGAAGAAATATCTACTAAAATATAATATTGTCCGAAAAGTGCAACTTTTTGTCACTCAGGGGTCCTTGGCATTGTGCTTGATTTCCTTGGGGGTCCGCGGCTGAAAACGGTTAGGAACCGCTGTTTTAGGGGGCTCTGGAGATATTGCCAGGGAACCGCGAAATATAACAATAACAGTTAATGGTACATAAATATAGTACTTTTGGTTAGTAGAGGCTAAAATTTTTGGGAAAGGAGGCTTAATTTTTTTGTGACTTAAGGGAACGTGGTATGAAAAAGTTTGAGAAACTCTGTTATAGAGGACTAATACTATTACCCTGTGGTGTATTTTGTCCCTAATAAAAAAAATATGTTAAACTCACTCTTTATGATAGGTAATTTTGAAGAGCCTCTATTCTAGAATAATAAATTCTAAAACTACTTTAATTGTAATTTAAAAAAAATAATTTATAATATTTATTGAAAATGTGAAATTTGTTTATTCTGGACTTGTATTTTAAAGCCTTTTAATATGAAAGGAAACTATTGACCAGTTAATCAAAATAAGATTTTTTCGCTGACTTTGAACAATTATACTGTGTATACAATATATAAGATATATTGCGGTCCAATTTATGTAGTATAATTTAATATAATATATATATAAAAATCATATCATAAACATAAATTTGAACAGAAGTTCAAACAAAAATCTTTATGACGTATTGCCTAGATACGTATTTCGATTGCCAAGCAATCTTCCCCAGTGGTCATCAAGTAGTTTGGATCACTCCATAACTACTTTGTGATGATTCAGGATTCACGATGATTTGTGAATCATCACAAAGCAGTTACGAAGTGATCCAAACTACTTGATGACCACTGATGAAGATTGCTTGGCAATCGAAATACGTATCTGGGCAATACGTCACCAATATTTTTGCCTGAACTTATGTTCAAATTTATGTTTATAAACTGCAATATATCTTATATATTGTATACACAATTATCTAACAGTTGCTAATTTGAAAAGATAGGGCAGGTATTTTTAATTTTCTTTTGTTGAGATTATTTTATTATTCATGTGTGATGTTTGTATTTTTTAGCACGAAATGATAGATAAGAAGAATATATTTTTATGGTCACACCAAATCAAAGTTTTGACCTTTGAAATTTCTGATGAACTTGAAATCAACTTTATTGTTCGAAAACTCAAACTTCGGCACGAAACATAAAATAAAACAATTTTTCTATAAAAAATAAATTAAAGTTTCATCTTAACTATAAAATCTTATTCAGTAACCTTAAGTTTGACCTAAAATAGTTAGTCACTGATATGAAAAGTTTGGATTGGAATATTATAGTAGGAATCACTTGGCTTTTCAATTTGAATTTATTTTTTATAAAGTTAAAAAATAATCAGAAATTTATAAAAGAAATCGTGGCCTTTGCCATAAATTAATGCAAGATTTTGTTGTTATTTTATAGAGTATATGTATATTTATATACAAATAATTATGATAAAGTTCATTGCCATTTCGATATACGTAGATACTTATTACAATTAGAAGAAAACCCTAATGAGTACACAAACAATCATTACAATATAACCATAATTATTATTTTTAGATTTACGAAAAAAAAATTCACACGAAAGAACAAACATAAATATTAGTTGATGGATCACTAAAAGTGAAATTATTAAATTTTAGTTTTAAAGAAATAATGGGACCCAATTTTTTTTCTCTCCATTTTTTGCCAATTTACATTGATATTTTTGCTTGTCTAGCGTCTAGACAATTTAATAATCTTGTGAAAAAAAAATTAAGTTACCAGCAGGCCCTGCTCTAGCAAATTTGCCACCCTGGGCAAGATGAAAAAATGCCGCCCCTTCAGGGTTGAAAAAACACAGAGTTTTAATATCACAAAATTTTTAATTTTTTGGAAAAAAATTTTTTTAACTAAAAACTATTTTTTTGACATTTTTGTTCATATTGTATATCAAATATGACAAAATGCCGCCCCTGAAATTTTCCGCCCCGGGCGACCGCCCGGGTTGCCCACCCCTAAAGCGGGGGCTGGTTACCAGTCTTTGCATAACTGTTCCAGTAAAGTAATAAGATGAATGGAAAGGAATAAGGATAAAAGATACGAACAGGAGAGGGATAGATGAAAAAATTTTGCTACTTTTCAAGAAATGAAAACAAAATGAAACCGTAGAAGATTGAGTTCGTTCATTTCTTTTTTCACACATAAGGTTATATGTGTTAAAATAAGATGATGAGAATACTTCGAATAGAAATACAATAGCAAATAGTCTAAGAGCCAGTGACTGACTACCTGTATATGTTTGACCAGACTTAAATTTTTGTACAGAGAGTCTCCGTAACCGAACATACATGAATTCAATACATACATACATGAATTGGGCTCAAGTGTACTTTAGCACACCCACAATTTGGCAACGTTACATTTTCGACTTTGTTTTTAATTTAATTCGCGATTAAATCGGCCCATAATGGAAATTTAGCCACAAAAGAGAGAATTATACCATATTAGAATTAAATCATCAAAAATATCGCGAATTAAATTAAAAAAAAAGTCGAAAATGTAACGTTGCCATGTATCTATCCCGAATCGAAAATCAACTATTTCATGGGTCACTACATCCGGGTGCAACAAGTTGAAAAAATGGAGTCCCTAGGCATATTAAATGGAAAAAAAAATCTTCTACTAATTAAAAAAATTGGCAAATGCCAAAATCGATTTATTCAGGATATAGACTTGTGGTTCCCAATCTTATGCCCGCGGGCACCATGGCGCCCATTGACTCCTTTTATGTGTGCCCTCCGCTGTGCGGCCACTTTAAAAGTCAATATTTAAATTTATAATACAATGTTATGAAAAAAAGTTAATTTAGTAACTAAACAGAGAAATAAAAGAAAAGAGAGACTATTATACATCGTTATAATTTTCCCGGTTGAAATAGCATATTCAGGTATAGTTTGGTTTGTCTCCGTTTCTGTAATAACGTCTTCTAGTAAAGAATTTTCCGAATTCAACCCAATTTCCCGATTTTTTATAATCTGGAACTTAATATTTTTGGTGTATTGCCAGTATATATTATTAATATATAAATATACCTTGAAAATAAACGGTGCCCACCGCCCGACCGGTATTCTAGAATATGCTCTTGGGAGCAAAAAGGTTGGGAACCCCTGATATAGACAATACGAAGCGTCGTCTTCCGGAACAACTCCTTAAAAAAAATCCCTTTTAAAATTAAAAGCCAATTATTTTTATATGGTACCAAAACAATCTCTTTAAGCAGGCCAATCATACTCTGACTTGCAGTCCAACTAATCGGACTACTAGTTGGATCTTCTAATTGTCCCTCTACATGATCCGACCCAATAAGACCACTCCGACTAGACATCCAACTTCCAACATCATTCACGATCCAACTTTAGATCCAACATCGAAAATCGGACCGGCCGAAAACGTGAATGGCCTGCTTTAGTCCAACTAAAAAACAACATGGGGAGGGATTTTTTTCAAAAAATATCCGGCTATATCAATTGTGGCGAAGAAGCGCATTTTTGTTTTTAAATCTTGGCCTAAATTATTCATATTTGATATCAAATATTTTTGAAAAATGGGTCAAATTTTTATTATGTTTTTAATAGATTTTACACGACACAGGGGTCATTAGGTCGGAGGCTTTACATGAAAGAGGAGGGAGTAAAGCATAAAATTTATTTCTTGACGATAAATATAAATATGTTAGGACCAAGAAAGGGTCACTTAAAAAGCCTTTGTGGGTCAATATCATTGGGATCAAAGGTCTTAGTTCATATTATCAATGCCCTAAATTCTTTTGAACAATTCCCATACTCATTGTTAGATTTCTTCCTAAAATTACTGGATCCTCTACTTATTAGATCTTCAATGAACTATATAGATTGGACTGATCCAAAAAAAAATGTTTTTTTTTCTTAATTAATTTTTCTTAATTACTTTTTTGATATATTTATTCCTTCAAAAGTTTTTCGAGGGCAAAGATGAACTAAAGAGAAATTTTAATATTTTTCACTTTTTTGACGCAACCATCAATTTTATGAGAAAATTTTGTAGGACATTTTTTGTAGAGCACTTTTTTTCCTATAACTTATTTTTATATAAGTTTTTAATATTTTTTACAGGTCCTAAGGTATTTGTATTAAACTGAAAATTCCTTGAATTATTATATTTTTAACATATTTTTTTTTAATTTAATTAAATATCTTAGGACCTGTGACAAATATTAAAAACTTTTATAGAGATAAGTTATAGAAAAAAAGTGTTCTACAAAAAATGTCCTATAAAATTTTTTCATAAAATTGATAGTTGCGTCAACAAATTGAAAAAATATTAAAATTTCTCATTAGTTCAACTTTGACCTCGAAAAACTTTTGAAGGAATAAATATATCAAAAACTTAGCTCCTTACTATTAATACTAAGAATTGCCACATCGCAAATTTCGATTTTCCATTTAAATAACATGGGAACAAATTCTCTTGCCCTTTGGAATTTTATGGCTCACGTTGGTGACAATATTTCGGAATGACCAAGGTATGTTCTTGTAGAAAATTGAACGATCTACAAAAAAGTCTGGTACAAGTTTTTGATATATTTATTCCTTCCAAAGATATTCTAGGTCAAAGTTGAACTAAACAGAAATTTTAATATTTTTTTAATTTTTTGATGCAACCCTCAATTTTATGAGATATTTTATAGGACATTTTTTGTAGAGCATTTTTTTTTCTATAACTTATCTCTTTCAAAGTTTTTGCTATTTTTCACAGGTCCTAAGTTATTTAATTAAAATAAAAAAATAATTTTTTTTTTTAAAATATAATAATTCAAGGAATTTTCAGTTTAATACATATGCCTTAGGACCTGTGAAAAATATCAAAAACTTTTGTAGAGATAAGTTATAGGAAAAAAAGTGCTCTACAAAAATGTCCTATGAAATTTTCTCATAAAATTGATGCTTGCGCCAAAAAATTGAAAAAATATTAAAATTTCTCTTTAGTTCAATTTTGACCTCGAATAACTTTTGAAGGAATAAATATATCAAAAACTTGTTCGAGACCTTTTTTGTAGATCGTTTAATTTTCTACAAGAATATACCTTGGTCATTCCGAAATATTGTCATCAACGTGAGCTATAAAATTCCAAAGTGCAAGAGAATATTGTTCCCATGTTATTTAAATGGAAAATCGAAATTTGCGATGCGGCACCTCTTAATATTAAGAACTTAAACTTTTACAGGATTTTTTTTGTAATTCCCAACAATATTTTCGATATAATTAAGAAACAAAAATCATCATTTTTTTTGAATCAGTCTAATGTAGAACCCTTAGTATTATTTTATATATATAAAAACTAATCTTCCAAAAAATTATAATCACTAATCCAAAACGGAAAATTCGAGAGACAAATCCACTACAAAAAAATTGCCCTTTCCTCAAAATTCTTGCAATATAGATATATATTTTTAAAACTATAGAACCTTGAAACTTGAAATTTCCCACAAACTTTAGTCCACACAAGCGCCGCTTAAGAAATTGTCTAGTAAATTTTGAATTTCATTCTTACAGGTAAAATTATGTGATGTTTTTTTTTCTCAGACTATTAGAAACGATTAACCACAAAAGAATCCGGTTTTGTCCTCTTCGTCCATATTGTTCGGCGCATAAAGTAAAGATTGCAGCAAAAACGTCAACGAGAATCGTTCGTCTTGGAAATATTTGCGAAAATTGATGCAATTTGTGGTCCAAATGTGGCCGATGTCGTTTCTGCCCTAAAATGACTTGGGTATAATTAGCGAAACATGCAAGATGGTGTATATATATATATATATATATATATATATAAATGAGAAGTGACTTTTTATGGACGATTGTGGTCACACTCCACATCTATTGGCAAACCTTAAATCACCAATCGATCTATCGATGATTGAGTGATTGCTCAATTTTCTGGATCGATTCCATAATACACATTTGCTATATAAAATCGCTGCAATAATGCAGAGATGTTTGTTGAGTTGAAATCGAGTTTTCCATTATGCTTATATGGTCTCGCCTGGCCCCGAGTAGGTCTCAAAAGTAAAAGCATGTGAAGGAATGTTGTTGGAAAAAATCTAATTTTAATAATTAGTGTGAATGTGATGAAAAAAATGCAATTTCTTAAGTACTTAACGCAGACTGGAAAACGAAGATAACATATTTTCAGAATGAGTTGAGATAGTAAGTCAAAGTAAAATTTGTTACCTATTTCTTTCTTGACTTGTATGAATCAACAATAACTCAAAAATATTTATATAAAAGTTGAAGAAAAAAATAGTTAAATTCCTTCACCTAATTGTTCCGTATTAATTGTATTTTTATTTTTTATTATTGTCGTTTGTCCTGACTGACTCACTAATTAACGGATCAACACAACCTAAACCACTGGTCGTAGATTCATAAAATTTGGAAGGATTGTTCCTTATATGATGTAAACATCTGCTAAGAACGAACTTTTGAAAATTCCACCCTTAAGAAGTTGAAAAAGGGTGATAAATTGTATATGTGATAACACGTGACCGTCAACAATAGAAATTTCAAATTTAATAATCAAAGTGCCGTTAAACACAAAACATTAAACAATTTCAAAAATGTTTCGAAATACTAACAAAAATAATGGCGCTAATAAATATGTACAATGTTTGTAATTCCAAAATAACATCAGCTTTTTACTAAATGCATATCTATTAGACTGAGCCAAAAAAATCGATTATTTTTTTTTTTTTTGAAAAGTATATCGAAAATATTATTCAAGGTGACAAAAAAAAATATCGGGAAAGTTTGAGCCCTTAATATTAATATGAAGAGGTCTATCATCTTTAATTTCGATTTTTTATTTGTGCTTTCATTTTTGCGTCAATGCTGTCAAATAATCAAGGTAAAAAAATTCATCTGCACATATATTTATAGATAATTAAATTCCCTACAAAAAAGGTTTCTTTGAAAAATTTTACCAGACACGCCGTTTTCGAATAATCAAGCTCCAGACATTGATATAATTTTTAGATTTATCTTCTTTATTTTGGAATTTTGTAACTAACGAACAAATAAATACATAGAAATGAACAATATAGATTCTTGAAGGGAATTTAATGCTCTACAAAAAAGGTCTCTTAACTTTTTACAGAAAATCACTCTTTCAAAATTGGTTCAACAACGAAAAAAACAATAATTTAATTTTTCCTTCAACTTTAATTGTGAACAACTTTTGAAAAAGTGATTTTATGTAAAAACGTTAAGAGACCTTTTTTGTAGAGCATTAAATTCCCTTCAAGAATCTACATTGTTCATTTCTGTATATTTATTTGTTCGTTAGTTACAAAATTCCAAAATAAAGAATATAAATCTAAAAATAATAACAATGTTTTAAAGCTTTTATTCGGAAACGGCGTGTTTGACAAAAATTTTCATAGAGACCTTTTTTGTAGGGAATTTAATTTCCTATAAAAATATTTGCAGATGAATTTTTTTACCTTGATAGTTTGACAGCATTAACGCAAAAATCAAAGCACAAATAAAAAATCGAAATTAAAGATGATTGACCTTTAAATATTAATATTAAGGGCTTAAACCTTCCCGATATTTTTTTTTGTCACCTTGAACAATATTTTCGATATACTTTTCAAAAAAAAAAAAAAAATAATAGTACTAACATTTAAATTCTATCCTTTATTTGACATAAAAAGTAAGTTTTTGTTTCAAGCTATTATTCAAAATTTATTCTCATAATATTTTTGTGTCAGTCTGTATGTCTTCTTTTCACTAAAGAACCGATAAACCGATTTTTATGAAATTTGGTATTGAGATACCAAACTATGTTCCAGTCACTGTAGGCTTTATAACATTACATTAAAATAATAAGGGAAGGCCTCCCCTCCGTAAAACTAAGGGATGAAAAAAAAATTATCTTAAAAAAATTGTACAATTGGAAATGTTTTTAAAAAGATTCCGTTTTTTTAATAGCACAAAAAAGAGAGAACAAATCTAAAACACATATAAAAAAAATCTTTCTTCTCATTCTCAACAATTTATTTAAATTGAGACCAATAAAAAAATTGCATTAATAATTAAGCGTAGTAATTAAGATATATGTATCGATATCTCATTTATATCAACCCGAGTTGATCCTAAAGTGGGGACTACCTGTATCTCAGTTAATTTATGGGTTATGCGTTCGAATTAAATACCGATTCGAATTACTTTCGATTTAATAAAAATAATCAATTGATTATTGTTTATGGATTGGATGCAATTTATTGACGGCATTTTTTTCTATTCTCTCATTGAAAAAATAACCTTTTGGAAGCCACATTGACCTGATTGTTTGCTAAAGTATGTACGGATACCTTCTCAAAAAAAAAAAAAAAAAAAAAAACCCGATCATCTTGTTCACTGTTTCGCTCGATTAAACATTAATTAAAGAAAAAAAAATGTTTCCTCTTATGTAATTTCTTTGGATAAATCATAACGGCTAAGATCAATCGTTTAGAAAAAGAAAAACAACGGTATTATTTTTTTTTTTTAATTATTTACCGTCGCTTTATAACTACTAAGATCTTTAGGGACTCTAGGGTTAATAAAAATCCATAATTGAGAAATATCAAAAATTTGTTTCATACGATGATCAAATCCAACACCTACCAATTTTGGAGTGGTCACTTGGACCACTCGGCCACCAGTGGATTTTTTTTTTTTTTTTTTTGGTAATCGATTGTTTTAAAAATTATCGAAGCAATGAAGTATTGAAAAATTGATTTAAATTATCTTTTACAATGGAAAATTAAAGTTACGGTAGTACCATTATAGGTAATTTAAACATTGGACATAACATAATGAATCTATTACTGGAGAAAGTAACCAACAATAATTAATGCAATTGAGCCAAAAATTAAAGCTCAACCGCCCCCTATAGACCAAAAGACATTACAACATTGGTTATTATCATAAGCTTGTGGACTAAAAAAAATCAAATCAAATTTTCTTTCTAATGATTTATATTTGACTTTTGTCAATATTCCTGATTCCAGTATGGTACCTACTTCCAAATGGCTCCAACAAATTCAAAGGGAATTATTTAAAATAATTTTTCAACTACGTCAAACATAAGGGGCAATATTTAATAAGCCCAGAAATTGTCAATATAATAGAACACAAGATATTGTTAGAATACCTTATACATTAAGTTCAATAATTATAACACATGCAAAATCAGCAAGTAGCACTTATTTCGATTCCATTGATCCTTTTTCTGGAAAACTTAAATCTCAAATTCGAAAATCTCATTTCGTCGGCTTTTGGGAGTAATCATTTACCATTAACCAGCAATAATTAATCATAATGACTTTTAAGGATTGAGTACTTGATAAAGTTCCGAAAGGTGACGAAACGTTGCACAAAAATCAAATATATGTAAATCATTAAGGCGAAAATTTTATTTATTTTTTTTTTAGTCCAAAACCCTATGATAATAACCAATTTAACAGTGAAATTACAACGGCATCTTTTAGCACGATTTTCAACTAAATGTCACCAAATGGTTAAGCAAGCTTTGGAAGTATTTCAATGGAGTGTTTTAGCCATAGAGATATAGTATAGAGTGATCATATTTTATATTAAAATATGAATTTTTATTAATTATTAAAGTATAATTTTTATAAAATATTTTAAAAACTACTTGATGGCAATCGAAATACGTATCTGGGCAATACGTCACATATATTTCTATTTGAACTTCTGTTCAAATTTATGTTTGTTGGTATGATTTTTATATATGGTATTATTATATTATACTACATAAATTGGATTGCAATATATATTATATATTGTATACACAGTCCCTGACTTCTTTTAAAATGTCCTTATCCAATTTACATATTTTTACTGAGAAAAAAGCTTTAGACTAAAAAAATTTTTTTTTCTCGTTTCAGGTTCGTCTCAGGAGTTCGGCTACGATGGCGCTGAAGGTAATTTTCCAAACCAATAATAATTGCACTTTTGAAAAGTCTTCAACAATCAATAAAATAATAGAGCTAACTTTACCTAATTGGTTCGATAAGACGTTTTCGCTGGGTTATATATTATATATCGAGTCTATAATTTCTCGGATTATTCAAAGAAAAATAATTACCCTTGGAAAATGGAAAACGTGCACTTGTGTCTTTCAGGATCATTAACAATGCATCAACGATAATTTCTTTTATCAGACAAACTCTCGAATTTCGACTCGTCAAGGTTGAAACTGAAAAATTACAGTAGCAAACCATTTGCATGTTTTCCATGTATCATTTGATATTTCCATAACTTTTCCATAAACTATAATTATACTATAAGTACTATCTGTATACTGTTTTGATTTAAAATGCTAAAATTGTTATATATGATATCTGAGATTCCGATTTGTCTTCAATATGCTGCATGCACTGAATCATGAAAATTTAATTTCAATTTCTCAATTACTTAGCTAACACATATTCATTCATCAATGATAATAGTACGACAATTACTTTCATAATGTCATTATGTCGTTCATAATATGTGACCAGTACCACCCTTAAATTCTCCAATTACCAATCAATGCTTTCATAAATAAAGAAAAGGCATTTCTCATAAAAAAAATACGTCAATATGTCAGTTCAATTAATTTACATATTAAAAATTAAGTCATCTTGGATACTTATCGCAGAGTTAAACATATAGTTTATACATACAATATGTATACAATTGGCTACTTATTCGAAATGTATGTACCATATTAGAGTTAGTTGTTTATCATTACAACATGGGATCCTTTGTTCGAAAAATACTTATTGAAAAAATTTCACCGTATATAAACTAGCATGTAAAGATATAACTAACGAACAAATAAATATATTGAAATGAACAATGTAGATTCTTGAAGGGAATTTAATGCTCTACAAAAAAGTTCTCTTAACGTTTTTACATAAAATCATTTTTTAAAAGTTACTCACAATTAAAATTGAGGGAAAAATTAACTTCTTGTTTTTTTCGTTGTTGAACCAATTTTGAAAGAGCAATTTTTTGTAAAATCGTTAAAAGACCTTTTTTGTAGAGCATTAAATTCCTTTCAAAAATCTATATTGTTCATTTCTATATATTTATTTGTTCGTTAGTTACAAAACTCCAAAATAAAGAAGATAGATCCAAAAATTATATCGATGTCTGAAGCTTGATTATTCGGAAACGGCGTGTCTGGAAAAAATTTTTATAGAAACATTTTTTGTAGGGAATTTAATTTTCTATAAATATATTTGCAGATGATTTTTTTTACTTTGATAGTTTGACAGCACTGACGCAAAAATCAAAGCACAAATAAAAAATCGAAATTAAAGATGATAAACCATTTAATATTAATATTAAGAGCTGAAATTTCTGAATTTGTACCTATATTTATAGAAAATTAAAATCCCTACAAAAAACGTTTCTTTGAAAATTTTCGCCAGATACGCCGTTTCCGAATAATCAAGGTTTAAACATTGATATAATTTTTAGATATATCTTCTTTATTTTGGAATTTTGTAACTAACGAACAAATAAATATATAGAAATGAACAATATAGATTTTTGAAGGGAATTTAATGCTCTACAAAAAAGGTCTCTTAACGTTTTTACATAAAATCACTCTTTCAATGGTTCAACAACGAAAAAAACAATAATTTAATTTTTCCTTCAACTTATATTGTAAATAACTTTTGAAAAAGTGATTTATGTAAAAACGTTAAGAGACCTTTTTTGTAGAGCATTAAATTCCCTTCAAGAATCTATATTGTTCATTTCTATATATTTATTTGTTCGTTAGTTACAAAATTCCAAAATAAAGAAGATAAATCTAAAAATTATATCAATGTCTGAAGCTTGATTATTTGGAAACGGCGTGTCTGACAAGAATTTTCACAGAGACCTTTTTTGTAGGGAATTGAATTTTCTATAAATATATGTGCAGATGATTTTTTTTACCTTGATAGTTTGACAGTATTGACGCAAAAATCAAAGCACAAATAAAAAATCAAAATTAAAGATGTTGGACTTCTTAATATTAATATTAAGGGCTCAAACCTTCCCAATGATGATTTACCTAAATAAATTCAAACTACTTGATGACCACTGAGGAAGATTGCTTCGCAATCGAAATATGTATCTGGGCAATACGTCACAAATATTTTTGTTTGAACTTCTTTTCAAATTTATTAATTATGGTATGATTTTTATATATTATTATATTAAATTATACTACATAAATTGGACCGCAATATATCCTAGATATTGTATACACAGTACAACTGTTCAAAGTCAGCGTAATAATCTTATTTTGATTAATTTGTAGATTCGAATACGTTTTTCGTAATAATATAAAATTTTCGATATACAAATCTTAGATATGAAAATTTTAAAAAATAAAAAACAAACACTATCATATACGCCACACAGACGAAGTCGAGAGTTATAGATAATCGATGATTATACGTAGATGACCTAAAATTTGACAAGGCTTTGTCTAAACCAGTGGTTTTTAGCCTTGTTGGAAGTAATGACCCCTGGTTTCATAGACACATTCACCGAATCCTTAAAAAATAAATATGATTTCACATTGGTATACATTTATACATAGGTGCACAAAATGAATAAAACCATTAAACCATGAGATTCGTCGAACCTGCGAGACTGACTCACCAAACTCCTAGAGTTCGATTATACCCTGATTAAGAACCACTGGTTTAAACATTCAATTACGTATCCATACTGTACTCCTGTATAAATATCCACATCCTTTTTAATCTTAAACAATAGTAATACCGAATTAACTTTAATTTTAGGTCCTGAACATTGGAAAGAAAAGTACGCCTCGTGTGTTGGCAAACATCAAAGTCCAATCAACATCAATACAATTTATGTGAAAGATTTCGAGTATCCACCCCTAAAATTCCAAAATATGCATTCCACCAAAGCGGCCCAACTGGTCAACAATGGACACACTGGTAAGTTATTTTTTCATTTTTTTTTCCTTTTCCAACTACATGAAAGAAATCAATGAATGAAAAACTGTACAAAACTCGTCATAAATAATAATTTTCTCACATTATAACAATCAGTTGTAAAACTTAATTACGCTCTAATTACAATCATGTGGTTATATATCTATATACGACTTAATTAAACCTCCCCTTGCCGTCTGGCCATGCTTCCTTTTTTAACATTCCATTGATACAAGAATCAATCAAGGCTAAAGTAGAAGAATAGAAAAATTTAAACTTTCAAAGAAAAATGATCTTCTAAAATTAATTTCTCCCTTATAAAAGATCAATGAACATAGATCCTGTGAGTGCCTATTGTTGTTTCATTTCATTTGATAAATCAATTATTTTATTTGGATTTACAAAGTTTCCAACTTGTATTTTGTATTTAAACATTCAGTGTCCTATTTAAATCAAATGTAGGAACATTATTCGAAATCAACTGTTTAAAAGGCCTAATTTCGTACAACATATGATCCGTTTATTATAAAAATTACCTAAGTCCATTTCATGGACTACCAAATTGACCAAGGACTACCAAGGTGACAATATTTCGGAATGACCAACGTATATTCTTGTAGAAAATTAAGGATCTACAAAAAAGGTCCCCAACAAGTTTTTGATATATTCATTCCTTCAAAAGTTATTCGAGGTCAATGTTGAACTAAAGAGAAATTTTAATATTTTTTCAATTTTTTGACGCAACCATCAATTTTATGAGAAAATTTGATAGGACATTTTTTGTAGAGCACTTTTTTTCTATAACTTATCTGTACAAAAGTTTTTGATATTTTTCACAGGTCCTAAGTTATTTGTATTAAACTGAAAATTCCCTGAATAATTATATTTTTAACATATTTTTTTTTTATTTTAATTAAATAACTTAGGATTTTAAATTTGCGATGCGGCACCTCTTAATATTAATATTAAGAGCTTAAACTTGCACAGGATTTTTTTTGTTATTCCCAACCATATTTTCGATATAATTAAGAAAAAAAATTATATTTTTTTTTGAATCAGTCTACTGTACAACCAAAGAATTGTCCATAAGTTTATTATTTTAAATAATTTTTATTTCCCATAAAAAAAAATTCGGTGTAGAAATAGTTTAAGAAGGCAAATGAAGGTTTAAAAGGTGAGAAAACAGGAAGAAGTTGTCAACAAAATAGTAAAAGTAACAACCCTTCTTAATTAGAAAAATTTAATTACTTTTTAAATATTTATAAATAGATCATAGGAATCGGGGGTTTGTCATGGCTTTTGCCGAACCTGCGAGACTGACTCATCAAACCCACGGGATTCGATTGAACCTAGGTTAAATATCAATGTTTTAGACTAAAAAAAGTTTATATAAAAGTTTTTGATATTTTTCACAGGTTCTAAGTTATTTAATTAAAATAAATAATTTTTATGTTAAAAAAAATAATTCAGGGAATTTTTAGTTTAATGCAAATATCTTAGGACCTGTGAAAAATATCAAAAAATTTTATAGAGATAAGTTATAGGAAAAAAAATTTTCTACAAAAAATTTCCTATAAAATTTTCTCATAAAATTGATGATTGTGTCAAAAAATTGAATAAATATTAAAATTTCTCTTTAGTTCAACTTTGACCTCGAATAACTTTTGAAGGAATAAATATATCAAAAACTTGTTCGAGACCTTTTTTGTAGATCGTTCAATTTTCTACAAGAATATACCTTGGTCATTCCGAAATATTGTCACCAACGTGAGTTATAAAATTCCAAAGTGCAAGAGAATATTGTTCCCATGTTATTTAAATGAAAAATCGAAATTTGCCGCTTAATATTAATACTAAGAGCTTAAATTTTCACAGGATTTCTTTTTGTCATTCCCAACAATATTTTTGATATAATTAAGAAAAAAAAATCATCATTTTTTTTAATCAGTCTAATATACATAGTTGGCTACTTATTTACTGTGTATGTGACTACAGCGCCATACAAAATATGAACTACAGTGGGCTGTTAGAATATGCTTTCATATGCATGTTAATAGCAATTTGTAAAATAAAAATTATTTGTTACAGAAGAATGTTGGAAATTATATTGATCATAGTTTTGTACTTAAGTGAATTTAGCCAAAAACATTTAAGTATAATTAATAAAAATAATGTTAAGTCTTTAGGGACTCTAGGGTCAATAAAAATCCGTAAATCGAGAAATATCGAAAATTTGCTCGACACCTTGACCACTCGATCATCAGTGGGCTACATAATACTTTTGAATCTAATAAACTTTGGATTTTCGAACTTCAATCTTTAAATCCTTTACAAATCATTTCCCTTAAGTAAAAGCAATATGAGAAATTTTCGAACATTTGATTTATAAATTTCGAACAATGTACCCAATCAAGACGTCTCGATTTTTTGAATAATCAAGCTACTGAAATTCCTGCTAACAATATTACATCAATTATCGCTTTTTTTACGCATATAATCATAGAGTAGTGATTCCAAGGATATTGCGACCAATTTTCCAATTGACTCACAATGTTAAATACACCAACAGAAATCGGCTACTCTATACACCACCGTATAATTATCACCATGAAAATTATAACACGTACCTACAATTCATTCAGCACTTTCCCATTCCCCGTATAGTAGATACCTACTAGTTATCTTTCTTTAATTTTTCCTCTGACAATTATTTTTTGCTTGTGTCTTTTTTTTTCTGTCTTATTGTATAACAAATTTGATTATTTAATTGAGGAAGTAATTATTATATTTTATATTACCCTATCTGGGTATCTCATCTGATATGTAGATATATACTAAATATTTCAATAACAGCACAATTACACGCATAAATAATTTGCGCATGCTTTTAATTGCCTAATTACAAAACATTTGAACGCGCAAAAAAAAAACAATTGCAATATGATACTTTCACGTTTACCAACTACTTTTTTTTTTTTTTGAGAAAATTAGAAAAATAATTAGAATATTTATGCAAATTTCCATATAGGGAAAATATCGCGAGACTAATACTTATACCTAGAATTGATTGATACGTATCTGATGGATTTTGTAATCGATGACATTGATCGAACAATTACAATGACAATTATTGTAATGAAATTATATTTTTATTAATTTATTTATTTTCTTTTTGTCAGTGCAAATGAAGTTAGCCGGAACGGAAGTACCGACGGTTTCTGGTGGACCATTGACGGGCGATTATAATTTTCTGCAGTTGCATTTCCACTGGGGCGATAATGACACATTCGGCAGCGAAAACTTGATCGATAACAGAAGGTAATTATGATTCATTAATTAAGTGTAAAGGCCACTGAAAAATCGAACAAAAAAAAAGCAATTTTTTTTCTTTTCCGCACGTACAACTCTCATTGTTACCTATAGCAGCATCGGTGAGGCCATTGTTAGATTTTAACGCGGGAAAATATGTTTTGAAATGGTATTAGAGTTTACAGATTGGTATAAGATTTTTCCGATCAAAATATATTCGGTCATCTGGGATTCTACAATTCCAATGAAAATGCTTGACTCCTAAAAGAAAAATCGGTGAAGAATGGTAATTTTCCTTAAATAGTACTCATGCAAAAGTACTATCAAGTAAATCGGAAAGAAATTAGCAACTTTGTTCAGATCCAAGGTTTATAAAATACACAGGTTGTCTCATTAGAAAAAAAAATGACGTCATACGAAGAATTTTAAAATTTGAATCAGTCTGAAGATAAGTACAAATTTCTTCTGAATACGTCACGTAGCGCATGAGGACACCTGTGTATTTCATAAATCTTGGTTCAAGTCCTCCTTTTGGGAAAAAAACCCGACAACATAGGCAACCCAAATTACATAAATAGTACCAAAGGTTGCAGTTTTGTGCTGATTTATCGAGCAAAACTAAGTTCTAATAGCACTTTAATATTGACTCTCCGAACAGTGGTATGAATCTAATGAATTCACTCGGAATTCTAGGGGAAATTCTTTGAAAATTCCATTTCCACATTTTCCTTCAGTAGTCAACATTCGCAAGTCGAAGAAGTCCAAAAATCTTTCCAAAGTTAAGATCCATCTTTTTCCCAATTTAACCATTGCAATATTGCAGTTCATTTGTCAATACGTACTATTAATCATACACAAGTATGATTCTACTGTGAGCCAGCTATAGGCCTACCAAAGTACATAACACTGAGTAGAATAGCAGGAATGAACGCAGAATGAACAAATAAAATCCTGGAATAACTATGCAGGAGGCAAATTCTCAAAGGTCATGATAAAGAAACCTTTGAAAGAACATAACAAAAGACTTCTAAATCAAAGAAGGAAGGGCATCAAAACGCTGGTAGGCCTATTAACAGGACACTGCAATTTGAGGAAATATCTCCATACTATAGGGAAGAACACAGAGTCAGCAGCTTGCAGGAAATGTGGCGTGGAAGATGAACTGCCTCCCACGTACTATTTGACTGCCCAGCCATGACTCAAAGTCGTCTCAACTCGCTTGGTCCACCCGGACACGAGCTGGGAAACATACACAGAGATCCAGTTGACTGTCTGCTGAGATTCATATCAGAAGCAGACCTGACCAACTGGAACTGAAATTAAACTGGGGCGCAATAGTCCTTTTAGTACGCAGTGCGGAGGAACTCTCATGAGAGGCCCCCAGATCAAAGGAAAAAAAATGATTCTACTGAGTCTCAACTTGCTGCCCCCTATACTAGAAAATAGTACTAACAATCTTCTGCTACCGGATTTTCAACAACAATCTTCCTTTGTTTTTTTTCTTGAGTTGTTTAAAGTTGCTTGGAAATTCCAGATCTTAGGATCTTGCCACTCGATTCATTTTATTCCCGTCTCACTTTTTTTTCTGTCCCACTCCCACACTTTCAATTCAATTTCGTCTGCTTACGGTTCAAATTCACGAAGATTAGCCTCCTTGAGGAAGTTTAGGTTTGCTGCCACCCCCTGCCCCCTGTCCAGATATAACTTCAAACTTTGTGGCATCAACCACTTCCGTCAGAGGCTCTTGGTTTCCTGGCATTCCAGTAGCTGTTGTCCCATTTCGTTGCAGTCCCATTGAACAGATGGCTGTGGATCAATCTTATATGCCCCCCTCTCAACTCACCCCAAGATCTACCCTCAGGTTTCTTGGTAGTTCCTGTCCAGGTGAATTTTCTAAGGTGAAAGCTGTGCCAAAAGCTGTCCCAAAGCTCCAGCATTTCCTCCTTTCACCCCCTAAGTATATTCCCCATAGTCAATACCTAATCCTGTCCAGCTCTTCATTAATAACCTCTCTTGCTACCAAGGCATTACCGGTGATATCCTTATGCCCAGGGATCCATACTATTTCTATATCCATAGTGTGGAGTTGTCTTAGCTTTCTGGATCACTGTCAAGTTCTGAGTTTTCTCACTCATTATGGCCCTTATACAAGATTGCGGGTCAAAGAATATAGCTACTGGCTCCTCTACCGTGAGGTAGTAAAAAAAGGTATTCCAATCCTGCAATGGATGATGGGAAATGTGTCCAGAGTACCAATACGCCGCCACAAGTGTGTCTCGAATACTAACTAATCAAAACTTTCTACTTTTTCAACTGTTATTACAATTCGCTAGTGTAGAACCTGTTAGGCTCCGTGCTAACGAAAAGTATTACGGATAGAGATCGTCTACTTTAACTACAAGGAAATGCACTTTTGGTGGAGAAGAATGAGTGAGCGAGATCTATTGAGTAGTTTCTTAGTACATTGACAGTCAATGTACTAAGAAACTACGGAGCCTAACAGGTTCTACACTAGCGAATTGTAATAACAGTTGAAACCCAAAAATAAATCATCTTCTGTCCAAATATTTATTGAAAAATATCAACCCACAAATTTTCCAAAAAAGCCTTTCTAAAAATGAAAAACACCATATATTGGGTCTAAAAATTTTTACACAGATGGTTTAGTTTCGCAGTATATTCTTACTGTAACATCAGAAATGCCGGATTGATATAGATTGATCCATATATTCACCGATAGCATAGCCATATTAAAGGCACTAGCAAAATCCAGGTCAGCTTTAAGGAAACTCTCACAAATTTGGCTACCTAAAATAAGGCAAAATTGAGATGGGTGCTAGGTCCTAAGGAGGTATTCTGGTCTAGAAATTTGAAAAAAATGATTTTTCTTTAGTGCAAATAAAAGCAAAAGACCCGGTAGAGTAAGGTACTATAAAAGAATACCTTCTTTTATACATAAGTTTTATAAGTTTTATACATATGACATAAGTTTCGATATAGGTTCCTATTCGGGGGCCAACTCGCCATGTGGATCCTGCTAGACCCTTTAATAGAATAATTCTAAAAATAATTATTTTTACTTTTTATTTTTGTCAGTTTTCCCTTGGAACTACACATGGTATTTTACAAATCCGAATATTCGAGTGCTAGCGAAGCAATGAAGCACTCGGATGGACTCACGGTTCTATCATTTCTATATGAAATCAATTCGTACGACAATCCGGACTATGCTGATTTTATCAGAGCCCTGAAGGAAATCCATACACCTGATACCTCAGCGGATATGCCGAATTCAGTAAGCCTATATTCCCTAGTCGGGATCGCTCTGGACTCCCAAGATTACTTCACATATGAGGGCTCGTTAACAACACCGCCTTGTTCCGAAGTGGTCCAGTGGATTGAATTCGAACCCCGAATAAAACTATCACACAATCAAGTAAGGAAATTATTGATGCTTTTTCCATATTTATTTGTAGAAGAGGAACTAAATTTACTTAAGAAGATATTGAATTTTAAGAAAGAGTTCTAATTAAAAAATTACTTATCCACTTATCAAGTTTGTACAAAAATTGGTTCAAGTTTCAAACAATTAGCAACGTTTTCGAGATAATTAGCCAGTTCCATCAAGTGTTAATTTCAACACAAAGACATATCGTAAAATCTAAATAAAAAAAAAATTTTAGTTGGAGGAATTTCGTCATTTGTACGCACACGAGGGGCGAATGCGGCACAATTTCCGTCCCACTCAACCACTAAACGATCGGCAAATCTTTCACAACAGCCACATGGGGCAATTCGCCAACGAGATCGAGAGAGACGAGAAAAAGAAGAGTGGTGCAGGGCAACTTGGACCCAACTATATCGTCATTTGGTTCACCCTAACGGGCTTCGCATTGGCCGTGATGAACGAATTTTTCTTGTAAAATTTCCACAGAATTTCCCTCTTTAAAAAACGGACAAACTAAGGCCAGAAATATCTGGAAAAATCGTGAAATTTCCAAGTCTTTCTCCCTCCGGGAAGTTTACAATTTTTCCACTTAAAAAAAAAAAAGCTACAACTTAAATATTTAATCCATTCCACTTGTTAAGTTTTACACTAAGTCAAATAAGTGCAATAAGTTTTATTTTGTGTAAATAAATATAGAAATCAATGATAAAAACAGACTGCACTCAAAAATCTGTTCTTTATATTTTTGCATTTAATGATAAGTATCGAAATTCAACTCATATCGTAAAAATCACAAATACCATGAGAATAGAATATAATAATATATGAAAACCAAACCATAAACATAAATGTGAACAGAAGTTCAAACAAAAATCTTTGTGACGTATTGCTCAGATACGTATTTCGATTGCCAAGATTATAGAAATCAATGATAAAAACAGACTGCACTTAAAAATCTGGTCTTTATATTTTTGCATTTATTGATACGTATCGAAAAGGAAACGCAACTCATCGTAAAAATCACAAATAACATGAGAAAAGAATATAATAATATATATAAAAATCAAGTTGAAGTTGAAGCAAAAAATATTTGTGACGTATGGCCCAGATACGTATTTCGATTGCCAAGCAATCTTCCTCAGTGGTCATCAAGTAGTTTGAATCACTCCGTAACTGTTTCGTGATGATTCACAGGCAATCGAAATACGTATCTGGGTAATACGTCACAAACATTTTTGTTTGAACTTCTGTTCAAATTTATGTTTGTTGGTATGATTTGTATATATTATTATATTAAATTATACTTCATAAATTGGACCGCAATATATTCTATATATTGTATACACAGTACAACTGTTCAAAGTCAGCGAAAAAATCTTATTTTGAGAATAGAAAATACCAAAGAATAGTTCAATTTATAGAGGTCCCTACTAATTTATTTTAGTCTACAAAAAAGGACCAGCTTCACCTAATCCAACTAAATTTAGACTTGTAATTGTAACCCTTACCAAAAGAACTATTCCTTGGTAAAATACGTATTTGAACTTAATAGGAATTATTTTAGTATTATTTTTTAGTCATTGAAAGAACAGATTTACGTACAATCCAAGTTGTGCTTACGCTAGTCTTAATATTTTTATATATAAATATATATATATCCAATATTCGAGCCATACGAGCCATGACACTTAATCGTAAAAATAAATATATCATATAAATATAAGAATTGTAATAGATATGTGAAATTTAAGTCAACATTTTTCCATTTAAATCACAGGTTAACACTTAAAAATTATACTATATGTAGCGTTTATTTTGAAAGTGATGCAAGTCCATGTAACTTAAATCATAGGAGTAATACTTTTACTAATTAAATGAGTTTTAGTTAAAACTGACTTAAACTCTTTTCAAAATAAACGACACATTCATAACACTTCTAAAGTAATATCAAAACATGTTAAACTGTTCATTTTTAACTTTACCTAATAAAATCTAAGAAAATATTCATTTATAAATTCAACAAAAAAAAATTTGAATTTCTAAAACAAGTTCTTATTGGCTTGGCATTTAAATGACGTCACAGTACAGAACTTAAAAAACCCCAATTTATCAAAAAAAATAAATTAATAATAAAAAAGGCTTATGACCTATTTCCTTTAACGGAAAACATAAAGAGTTAAAATATTTTTGTAAATAATTTTTAAGTTTCTATATTATGCATTTAAATCCAACAGGTTTTGTAAAATACAGAGATTCTTACATTCTTTTGAGATCAAAACAAGATTGTTTCCCTACAAATGCACCTCCGCAAATTGCACCCACAAATTATGTGCAAATATTCAGGGAAACTTCTAAAAATTTTCAGAATTCATGTTTTCACGTGGGAAAACATATAAACTTTATTTTGGATGATATTTGCCTAAGCAAATCTTATTTTTATCCCAAAAATATGTTTGAATTTTTAATTCATTCTGTATGGTTTTTAAATTGTAAAGATTACCTTGTGATTTATAAAAGAAAAATAAATTTTTATGAAAGTATACCAATAAATTTATATGAGATAAAACCAAGTTTTCGGTATCGAAAACAAAAAAAAAATTGTACTCCCCTTCTCCTCCTGCTTCCCAAGAAACAGCTCAACTCATAACGATATTACTGAGAAAAGATATAAAATCTAGGATTATTATAAGAATGCAATGTGGTAATAAATTGATACATTGTTGTCCAAATTTAAATTCTATATAATATTTCTATAGATAACCAGGAAATTTAAATTTTAAAAAATTAAGTAGACGGAAGCAAGAAAGAGAGCTTTGTTATTATATGTAGTAGTTTTGAATTGAAAGGAATTATAAATTTTATATTTAAATAAAAAAAAAATCAATACATAGTTCATGAATATTAATAAAATAAGTTTACGGTAGAGAATTTGCTACTTAAGAATTCTTCTCAAAGTCAAAAGAAACTATAAATATAGGTTCGCATTGATGCAACTTTACATTCAATAATCACTATATTTACCTATAAAACCGTTTTTAAGCTAAACTATTATTTAGGTATAATTAGGGTATATTTGTTTACAATAGTCAATCGAAAATTGCATAAGGCAATGTAATTATCAAGGTTGTATATTAGACTAATTCAAAAAAAAAACGATGATTTTTTTTAATTATATCGAAAAAATTATTGGGAATGACAAAAAAAAATCCTGTAAAAGTTTAAGCTTTTAATATTAATATTAAGAGGTGCCGCGTCGCAAATTTCGATTTTCCATGTAAATAACATGGGAACAATATTCATTTGCACTTTGGAATTTTATAGCTCACGTTGGTGACAATATTTCGGAATGACCAAGGTATATTCTTGTAGAAAATTGAACGATCTACAAAAAATTTTCCAACAAGTTTTTGATATATTTATTCCTTCAAAAGTTATTCGAGGTCAAAGTTGAACTAAAGAGAAATTTTAATATTTTTTCAATTTTTTGACGCAACCATCAATTTTATGAGAAAATTTTATAGGACATTTTTTGCAGAGCACTTTTTTTCCTATAACTTATCTCTGTAAAAGTTTTTGATATTTTTCACAGGTCCTAAGTTATTTGCACTAAACTGAAAATTTCCTGAAATATTATTTTTTTAACATAAAAATTATTTTTTTTATTTAAATTAAATAAATTAAGACCTGTGAAACATATTAAAAACTTTTATAGCGATAAGTTATAGGAAAAAAAGTGCTCAACAAAAAATGTCCTACAAAATTTTCTCATAAAATTGATGGTTGCGTCAAAAACTTTAAAAAATATTAAAATTTCTCTTTAGTTCAACTTTGACCTCACACAACTTTTAAAGGAATAAATATATCAAAAACTTGTACGACCACCTTTTTTGTAGATCGTTCAATTTTCTACAAGAATATTGCTTGGTCATTCCGAAATATTGTCACCAACGTGAGCTATAAAATTCCAAAGTGCAAAAGAATATTGTTGCCATGTTATTTAAATGGAAAATCGAAATTTGCGATGCGGCACTTCTTAATATTAATATTAAGAGCTTAAACTTTCACAGGATTTTTGTTTTTGGCATTCCCAACAATATTTTCGATATAATTAAGAAAAAGAAATCATCATTTTTTTTGAATCAGTCTAATTTATATAGTTCATTGAAGATCTAATAAGTAAAGGAGCCAGTAATTTTAGGAAGAAATCTAATGAGTATAGGAATTGTTCAAAAGAATTTAGGGTATTGATAATATGAACTAAGACCTTTGATCCATAAGATATTGACCCACAAAGGCTATTTAAGTGACCCTTTCTTGGTCCTAACATATTTATATTTATCGACAAGAAATAAATTTTATGCTTTACTCCCTCCTCTTTCATGTAAAGCCTCCGACCTAATGACCCATGTTAATTAATTAAAATAAAAAAAATAATTGTTATGTTCAAATATAACAATTCAGGGAATTTTCAGTTTAATGCAAATAACTTAGGACCTGTGAAAAATATCAAAAACTTTTATGGAGATAAGTTGTAGAAAAAAAAGTGCTCTACAAAAAATGTCCTACAAAATTGTCTCATAAAATTGATGATTGCGTTAAAAAATTGAAAAAATATTAAAATTCCTCTTTAGTTCAACTTTGACCTCGAATAACTTTTGAAGGAATAAATATATCAAAAACTTGGTTAGAGATCTTTTTTGTAGATCGTTCAATTTTCTACAAAAATATACCTTGGTCATTCCGAAATATTGTCACCAACGTGAGCTATAAAATTCCAAAGTGCAAGAGAATATTGTTCCCATGTTATTTAAATGAAAAATTGAAATTGGCGATGCGGCACCTCTTAATATTAATATTAAGAGCTTAAAGAGGAAAGAACAGTTGAGATTTTGTAGGGTAAATCGGTCAACTTCAAGTTCTTTTTTCTCAGCAACTGCTGATCTTATTCTCTTCATTGTTGTTTTATTAGTTAGGGTATATAATTGCCTTTGTTTTTATCGTTCTGGTAATTTTATGGTTTGTAATGTCAAATTGAATAGCACCGAATTTTCCAGCTGATGTTTATTGCCATAAATGCTTTAGTATATATTTTTTTTTTCAAACGGAACGATAGAATCATTGCTTAGGTACTTCTGAATCATTTAAAAAAAGAATATTGAAATCGCTTGAGTACTTCCTGGGAAAAAGTACATAGAAAAAAAAAAAAACGAGAGAAAATATAAATTTTTCAGGAGAGCACTTCAAAAAACCTTATGACGTAGTCACTGAAAATCCTCATTCAACTTTACACAAATCGATTTTTCCCTTGTCTATTGAAAGCTTAAATAACCGGGAAGAGGTATAACCATTATCAACCTTCTTTGAGTCTTACAACAATGTTTTATGGTCTATTACTCAGAAAAGAATTTTTGTTTCTTTGGAAACATTATCGGTTGGTGCCTATGAAGCTGTGGCAAGTTTTAATATGGGCCAGATATCGAAAATGATTTGAACCAAATGATTTGACAAACTTTTAGTTGGCCAAAAATCATGAGTGATGGCTCAAAAAATTCAGGAAATGTTCTAGTTTTTTTTAAAGCCAAAAAATTGTTCCCCATTATTAGTCATTTTCAACTGTACTTTCCCCCTTAAACTTTCACAGGATTTTTTTTGCCATTCCCAGCAATATTTGCGATATAATTAAGAAAAAAAAATCATCATTTTTTTTTGAATCAGTCTACTGTATATATGATAAAGGAAATTAGGCAACTTCGTAACTTTCGTTTTAAAATAATAACGTCTTACAAGATCAAAGAAAACGAACTTTTTTTCCCTCGTTATAGGCTTATTACTGTATCAAATGTAACCTATATACAATAATACCTAAGCACTAAAAATGCAAAAAATACCATTTTTACTGTATATTAAATAGGTATGGTAAAAATGTTCCTTTACGTAAGTATTACGATTTTTCAAATACCAAAATGGAGATAGTTTTCGAAAACTTTACTTCATATAAATAAATTTGCATCCATAGGAGTGTTCCTCAACGTATACCCTTTAGGATACGGAAGAATTTAATAAAGACATCATCAAATAATGAATTATATAATGTTTCTGAAACAATTCACCATTCATTATCAAATATAATATTAAACGATTTAAATTTTGTGTTTATTCAAGTCTTTGAAGCTATTAATTTACGAGTATAACTAAAAAAATTATGAAACGAAAGGACATCGGATTAGGAATCAAGTGCAAAGCTAGAAGTTTTAAAAGAAAATAGCAAAGATTCCAACTATAATTTTATATACATTTTTTTATCGAAGTCAATGTACAAAAAAAAAATACCTAAAAATAATCTTAAACTATTTTCTTATAAATCTAATCTTAAATAATAATTGCATAAATACCTAAACACAAAATCAATCGTTGAAGATCTGAGTTTTCTATAAAAAAAAAATATTTTTTCTTTTTATAAAAAGTTGTTCGGAAAAACTTTAGCACTCACCTTAAATGCAAGTTAGATGTAAATACTTTGATTTTCTACAAAAAAAGAAATGTGTTTTTGAATATTTTTTGTACGGAATTGGATTTGTTACCTTGAAATTCAGTCTTCGCGGTCATCTTCGTCGGGAATTGTTCGATTGTTGGTGCTGGCTGCATTGACCACGGCCGCCAAGTCGCCCTGGCGCTCCTTTAGCCGGTCCCGAATCAGCTCCGCAATGGCTCTTTGCGTACGCCTTTCCAGAATTTCTAGTTTTTTGGAGACGTCCCGTTTTAGGTCCCAGTCGGGTTTGCGCGGTGCCAAATTTTGAATGTCCAATTCCTCGATGACCACTCGATTGGCGCTTGCCTTTAGCTGATCTTCGATTTCAATTTCAACGTTCCCCGGTTTGGCCGCTGGCAGCACATTCGTTTGCAACGACTCGTCCTCGGGTTTGTAACTCCGAAATCGCGGCCTAAAATAAAGGTTATGGTCAAGGTGAAATCATGTTAATTTAACGTTTTTAATGAATTTTAACTAAAATTAACCATAGGCTTTTAAATTTTTATGTTCTTACTTCGGTAAAGCTAAAGTCGACTGTGCTTTTTCGTTATTTTCGTCAGTATTTGTACGTTTACGTTTTAAATTTAACAATCTTTCTTTACGTTTTTTAGCCTCGTCCTCCAACGTTCCAACTTTATCTTCCGACATTTTCAATGTTTAAAACTATTTTTAACTATTTAAATCAATTTTTAATACACAACTTAAGTAATACTTTTAAGAAAATTATATTTAAATTTAAACGAGTATTGACTATACAACATGGCGGACACCGTTTGTCAAAATTTTTCGTCACTAACCTGAAGTAGTCAACGAAGTATGGCGTGAAGTTTGATTCATTTTAGGTTTGAATTTTCATGCCAAAACATTTCTTTATTTTCAAAATTATTTTATTGGATTTTTCTTAGCAGCGATCGTTACAGAGTTTTGATTATGTTTTCATAAACTTACATTAGATACATGCTTATTGTTTACTTATATATATAATTTTAAAATAAATTACATATCTTACCATAGTAGTTTTTCCAAAGAAAATAAAATATATTCGTCAATTCTCATTAGGAATGTTGTTTGACCTCATCTACGTGGGTCAGTTACTCGCACTGCTTGAGCTACTGAAATTGCCACTATCCAAATGCTTTCCATTTAGATTCAATCGTTCTAGCGGAATTTCGTCCTCTGAGCAAAAATATTTAAAAAAAATAATTAAATTTAATTAACGGTTTGATTGTACCAAGGCAACTTACCCGATTCATAATCGGATAATTCACGCGGAGACAATCGACACCCTTTATTCAAATATGAGACAAGTTTTCCCACAGAGGCTAATATGAAACCCATAAACGGCGGAGATGGATTCAACGGTCGTGATAAGTATTCCGGGTGATATTGAGTCGCTACATAATACGGATGATCATCCAATTCTATTATTTCCATTCTAATTTTATCAACATCCGTTCCAACAAAATGTAATCCCGCTGCCTCCATTTGACTTACATACTCTGGATTTACCTCATAACGATGCCGATGTCTTTCCTCTATTTGATCAACATTCCCATATAATTTTTCTAAACAAGAAAAAAAAAATTCCAAATTGACTCCTCAATATTCTAATTTTTACTCACTTATTTTCGAATTTTTATTTAAAAGAGTCACGCGTTTGCCCAGTCGCATTGTGCCACCCATATCACCGGGATGATGCTCGGGCATATCGATTATAATAGGAAATTCAGTATTTGGATCGATTTCTTTGGAATTGGCACCTTCTAGTTTTAAAACATTACGGGCGTATTCGGTGACGGCGGTTTGCAAACCGAGGCAAATTCCCAAGTATGGTTTTCGCATTTCTCGGCACCAGGTTGCTGTCGCAATCATGCCCTCAATTCCACGCTTTCCAAATCCACCAGGAACTATAACACCACTAAAATAAAGTAAAAAAAAAAATAATTAATATACGTTGATGGGTTTTTTACGGGGGTTTTTTTCAAGTCAAATCAACACAAATGTTAACTAACACTATGGGTTGCAATACGAAGATTGGGAAACTTTTGAAGATTTTGAACAGAGTTTTATGGCACTTAGGCGTTTAATATAGATGCTAATATTAGTAATTGTAATTATATGTGCCCGATATTTCAAACAATTATAAGTGCAAGCATACGTTGGGTCTTCTTATCCGATTGGAAAAATTATAGTCCTTCAGGAAGCTAAATGTATTTCTTTAGGACAAAAACGTAAATATAGGCGCCCATCGAAAGTAATTACACCGGCACACAAAAAAAAAAAAAGGTGCTCTGTACTTTTGACTGGACCTACATAAATCTACGTATTTTGACCCCCTGAACACGAATCCGGGGTCGGTTTGACCCGTACACCCTCAAAAATTCGAGAAAACTTTAAAAAACCGAAAAAAATGATTAAAATCGGCAGTTTTGGTGACATAGAAATTTTTTTGAACTAAACCGAGCATGATTTTCTTGTTTTTCGATCCACTGAATACAAATCCGAAGTTTATGTAGACCATAAGCCGTTTTTATTGTAATAAAATTGCCTGCTTTGGGAGCCAGCTTTTTCACTCTGACCAGACGCCGACACTGGGGTTCCGAATCCCTGCATCGTAAAACACTTTTCGCTTGTGCCTGCCATGACGGCATATACGCCTTTAACCCAGGGACTCTGCCAGACGGTTCTGTTGCCCGCCGTCACCACGTGGAGGTGTCCTGGTTACAGACACAAGCGTCCCAACAATAATTCAAAAATGCTTAAAATCTACTCTTGCATAACTAACTAGCCCTGTACATAAGTCATTTAAAGACAGACGGGTTCGATATAAGCAAATGACGAATTGAAATGAAAGCAATTGGCCCATTTGTAATTTTCAGAGATTTTTTGCGGGAAACTTCAATTTCTCTAAAGATTTTGGCCAAATAATCTTCAAAATCAAATTCCAGAAATAGAATAATATGCAAAATATCGTTTGTAGAGATTTAAAAGTTAATTTTCATCATATAATCTCGAATTTTAGAACAATAGCCGCAATTTTTTACAATTTTTAAGGGATTTTTGCAATTTTCTTACAATAAAAACGGCTTATGGTCTACATAAACTTCGAATTTGTATTCAGCGGATCGAAAAACATGAAAATCATGCTCGGTTTAGTTCAAAAAAATTTTTATGTCCCCAAAACTGCCGATTTTAACAATTTTTTTCGGTTTTTTAAAGTTTTCTCGAATTTTTGAGGGTGTACGGGTCAAACCGACCCCAGATTCGTGTTCAGGGGGTCAAAATACGTAGATTTATGTAGGTCCGGTCAAAAGTACAGATCACTTTTTTTTATGTGTGCCGGTGTAATTTTCACACCTCTGTATTATCAACCCCATTGAATTAAAAAAACAATTGGCAAAATATAAAATTAAAAGATGATAAAATTCAGATCTCAGCTTTTATTAAATAAGAAGACAATTCAGGTTGTTTAAGATCGGTTTTTTTATTTAACATTTTTAATATTTAATTAGCTACGTTTCGTTACGTATCGTAACTTCATCAGGCTTCTTGATTCACAAAAAATGTAATATTTTCAATTTAATTTCACTTTAAAAAAACCTGAATTGTCTTCTTATTTATAAAATGAATATAAATGTTTGATTTTGGAAAATCAAATCTTTGTAATAAAACTAGACCTTTTATAAGAAAAAAATTTAAAAGAGCCTATGACATATTAGACCATAATCTAGAATGGTGAGAACAAGTATAGCATTAACATGTGTTGATTTAACGTGGAACAACCCTAAAATACATACTCGCTTCGGCAAAGTTTTTGCCAAGCTTCATGATAGGCGACGGGGTCGTCTAATTTCATTGTATTCTCTAAATTTGCTGCTTCTATATAAGTTAAATTTAATTTATAACCGACGGAAACGGATGCGTGTTGTAACGCTTTCGTGACCGAGGCATAGGAGTCTTCTAATTTCGTATACTTTCCCACCAGTGCTACGTGGACGTCTTTGCGTAGTATATCGACCCGTTGCGCCAAATCACGCCACTTTTGCATGAACTTCCGCGGCGGTGGCATGGGAATATTCAATTGCAGTCTTTCGTTTAAAAATTCAACAATCCCTTGAGATTCCATCATGATTGGCACACGATAGATGGATGACAAGTCTGGCATGCAGATTACTTGTTCGGGGGCCACATGGCAAAAGTTTGAGATTTTGGTTTTGATGGAGAAGTCAACCGGGGTTTCGGAACGGCAAACTATCAAGTCTGGGAGGAGGCCGAGGCCGCGGAGCTCCCGCACGGATGATTGTGTTGGCTTGGTTTTTGGCTCGCCTGTTGATCGTGGTTGGGGGATCAATGAGACGTGGGCACAGCAGAAGTTTTCGCGTTTCACGCGAAATTGAAATTGGCGAAAAGCTTCTACGAACGGCATACCCTCGATGTCGCCGATTGTGCCGCCTAACTCCACAATGCATACTTGGGGTTGCTCGCCACTCTTGCAGACTGATTGGTGTGCGACTCTTTCCACCCATTCTTGAATGGCGTCAGTTATATGCGGAACCACTAAAAGTAATAACAGTATTAATTAGTGGCAATTGAGTTTGTTAATTTTTTTTTGTGATAAATGGAAAGATCATATATAAGTTTTATAGCAAAACTATTTTTTATTTTTTTATTTTCGCAATAATTTAAAAGTTATTTCAAAATAAAAAAAATTTTTGAATCTAGTACCGAAAACACGCCGACAGCTCCCGAACAAACCCGAGCGCGTTTGACGTCATAATGTTAGTTGTCACTCATTGGAGTTGATACAGAAATAATAAGTACAGTGTTTTGATTGATTTAATTATGTTGTGATAGTTAAATATTGAAATTTATATTGAAAATGTCGAACCTTAAAAGTTATCGTTCTTGTTTTGTACCATTATGAACGAATACTACAAAAATAACTCCTAACAAAATGTTTTTAAATGTTCCCCAAGATGGCAAACGTCGAAATAAATGGTTTCAAGCAGTGCACTTATATTATCAGACTTTGCCTTTATAAATCCTTTATCACACATAGCTAATTGGAATCAACTAACGACTCGTTTTTTAGCAATAAATTTTCAATATTATTGTCTAGTCACGTGTAATAGCTGCAAACGCTGTACTGTTATTAAATAGCTATAACATTATGACGTCACAACTATGGTGACCACTCATGGCGCGTTTATAGTCACGTGATTTTTTTTTTTAATTTTATCAATTTTTAATCGTTTATAATTAATTGAAAAAAAAATTGTTTTAAGTTTTTTGCATTAAATATCAATATTATTAATAATAAAGTTTTAAAATATATGAAAAAAATCAATAATTTTTTTTCAAAATCCCAATTGGTTTCTTATGAAACTTTTATAATATAGAAGAATATAAAGAATACCCAAAAAAAATCCAAAAATTTATATTTGAAAACAGATATTTTGTAAAGTATAATTGATTTTAACCAATCGAGAATGCAGAATAATAAAAAAGATTATAAATGAAGGTCAGTAAGTAACCAGTGGCGTAAGTAGGTAACCAAGGGCCCTGGAGCAAATTAAAAAATGGGGCCCCATTGCTATGTAAACTAATTAAGTTTTATCAAATAAAAATATGAAATATAAAAATACTTTAAAAATGCTAAGCTACTTAAGTTCTTTTTTGTGCACTGCAGGGCAGGTAATAAAAATATTAAACAGTAACAACATAAATTACAATTAATACTTGGTGTAGGTTTGGCTAATAAAACGAAATAGAGAAGATTCAAGGTTTTATTATATAAAGGTCGGGCCTACCAACTGACTAAATAACAATTATATTTACAATTTTTTTCCCAGCTTTAGTTTTCGCAAAAGTATCAATGACTTCGTTTAAATCCAGGCTTGATGGAGTTTTATTTTCAATTGCTATTAACGATAAATATCGGAGTCGAGTTTGGCCCAAATTATTTCTTAAATATTTTTTTATTATTTTTAATTTGCTAAATGACCTTTCAGCTGCTGCAGAAGTGATAGAAATTGTAAAGAATAATAATATTGCTGTAAATATTTCCGTTAGGTCGCATTCTAGCACTCCATATTTGCTCATTATTTCCTTACATAATTGGTGAACTTCCAACTGAATTTTCAAAATTTCAATTTGATCAAGATTTCTGGTAAGGATTCGAGGACCCCCTGGGCTTGAGGACCCTGGGGCACTGCCCCGCCTAGCTCCTAGGTAGCTACGCCACTGGGTTTGATTAAACTCCGGTTAAGAACCACTACTCTATCCCAAGACGCGAATACAGAGGAGGACAAAGAGTAATTGTTCCAGAATTTCCTGATCTTTAGTTTAGGACAAAAAGGAAAAACCCTCTTTGACCAAAATTCAGTATTCACACCTTTATCCTCTAGGAATTTCGCCAATTATCCTTTCGGTCAAAACAATTTACCGAATTTACTATATAATTACAATTTCAAGTACAAAACTAACTCGTAATTTGTGGTGAATTTTTCGCAGCAACAAATTTTTGAGGACCCCCTGAGCTTGAGGACCCCGAGGCACTGCCCCGCCTAGCCCCTAGATAGCTACGCCACTGTCCGTAACTCATTTTTATCATAAAGTGAACGTTTCAGACATTTACAAATAGAGTGGGTCGAAAAAAACTATTTTTTTTCACAGTTGTAATAACGCGGAAAAGATGCGGAATTGGGAAGACAAACAAGTGGAAAAAAAGTTATCAAAATCTTGTTCTACCTCTAAAAATCGCTGATCAATTATAACAATGAAGTATTGACACTTGCGGCTATTGTATTGACCGTTGAAAAAGTCGTTTTTTTGCGGTCGCAAGTATATTTCTGATGCAAGAAAAATATAAAAACAATCTTTAAAGCGGAATGTATATCGTGAGAAAATTTGGGCTAAATTGGTGCAGAACTTTATGAGTTTTTGAAATCTACCCAAACCAATATAACAATTTTATATATGTAGATAAAAGATAGATTATTCATTGCTTATTTAAATCAGAGGTTGTCAGAGGTGGCCAACCCTCAGACCACAAAAGGCACCCTTGACAATTTTTCAACCCGTGATATGCATCAGAGTTTTATACAATGTATACATTTCAATGACCAAAGTGGTGAAAACCAATATATTAGAAATGTTTACAGTGTAAATTTAGTATTAAGAATTTGAGATATAACTTCAAAAGTGGTCCACAGAGTTATGATTCATTTCCGAAGTGGCCTGCAATATAATTTGGGTTGGCCACCCCTGATTTCAAATGTGCTGATTTTTTGATATCTTAAAAAGAACATAGATATTTAATTAAAGAGTCCAATTTATATCCAATCAATAGGTGTCCGTTTATTTATTTTAATCGGTCGTCTTCTGAATGCTACTTTTATTATTAATAATTAAACATAAATAGGCAACCTTTTCTTTTGAAGAAAAATTAGTTGAACTTGATTACAAAGTTTCTATCAAATCAGTAATGCTGTCTTTAAATTGGAACCATAAGTAAAATCAGAATAAAATATTGGTACAACTATTTAAATTAGACTTGTTTGGACCTTTATGCTTTAATTTTGTGGCTAATCACTAAGATGTACCTAAAAACAAAATATTATTGAAATTTATTAACCTGTTCTTGAATTATACAATAGACTTCAGGTAGAAAGATATTTATGTTCATATTATCAACCTTTGGTCGATAATGATCAATAATGTGAGCAAAACCGAATAAATTCCAAGCTGGGGTTAAAATTGTAAGAAATTTTACCTGATCTCAACGGGTGGTATAAGATAACATAATAGAAGCTTGAAGGCCAAAATGTGAGAAAAATGTAGATTCAAAGGTATAATTTATGAATTCCGAAGTAATTATCAACAAATAATAAATACCTCAAACTGGTTTCAAATTCCTTAAACGACATATTTAAAGCTGCCATTCTCACGTTGGCCGTTCGGCCTTCAACCTTATACTATGTTATTTCATACCATCGGTTGAAAGTAGAGGATTGTTTCGCACTTAAGGTGTGGGATCCGTACTAACAAGTCATAACAAAAAAGAAACCTACCCCAATTATCATTTTAATAAACTCAAATCTATAATTGAGATTTTATATTTATAATTGTACAAATATTATTTTATAGTTTAGGAATTATAATAAATTCAAATCTATATTTGGCCTACATGTTTAAGCTTAATATTAATATTAAAAGGTGCCGCATCGCAAATTTCGATTTTCCATTTAAATAACATGGGAACAATATTCTCTTGCATTTTGGAATTTTATACCTCACGTTGGTGACAATATTTCGGGATGACCAAGGTATATTCTTGTAGAAAATTGAACGATCTACAAAAAAGCTGGTCGTACAAGTTTTTGATATATTTATTCCTTCAAAAGTTATTCGAAGTCAAAGTTGAACTAAAGAGAAATTTTAATATTTTTTCAATTTTTTGACGCAACCATCAATTTTATGAGAAAATTTTATAGGACATTTTGTGTATAGCATTTTTTTTCCTGTAACTTATCTCTATAAAAGTTTTTGATATTTTCCACAGGTCGTAAGTTATTTAATTAAAATAAAAAAAAAAAAATTTATGCCAAAAATATAATTCAGGGAATTTTCAGTTTAATACAAATAACTTAGGACCTGTGAAAAATATCAAAAACTTCCATTAAGAAGTTATAGAAAAAAAAATGCTCTACAAAAAATGTCCTATAAAATTTTCTCATAAAATTGATGGTTGCGTCAAAAAATTAAAAAAATATTAAAATTTTTCTTTCGTTCAACTTTGACCTCGAATAACTTTTGAAGTAATAAATATATCAAAATCTTGTACGGGGACCTTTTTTGTAGATCGTTCAATTTTCTACAAGAATATTACCTTGGTTATTCCGAAATATTGTCACCAACGTGAGCTATAAAATTCCAAAGCATAAGAGAATATTGTTCCCATGTTATTTAAATGGAAAATCGAAATTTGCGATGCGGCACCTCTTAATATTAATTGCTTAAACTTTCACACGATTTTTTTTTTGTCATTTCCAACAATATTTTCGACATAATTAAGAAAAAAAAATCATCATTTTTTTTGAATCAGTCTATTATTATCTATACGAAAATTGCCTTTCATTATCACAAAAAAAAAACGAAATTACTTTTTGAACAACCTAATATTATTTGAAAATTAGTAACTTTCTGGAAAATATTTACAGCCCAAACTGACAAATGGCAAAAATTAGCAATTGAATGAAAACGAATTGATAGTTGAAACCAATGACAACAATTAGTTAATTGAAAATTGAGACAATTATTATATCTATTATACTCCCATGAATGTGTTTACATTCTTTGTTCTCTGTCTTTGGCACTATGTATATTAGGATGATTTTTTTTTGGTCCCATCGTGAAATTTTGTTGGAAATACCAAAAAAAAAAAATTCCCTGAAAGTTTGAGCCCTGAATATTAATTTTAAGTCCTCGACCAAGACGTGTAAAGATTTCCCATTGAAAATACACGGAAACTCTGATTTTTTATTTTTAAATCTCTATATCTCAGCGGCATTTCATGGGATCACTTTTACCGAAGATGGTTTTTTCTCAGAATTAAACGCTCTACAAAAATGCCCATTGCGACAAAGTCGTAACTCACACCGGTGAGGTAGTACAGGCCATTGAACCTGCTTTTTCCATAAAATTCGCGTTTTTTTTTTTGCATTTATCTAGTAAATAACGAGAGCTACGGAAAAATTATAAATGAAAAACTTGTAGAGAATTTGATTTCCTACAAAAAAGTTCCAGTAGACCAAATCGCGAAGAACAATATTAAACGAGATATTAAGCCTTGAATTTTATGGAAAAATCAGGTTCAGTGGCCCGTACTACCTCACCGGTGTGAGTTACGACTTTGTCGCAATGGGCACTTTTGTAGAGCGTTTAATTCTGAGAAAAAACCATCTTCGGTAAAAGCGATCCCATAAAATGTCACTGACATATAGAGATTTAAAAATAAAAAATCAGTTTCCGTGTATTTTCAATGGGAAATCTTTACACGTCTTGGTCGAGGACTTAAAATTAATATTAAGGGCTCAAACTTTCAGAGATCTTTTTTTTGGTATTTCCAACAAAATTTCACGATGGGACCAAAAAAAAATCACCCTAATGTATATATTAAAAATTGCGATTAAAATTGTATTATTTTTTAGTAATCACAAACTACTAATAATTAATGTACCATTTCAGGTATTATCGGAAGATGCTATGGCAGTGGATTAAAAAAAAATTATTTTAATTACGACAAATAAGTATGTACATTAATAAACACACCGTTTATTTACTTGTTTGTCTTCTTAATTTAATTCCTACAATTCCTAATTCCAACTTTTGAAAAAAATGAGTTTTTTCGCTCTACCCAAATATATAATAAAAAAAATAATTAAGAACATTTTCTTTATTCTTTTTATCACTCTTTTTGGGTTGAATAATTTTTAATTGGATTTGTAATTTATTTTTAATTACCTCCGATATATTTTCTTATACGGATAAAGTAAATATAAATTAAATGATTAAACATTCAAAAATAAAAATTTCCATTACAAGTAATTAGGTCGAGGAAGCAATAATATATAATAAATAACATTTACAGTTTGATAAGCAATACTGCTTAAGCAATAAATAACATAAATAATAAATCATTTTTAATTTTTCATAAATTATCATAAGCCAATTGATATACCTTGTACTGTTTTGCCCAAATAGTCTCCACGTCGCTCTTTTTTTATGACACTTTGGTATATTTTTCCAGTCGTAATATTATTATCCTTATGAAGTGTAACATCCAGAAATCTTTCGTAGTTCCCTAAATCCAAATCGACTTCCCCTCCGTCGTCTAACACGTATACTTCACCTAGAAATAAAGTTCTATTATTGTTTTGAAAACATGCACCAAATGCATTTATTGATTTAAACGCATGAAGAATATTTTCAACTCAAGTATATATAGATTTCAATGTCAACCTTGAAACATTCTACAAATTCGCAAATTGATCCCGTGGGAAATTACAGGAGGGGTGGGGGGAGAGTTGAAAATTTTGGAACTATTTTATTTGATTTGATGGCAATTACCGTGTTCGTATGGTGAAAATGTGCCAGCATCGATGTTAATATATGGATCAATTTTAATAGAGGTTACATTAATTCCGCAACATTTCAATATTGTACCAAACGAACTGGCAATGACACCCTTCCCCACTCCACTAATTACACCACCCGTAACTAATATATACTTCATACTTAATTATTTATAGTAAAATTAATTAATATTTTGTTGTCACCGCACTTATTGCAACTTATTTTTTTAAAACTAACAAAAAAGCATGCATCCGAAACCAACCGCCATTTTTTAACAAGTCACGCGCACGCGCCAATCATTTCCGCCACTCGACACATCAATGGCGTCAACTGGCGCCAACTATAAATTTTAATTCAATGATTGAAATTTCTAACCTTTGCCCCTTCACAACATCGCGATTTCCTCGTAAAATTACATAGTAAAAAACCAGTTTTCGGATTAAATTAATTTTTTCACAACAATTTTTTTCTTGATCAAAACCTAAATCCATATTCCTCCGTTATATATGGTGCGTCAAATCAGCTGATTGTACACTTATCGAGAGGAACATGTGGTTCAAGGATATATTTTTTTAAATAAATTCAATTTGATTATTCATAAAGTTAATAGCTATCAGAAATCTGTGGGGAAATCTATGCAGGTGCCAAAGACAATTGGTTGCTGTTCTGTTTTGACTAATTTTGATTATTATACAATGTCGTTACCGACGCTGAAGTGTAAGATTGGTCCATCTGTTCTCAATGCAGATTTGTCGCAGTTGTATGCGGAATCGCAACGCCTTTTGGATAATGGGGCGGATTACTTGCACTTAGATGTTATGGATGGGCACTTTGTGCCCAATTTGTCCTTCGGTCATCCGGTCGTTAAGTGCCTACGATCGAAAATCAAAAACGCCTTCTTCGAAACGCACATGATGGTCTCCGATCCAGAAAAGGTCTTCAACATAAAATCAAATTTTCTCCTATAATAAATATTTTATTTTTTCCCACCAGTGGATTGAACCAATGGCTGACGCTGGCGTCGACCAATACACTTTCCACGTGGAGCCCGTCAAGGACATTGTCCCGATTTGTCGTAAAGTTAAAGAAGCAGGAATGAAGGTTGATCGCATATACTTTATATAATGTTCCCTTTAATCCCTCTTTCAACTTCTAGGTGGGCTTAGCTTTAAAACCCGGAACAGGAATTGAAGTGATTCGGCAATTTATTGATATGGCCGATTTGATTTTGATAATGACGGTGGAACCAGGATTTGGAGGTCAAAAGTTTATGTCCGATATGATGCCAAAAGTCCAATGGTTACGGCACAACTATCCTCTTCTTGATATAGAAGTAGACGGGGGTGTTGGACCCTCTACAATTAGTGCTTGTGCTGAGGTAATTTCAACCTAAAATGGTTTCGAAATATCGAAGAAGTTAATAAGTTTAGAATTTAGATAGTTGTGCTAATTAAATAGTAGCAAATCCAGGATTTTAAATTGAGAAGAGCTTGACTTGAGGGTAGTTTTTATCAAGGCAAACAATAAAAAAATCATTCAGAAAAAGAGGGCCAAGTCCCTTAATTCATCCCCCTGGATTTGTTACTATAATTAAAGAAAATATCTAAGTTTCTACAAAAAAAACGGCTCAAGTGCACTTTAGCACACCTACAATCTGGCAACGTTGCATTTTCGACTTTGTTTTTAATTTAATTCGCGATATTTTTGTTAATTCAATTCTAATATGGTATAATTCTCTCTTTTGTGGCTAAATTTTCATTATGAACCTATTTAATCGCGAATTAAATTATTAAATTGCCAGATTGTGGGTGTGCTAAAGTACACAATAGGTGATTTTTTTTATTACTTTTTTTGACTCTTTTTGGTCCCATCGTGAAATTTTGTTGGAAATACCAAAAAAAAAAAAAATCCCTGAAAGTTTGAGCCCTTAATATTAATTTTAAGTCCTCGACCAAGACGTGTAAAGATTTCCCATTGAAATCAAACAGAAACTCTGATTTTTTATTTTTAAATTTCTATATCTCAGCGGCATTTCATGGGATCGCTTTTACCGAAGATGGTTTTTTCTCAGAATTAAACGCTCTACAAAAGTGCCCATTGCGACAAAGTCGTAACTCACACCGGTGAGGTAGTACGGGCCACTGAACCTGATTTTTCCATAAAATTCGCGTTTTTTTGCATTTATCTCGTAAATAACAAGAGCTACGGAAAAGTTATAAATGAAAAACTTGTAGAGAATTTGATTTCCTACAAAAAATTTCCTGTAGACTAAATCGCGAAGATCAATATTAAACGAGATATTAAGCCTTGAATTTTATGGAAAAATCAGGTTCAGTGGCCCGTACTACCTCACCGGTGTGAGTTACGACTTTGTCGCAATGGGCACTTTTGTAGAGCGTTTAATTCTGAGAAAAAACCATCTTCGGTAAAAACGATCCCATGAAATGCCGCTGAGATATAGAAATTTAAAAATAAAAAATCAGAGTTTTCGTGTATTTTCAATGGGAAATCTTTACACGTCTTGGTCGAGGACTTAAAATTAATATTAAGGGCTCAAACTTTCAGGGATTTTTTTTTTTTGGTATTTCCAACAAAATTTCACGATGGGACCAAAAAAAAAAAGTCAAAAAAAAAGAATCACCCTAGTACACATGAGCCAAAAAACTGCCAAAAATTGAAATTGATTTCATGATTTTTGAGACTAAGTATTTCCAGTGATCATACACGATATGACGTCACAATCATAGATTGTAATTTTGACTTCTGGTGGCTTAAAAAGAATTTTCGAATCTTTTATTATTTCCTTCTTCTGAACCTCGATTGTGGTATCATTTTTAGGCTGGTGCCAATATGATCGTGTCCGGTACAGCAGTGATCGGAGCCTTGGATCAACGAGCCGTGATCGCACAACTTCGTGAAACAGTTGAAAGCTCAATACACAAATGCAATGTCTAAGACAAAATCGAAACGAAACAAATGCTATTAAAATTGTTATTTCCTGTTAACTGTTGATCTGAACAAAAAAAAAAAAAAACAAAAAAAAATTGAAAAAAAAAAAGAGAAAACGTAGAAAACTTTTCTTTTGACAATTTTTTTTTATATATATTTTTCTTAATTACATTTCGTAGGAACGTAGAATCAATGATACAATTCAACAGTAATTGATCATTGAGTTTAGGAAGAAAAAAAAACGAATTTATCAGAAAATTTTGTAGATTTATAAGAGATGCATTCCATTTGTATTTTTTTTTTTTTTTTTTTTTTGATACGTTTCTCATTTACTTTCGAATGTCAATTGTTGTGGCACAATTCTAAATGCTGGCATTTGGAATGGTAATTTTTTGCAACGTTTTTTTATTTTATTGTAAGTATCGAATTTTCGCCAAGGAAAAGCCTGTGATTTTTTTTTTAATTTTGCAATTATTGGGTTTTTGTATATTTGACACATTGTTTACCAAGAAAAAAAAGGTGTAATTAAAACTGTGTTCAATAAGTAATTATATGGGAAAAATATTTATATAATATACAAACGATGACATCGCCTTTTGTTATGAATTGGTATTGTTAAAATATTTTATCTTTACTACTTATCTATGGCTCTTAATATTGGATATATGAAGCAATTATTGTAGCAATAAATGTAATTACAACAAAGTCAAGTTTCGCATTTCTTGCCGTAAATATTCCCTATTAAATTGATATTTTAAATGTAAATTATTAGAGGTACATTGATACTTTATTATAATTTGGCTATTATGTAAGTATTTGGTCATTACGTAATTATTTCTTAGTGCTTCGTTTGTCATATTTTCTTGGAGAAAAATTAAATTTTTACGAGTTCTTCTTTGTTCTGGAGTCCTTTTCTTAGATTTTTCGCTGAGTTATGGAATTCTAAAGAACAAATTAAATTTTCCCCACGTTATTTCCATAAGAAACTTACGTTGGAAAGCAGACTATCTTAAAATTAATATTAAGAGCTCAAATTTTCAGGGAATGTTTTTTTATCAATTTGGAAGCATTTGAACGCCTGGGAACAAAGAAATTCAAAAACATCCCTATTAAGGACCACCCTAGTGTTTATAGGTCACATCGTATGAAATAAAGGAATCAATAAACCAACTCCATTATCTCTTTTTTTTATATTATATTTAAGTCGATAAACGTTCAACTTGATAGTCTTCATACCCCGAAAATTTCAGTAGAGGATATTTAGGGTCTAATTTCGGCCGTAAGGCCGTCAAACTAATTAAAATTGCCTCCTCTGTTCGAATTGTTCTCGAGCCTTGATCCGGCAACACGTTCAGGTAATGATCGAAAATTAAACTTGGATCATCCATTTGTAATTGGTCGTCACTCTCCAGAGCTGCCTCAAGACCTTGAAGACCTCCGAAGACTATTAACAAATGTTTGTATTTCAATGTAGTGATTTCATCGATCGATGTGCCTCGTTCGGAAGTTCCAATCGTTAAGTCATATCTGAAATTTAAGAATTATTTTATTGGTGATTGTAGGGCTTGTTTTACGTACCCTTTTTTGTATGGGGATTGTGTGAAGACGTGGCTTAAAGATTTGGCGATTCGAACGTTGTAGCCCCAATAAATTCCCGTGGTACTTCGTGGGGTGGTTGGTGAAACGATTTTTCCTCGAAGTTTTTTCCCTTTGCTGGGAAGAACTTGAACGGTAACTCTTAATCCAGGGGTGAGGATTTTATCTACGATTACATCTTGTAAAAGACCCACGTTTACAATGGAACCCCGTCCAGCTTTAACTGGTTTATTTGTGACGACTCCTTCACGAAAAATAAAATTGTTGGATTGTCGTAGATGGTTTGGAGCGTCCAAAGGATTAATCAGGCCTGCATATTGTAAATCGTTGTGGATTGGAAAAAAGAATTTTCGCAAATATTGGGGACATTCCAAGTATTGTAAGATTCGAGCCAGTTGGACGCAGCACTTGGGTGCGATTTTTAGTCCATCAAGATCGAGTTTGTTGGGCTCACTAGAGTCGGCTTGGTCGTCGAAGACGACAATTTCGTCGACTTGGAAAATGGAGGCGGCTCGAGCGATTTGGCCGGCCAGGTATGTACGAAGTTCTGCCGTTTGGGCATTGTCCAATATTGAACCGGGTACCGCAAAACTAACTGTTGATACTTTATATGTGTTAAGTTCCGCGTTTTGATCGCTAACTTCTGTATTTTCTGCTTGTTTTGTTTGTTTTTCTTGGCGCAATAATTTTTCTTCTTTCCATTTTTTCTTTTGTTCTTTACGTTGTTTATTTCTTTCTTTCCATGTCGTTTTCGTGTCAATTTTTACACTTACTGGAGCCATATATACTTAAGAAAAATAATTAAATCGCTAAGCACATGGCGATTTAAAACAAAACGTCAAAGTTATTTAAACCACTGCGCATGCGACTTGTTTTGAAATCCACTGGCGTGGATTTCAACCGAAACTTCTTTCTAGCCGAGACACAAACACCAAACGTCAATTGCGTCAATTGCCGCAACAAATGTCAATTGATTTGAAATTTAAAAAGAAATTTAGTTAATTTTTCCAAATTTTAATCTAATCAAGATGTCTGGATTTGATTTTGGGGACACATTGGCGCTAATTTTATTCGTCTTCTTAACAACCATCGGAATTCTCGCCTGTTTGGGAGCATATGCTCGCAAGAAGGCCCTCGAGGAACGGCTCTAACAGGTTTGTCCGGAAAATTATAATTTTTTTCTTCAATTATCTAAAATAAGATTTCCATTGTAATTTTAGGGGAGGAAAGAAGATCATTTTGGCCCATTATCCACTCATATCAATGTGATTCTATGGAAGTTTTTTGATACAGATCTTACCAATGTTTATATAAGATATACATATATATTTCATATTTTTTATAATAATAGTTATGGTTTTTTGAAATGAGATTAAATACTATTGATATTTTTCCATGTAAACGACAGGATTTTAGTTTAAGAAAATGTTGTTATATGTTAGGGAATAAGATGCCAAATTTGTAAGGCTTGACTTAAGTGTAAATAAAATTATGGTTGGGTAAAAAAGTCTTTCTACTATTGATCATATTATTCCCAATATCCTGCTTTTGCAATCCAGAAAATAAAAAAATTAAAAGATTTTCAAGTAGTCATATTAAAGACAAGATGTGACAGGGGGGGGTCTTTTGACTATTTTTCTTTTTCAATTATTATCATAATTAAAGTCATTCATTTCGTATTTAGTAAATATTAAATATATAGAAACTTGTGTACTTTTAATTGAAATTTATCATATTCAGCGGAGGAGGGGTCTTAGTTTTATGACGAAATATTTCCAGGGGGGTTACACAGAAAGTGTGGCACAGCATGACAATGGGGGGAACGGGTCAGAAAAAGCTTATTTTAGCGTGACGTATTTTATGAACGGTCCCTATTCTGGATCAGAAGACCTTCACCAGATACAAGCTGGAAGCAAGTAGATGCAATGGACATAAAGTTAGATACAAGGACAAATATAAGAATAATTTAAAAAAAAATCCATCCAATCTTTGGATAGAAATCCTTACATTCTTTAGATTCATTCTTATGACGTCACAAATCTTCCTATGAAGTTTATTTTTATACATTTAACGGTAGGATTAATATTCATCTTGTAAAAATGAAAGAATTTTTATACAATTAGAGCTTCCAAAAAAATTTTTGTCAACCGTCTACTGATCTTGTGCCCATCTTAATAGTATGGGAATATCAATTTTTGTTAGCTTCCCTAATATCAGTGCTGGACTTTTATAACATAATGTTCTAAGTTCTGGTCTGGGAAAGCTCGTAGTTCATAAAAATTAGGCAAAAGTAGCTCTGTTAAAGAGATAATTTAAGTTCAATGGTTTTAAATTGTCCTTAATGATCTTCTTGAACATATTTAACAATAGGTTTATGCAGTCTAACTAGGTTGATAAAAAAATAAGTGATAGGAAAGTTAATATGCATGCAACAAAAAAGGACAAAGACATATATAGCCAGTGATCAGATATGCTACGAAACGCTACGCATCAGATGCATTGATTTTGTAGTGATATTTCTTTTCTTACGAAAAGGACAGGAATAATCATCGCTAGATAATATTGGACCAATCAAAACACACTTTAAAGCTTGTAAAATAATTTACTTTTTTATTTCGTTCCTAATGGATTTGAAGTAATCTCAGAAAACTGGTTTTGAAAAAGAAAATGAAGACATTTTTTTACCTTATATTAATATTTTTACATTAATTTTATTAATTAATATATTTTTACCCTAGAAATGCCTAAAAGCCTTGTTAAAAAATGATAATTTAAATTCAATGGTTTTCAATTATCCTTAATTATCTTCTTGAACATATTTAACAATAGGTTGATGCAGTCTAACTAGGTTGATAAAAAAATAAGTGATAGAAAAGCTAATATGCATGCAACAAAAAAGGACAAAGACATATATGGCCAGTGATCAGATATGCTACGAAACGCTACGCATCAGATGCATTGATTTTTTAGTAGTATTTCTTTTCTTATGAAAAGGACAGGAATAATCATCCGTAGATACTATTAGACCAATCAAAATATACTTTCAAGCTTATAAAATAATTTGCTTTTTTATTTCGTTCCTAAATGCATTTGAAGTAATCTCAGAAAACTAGTTTTGAAAACAAAAATAAAGAAATTTTTTAACCTTAGATCAATATTTTTAAATTAATTGTATTAATTAATATTTTTTTACCCTAGAAATGTCTAATCTTATTTTCAAGAAGAAAAGAAACACAATTTTTGGCTCATGTGTACTTTAGCTCACCCACAATCAGGCAACGTTGCATTTTCGACTTTGTTTTTAATTTAATTCGCGATTAAATCGGTCCATAATGAAAATTTAGCCACCAAAGAGAGAATTATACCATATTAGAATTGCATTAACAAAAATATCGCGAATTAAATTAAAAACAAAGTCGAAAATGCAACGTTGCCAGATTGTGGGTGTGCTTAAGTACACTTGAGCCCAGTTTCTTTGGGTATGAAGATTCGAATTCTGGATTCCCTCCCGATTCTTTCGAACTATTGAATCTATTTCTTACTAAAATTTTCTTTTCTTATACAAGGCACTCATTTAGCGCGATTTTCTGGAACCTATCCCCCTACTGTGTATGAACTTGAAGTCGATTTACGCGGTTTCGATTAACGCGATTTTCTTGGAACGTATTTCCCGCGTTAATCGAGGGATAAGTGTATATGTTATTATCTTCAAAGACAAATCGTGTCTTAAAGCTTTACCAGAAGAGAAATTTTGTGTGGTACTTACTATCTCTTCTTTTCCTGATTTATTTGGTACATTTCCTTCGGTAACTTGTTGTTAACCACCTGTCAGTCCAGACAAAGTTGTTTTTTTCCGGAAAATCTTTAAAGGAAAATGTTTTACTTTGAAAAGTATTTAAAACAAATCACAAAACTTCTTTACCCATAAGTCTTTTCGATGATCCATCCTCAGAGAACACTCCAAAATTTTTAATTCCAAATAGTTCATCTCCATTTTCTGAAAGCAGGAAAATATTTAAAAAAGTTTTAATTCATTATTTAATTCCGTAATTCCTATATCCTACTTGTACAAGTACGAAACACAATTCAAAAGCTAATTCAAAAGCATTCTTTGACCTCCAATTTACTATCTTCAGAAATATGCATAAACTTTTGACTTATTGAAAATTTACAAAAGACAACAATAGTTCATCATGGAAATGTAAAAAAAAAAAATTTTTTTTTTGTGTTCCGGCTGAATATTATTGCAAGACTTATTGCATATGGGGCCGTTTACATATGGATTTATGGCGTTACTACAATAAATGTTGTACTTTATTTATTATTAGCTATTTATTTACATTGAAGTTTTCTTTTTACATTTATTCTTCACACATTGCGACTTTTATTGCCTTTATATTTATTTGCTTATAAGAAGTAACCCAGAATTAATCGGTTTTAATAGGTCTGTTCTAATTTTTTTCTTCAATGACCTCTTTGTGTTTGATATATGGCAAATGTAGAAGTAATACAGTGCTTTGGGCATTTAAAGACATATTAAATGTTTAAAAAACCCATTAGAAATCATTTAAAATTATTAAAGGCATTTTAAAGAGGTTATTTGTTTAATAGGGGAGAGTTTTTGATCCCAATAGTTGCTATAACCTCGACTTCTCGACTTACAAGAAAGGGAATAGGGGTCCAGGGAAATTACAAGTCTACAGCCCTTTTTTCCCTGTAAGGGAAAAAAGAAATAATATATATCCATCTTAGACTGATTCAAAAAAAATGAAGATTTTTTTTTTCTTAATTATATTGAAAATATTGTTGGGAATGACAAAATACAAATCCTGTGAGAGTTTAAGCTCTTAATATTAATATTAAGAGGTTAAACTTTCACCGGATTTTTTTTGTCATTCCTTACAATATTTTCGATATAATTAAGAAAAAAAAATCATCATTTTTTTTGAATCAGTCTATTATTCACTATACGAAAATTGCCTTTCACTATCACAAAAAAAAAACAAATTACTTTCCGAACAAGCTAATATTATTTGAAAATTAGTAACTTTCTGGAAAATATTTACAGCCCAAACTGACAAATGGCAAAAATTAGCAATTGAATGAAAACGAATTGATAGTTGAAACCAATGACAACAATTAGTTAATTGAAAATTGAGACAATTATTATATCTATTACACTCCCATGATTGTGTTTACATTCATTTTTCTCTGTCTTTGGCACTATGTATATATTTGCCTATTATATTAACATTAAAATTAAAAATTGCCATTGAAATTGTATTATATTTTAGCAATCACAAACTACTTATAGCTAAAAATTGAAAAAATATTAAAATTTATCTTTAGTTCAACTTTGACCTCGAATAACTTTTGAAGGAATAAATATATCAAAAACTTGTTGGAAACCTTTTTTGTAGATCGTTCAATTTTTTACAAGAATATACCTTGGTCATTCCGAAATATTGTCACCAACGTGAGCTATAAAATTCCAAAGTGCAAGAGAATATTGTTCCCATGTTATTTAAATGGAAAATCGAAATTTGCAATGCGGCACCTCTTAATATTAATATTAAGAGCTTAAACTTTCACAGGATTTTTTTTTGTTATTCCCAACAATATTTTCGTTGTAATTAAGAAAAAAAAAATGTTTTTTTGAATCAGTCTAATCCACCTATATTCAAGGGTGGGTTTAAGGGTGTACTTTCTTCCCTCTAACGGTTTTTTTTCTGTACTATGGAAATTCCATCATAACATATTTCGAAGTAAATCAAATAGACGTTAAAACTTAGATCTCAGCTTGTTAAATTAAATTAAAGAAGAAAAATTTTTCAAATTTGGACTGAAATTGAAACGTTTTTGTGATCCAAGGCGCCTGATGAAGTTGCAATAGGCAACGAAACGTTGCCAATTTAGAAAATAAAACTCAGCGCTGTTCATATTTTCAATTGTTTAGACCTGCTTCTGAGATAAGGATATTTCCTATTGAAATAAGGATATATTCCTACTGAGATAAGGAAATATTCTATGGATATTTCCCAGCCAATGTCCAGATAATTCTAGATTTTAACCCAATTAGCAGTCGAATAGGATACGAAAAGCAATTTTTCCTCTTCCTCTTCACATATTTTCCTTATGCGTGGTTCGACATTTAGTCCGGTAGATGTTTCCTAAGATGATAGTATCCTCTTAGCATATCCTCAAGAATTCTGATTTCCATAGTTTCCAGGTTTTGATGTCGAATTTTAATAGTGTTCTTCCAAAATTTGTAAATTAGAACTATAGATTCTTCCTCACCACATTTCTTTCTTACATTTAGTTCGACATTTGTCCCAATAAATGGTTCCCAAGATGATACTATCTTCTTAGCAAGATCCAATCTTCTATATATATATCCATATCTTTTTAGCACCAATCCTGGATCCCCCCTTGCACATAATATTTTAATTGCTGAGAAAATAACGTAAAAAGTAAATTATATACACAGCTATTGAAGTTGTGTTCAAGAAATGTTTTCCCAATGTATTTCGATTGCCAAGCAATCTTCTTTAGTCACTAAGTGGTATCAAATCTTTTCATAATTTTTCAAACTTTAGTCCAATATTTTTAGTGGAATATTTTTGACAAATTCGAGATAATATATGTTGTAAATAAGTCATTAGATAAAATTCGGTTCTTCCCCGTGCTATATAGGTTTACCTATATCAATATTGCATCTGAAAGTCAATAAAAGACGGAAATCACAATGCAAAACATTATTTTGCGTCACTTCAAAGCTTTTCCCGAGATTGCCCCTCTCGTCACCCGAAACTGTAACCCCCTCAATCACAAAACAAAAAACGTAAACACAATGTGCCATAATTTTATGGTTTTATGCGCCGCATGGTAGTTCCAAGAATTCCCATAAATGGCCCAAAGAATTATGGTCGAAAGTTTTTAATACGAATTTTTTTCGCGCTTTATATTCTTACAGTCGTATTCATAATGGTTGGAAAAAAAATCATCCGAAATTGCTGATTCATTGATTAAGCCTTCATTTTTTTGGGTCACGTTTAAATTACAAGTATGTATCTACTATTGGATTATCGACTTATAAATATCAAATTAATTAGAGAAACTGCGAAATATCACTTTCTTATGATTATTATTATTTGTACAAAAGAGATGGTATGTTATGTACCCACAGGAAAAAAAAAAACACTTAAGATATTAAAGTCAAGAGCAAAAGAAATGTAGCATCATTTCTTCTGCCATCTAACTATTTACTTGCTTATCCAAAATAGTTTTTAACAAGTTTAGGTACATTAATTTCAAATGTTAATATTCTCTATGTTTACAAAAAGTTTCACATGAGTGTACTATTTAGGGTATTTTCCGAAAAGTTTCTGTAAGGAACCACTGAAAGTACCTACACAATAAAAGATTTCTAAACTTAGAAAGGAAGGATACCACAATGCCGGTAGGTACAAACAGGACACTGAACTTGAGAATACGTCTCCAAACTATAGGGATAAATATGGAGTTAAATGTATGCAGGAAATGTACCGGAGGAGTGGAAACTGTCTTTTAGCTATAACTCTAAGCCACCTCAGCTCTTTTGGGTTACCTGGACATGAACTAGGAAATATACATAAAGATCTAGATGGCTATGTACTGAAATTTATTTCAAAGGCAACCTGATCAATTGGAACTTGTAACAAAGTCGGGGTGCAAAGGAACTCTGAGGAAAGATTTTGAGAACGATGAAAACAACAGAAGGAAGAACAGGAAGTCTGGTATGACGTCATTTAATGTATTTTTTTTTTCTTTTTTGGACCCACCAGGGTGATGTTAAATGTGCCTCAATGTAGCCTTATGGTTTATTTGGAAACTCAAAAAACCCTTTTTCAGTCTTGGAATTCTGAAGAGAAGGGGGGAGAGACCAAACAATCAATCATTTAATGGGAGGAAAAAGAATATTTCTGAATTTGGGAATATTATTCTGGATACAAGGACTCCAAGGATCTGCTACCCTTAGTCTTTTATGTCTTCATTGAGGATCAGAGTGCCATCTTTTGCTTGACGAAATCTGCATCCAGAGGTATCTATATTTTCTTCAGTTTGCAAAAGATGGTTATTAAGTCTGTTACCACTCTGACCTGGATTCTTGAGAGCTTTTTACCTGTAATCCAGGCGATCTTACGGGATGCTGTGCTGTGGTCTGGGCAACCTTCTTATTTGTGTAGTTCTTCCAGTTGAGGCGCCGATCCAGGTGATATCTTAGATATCTTATGGAGAAACTTATCTGTAAATTTATTCTAAATTTATTGGTATTATTTGTGACAACAAAAAGGAACTCAAAAAACCTTTTTTTCAGTCTTGGAATCCTGAAGAGAATGGGGGAGAGACCAGACAATCAATCATTTAATGGGAGGAAAAAGGATATTTCAGAATTTGGGCATATTATTCTGGATACAAGGACTCCAAGGATCTGCTACCCTTAGTCTTTTATGTCTTCATTGAGGATCACAGTGCCATCTTTTGCCTGACGAAATCTGCATCCAGAGGTATATTTTCTTCAGTTTCCAAAAGCTGGTTATTAAGTTCATTACCACTCTGACCTGTATTCTTGAGAGCTTTTTACCAGTAATCCAGGCGATTTTAGGGGCTGCAGTCCTGTGGTCTGGGCAACCTTCTTGTTTGTGTGGTTCTCCCAGTTGAGGCGTCGATCCAGGTGATATCTTAGATATCTTATGGAGAAACTTATCTGTGAATTTTTTCTAAATTTTTGAGACGACAAAAGAAACTCAAAAAACCTTTTTTTCAGTCTTGGAACCCTGAAGAGAGTGGGGAAGAGACCAGACAATCAATCATTTAATGGGAGGAAAATGGATATTTAAGAGTTTTGGATATTCTTATTCTGGATACATGGACTCCAAGGATCTGCTATCCTTAGTTTTTGATGTTTTCATTGAGGATCACAGCTCCATCTTTTGCCTGACGAAATCTGCATCCGATAGTATCTTTATGTGTTTCTTCAGTTTGCAAAAGTTGGTTATTAAGTCCATTACCACCTTAACCTGGATTCTTATGAGATTATGGAATTGTAAAGGTTCGATTTAGAAAACAGTTTTCCCATAATTCTTTTACGGTATTTTGGCTCGATCATGTTCGTTCAAATTAAGCAGTCCTTTTTACAGATCTTTAAAAGTTTTTTAGGGCAACCTTGAGACTCCAAACGTTGGTTTTGGGCAAGGTTTATAAAATACACAGGTGACCTCATGCGCTACATGACGTATCCAGAAGAAATTCGTACATATCTTCAGACTGATTGAAATTTCAAAATTCTTCGTATGACGTCATTTTTTTTTTTCTAATGGGGCAACCTGTGAAATTTATAAACCTTGGGTTTTGGGTCAGCCAATGTTGTTCCATAATCCTCTACAATCCATCTGAAGATACTCTTATTTCTAGTAGCCAGATCATTAAGGACGTCTTTAGGTTCCCAGGTCAAGCCTGGTTTCCGGATTGAATTTTGATGATCGCTGTCTTTTGGCTCAAGGTGTATACCTACATCTAACACCTTTTGAAATCGGCAATCGCAAATTGAGTATGTAAATATAGCGTTGATTTTTTTTCGAGTGTATTAGTTTATTTATGGTAACTAGGGGACGCGCCTCTTACTTCTAATCCAATCAAGCATACAATTGGCGATTTGGATACATTGGACATGTGTGAATGGTGGATCATTAATCAAACTTATCTCTCCATACAAATACATATGTAGATTTGACTGTCAATGACGTCATTGGTGTGGAAAAAAATCACATACCTACGTCAATGAGTATAAAAAATAAATAGAGAGATCAAATCGTGATGTACATATTGTTAACAAAAGTAAATATTTGAAATGATTTTTTGCCATTTCCATTGTCCAAACGAAGATTTCCGGTTAGGTATGTCATACGTATATGTGTTACTGTGTAAAGCTACCTATGATATTTTGGTATGTAGGTAAAAGGGTGAAAATCGGCTCTTATATCTGCCTTACTGATAATTGTGTTATAAATCATAACAAAAACAAAATTTGATATCTTTATTTTCTGTATATGTCTTTAATATCATTTCAATGTTAAAAAACTGCATGAAAAGGTCACTTATTCAAAAATTATTCAAAAATGACATTGGTTCTATTTCCTACTTGTAAATGATAAATTTGCATGATTTGCAAAATACAATGCATCTTTTCCCGACAAAAAAATTGAAGTTTTTGGAGGTTGGTCCCATTGAAATTTTAAAATTCGAATCATCTTCTAAGGATGGAAAAATAAGGGGCCGATTGATTACTTTTACACTAAATTTGGAATAAAATCAATAATTTCAATCATTATTTAATTATCATTAAAGTTCACTAAAGAGTGTATACAATATATAGAATATATTGCGGTCCAATTTATGGAGTATAATTTAATATATAAAAATCATACCATAATTAATAAATTTGAACAGAAGTTCAAACAAAAATATTCGTGACGTATTGCCCAGATACGTATTTCGATGTAAAAATGGGTCAATAATAAAAGTCGAAAATTTTTTTGGAAAATAAAGACTTTATAAACTTTAGTTGATCTTAGCTAGCTATACGAAATTTCATAGCATTCTTATGGAATATATTTTTAAAAAGCAGGCCCTGGAAAAGTAGTAACGATTACCATAGGAAAATTTGAAAATTCGGAAAAACTAATTTAGAATTTGTCCAATTTTTGGACTATGGAGCCATAATATATGGCTCATGCTCAAAAACAACCCTGGCAACTATAGACAAAATCCATAACGAGGCACTACGAAGAAGTATAGGAGCTTACCGAACTAGCCCTATTTAGAGCATTTTAGCGGAATCCAATGAACCACCCCTGACAAATAGACGTAAGGAATTAGTAACGAAATATTGTCTAGGACATTGTTTCCTAACCTGTGGTCCGCGGACCCCACGGGGGTCCGCGATTCCATTTGAAAAAGTTTGTGTTTTGTTTTTTAGTTTGATGAAGGAATACTAAAATTGTAATATTGTCCGAAAATTGCTCCTTTTTTCACTCAGGGGTCCTTGGCATTAGGCTTGATTTCCTTGGAGGTCCGCGGCTGAAAAAGGTTAGGAACCGCTGGTCTAGGATCCAAGTGCTAAATAGAAAACCCTGTACTAAATTATCTTAAAACCTACAACCCAATAGACATCTTCTATCATAACCACCCGAAGTTCCCTCAACCAATACATATAAGACTTTCCAAATATAAGAACTTAATATAAGTATTCCAGAAACAACACTTACTATTTCCCCATCTCTCCTCCATGGGAACAAAAAAAAATGTCAATAGATCTGTCCCTAGGACTTCATCCTATCAGTGGAACACCAAACACTGTTTTCCAGAACCTGTTCTGGGAATTAAGGAATACAAGGTATAAGGACTACTTGGGTTTCTACACCGCCGGTTCAGTGCTTGATGGAAAGGCTGGATGTGCTATTGTTCGAAGCAATAAGTCTTATAGATTTCGACTTCCAAACTATGCCTCAATTTTCTCAAGGTTTGTAAATTACACAGGTTGCTCCATTAGAAAAAAAAATGACGTCATACGAAGAATTTTGAAATTGATCAGTCTGAAGATATGTACGAATTTCTTCTGGATACGTCACGTAGCCACCATGAGGCCACCTGTGTATTTTATAAACCTTGCAATTTTCTCACTTCTACTAATCTATTCCTTATCCAAATTCTGTATCACAAAACTCGGAATATTGCTGACAACGCCATCTCTATTTGGGACCAAAAAGTACATTAAAGGGAACCGAGTCTGCCATAAAAGTGGCACCCCTAGTGGCATACGCTATCCTGAAATCCTTAAAAATGGTAGGACGAAATCAGTGTAGAACACCTGTAGCCATATATACAGACTCGCAATCGACCCTCATGGCAGTCCTTAACAATAAATACCCAGATAGCATAGTAAAAATGATTAAGGAACAATTATATCACTTGGAACAAATAGGACAGAAAATAGCCTTGGTCTGGTGGCCGATGAGGAAGCTAAGGGAGAAGATATTTTTTTGGAAAAGGGACCTGATGGCGTTGGCAAGGAGAGGGAGCTGGATACAGTGGAATATCTTGTGGCAAGGGTGTCCACAGAAATTATCCAAGGTAAAGGACTCGGTCCTTGAGTCAAGCCCTGAAATTGGAGGTAATAGATGGGAGCAAGCAAAGTTTGTAAATTACACAGGTTGCTCCATTAGAAAAAAAAATGACGTCATACGAAGAATTTTGAAATTTAATTAGTCTGAAGATATGTACGAATTTCTTCTGGATACGTCACGTATCCATCACGTAGCCACCATGAGGTCACCTGTGTATTTTATAAACCTTGGGGAGCAAGCCCTTATAACAAGGCTTAGAATCGGCCATACCGAACTACCCCACAATCATATAATAAAAAGAGAACAACCGAATACTTGTCCAGGATATGGAGAGATACCTAAAGTTCACCACTTACTTATAGAATGCAGAGCCTACATTGATTGTCAAACCGAATAACAACTGTCAAGTTCTATAAAGGAGTGCCTTAATTTGCCGGAGGGCATCGCAAAAACAATAAGGTATATAAAGTCAATTAACATACATCAAATTTAAGGAAGCCATTATCAATTCTTTATTACTACTGTTATGGTATTATTATTATTTTTTTAAATAAGAAGATAATTCAGATTGTTTAAGATTGGTTTTTTTATTTAATATTTTTACTATTCAATTAGCTACGTTTCGTTACGTATCGTAACTTCACCAGGCTTCTTGAATCAAAAAAAAAAAAACTATTATATTTTTTTTTTGTATCAAGAAGCCTAATGAAGTTACGATATGTACTTCATCAGGCTTCTTGATACAAAAAAAAAATATAATAGTTTTTTTTTTTTGATTCAAGAAGCCTGATGAAGTTACAATACGTAACGAAACGTAGCTAATTGAATAGTAGAAATATTAAATAAAAAAACCGATCTTAAACAACCTGAATTGTCTTCTTATTTAATAAAATAAAAGCTGAGATTTGAATTTTATCATCTATTATTATTGCTATTGTTAATGTATCTACTACTATAATCAGATTATCTACTGTTAAAGTTATCATTGCTGTTAATATACTGTTTTGATTGCACTACTGTTGCTTCCATTCTATTTATATAACTATTATTATCATATACGTATATTATTATTAGCATAAGAGCAACTTAAGTTATTAATTATAAATTTACAACGCTAAATGTATATATTCTATATATTATAGTGAGCATAGTTTTACACTATATCCTATAGTCGCTAATAACCTGAAAAGTTAAAGCGACTTTAAATAATTCAAATAAAAAAAAAATAGAATTTTCCTAACATTTACATTGAGTAACATGTCAAAATTTTGAGCTTGAATAAATCAACTGTTACCACTAAATGTATCAAATATTTTCCAATGGCCGAAGAGTTGAGGGAACGTTTTAAATGTTCTCCAAGGATTTGTTTTTTCTAAAAAAAAAGGTATTTTTTTTTAGAAAAAGTATTTTCTGATTCTCAAATATTTGTTTGGATATAAGCAGGAGCGGATAAAGGAGTGGCAAGCTGGGCGACAATCCGGGGCACCAAATTTGAGGGGCACCGAATCATTTTTTGTTTTGTTGGGTTCTTTCTTCTAATTTTTACCAAACTTGCATATTATTATATAAAAGGGCGCCAAAATTTGTTTTGGCCGGAGCACTCAAAACCTTAGAACCGGCCCAGGATATACGATTGTAATATGGGGTAATATAGGATTTTTTTTCGAAAACAAACCACGTTTGTGGTCAAACGTGAACATCAAAATGCCAGAAGAAATCATAGAAAATCATCTAAACTTCAAGAGCTTATAACGACGTTAAATAAGGGATGATTTTCCAAACCAAAGGCTGTTTCGGGTTCGTAACAATGTATTAAACGACAATATAACAATCCATTTTGAATTCTAAACAAAATATTTTTTCACCAAAAAAAACCGTGGGTTAACCATCGTTGATTTTTCACGACAATCGTCAAATTTAATTTTTTTTTAAGGATGCCAATCGAAAGTATACGTCCATCTGTGCATTCTGTGCAAATTGTTTCAAAATCAAACCACGTTTAAGGTGCCAGAAAAGTGCCAGAAGAAATCATAGAATACCATCCAAATTTTAATCAGATGTATCATCGTTAAATATATTATTCATTAAAACATACAGAAACATTAAAAAATAACAGAAAAGTAGTATTAAATAATACTACTTATTGAGATAGTATTCAACAATGGGAACAAACGGTCCAACAATCGTTTTTCTTTTTGATATTTCAGGACCATAAGAGTATTCCCTGAAAAAAACACGTCCATTGGGTATATAAGGGAATTTTCAGTCGCATAAATCAAACAATTGAAGTAAAAAATGAGCAAATAAAATCCTGGAATAACTAGATACTCAAGAGACGAGTCCTTGGTAATGATAAAGTAGCCTATGGAAGCCGAGATCTTATGGTAGACTAATGGAAAATTTTGGTTTAGATTTGAGGGAATCACCGTAGAATATTCTTATATATATATATATTAGTGTGGGTCAAAAAAATCGATTATTTTTTTTTTACAAGTGACCCGGAGAAATGGGTTGATAGACACCTTAAAAAAATTCTCACCAAGTATGAGCTCTTAATTTTAATAGGATACCTTTTTTGTCTTAGTCCAATAGAAAAAAATTCATACCTCATCATTTATCGATTGTACAGAAAAATGTTCGGAAAGAATTTTTTTGGAAATTTAATGCTCTACAAAAAAGGTATCTTATATTTTTTCCGTAAGCCTCACCATTTGAAAGATATTAAGGATTTAATTTTGATTTTCATAAGAAACCATTTTTATAGAGCAGTTAATTTCCAATAAAAATTTGTATTGCGCATTATATAAGTCATTTATTGTCGAGTTATAAAATGCATAAACAAAAATGAAATTTGTCTTAAAATAATCAAAATTAAAACCTTAATATCTTTCAAATCGTGAGACTTACGGAAAAAATATCGAATACCTTTTTTGTAGAGCATTAAATTTCCTAAAAAGTTCTTTCAAAACATTTTTCTGTACAATCGATAAATGATGAGGTATGAATTGTTTTCTATTGGACAGAAAAAAATACAAAACTGCGATGCAGAGGATCTTCCTATTAAAATTAAGAGCTCATACTTGGTGAGATTTTTTTAAGGTGTCTAGCAACCCATTTTTCCGCGTCACTTATAAAAAAAAAATAATCGATTTTTTTGACCCATCCTAATATATATACAAAACAAAGTCATGTTAGACTATTTATAACTGAAGAATGGCTGAACCGATTTTCATTATCTATAATTTTTTTGGATTCATCTACGCCTAGAATAACAGAATACCTATCAAAATATTTGGAGAATTATCAGTAAAATATGTTATTGTGAGAGTATTAATCTTCGTAATTTTTTTCGTGCTGATATTTATAGAATTATAACCGAAATAGTATTAGGGTTTCAGAAATATTTTTTTTGTTATATTTAATAAATGCGTAAATAGTAGTGTAAATAGTAGTGAAAGGGTATAAATATATTTAAAATCAGAAACAATATTAAAGACTACAAGAAAATTAAAATCACCAAAACTATTATGGGTACCAGGTCACAAAGAGGGTCACTAGAGGGTCGACAAATTGATTAAAAAGAAACATGTCTAAACCTTTATTCGCCATTTTAAAATCTTAAAAAAAAGATCTGTATATGTACAAAAAAATGAAGAAAAACCAGGAGTCCTCAATCTTATATCCCCCTACTCTTAAGAATGTTCAACTATGAACCTTTTTCGAAAAAATAAATCCCATTATCCAACTAGTACTCTAGATCTCTAAATTCAGTTCGAAGATTTTTTTCCAAATAGTAAGTTCAATAGTTATTAGTGCAATTACCAGAATTGCATTTAAATGAATGAATCGAAAAAATTCCAATAAGTTATCGAATGAATTAAAATACTTAGATAATGTAATAGGTAAACGTTTCGGGGGCGTAAAAGAGGATAAAAAAAAAACTCGTAAAAATTTGCGTGGTAAACAATTAATCAATGATCATTGATGAATCAACTGACCACAAAAAAAAGAATGTGTTCTAATTTTTTTACCGACACATTTATTGTGGGCGGTAAATTTATATTTGAGCAAAAATTTTCTCTGTTTCAAATTAACGACAAAGATTTGTTTGAAATTTCAAACGAATTCCATTTATTTTTGATCTACGAATTTCCGGTTTAGATTCAAGAGGTATTTCATGCTTGAGATTTATTCCTGGAAAATTGCAGTAGGTGTTTTGTTTTTTTATTAAATGTAAATCTTTAATAGCAAAGCATTGTTTTGATCTATTTTATCATTAATTAAAGATGCATTTGTGCAAATTGTAATATTCAAATTAAGAAGCCTATGAAAAAATAGTATGCTTTGACCAAAACAAAAAATGTTTTTAAGAGTTAATCATAGATGGAGCAGTAAAATTTTTTTCTCTAAAAACGTAAAAATCTGGCGATAAAACGTATTATTTTCCAGTAATACTTATCAATTTGCATTCTGTATGGTTCTAGAAAACTTTCATGATAAATACAGAGACATTCGTTTCCAAGAAATTGTTTTTATATTTAAATGACAATGAATCAATCTCTCGAGTCTTAACGTTAATTAACCAACGAGATGGATTTATAATTTTGATTTATGGCAGCAATAAATTAACTCGATATGGAATTCCGACGAGAACTGCCCTATGTAGGCCACTGGGCAGGAAATTCAACATATCGAAAATTTCAAATATGAATTCAATTATCGTATCCATTTACCTTGATTTATAGCCTATTTGTTTACCGATTGCCTTATGAAGCGATTTTTTTTTGGTTTACGGTTAAAAATAAATTGAAATTTCCATACGTTTTATGAAATTTCATGATACAAGACATAGTACGATAGTGAGTGAGTACTCCTATTCATATTTAATATTGACTTTTATAAGCTTTTAGATAGGAAACCTTCATTTTTCTCCATATGATTAAAGATCGGGTTTATTCCTAATATCTCTAATTCCACGATTTAACCACGAATTAATACGAAAGAAGCAAAAATTAATCGATAAATGCAAAAATATAAGACACCGGAAAGAAGATATTTCCATTCCCCCAAATTTTCCTTCTCTAATGGCGCCCAAGTTCCTAACAATTCCGGACGTCTTTCGTGCAAATTTTCCATAATAAATAAGTATCCACTGGCGAAAGTTACTATTTAGAATCGTTTCAAATTTACTATTCTTCAACCTATTAGCATTCTTCGACCGAATGAAATAGCCGGAGGCGAAAATCCGCGACGTTAAGTAAAGGTCGTCTAACATATCAGCAAAAATCGAAGGCAATGCATTAAGTTATCGTATCACATTTCAAATATTGTATCAGATTCTCAATTGGAATGATTGAAATTCATTTTTATTTTTGAAGTTAAATGATTGGAAAGAAGTGTTGTCGCCAATCATATTAGGCATATCTTCAAAAGATAGACTAATGGAATTTTGTTGATTGTCCAAAAAAAAAAAAATTATCTAAAACAAGGAATTTAGGCGCCAGCACTTATGGGTAAGAGGAACCATTAGCTTACCAGGACTGGATTTTATATTGTGGAAGTTTCTAAACAAGGCTTCATTTTTTTTTCCGTTTCCAAATATCGCCGCCCTAGAAAATTTCCCGCCCTGGGCACTAGCTCCCAAGGTTTATAAATTACTCAGGTTATATGACGTCATACGAAGAATTTTGAAATTTGAATCAATCTGAAGATATGTACGAATTTCTTCTGGATACGTCACATAGCGCATGAGGCCACCTGTGTATTTTATAAACCTTGGGTAACGACTGTCATTTGTCGTACATAAAACAAAAAAGGGTATAAAATTTATAATTCGAAAAAATGGTATTAAACTTTCGAACAATTGATTTGCTTCAGTTTCGATTTGAAAGACTAGAAGTTACTATTTTTATTATTGAGGACTAAAGAAGTTTTGAAAGCAACAATTATTTCTTTATGCAATTAAACAATTCCAGGAATTGTTGCATCTTATCCTGAAGGAAAAATGAGTCAATTAATGATCAATGATTGAGACTAGTGGTCGCGTGTGATCGAGGAGAAGATGCACATATCTATATGTTTACATGATTTAACATATATCATAATATTTGTAACATTGAATGGCACATTTTATATAATCACTACATTAACAAATTTCCTATGTATGTGCACATAAGAAGTCAACACATTTATACATAAAATATATATATATATATATATATATATATATGTAATAGGAATGAATGTTATAATACTATAGATATATAAAAGATATGATCGATGAGCCACATATCGACATTTTGTTGTTAACCAGCGCGCATTCAATTTTGAATGTGACGGCGGCTTCCAACAACAATGTGCACTACGCCAACAATATCGTCAATGAAAATTCACAAAATTTAAATTTTCGCGCGCCGTTTTCCATCAACAATCAGCTCTCTTCACTTGTTTTTTTTTTTGGCTTTTGCTTTTGCTCTCTTCCCATTCGTTTTCCGCGTTTGTTGTGTCAATGGTTTTATATCAATTGTTGCGGATTTTGTGCGGTTTTTGGTGCGAAAATCATTCAAAATTGAAAATTACGAGAACACTTTGCGAAAATCGTATTTTGTGATTGTCAAAAATAAGGTAAGAGATTTACTTAATTAATTATTTTTTTTTTGGTAACAATTCAAAGATTGCAGTAATCAGAGTAAGCAATCGAAATAATAGATAAAAAAGTTTTCCTTTCTACAATAATAATCTGCCGAAATTTCTGTTATCGTTCAAAGTCAAGAGGACTTTAGCAATTTATCGATACCTATTGAACTTATGAATCGATAATGATTTTGTGGGAATATTTTCACAAAAGATAACCAAATGACTAAAGCAAATTCTAATGACCAACATGATGAAACAAGTTACGATAACATTTGATAAACGTAAACAATTGAAAGTGATAAGCGATGCGATTGACATATGAAAATCGGCACTAATTTCATTTGAAAAACAAAAAAAAAAAAAACAATATATCGTAACATTTTTGATTTCAATCGCAATATTATGCAATTTTTCATCATTTCTTTTTGACACACACTCGTTAGTCATTTATTTACTTATTGTTTGAATTGTTGCTCCAATTTCTTAAAAAAATTGTTTACTTAGTAACTATTTTCATTTGTTTCTTCGTATAAAACAAAACAAAAGAATAGAATCACAAATAAGTAAAAAAAAAAAATGAAAAACTAGTATTATTATGGAAAATGAGCATTGTTGAATGTTGAAGAAAGTTATACTTCTTTAGATGTACTCTAAAAAACCACCCAGAGGATTAAATTAAGGGGGGGACACTGTATAATTAATTTTAAACATTGAGGATAATTAAATAAGTATCCAGAAGTGATGGCAAAAATCTTAGTACACTAGGCACTATAATTAGTTGAGCTACTCGATTCTAAAATAAATGAAACTGGGATCCAGGAAAAGTAATACACCCTAAGACTATAGAGTTAAGGCGCACTAAAAATCATCCTGAGGGACGTCATTTATTAAAAAAAAAATTTCAGACAGGATTCAAAAACAAGAGAACTATTAGTCCCCAATTTCTTAAAAAATTGGTTACTTAGTAACTAGTTTACTTTATTTCTTTGTACAAAGCAAAACAATGGAACAGAATCATAAATAAGAAAAAAAAATGAATAACTATTATAACATTATTATGAAAAATGAGCATCGTTGAATGTTGAAGGAAGTTGTATTTCTCTAGATGTACTCTGAAAAACCACCCAGAGGATTAAATTAAGGGGGGGACACTATATAATTAATTTCAAATATTGAGGATAATTTAATAAGTATCCAGAAGTGACGGCAAAGACCTTAGTACACTAGGCGCTATAATTAGTTGAGCTACTTGATCCTAAATTAAAAGAAATTGGGATCCAGGAACAGTAATAAGCCCTAAAACTATAGAGTTAAGGCGCGCACTAAATATCATCCTGAGGGACGCCATTTAATAAAAAAAAACAATTTCAGACAGGATTCAACAACCAGAGAACCATTAGTCCCCAATTTTTTAAAATACTTTTAACTTTGTAGCTATTTTAATTCGTTTCTTCGTACAAAAAAAAAAAAAAAAAAAAAAAACAAAAGAACAGAATAACTAATAAGAAAAAAAAGAGAAATTAACAGTTGAATAACTAACATTATTATGAAAAATGAGCATTGTTAAATATTGAAGGAAGTTATATTTCTTTAGATGCACTTTGAAAAACCACCCAAAGTATGAAATTAAGGGGATACACTGTATAATTAATTTCAAACATTGAGGATAATTAAATAAGTATCCAGAAGTGATGGCAAAGATCTTAGTACACTAGGCACTAGAATTAATTGAGCTACTCGATCCAAAAATAAATTAAACTGGAATCCAGGAAAAGTATTGCCTCTAAGACTGTAGAGTTAAGGCGCACTAAACATCATCCTGAGGGACGTCATTGAATAAAAAAAAAACAATTCCAGACAGGATTCAAAAAACCTAGAGAATATTATAACTCCATGTTTTTTCTGTTCCTTATATGGTAATCTAGGTTTTTATTATGGCCAAATTATCAAAATAAATTGAACCTCATGAAAATAATTTATTCGACTCCTATGGTACCTGAGGATATTAATGCCTTTTAAAAGTATTCCTAAATAGCCAAAACTAACAATCATTCGTTATATCTTATTGATTTGTCCTTTAAACCATCGATATAATAATAGGCAAACATATGGCAAAACAGTTGGCAAATATGTGTATGTATGTCAGTAAAGACAGAGAACAAAAAATGCATTTAAATCCAAACGGGTGAGTGAAATAAAAACATGTGAATAAAAACCAAATATAATAATTACTGCCGCAAATTTGATTTAACCGTTTCTCATTTGTTTCAAAAGTCATTGTAATTTCATTCTATTGACAATTTTTGCCATTTGTCAGCGTTGGCTGTGAGTATTAGGACGGGTAATTACTGGTATCTATTATTAAGTGGACAATATTTTTGTCTCTTTTCCTTCGGTCGTGGTTCGATTCCAAGCATCGTGATTAGGGGTTGTAATATCGGATCAAAAGTTCAGTACTGGTACTCGGTATTTTTGAGATCTTATTACCGGTAGTAGGAATTTAAGAAGAAAGAAATCACGGAAGTTTTCTTGTTTTAATTGCAGTTTCATTGGAGAGGGTAAATATTACAAAAGATTATTTATTTTTTGTGCAAACGTAGTTTTGTGCAAATTACCCAGCTATCAAAACAGAAACGTATACTATTTTGCTATGTTGGCAACCCCTGAATATGTGTGGCGGAGAGAATTTAAAGAAATTCAAGTAAATACCGAAAAAACCGGAATTTAAACTTGTAAATACCGGAATTCTAAACTGTAAAAATTGCCCAAAATATTGGTATTCGGTATCCTGGTATACCGGTATTGCGATCCTTAGTCGTGACCTATTCATATAGGATAAGCCTTCTCCATATTGCTCTATCCTCTAAAATTCTATTTTTTTCTGTAAGGTCTTTGATTTGAACTATGAATCTAAAAGATGTGCTTCTTGTTCTACTTAAACCACTGCGTTTTTGTTTCAATTTAAAAAAAAAGTGAAGTCGATGGATATCAGTTGCTGTGAAAAACATAGGCATTTTGTAGAAGTGGTAATTTTTGTATCATTGACAAAAGAATGCGGAGCTAGACCAGTAAAGTTTGAAGACGCTAGATTGGAGGACCTTTTGGATCAAGTTTCATGTCAAATTTGAAAAAAGCTTACGGAAACTTTGCCAGTGACTTAATAAGTGGTTTCAAACCATCTGCTCCAAAAGCTCCAAAGGTAAAAGTAGAAGAGGTTTTTGCATAGAATCGAAAGGTTACCATAATAACCATAACAAGAAGTAATTGCTGTGTATTTAAGGGTGGATCACCGTCAGAAAAAAAAAATCTAAATTTTTTTTCTCCATAAATGTCTTCTTATAACATTCAAGAATAACGTGTTAAAAGGATTTGTCGATATTCGAAATATTTCGAGTTATAGACCTATATATACATATATACATAAAAATTGAATAAATTGATAATAACATAAAAAAATATCTTAAAAAACTTTAAATGCATTTTTCTCGAAATCAACTTTTTAAAACTGGGAGACAAGATTTCTCAGAAACTATCCGACGGATTGACTTGAAACTGGAGAGTGTTATAGTTCAACACGTCTTCTTGGTACTGAACCTCTGAAATTGGCCAATCCTCCCCCCCTCAAAGTGGGAGAGGGGGAAAGGTCCAAAAAAAGGTAGTTTTTCTTAACTTTTTTTTCAAAGTCGCGCCATTTTGTGAATTTTCAATTTTTTTCGGATTTTCGAGGTTCAATACCAAGAAGATGCATTACCAAAACCTACATTCTTTGGAAAATCATGATCCGACTTCCGGTTTCCGAGAAAACTTGTCTCCCGTTTGCCTCCTCATTTTTGAGGACGCTTTTTCAAAGCGCTGTAAAAGGGAGAAGGGGGGGGGGATATATCGGGGCAAATACAAAAAAAAAAGTAGTTCAAAACTTCAACTTTTACATGCCGAAGACTGTTTTTTAATATCTCTAAAAAAATGGCAGCAGTTTTAAAAAAGTCATTTTTTTTACGTTCTGACGGTGATCCACCCTTAATGGAACCAGATTGGAGTAATCCATTATGAATTACTTCTAATAGAACCATTACGAAAGAACGTTACCAGCAAATACTTATTAGTATAACTAAGCTGAAAATTAATTCAATATTCCAAAAAGTATGACAACGCCATCTTTCAGAACGATTTTCAACTACAATGTTAAGCAAGCTTTGGAAGCACCTGGCCATGGCTTATGGACCGAAATACGTAATGATAGGATGAAATAATATCCGGTGAATATGGGGGGGAAGATATCCTCACGGGTTGTTAACTCTCCAAGATGAGACTAGGATAGCCAAATTGGGTAGGATAATTGTGGAATAGCTCTATAGCTATTAGCTAATAGCTCTACCCAATTTGGCTATTCTAGTCTCATCTTGGAGAGTTAACAATCCGTGAGGATATCATCCCCACCGCCCATATTCACCGGATATTGTTTCATCTCATCATTACGTATTTCGGTCCATAAGCCATGGCTTGGTTGATCAGCACTTCAAATCATATGGCGATGCCAAAAATTGAATTGATTAAAAACTTATTGGTACACCTAATACTATTTCAAATGTTGACATCCCCTCAAAAATTCCACCCCTTCATCTAAAAGTAACAAATCTCAATCTAAATTCAACTTTAGCATACCACTTCATTTTATCTTTCTTTGCTTTTTTTTTTTTGATTAATTTTTATATGGGTTTTTTTATTTGGTTAGACAAATGTATTTTGCATAATCGTTTCGCGGAATGATTTCATTTAAAGTTACATCATTTCGACAAAATTTAGCAAAACACGCATTTTGTTTTTTAAGTGCATATTTTTTTTCTCTAAAAAACCGTTAAACGTCTCATGTGGTTAGGTTGCGGTTAATAAATCTAATTTTAGACTAAACTAGAGCTCCAATTACAACTTGATTAAGTGACTATTACCTATCTATTCCATATAAAATAACGACAGACGACATACGTTGTTCATGAAAAAAGACAACGAAATAAAATTATTATTAATATGTCTATTGGACCTCTAATGACCGTTAGCTAAACCAATGTTGTCATTCTTTTGAATAAAACACGTACAAAAGGTAACAAAAAATCATAAAAATATTTACTTAAGCAATAAACATTACATCTAGAAATTGGTAATATTTGGATTTGGTTTATTTTTTTAATTTTCCATTTTAACCATATGAATCAATTGTAATTTTTTGTTCAAATTTATCTAACTATTGAAGGTAAAAAAGAGAAAAAAATCTATTGCAATTTGACAAATATTTTTTTATATATGTTTTGATTGATGTTAAAATAAAAATAATGAAAAAGTCCTTTTAATATTCATATGTGAGAAAATTTCTGTCGATTATCCTACAAAAGTAATGAGAGCAAGGATAAATAGCAAATTAATTGGTAGTTCTAATTTATCTTAAGGACACTGACCAATATATAGAGGTGGTACTTAGGAATTTGAAGTTTCAATCATCATAGTTATGAAGGCTTTTTGAAAAGTTTAGTTTATTCTAAATCTTACAATTGTAAGCTTTTGGTGTTTTAGAAGTATTTAAAAATATCGTTTTTCTATTATACTTAGTAGCATAATAAATAGAAAGAGTTCTAATTTGGAAAATTATTTTTCATATTGAACTCGACTCAATTGAAAAGAAAATCATACAAAAAAAAAACTTGGAGTGAAGTTTTGTTTTAACTTAAGAATCGACTAAACCGATTTTCATGCAACTTATTGTTCTACTTACTATAAGCTATATTAGACTGATTAAAAAAAAAATGATGATTTTTTTTTCTTAATTCTATCGAAAATATTGTTGGGAATGGCAAAAAAAAATCCCGTGAAAGTTTAAGCTCTTAATATTAATATTAAGGGGTGCCGCATCGCAAATTTCGATTTTCCATTTAAATAATATAGGAACAATATTCTCTTGCACTTTGGAATTTTATAGCTCACGTTGGTGACAATATTTCGGAATGACCAAGGTATATTCTTGTAGAAAATTGAACGATCTACAAAAAAGGTCTCGCACAAGTTTTTGATATATTTATTCTTTCAAAAGTTATTCGAGGTCAAAGTTAAACTAAAGAGAAATTTAAATATTTTTTCAATATTTTGACGCAACCATCAATTTTATGAGAAAATTTTATAGGACATTTTTTGTAGAGCACTTTTTTTTCTATAACTTATCTCTATAAAAGTTTTTGATATTTTTCACAGGTTCTAAGTTATTTGTATTAAACTGAAAATTCCCTTAATTATTATATTTTTAACATAAATAACTTAGGACCTGTGAAAAATATCAAAAACATTTATAAAGTTAAGTTATAGAAAAAAAGTGCTCTACAAAAAATGTCCTATAAAATTTTCTCATAAAATTGATGGTTGCGTCAAAAAATTGAAAAAATATTAAAATTTCTCTTTGGTTCAACTTTGACCTCGAATAACTTTTGAAGGAATAAATATTTCAAAAACTTGTTCGAGACCTTTTTTGTAGATCGTTCAATTTTCTACAAGAATATACCTTGGTCATTCCGAAATATTGTCACCAACGTGAGCTATAAAATTCCAAAGTGCAAGAGAATATTGTTTCCATGTTATTTAAATGGAAAATCGAAATTTGCGATGCGGCACCTCTTAATATTAATATTAAGAGCTTAAACTTTCACAGAATTTTTTTTTGTCATTCCCAACAATATTTTCGATATAATTAAGACAAAAAAAAATCATGATTTTTTTTAAACCAGTCTATTGTTTACAAAAGGGGAAATTATTAGAATTTATAACTTATCTTGTAATTGGGGAACTATTTTATGTTAAAAATATAATAATTCAGGGAATTTTCAGTTTAATGCAAAGAACTTAGGACCTGTGAAAAATATCACAAACTTGTATTGAGCTAAGTTATAGGAAAAAAAGTGTTCTACAAAAAATGTCCTATAAAATTTTCTCATATAATTGATGGTTGTGTCAAAAAATTGAAAAAATATTAAAATTTCTCTTTAGTTTAACTTTGACCTCGAATAACTTTTGAAAGAATAAATATATCAAAAACTTGTCCGAGACCTTTTTGTAGATCGTTCAATTTTCTACAAGAATATACCTTGGTCATTCCGAAATATTGTCACCAACGTGAGCTATAAAATTCCAAAGTGCAAGAGAATATTGTTCCCATGTTATTTAAATGGAAAATCGAAATTTACGATGCGGCACCTCTTAATATTAATATCAAGAGCTTAAACTTTCACAGAATTTTTTTTTGTCATTCCCAACAATATTTTCGATATAATTAAGACAAAAAAAAATCATCATGGAGCACCTCCTCCCCCTAAATCCGCTTTCGCTAGGTGCCAACCTTAGTGACGCCACTGCACATTCTCACGTTTTTGTAATTCATTGATACCATTGATACCCTAAACGCCACTATGATAGTTCCAACTTTTGAAAGTGGTACATTTGGAATTCCATCGTTAAAAACAAAAAAATATCACAACTATTGAATTTGTGGCCACCCAGCCTATTGAAATCTCCTGGTATCAGTTCCCAAGTACTGCCTATATCTTTGATTTTCCAATACTAATTCATATTACCGACATAAAAATTGATTTCTATCATATTTAATTCAAAAATAATTTTCATTTCAAGTAAAATACTTAATGACTGAATCAAATGTCAGGGTCATAATTTCTATAATAAGTTTATGTTAATAAAAGCAATTGAGATTTTTTGAATGATATGTATAATATATAAATTCAAACGAGAAAAGTCTAACACTTAATTTGTTCTAGTTTTTCACCTTCTCGGAAAAATATCTTCATAATAAAAAAAAAAAAAAACTCCTATAGTTAGAACTATGTATTTATATTGCAGCAATATTGATAATTATCGAAAATATCTGGCAAAGATATATATTTTTCCAATGTGAAATATTTATTAGACAAATTGAAAGGTATAATTTAAGGTATACCTATAGCGCCGTCGTAATTATTGGCGCAATTAGATCGCCGGGCAAGTGATAATTAAATGTGAAATTAGAATTTGATATGGAATTATAAAGTGGAATTTTAAATACTTGGAAATGAAAACCAGAAATCAATTAGATATACATTGCAACTTACAATTGAAAGCTTTTGATGCATGCAATCGTTGCGCCATTATGCCATTTTTCAAATTGAGATTTTCTTCGATAATCATCGCTCCCGAAGTGGGAAAACTTCACTTATTTATTAAAAACACTTTAAATTTTCATTTAAACACAAGAAAACTATTTGAAAACTTTGGAAAATCACTTTTTTCAATCACTTTTGCCCACAACTTTTAACAATCAATTACAAACTTTTTCGCATCGCGAGAAACTAAACATTTGGTTATTTACCAACTTAACTCAATGATCAACGTAGCTAATTTTTAGGGACTTTTTACGTTGTCATGAAAAAAAATTGACTAACAATATTTTTTAAATTTGAAATTTGAATTTCTAATAAATTATCATCAATCATGTTTATTAAAGTAGATTAAATGATTAAACTAATTATATTTTAATTATTTTCTCTGTCATTAATTGATTTAGCATAAAAAAATATATGAAAGATTCTGTATAAATTTAATTTTTAGCGTAAAACTATTAATAGTGTTTTAATTTAAATAAAAATTTATAGAAAAAGTGCAAACATTTTTCCAGTACGGAATAAATAATGATAAAATTGAAGATTATAAATAATATGTTTATATTTAATACTTCAGTAATTTATCGGTTGAATTCTTCAAAATAATTATTCTTGTTTTGAATTGCTTTAACTATTTAGAAGCACTTTGGAATTGTTTTCATATACTGTTCTAGAATTTATAAGACATCTTTAAGGAATAGTATTTTCATTTATCGATAGATAGACCATATCCTTACGATAGCAATTTATTATGCAAACATTTATCTGTTTGATAAATTTTACACATATCAAATACGCATACTTTTTAACCTCCAGATTAAATTTTATCTAATAAATAACTGCCACTATCTACTTGTGAAAATACTGGTCCTAGTCACTAAAATTTTACCAAAAGTGTTACACAGAAATGATTAAACCATCTGGAATGATTTAAGTGCATAAAAATTTTAAAGGCACTTAAATATGCTTGGTAAAATTTGTCTTTTGTATGCAATCATACGACCGTTGCATTGTATGACCCGAAGGGCAATTTAGAATGTGTTTCCAATAAATTTCCCTCGATTCTTTTACAATTAAAATTCGCTAATCCAGGCAAGCAGGTCAACGATGAGCGTTAAGCAATATCCACGTCATAATTTCAGATTATCTAGAATTTCAGCTCGACCTTCGGTCGCATTGAATTTATCATAGCAATATTTCTTTATATAATATTATTATAAATCAACTCGTTTTTCATCCTAATAACACAGAGCAACCGTAGCGCCAGCCATTAGCCTCCAGGCCTCCACAATGACGTCACCTCCACCTCACCAACTAATTGGTAATTGCTACAACAAGAAAATATGTTAAAAATTAAATCATTACAAACACTGATTAGATCTACGGTTTTTTTTTTCGACCACAGTCATAAATCCCTTGGCCATTTTTTTTCTCTCTCATTACATAATAGAAATTAGAAACTAATTACGTTTGAAAATTACCAATCTATAATTAGATTGGGAATGGTACACGGCGCCGATTTACAATACCAATTTCTTATATATATATTTAATTAAAAATAGCCAAGTGATTATTTTGTCGGAGGAAAAGTTGCAAATTTACAACCCTAGAGCGGTGATTGTTTAACGTGTGGCGCCAAAAAATTTTTGAATCAGACCAAGAGCATTGGCCCCCCATATTTTGAGAATAATACACCGAAATCATTCACCTCTGAACAAAAACGCTGCAGGGTGGTAAACATGCCAAAATGATATTATTTTTTTCTTTTTTGGAATAAATTAACGATTTTTTCAGGAAGCAAATCTAAATATAGAAATCCTGACAAATTTAGACTTTAATTTATCGTACAATTTAAAAGAAAATATTTTCTTTTCCAAATAGAGTGGACCGATTTGTTTTATAATTGTATATGATGCATAGGTAATCAGGAGCTTAATATACTCTATTGATGTTTTAAGTTAATTTATGATCACTATTATATATTTATTATTGATTCCGATCCTTTAATTTATCTTTAATTTGCTGTAGCTCCGAAGGTTTTTTAGGATTTTTAACAAAAATTTATTAGAAACTAATTCTTTATACGCTTGAAAAAATAGTAATAAACTGTGATAGTAATAAACGTTGCGTAAAAATGTATAACTTCTTTGAAAATAAAAGATTCTCATCAATCCTCAGAAGTATAACAAATTGAATAAAAAAATTATAATCACCATATTATTTTTTTATTGTTATTAATCGTCGCCTTATAACTAAGGTCTTTAATGACTTTAGGGTTAATAAAAAACTGTAAATCGAGAAATAATGAAAATTTGCTCAATTCCAGGATCAAATCCAACACTATATTATTACTGTACTTCATAAATTTTAGATTTCTTGTAAATTCTATAATAGTTTAGATTATTTTCCAAAATTAATTAACGGTAAATCATTGGAAAAATCATTTGCTCTCTACAAAATCTATTTTCCTAATTAAATTATATTCTTTTAGTCAGTGGTGGACTAAGACTAAAGCGGGCCTTAGGCAACCTTGTAGTTCCGGGTCTATCACTTTTGTTGACTTTATCAAACAACGATAAGTTTCAGCAATAATTGTGAATATTACATTTTTCTGTTAGGTAAAAATAAAAATTAACTATAAATACAAATTAAAACCCTAATTTTCGGGCCCTAGCTTGCCTAGACTTTAGTCCACCCCTGCTTATAGTCTAAAAAATAATAACTTTTAAAACTAAACAACAATACTATAAAGAATGCCCGTAAAAAGGAATAGCATTTATCGTTAAAATGCTTAAAATACAAGAATTACAATATACTTAATACTAATAATTTCTAGTCTCATTTTTCGGTGAAAATAGTTCCCCAATTACAAGATAAATTATAAATTCTAATAATTTTTCCTGTAATTTAAATTTTAAGAAACTATTTTTTACGACAGTATAGATTGTTTATTAGACTGATTCAAAAAAAATGATGATTTTTTTTTCTTAATTATATCGAAAATATTGTTGGGAATGACAAAAAAAATCCTGTGAAAGTTTAAGCTCTTAATATTAAGAGGTGCCCCATCGCAAATTTCGATTTTCCATTTAAATAACATGGGAACAATATTCTCTTGCACTTTGGAATTTTATAGCTCACGTTGGTGACAATATTTCGGAATGACCAAGGTATATTCTTTTAGAAAATTAAACGATCTACAAAAAAGGTCTGTTACAAGTTTTTGATATATTTATTCCTTCAAAAGTTATTCGAGGTCAAAGTTGAACTAAAGTGAAATATTAATATTTTTTCAAAATTTTGACGCAACCATCAATTTTATGAGAAAATTTTATAGGACATTTTTTGTAGAGCACTTTTTTTCTATGACTTATCTTTATAAAAGTTTTTGTATTTTTCACAAGTCCTATTATTATAATTATTAAGTCTATTGTCACCCATACATTTTAATGACAAAAGCTATTTGTCTTTACAGAATTCTTCACTTAAAATTAACAATTAAACAATTAATTTAAAAATACATTGCTACGCTTTTAAAGCTCCCAATTATCACAACATAACAATTTTTCTAATAAATTACTATAAAAAGTTTAAAATTTTCTGGATTTCTATATTTAATAATATGATTTAAGTGCGTTTTTTCCTCTATGGCTTTTCGGACCAATGTTCAGCAGGCCATTCACGCTACGACTAGAAGTCCAACTAGTTGGATCTTCTAGTTGCCTTCTAAATTCGACTAGTCCGACTAGACATCCAACTTCCAACAACACCATCCACGGTCCAACTTTAGATCCAACTTCGAAAGTCGGACCAACAAGTTGGAGCGTGAATGGCCTGCTTTAGCAGTGGAAAATATCAAAATATAATAATTTATAACTTAATTACATCAATAATGAACTGATAATGGAACACCTATAATTTATACCTATTTAAATGCAAATTTAACACACTTAGTCCTATTTGTTCGTTTTAGAAAAAAATCGATTTGTTATCAAACGAAATGCTCGAAAGTTATGCATTAATTTCCAATTTTTTTTCGTATCCCCAGCCCATTATCGATTAATCGATCGATTTCTCTTCATTATTTTCTCACGACGCCCTAGAGATAGGATATTCGTGTTGTAGACCATATTTGAATGATATACACTAAGATCTCATTAGTGCAATGGGAAGGTCTTTTAAATCCTAAAAAAAAATAAGATTTCAATATAAATTTTTCATTAAATAGGAATTTATACCTCATTTTTATACCAGCTTTGTTTTTAATTATAATTTTATATTTCAACTCTTCAACGTTGTCGTATTCGTTTGGTTTTTTATGCAAAAACCATGATTTTATTTAAATATATGTATTTCGACGATAAAATCTGCAACATAAATAATATTAACGCATTAATATAGAAAAAAAGCGACGTAAATATAATGAAGTTGAATTTATTACCTTGCTTGTTAAAAATTCAATTTCCAAGAACCAGATTGAAGAAAGATGATTTTCTCTTTCAGATATCGATATGTGCGTGTTTAGTCAGTCGTTCATATGTTTAATTTTAGCGGTAAGTATCACGCGGCTATTGCACACGTCGCATGCGTTTCCTGCGCCCGTGCAGCGCCGCGCCGTCGCCTCCGACGCACTCAGCTCCATCCAGAAATTGATCAAGCAGCGCCACTATTGCGGTAGCGATTTACCGAAAGCTGTTAGCGAAGTGTGCCACGGGAAGTACAATGGATTTCCGTTTTACGACAACGAAAGATATATCACGGGACAGAACCAGGAACAGTACCATCGGCCGCACTTGCGCCGCATGCGGCGCGCCATCACCGAGGAGTGCTGCTATCGGCCGTGCGGCGAAGACACTCTGCTGCTCTACTGTGACTTCGATGACGAGCAGTACTATCGAGAAAAACAACGAATGTAAGTGAAATATTTACTAATCTATATCTATACTAATATATAAAATTCTTACGTCTGTCTGTACATTTCGATTTTGACCCAATTTTAGGGTAAATATTTGTTTCAAGAGGCCCTTATTCCAAATTTAACATTTTTACAATTTTTGTCTGTCTGTGTGTCCCGAAATAACTAAAGAACGGAACAACCGAATTTAATGAAATTTGGTACTAAGATACAACACAATTTCCCACATACTATAGGCTACTTATCATTCCAAAAAAATAATAAGGGATGGTATTCCCTACGGAAGAAACAAAAAAAATTTACTTTAAACAGACGAGTTATATATCATTGGAAAGGTAATGAAAAGTTAGTAAATAATCTGTAAAAATATTTTTAGTTGAACTGATAAAAAGCACAGAAAATTTAATTTAAAGCCCAAAAAATTGCCTCTTAGAAATATAAACCTTTATATATATATATATCTATATTAATATATAAAATTCTTACGTCTGTCTGTACATTTCGATTTTGAACCAAATTTTAGGGTAAATATTTGTTTTAAGAGGCCCTTATTCCAAATATAACATTTTTACAATTTTTGTCTGTCTGTCTGTGTGTCCCGAAATAACTAAAGAATGGAACAACCGAATTTAATGAAATTTGGTATTAAGATACAACACAATTTCCCACATACTATAGGCTACTTATCATTCCAAAAAAATAATAAGGGATGGTATTCCCTAGGGAAGAAACAAAAAAATTTTACTTTAAACAGACGAGTTATATATCATTGGAAAGGTAATGAAAAGTTAGTAAATAATCTGTAAAAATATTTTTAGTTGAACTGATAAAAAGCACAGAAAATTTAATTTAAAGCCCAAAAAATTGCCTCTTAGAAATATAAACCTTTATATATATATATATATCTATACTAATATATAAAATTCTTAAGTCTGTCTGTACATTTCGATTTGAAACCCAATTTTAGGGTAAATATTTGTTTCAAGAGGCCCTTACTCCAAATTTAACATTTTTAAAAAAATTATCTGTCTGTCTGTCTGTGTGTCTCGATTTAACTAAAGAACAGAACAACCGAATTTAATGACATTTGGTATTAAGATACAACATAATTTCCCACAGACTATGGGCTACTTATCATTCCAAAAAAATAATAAGGGAAGGTATTCCCTAGGGGTGAAAACAGAAATTTTTACACTAGACAGGTGAGTTATATATCATTGGAAAGGTAATTTAAAGTAAGAAAATAATTTGTAAAAATATTTTTTGTCGAACTGATAAGAAGCACAGTAAATTCAATTTAAATTTTGAAAAATTGCCTCTTTGAAATATAAATCTTTATATATATAAAACACATAGTTGATGTTAATGCGTAATGGCTTACGTATCTGCCATTCTGATACTCCTAATTATAAAGACGTGAATTCGAATCTTACAGTCAACTTTTTTTTGCTCAATAAGGAAATATTAAAGAAAAAAAGTAATAGTAGTAGTAATAATAACAATAGTAGTAATAAAATTAAAAGTAAATACGTTTATAAAACCGTACAAAAAATCCTATATTTATTTACTTCCTCTGACTGATGAAATTTTACTTTTAATATTATAAGAAGTAGACATCTGAAAATATTTCCATCTGAAAATTCCTACCCTAAAAGAGTAAAAGGGATGACTAAGTTTGTATGGGAAAATGTAGAGATAATCAACAATCGAAATTTTGAATTTGGTAAACTAATTGACCATTACATACAAATATTTTATTCTAAGCGACAGTTTATTAAATGTGTCTTTTTAAAGTTTACAAAAAGTGTGTTTAAGTATGGTTTTCGTAAAAGAAATAAGAAAAATAATAATTTTCATGTACCACTACAAATAGCAAATCTAAAAAGAAAGTATAATCTACACCTACGTTACGCAGACGAAGTCGCGGGGATCAGCTAGTATAACATAAGGAAAAAGTAATTTCAGATCATATTCTTTGAAGAACCATCAAATTTGGCAACGTTGAATTAGCGAATTTTTTGTTAATTCAGTTCTAGTACGATATAATTGTCTCTTTTATGGCTAAATTTTCGCTATGAACCGATTTAAATTAAAAACCAATGTGTAAAATGCAACGTTGCCAGTTATTGACTGACCTAAAAGGAACATGGGCCGCAATTTCTAATAGAAAGTAACTATGATCTTAGCGTCCAATTTTTTGATTGTTGCATTATTTTACAACACCTGTTGCAACCCTGTTACAATCTTTGAAACATGAAAGTTAAAGAATGGAATGTCAGAACAGGAAACAAACTCCTAAAGTCTTTCCCAAAGTCAACATTATAATATTTTTTCAGTCTTTTAAGAAATATCCTGTATCACCTTAAAACACCCTCTAGGAAAATCTCTAGGAAATATTTAATTTTTCTAGAAAGATATTATAACAACCGCATTATATAAATGGAATTAAACGTACAAGAAATTCTCGAAAGTGTATAAAATCTTTATGCAAATCTCCGACAGAAATTAGCATAATAATAAATCCACTTCTAAGAAAATGCAATATTATGAAGTTTTATAAAATGGATGAAAAATTTCCCTTATATTATTAATAGTCCACTATTGCACTTTGAAATCTTATAGCTCACGTTGGTGACAATATTTCGGAATGATCAAGGTATATTCTTATAGAAAATTGAACGATCTACAAAAAAGGTCTTCTACAATTTTTTGAAAAATTAATTCCTTCAAAAGTTATTCGAGGTCAAAGTTGAAATAAAGAGAAATTTTAATATTTTTTCAATTTTTTGACGCAACCATCAATTTTATGAGCAAATTTTATAGGACATTTTTTGTGGAGCATTTTTTTTTATCACATATCTCTATAAAAGCTTTTGATATTTTTCACAGGTTCTAAGTAATAAAAAAAAAAAATTATGTTAAAAATATAACAGTTCAGGGAATTTTCAGTTTAATGGAAATAACTTAGGACCTGTGAAAAATATCAAAAACTTTTATGGAGGTAAGTTATAGAAAAAAAAGTGCTCTACAAAAAATGTCCTATAAAATTTTCTCATAAAATTGATGGTTGCGTCAAAAAATTGAAAAAATATTAAAATTTCTCTATAGTTCAACTTTGACCTCTAATAACTTTTGAAGGAATAAATATATCAACAACTTGTTCGAGACCTATTTTGTAGATCGTTCAATTTTCTACAAAAATATACCTTGGTCATTCTGAAATATTGTCACCAACGTGAGTTATAAAATTTCAAAGTGCAAGAGAATATTGTTCCCATGTTATTTAAATGGAAAATCGAAATTTGCGATGCGGCACCTCTTAATATTAATATTAAGAGCTTAAACTTTCACACGATTTTTTTTTGTCATTCCCAAAAATATTTTCGATATAATTAAGAAAAAAAAAATCATCATTTTTTTTCAATCAGTCTAATATATAGAACATTTTTAAACATAAAAATAGAAAAAAATTTCCAAAAAATTAACGGAAATCTCTGATTAAAAAGTTTTTTTTTGGAAATAAGATCCAGAATCGTATCCCTGAAGATAGGTGAGTCACACTTACGGAAACAAATAAGTTTCCATAGAAATCTAAATTTCAACAGAAAAAAAAACAGTACCACAACTCTTCTTAACATTCTCTGCTAAAAAATTCCCATAATATCATAACTTTGGGAGATGAAATTTCACCTATTGAGAACCACTGATCTAGAGCTCTACCGATATCAATGATTTTTCTAAAATTATGGCAATTTAGTTATTTTGAATTCTTGTAATTTTCTACAAATAACTGGAAAAGATAGTCAGAGCCGAAAAAATTTCCTCTCAATCCCAATCTCATAAAGGACCTAGGACGATAAGTATAGTAAATCGGCTCCAGAAGGATATCCGGTCCATAATTTCAGGGTAGGTTGGTACTATTAAAATACATTGATTCTGCAGATTTCAGATCACTAAGTATAATTTCAAAAATCGAAAACGAAAAGATCCAAATGTCTTTTAAAAGTTTCAGCCTTTGTTATAATAGTGTGATGAATTTCACTGACTGGAAAAATGGTTAAGATGGACCTCATGCGGCCCTGCGGGCCGCAAGTTGGCCATTACTGGTTTAAACAGAAAATTTACCTTTAGAAAACATTATTACATATTCAAATAGGTACAGTTTTATGCTTTATGATTATTCTCATCGATAAAATTTAAAAATAAATAAATAAAATATATTCAGGAAGTTCCAATCATTACCTATAATTGGATAAAAGTAATTAATTCTAGGCTGTCAACAGATTTTTCAATTTGCAAAAGCAAAGTTAAAGAAGTTTATTGCAGGGATTACCGAGTGGTTATTTTACAAAATAACTATTCATTATTGGTATAAAATAATAACATATATTATTTTAATTATTTACAACGGCTTTAAATGCTTTGAAATAATTATATACATATATATAGGTAAATCATTTAAAGTTGGCAAAAAAATAATGGGAAAAATCGTTACAAGTCAAATTTTTCCATAGGAAAAGTTTCAATTTTTTTTTGCCATGTCAAGAAAACAAATTTGTTTTTATTTGTTCCCAAGTTAATTTATTCTTTTTTTTTTTTTTTAATTTATCATCAAATTTTCCTTTTCACCAGAATAATTTCTCATTATAATTTGTGTTAATTTGAATATTGAATTTATTTTTAGACGCAATGAGAGTAGAACATTTTTTTTTCAAGAAGAAAAGAAAAGAAGAAAAAAAAACTTTTGTTTTAAAAAAAGAAAAACGGGAGCCTACATTTAAGAAAACATTTTTCAAAGTGAAATACGATAAGTGGGATAAAGTGTCATAGTAAACCACGAATTGAGCCCTGCGGCCGATTTCTTTTATCCACGCGGGCGTCGTGTGGGTGGCTGGATAAATATGGCGTCCGAGTTATAATATTGTAAACTTTCTTATTTAATTTGTGCACCGGGAAAATAGAGGAATTTACTTGGGGTTTTCTATCTTGGTATGCAGTTGATCAAGGGTGCAGGGGAGTTGGGATGAATTGTCGTTATAAGGTGATGAAAATGGTTTGATACAAAAAAAAAAATCTTCAACAATGTAGCGAAAGAATTTTTTTATCTTAATAATGAAAGTGAGCTTTGCTTAATCTATTAAAGAATTTCTCAAAAAAAGTTTTTTTTTGAAGGCCTGATGAAGGTCAAATAAAGGACCAAAACGTCGCTAAATTAATAATTAGTAAATGGATCTACATCCTTTCATGTCCACTATCCTACTAAAAATAAATAAAATTATATAAAACATGGACACAACCAATTTATCGATAAATTTCTCAAAAATATTTCTAAAATTTATTTATTTTTAAACCAGAATTAGGCTCAACATCCGAAGCCAATAATTTTCGTATTCTGGTTCCGGTGAATTCTGACTTCACAATGAAATATTGAAGTTTTCGGGAAGTTTAAGGGCGATTTTTCACCCTTAAGACTAGAGATAGATTAAATAGATTAAGGTAACATATAATATTATATTGCCCATTCTTTATCATATGGTATATAGTTGGTATTATTACTTGATTGAGCTTAAGACCATACAGAATTACTTAAACTTTCCGATTATTAGAGTTGCTTTTTACCACCATGTAAATATATTTTTATAAAATACTTCTTAAGTAATAATATATGATACCGTAACATTGTAAATATCGATGTAAATATCGTAAATATCGATATATGTAAATATCGATGTTTATGAACGATATATCGATGTTTTAAACTAAAATTTGACTTTTCGAATTTTTATAAATCTTAGTGGCAAAAAACCATTGTAATTATAAATTAAATTATAATTAACTTAAAACAATTTACTGCACCAAAGATTACATTTGAACTATCAATCAAAACCTATACAAAGAACATGAAAATACTTAGTGATATATATATAAAACCATTTACATAATATCAAATGATACAAATTCCCAGAAACGCTTTCAAATATCTCAGATAAAATATTTTTTTCCATATAGGACAGAGAAAAAAACCGAAAATCTTTCAAATGCAATCGAATTTTATTAATACAAATGCATTGAGATATAATTGCATTTTCCATGATTAAAGACTAAACTGACGTTGAATTGTGATAATTTTTTCCGCATGAAATCAATTCCTAGAAAAAAATTATTAGTACATATCAACATATCAACAAATTTAATATTTACGATAGACTTGGCGTTTGTTATCAATTTATAGCTCTACAATAATAATAGTTCTAAAGAATTTTCTGCCCAGCCGCAATGTGTGCCATTTGAAACATATAAGTTATAACTACTGTTAAGTAGATGATAAAATTCAGATCTCAGAATCTTCAGATCATATTTTTTTTTTTTTTAAATTTTTTTTTATTGAATTTATAAATTTATTTTTATAAATACCAATTTCACCTTAAACAAAATTTTCCCTGACTTTCCATGATTTTCTTATTTTCAAGGGTTTATAGACAAGTGTCCGTTAGTATTACATATTTACAAATTTTTAAAATTGCAGAAAATAATTCTCCCATACTGTAAACGAGTTCTAATGGGTTTTTAAACATTTAAAATGTCTTTTTTTAACAATGAAATGAAGATCTCCCAAATTTACAGTGACTTAATGAGCCATAAAGATAGCATTGGTTGTGTACAATATGAACACTCTATACTACATCTCTGTGGTGAAAAATCGAAAAATATCATTTTGAACAATTGAACTGAGAATTTTGAAAAAAAATAAAAATTTACGAACAATCAAAAGCGCTGAAGTGAAAAATTTCATTAAAAAAAAAACATTTTCCCTGACTTTCCATGATTTTCTCATTTTTCAAGGTTTATAGACAAGCGTCCGTTAGTATTAGACATTTTGAAATTTTCAAAACTGCAGAAAATAATTCCCCCATATTGTAAACGACTTCTTATGATTTTTTAAACATTTAAAATGTCTTTTTTTAACAGGGAAATTAAAATTCCCAAATTTACTGTGACTTAATGAGCCATGAAGAAAGTATTGATTTTGTGCAACATGAGCACTCTATATTACATCTCTGTGGTGAAAAATCGAAAAACATCATTTTAAACAAGTGAACTGAGAAATTTGAAAAAAATAAAAATTTACGAATAATCAAAAGCGCTGAAGGGACCAATTTCACTCAAAAAAAAACATTTTCCCTGACTTTCCATGATTTTCTCATTTTCCAGGGATTGTAGACAAGTATACGTTCGTCTTACACATTTGAAGAGTTTCAAAACTGTAGAAAATAATTCCCCCATATGTCTTTACTATCATTACCATATAAAATCATAATCTAAGTGGCACTATTTCTATTTAAATTTATTTAATTATATCTATTTAAAATTTCTATTGAAATAAACATTTATTCTATCAATGGAATCGCAATTTATGCTCTATCCCCGTCATTACATCAAACTTTTCATGTGATTAGCAAATTTTTAAGCCAAATTTGCCGCCCCAAAAATTTTTGCCACCCTAGGCTTCAGCCTGTTGGTAAATCCTCCATTGATTATAGCTATGAATAAATTATTCGTTTGTCATATATAAACAACAAAATTTTTTGTAAAAAATAAAAAAATCGGTTAAATTGGGAAGTTTAAAAAATAAAAATCTACAAACAATCGAAAGCGGCAAAATACAAGTGTGACTAATTACACGCAGAAAAACATTTTCCCTGACTTTCCATGCTTGTCCTGTTTTTCAGGGCTTATAAACATTTACAAAGTTTCAAAACTACAGAAAATAATTCCCCCATATATGTCTTTCACTTTCATTACCATAAAAAATCAGAATCTAAGTGGCACTATTTCTCTTTTAAATAAAGAGACATCAACGTCAGTCTCTTAAATCAATTAAGTGGAAACAAGAAAGTTTTTCAATACTCAAAAATAAAAACCTATGTAATTAATTTTCCCAGAAACGATTTTCAAATATGACGATTCTTTTTTGTTATTAGGTAAGTGTTTGTTTTGTTTTTTTAAGTTCATTCATTTCTTCTTTTTTTTTTTTGATGAAATCTTTATATATTTAATATTAAGTATGGTGTCTATAAATAGATACGTAAATAAGTGTTAAATAGTAGGAATTTGTATATCTCTTATATATATATATATATATATATATATATATATATTTATATGTTGATGTCACGTTTTCAATGAATTTTATATTACGTGTACCGTATCATAAAGTAACAGGTGGCTTTGAGATTAAAACAATTTGTACAAGGATTTTTTTCGTTTATCACCAAAAAAAAAAAAAAAAAAAAACATACAAATATAAACGGAACAACTTCGTTTTTCTTTTTTTTTTTTGATCAATTTGAGACGTAATTTCCAAGGTCAATGATTCAATTGATATACAATCACTATCAGAAGACTTTACTGAATGAAATTTGAATATTTACAAAAGATTAAAACTTTTTAAGTAGATAATACGACTTAGATTGTACAAACCAAAAAAAAAAAACATACTTTTACTATACAAGGATGAAAATCACAAAATTTATGAAAGGCCCTTTATAAAAAAATAATAGACAATATCCTACCGAAAATTATAACGCACGCCTCTGTGTAAAACCTAGATTATCTTATTTTTTTATTTTTCTATTCAGTGCATTTTTTCCATCTTTTGATTAATTGTTCTGCACATTTTCGAAGAACAATTAAAAAAAAATAATTAAAAGTGCATATTGCACTGACCTTTCACCCCACCATCACTCATAATTCAAATCAAACTGTTATCTTTTATGGGAAAACACTTTTTTTCAATTCAAATGAAACGTGATATTAAATTTTTCCATTTTCTTCGTAAATCTTTTAAATTTTTGAAAATTCGTTTTAATATTCATAACGCAATTTCCCCAAACAATTGCTCGCATCAACCCCATTGAAAAAGTTTTCCTACACTAAAAGGCAGGGTGGAATTTTCCTGGTTTCTCCCTTAAATGGTGGGCGACACTCGTACATCTACCCTTAGTGAAATAAAAAAAAAAAAACAAAAAAATTGTTTTGTTTTTAAAGTAATTTCTTAGAAGAATAATGAAGTTTTGTTAAGGGGAAAAAATATTTAAATGGAGGCAATGAAAGAAGTAATTTTTATGTAGGTAGATAACAAATTTATAACAAGTCCTCTTAATTAATAACGTGGTAGTTATGATCTCCCCATTATAAACCAGAGAAGTGATACCTAAAAAATTTTTTTCCCAAAAGTGGGGCCTTATACACTGACCTAAATATATGGATAGCGACTATAGAAAAAAGAAGCTACGCTAGATTGCACTGATATATTCTAAAACATTAAAATAAGATTTTTTCGCTGACTTTGAACAGTTATACTGTGTATACAATATATTAAATATATTGCAGTCCAATTTATTAATATAAACTTGAACAGAAGTTCAAACAAAAATATTCGTGACGTATGCCCAGATACGTATTTCGATTGCCAAGCAATCTTCATCAGTGGTCATCAAGTAGTTTGGATGATTTCATGTGAATCATCACAAAGCAGTTACGGAGTGATCCAAACTACTTGATGACCACTGATGAAGATTGCTTGGCAATCGAAATACGTATCTGGGCAATACGTCACGAATATATTTGTTTGAACTTCTGTTCAAATTTATGTTAATAAATTGGACTGCAATATAGTTTATATATAGTATACACATTCTAAAACAATCTTTCCTAACCTGTGGTCCACGGACCCCTAACTGAAAATTTGATATCTTTATTTTCTTTATATGTCTTTAATATCATTTCAATATTAAAAAACTGCATGAAAAGGTCACTTATCCAAAAATTATTAAAAAATGACATTGATTCTATTTCCTACTTGTAAATGATAAATTTCCATAGCTTATTTTAAAATACATGTTTTTCTAGCTGATCCCCGCGACTTCGTCTGCGTAACGTATTTTATTTTTCTTATTCTTTTACGAAAAATATAATCATACTACATCAAATAAAAAATATCGCTTAGTTCAATAAATTTGGTCTTAATTATGACTAAAAAAAGTCGAAAGTTATCAAAATACTCGCGTCAAAATAACCCCATCTCCCTTTTTCGATTCCCGAATAACCTTTTTACAAAAACTATTACACAATTGCACTGTACAACACAACCGCGAAATTGACATTTGTATCATTGCACGAAACCCAGTTCTTCCATAATCATGTATAACCATTATGTATCTATAGACTTATTTTTAAAATATCTGAATTTCAACTATATAATTAAACCATATTGGATAGTCCAGAGTTCACCATACACGATTTGGCGTACGCCTTTTGCTCTGGAAGAGGATTTTAAATTTCTTTTATCATTATGATGATATGATTATTTATTATTTATCATTATGATGATTTCTGGCTGGATTTGCGAACTTTTTTCGTGATCCCTTTCACGCACTTGCAAATAAAAGATATTGTGCCCCCCCCCCCCCAAGAAAAAAATCCTGAATCCACCCTTGTCCGTTAGAGTAGGAATTTTAAAAAAAAAATCTTATCACATGCCTACTTCGTATAAGGAATACACCGAATATTAAAATTTCATCAGTCAGAGGAATATATAAATACACACATTTTATATATGCACGGTTTTAAAAACGTTTTTATTTTAAGCTTTATTACTATTATTATTATTAGTATTACATTTTTTTCGTTAATATTTCCTTACTGAGCAACCCTAAGGATCTATTTACAACAAATTTGTAAAAAAAAAGTTTACTGCCAGATTATTATCTATAAAAACATTTATATTTCAAAAACGCAATTTTTTGTAATTTCAATTAAATTACTGTGCTTTTTAATAGTTCAACTAAAAATATTAATACAGATCATTCTTTTACTTTTAAATACCTTTTCAAAGATATATAACTCGCCTATCTAAAGTATATATTTTTTTTTCATCCCTCAGTTTTTACGTAGGGGGTACATTCCCTTATTATTTTTAAGGAACGATAAGTAGCCTAACGTGTGTGGGTAATTGTGATGAATCTTAATATAAAGTTTTATTAAACTCGGTTGTTCAGTCCTTTAGTTAAATCACCAGCGCACGCGATGTAAGAAAGTTTTTTAACAATTTTTTCACACATTATTGGAGTTTTAGTATAGATTCCTAATTTTTTTGAAAATTTAATATAGCCCATGTTCACCGGAAATAGTGTAGCTTCCTAACAGTGAAAGAATTTTTCAAATCGGTCAAGTAGTTTCGGAGCCTATTCAAAGCAAACAAACAATCAAATCTTTCCTCTTTATAATAATAGAAGAAGAAGAAGACAAGTTCGTCATTTATTTTTAACCGAAAAAAAAAATTGAAGTTTTTATGGAGGTTGGTCCCATTGAAATTTTAAAATTCGAATCATCTTCTAAGGGTGGAAACATAGAGGGCCGATTGCTTGCTTTTACACTAAATTTGGAATAAAATCTATGATTTCAATCGTTATTTAATTATCATTAAAGGTCACTAAAAAGTGTGTACAATATATAGAATATATTGCGGTCCAATTTATGGAGTATAATTTAAAATATAAAAATCATACCATAATTAATAAATTTGACCAGAAGTTCAAACAAAAGTATTTGTGACATATTGCCCAGATACATATTTCGATGTAAAAATGGGTCAATAATAAAAGTCGAAAATTTTTCTGGAATATAAATACTTAATAAAGTTTAGTTGATCTTAGCTAGCTATACGAAATTTCATAGCATGCTTGTGGAATATATTTTTAAAAAACAGGCTCTGGAAAAATGTAAAAAGGGATGAAAGATAGTTGCACTTATGGAAGCATGAAATTGAAATGGGTCCCCTTATCATTAGCTATGCATTTGTGGACCAGAAAATTATAGATATCCTTAAATCATAGTACTAGATTTTAGCATAGTACGACTTTCTTTTATTCATCGTTTGACGTAGTTAAAAATAAATGTGCAACAATAGAGTAGTAGTAGAGATTTATGAATCTACTATATGGTATCGCTTGAATTAAAGATGGTAGACTCAAAAAAAAAATCAAACAAAAATATAAGAAAGTTTTAGGGTTGAAACATTACAACCCTTGCTTTCATCGCAATGAAAATAATTGTTTGATTTGCAAAATTTATAGTTCTAGTTTAATCGGTTTGACTTAAAAAAATTAAAGTTTTTCTACTATTATTGCCAATATTCTACGTTTATTATCGTTTTATATACGTCCCTGCTTTACAATAATATTTTTAAAAAATTTTAAAAGTCACAGTTGCTGCTGAATGCTAAGCCGCAACTTCTACGCACCCAGGTGTAAACAGGTATCTATGATTTCAAAGGATAAATACAAAGGATACACTTCTTAGAATTTTCCTAGAATCCTCTATTTAGTGATTTTTATTTGTTTATAGTTTTTGAGACACGTTGAATAATTAAATCCGAAACTACTTCCATCTCCTTCTAAGACATTTCTGTATAAAAAGCCTAATATGACTAATATCTACATAGTAAATTGGCAATGACAAATGAAAAGTTAATAATTCAAGGAAATATTTAATTACCGCTAACATTTTAAATACGGAAATTGAATTAAAATCTTTGGCAAAATCAAAATTAATAATAGTGTTTAATTTGAATCCACCTCCTTTGATTCTCATTTGTTTGTTGTTGCTGTTTTGTTCGTCTATTAAATTTGCAGACATTCAAATATTTGTCCTTCAGGCTAATTTGATCTAAAAATAACCGAAAAATGATCCAAAAAAAAAAAAAAAAATATATCCGGTTGCAAAACCACATTATGGATATTACCTATCTATTTTATTAGCTAATCACATGAAGAAGTCAAATCTTTATTTTAGTTTGGCTATTAAAATAATGTCGTCTGATACTAATTTTACCAAAAAAAAAAAAACGGCAAATGATATTCAAAATTTATACATTTTGTATTCTGATTTTTTTTCTTTCCATTCGCTAGTTTCGATTTGATAATAAAATTCTTTGGTGCAAAAATTATGCAAATATTTGCAATGATGCAATGGGACTGTCTAGCCATAAGATTCAATCGTAAATAAACACTGTACCAATAATTTATAAAAAAAAAAAAACAACAATTAAGAGAAAAGATTTTTGAAGACATTCAAATTTTATGGTATTTTAAAATGTTAACATATATAAGTAATAGATTTACAGTTTTGATTTGATGAGTATAGATGTCACTAATTGTTTACATTTTAAAGCTTTTCTAAAAGCTCTTAATGTAAGCTAACTATTCGATTTTTTTTTCTTTAAGCAGGCCATTCATACTCCGACTTGCAGTCCAACTAGTTGGATCTTCTAGTTGGATCGTCTAAATGATCCGACTAGTCCAACTTTAGATCCAACTTCGAGAGTCGGACCACAAGTTGGACTGCAAGTCGGAGCGTGAATGGCCAGCCTTATAAATTTCATATTGGAGATAAGTTTCATCCAATATTGGACCACTGGGCAAAAACGGGATAATGGAAATAGGGCCAAATGTGGCATATGCAGGTAGAAAAGTTGATTCATAAATCGGTTAACATTGATGACACTTTAATGGTGATTCATATAAAACAGAAGTTCTCAAACTATTTTGATGATCTACCACCAATAACTATGCCAAATATGTCAGGTCATGAATACAAAAGTTTAAAAACTTACATTATGGTTAATTTACTTTTATAGGATTTTAGGAATTGAGTACTTGATAAAGTCCTGAAAAGGAAGAAAAAATCATACAAAAATCTAATAAAAATCATTAAGAAAAAAATTTGATATTTTTGGTTCAAAAATCTTATGAAAGCAGATCAATTAACTTACAATAGACATTAAATGAGTGAATTTACACTATAGCTCTTATATGAACTTCCCTTAACCAGGGACGTATATGGTGGGATCTGAGGGGGTTTCAGCCCCCCTTTCCCGAAATCTTATGCCACATATAAACAATTTACAAAAATTACTAATATATAGTTTTGTGATTAGGGAGCTATAAAGTTATTATAGGGTGAAGTACCATAAAATGTCATTAAATGACAAGAGTGGGGGTTAATGGAAATATGGCTAAATGGACATATGTAAGTAAAACAATTAATTCATAAATCGGCTAACTTTGATGACTCTTTAATAATGATTCATATAAAACAGAGGTTCTCAAACTATTTTGATGATGTACCACCAATAACTTTCCCCAAATATTTCAGGTCTTTGATACAAAAGTTTAAAAACTTTCATTATAGTTAGTTTGCTATCCGAGGGTTTTTGGAATTGAATACTTGATAAAGTTCTACAAAGGACGAAACGTCGTACGAAAATCTAATTAAGAAAAAAATTTGATGTTTTTGGTCCAAAAACCCTATTAATACACATTAACGAATGAATTTATAATAGTTTTTTTCTGAACCTCCCTATACCAGGAACGTATATAAAGAGAGGCTGAAGGGGTTGCAAACTCCCCTCCCTTCGAAATCTTATGCCACATTTAGACAACTTATAAAAGTTATTAATATATAATAATATGATATATGGACGTCAAACTATAATAGTAATAATATTAATAAGAATTTTATGATAGGTACAAACATTTTGTACAGTACTGTAAGTTATTTTTGTTGCAATAACAAAAAATATGTTACTATCCCTCAAGGTTTATAAAATACACAGGTGGTCTCATGCGCCACGTGACGTATCCAGAAGAAATTCGTATGTATCTTCAGACTGATTCAAATTTGAAAATTCTTCGTATGACGTCATTTTTTTTTTAATGAGGCAACCTGTGTAATTTATACACCTTGGCTATCCCTATCCCATACCCCCAAAATCATGCTTCTTCCTCAGTCCTCCCCAAGGTTTATAAAATACACAGGTGGCCTCATGGTGGCTACGTGACGTATCCAGAAGAAATTCGTACATATCTTCAGACTGATTCAAATTTCAAAATTCTTCGTATGACGTCATTTTTTTTAATGAGGCAACCTGTGTAATTTATAAACCTTGGCTATCCCTATCCCATAGCCCCAAAACCTTGATTCTTCCTCAGTCCTCCCCAAGGTTTATAAAATACACAGGTGGCCTCATGCGCCACGTGACGTATCCAGAAGAAATTCGTACATATCTTCAGACTGATCAATTTCAAAATTCTTCGTATGACGTCATTTTTTTTCTAATGGAGCAACCTGTGTAATTTACAAACCTTGAGTCCTCCCCACACAGATTATTTTTTCGTATAGACGCCCCTAGCCTTATACTAGTCATTATTACTCGCGTGCCACTCAATAAGTTCCCGCATTTAAGTCACAGTTTGAGAACCACTTGGTTTATGTACCATGGAAACCGAAAAGTAGCCGAATGCAAATTTCTGTAATATATGTAAAAAGCATATTCCAAGTAAAGATAACTCATCAAACCAATTAAAGAATAGACCAATCTAAATGTAAAATCTCAAAAATTTTTTTGCCAATAATTTTCATATCCTTAATCGATTTTTATTCTTTCGGAGTATTTTGCATTCACGAGTATTGATAATGAACATGATTTTTGATACATTGCACTTGTAATGCATGCATTGTAATGAGGAGGGCAAAACATTTTGACCCAAACTCAATTAAAATAATAGTACGCGTGTTATAGCTCTAGACGGAATAAATTCCTTTCTCCAAATAAAAAAAAAACAACTATGTATTTATTTGCATCTATGAAAATTTTACAAATATTGATAATTTTGAAAATATCTTTGCTGCGTTTACAGATTTTATCAGCGACACGCATTAACTTTTCTCGAGGTTATTGAATATAGAGAAAAAAAAATTGATATCAATTTTTTTTCTATGGTTTCAATATTAATATGCGAATTCCAAGAAATGAACTAATAAATTTATAGATCTATAAATGGAATTATAGTAGGCTATGGTGGCAAATCTAGCAACAGGTGCACCAGGGGTGCACCCAAAATCTCGAGATTATTCATACTTTTCCAAAAATTCATAGAAATCAAATTTGTTCTGTTTTGTCCCAAAACAGATATTTTTTTCGGAAATTTTTTACAAACACAAAATTTAACTAATAAATTTATAGATCTATAAATGAAATTATAGTAGGCTATGGTGGTGGATCTAGCAACAGGTGCACCAGGGGTGCCCCCCAAAATCTTGAGATTATTCATACTTTTCCAAAAATTCATAGAAATCAAATTTGTTCTGTTTTGTCCCAAAACAGATATTTTTTTGGAATTTTTTTTTATAAACATCAATTTTAATTTCAGATTGGACAAGGCGCTGAAAGCACTTGAACAACAATTGGCAAATTCGACCACATCAACGTTGCCGTCCACGATCCACCCCACAACAACATCCAGCCCACCACCCCTAAATAAACAGTCAAAAGATCGCCGACGTTCGAAAAAAAATCGGCACAATAAGGTCAGGAATAAAAAAAACCACCACCACCACCTCCACCGTTGTCACAGGGACAGCGATGGCGGCGGAAAATCGGGCGCTGCATGTCGATGTCGACGGCGAAATCGTCGTGGAAAGGTGGTCATTTGTAAACATAGAAAACAAATTAATAAAACAACCTCATCACCAACGCTACCACTACCACCCCCCTGACCAGCCTCGAACAATAATAAGTCCATGTAATTCAAAAAAAAAAAAATCACTTACTTATGATTGAAACTCAATTAAAAATTTATTCCAAAAAAAAAAAAATTACATGAGGCTTATTTTTCGTTTAGAGGCGAGGATTTGCATGCCGAGGGACAGAGTACAATGGCCACGCTTTTCTTACATGTTGTGTTTACGTTTTGCATGCTTCAATGTTGTCAAAAGAAAAATGGTACGTAATGTTAAACATTAATACATTTATGAGGTAAAACCTTGATATATTGACCAAAACACAAACACCTTATGCAGGCGACCAAGTTATACAGGCAGTCAATAAATCAAGTTTTACTATACATAAACATCGAATTGGTCAATATATGCTTTTAAATCAAAATAAACTCAAACATTTCAATTAAATTTTCGAAAGTTTTATAACTACCAACATCACTAAAACGTTAAAATTTAAAATATTCAAATTTGCAACCGAAAAACCGATTTTTTTTTCGAAGAAAAATTGTTTGACTTTATTTTGATTTTCATTCAAATGTGCATGGTTATTTTGATTTGTAAATATGATATGATCGATTCTACTATTCCTACTATATATTAAGGGTTGTTCACTCTAAAAAACGCATGAGGTATTTAAGTACATTGTGAAACTACTATACAAAATTTTCTTCGACTATAGGACCATTTTTATCCTCTTTGTTCTATTAAAAAAGGCAATTAGAGGCATTTTGAAATCATTACCTTTAAAATGTGTGTATACAATATATAAAATATATTGCAGTCCAATTTATGTAGTATAATTTAATATAATAATATATAAAAATCATACCACCAACATAAGTTTGAACAGAAGTTCAAACAAAAATATTCGTGACGTATGGCCCAGATACGTATTTCGATTGCCGAGCAATCTTCATCAGTGGTCATCAAGTAGTTTGTAGTGGTGAATCACCACAAAGCAGTTACGGAGTGATCCAAACTACTTGATGACCACTGATGAAGAGTTTTTGGCAATCGAAATACGTATCTGGACAATACGTCACGAATATTTTTTTTTGAACTTCTGTTCAATTTTATGTTTATAGTATGATTTTTATATATTATTATATTAAATTATACTACAAATTGGACTGCAATATATTTTATATATTGTATACACAGTATAACTGTTCAAAGACAGTGAAAAAATCTTATTTTGACTTTAAAATGTCTTTAATAACTTTAAACAACTTCTAATGGGTTTTTTGAACATTTAAAATGCCTTTTTTTAACAGAGTTTAAAAAAAAATATAAAAATCAAGTTTTGGTTTTTTGATATAAAATATTAAGCAAAGTTTTATATTTACACTAGCCAAGGGAGGGCAACTAAGGTCTTTAGATTATTTTAATATTTGTGTTCAAGCGATTGTTGATAAATTATAAATAATTTAAAAAATAACTACTGAATACATTAAGTTTTAATCCTCTTACATTTATCAAAAGATAAGTTGAAAAAAAATTATTGTTAAAGCAAATTTTGGTGCATAGATAGGGAAGGGTGAAAGGGAAACTATTATACAAAAATAGTTTACAATTTGCGTTTAAAGTTATTGCAAATGTCTTCAGCTTACGGTGAATTTCAATACGTTTAATCATTTTATTATTGCTTTCCCATATAAAAAAATAAACCACCATCATCTTCCATTTCCACCAACAATACTTGAATCAACAATTTTTCTTGAGATATGAACTTTAACAATGGACTATCATCATGCAATTGGTGCAATAAGGAACTTATAAAACAGTCCTTTTCCACCCACTATCTATATTCCTTCAGCAAATATTTTTTCAGAAAAAGTCCAATTATTAAATTCAATAATTTGCAACCACCAGCAATCATTAGAAATCTTAAGAGAGAAAAAAAAACCTTCAATCTTTCTTTTTTACTTTTATGCCAATAATGAATTATTAATGAATGTATATATAACAGTGGGAGGCCATAGCCATTGGGTAGCGCACGTACGTCAATTTTTAATTATTGTAATTAAAATTTATTTTTATATAAAATAATTTGGGTTAAGTTTTGGGAATACTATATTTAGAATTATTTATAATGTATAGAAATTAAAGATACTGTAAAAGTACATTAAGAATTTGACCTCCCATTACAAAATGTTGGTTAGGCAATTTGACAGCATCTATGTACAAATGGTTGCATATGCATACTCTTCAAATAAAAATAATCTAGTAAGCAAAGTATAAGCAAAGAACGGACTGGCAAGAATATTATTCGTTCAGGGTTTATTTAATTAATTTTCTTCAAGTTAATTTGCTTTTAAGAAGTTAAAAAAATTAAATATTTTTTTTCTTGAAATTTATAAAAAAAAATTATTAATCTAATAGTAAAGCAGAGTCTCTCAAAAAAGGGTTCCATGAAAGAATTTTGGGGTTCCACGTTGTCGTATAATTTTAAAATATTTACAAGATAAACCACAATATTTCCATAAAAATGTACCAAACTATTAATACTTGTTCATATGTTAAATTCATTCAAATTTTTTTGCCGAAATTGTTATTATCTAACAGTTCTTTCTATATATGCTTTAGATATGGCAAGAGTTCCATGTCCATAAAAACTTTCGAAATGGTTCCACCAAAAAAAAAAAGTTTAGGAAACTCTGTACTAAAATAATTTCTAGATTACATCTAGCTATTCAATTAAACAAAGAAATTTTTTTTCCTTTGTCCCTTTCTTTCGCGAATGTAATTAGTCTTAAACAATTTAATTGCAACAATTCTGGTAAAAATTTTGGTTCCCGACTTTGCCAGCGGGTACCATGGTGTCCATCGACTCGGTCCTAATCGGATCGTATTTCTACGGTTGCAGTACTTTATAAAAAAAAATCAATACTTGAATTCTATTTAAATTCTTTACATAGATCATAACAATGATCTTTGTAAAGAATTTAAATAAAATTCAAGTATTATGATCTATATAAGGAACTTAAATAGATTTCAGGTATTATGATTCATATAAGGAATTTAAATAGAATTCAATCATTGATTTTTTTTTATAAAGTACTGCAATTGTAGAAATACAATCCGATTAGGTTTGAGTCGATGGATTCCATAGTGCCCACCCCCATATAATGCCCAAACTATATAACTCATTTTTTTATACAAAATATGAAATACATCGTGGTCTTATTATCACATAGCAGTTATGGAACGATACAATACTACTTGATGACCTCTGATAAAGATTGCTTGTCAATCGAAATACGTTAGTAATTCATTTGCTTGAACTTTTGTTCACATTTATGTTTATAGTTTCCTTTTGTAAATTATATTACATAACAAAGACCACAATATATTTCATATATTGTATAAACAGTATAACTGTTTAAAGTCATATTTCCCATATTTCAATTCGACAAAAATATTTTTTCCCCTGGTTTATGTTATAAAAAACTTCTCTATTTAAGATTTTCAGATAATAAAATTCAGATCTCAGCTTTTATTAAAGAAGAAGACAATTCAGGTTGCTTAAGATCGGTTTTTTTATTAAATATTTTTTAATATTCAAATTAGCTACGTTTCGTTACGTATCGTAACTTCATCAGGCTTCTTGAATCACAAAAAAATATAATGTTTTTAATTTAAATTCAATAAATAATAAATTTTTTTGTGATTCAAGAAGCCTGATGAAGTTACGATACGTAACGAAACGTAGCTAATTTGAATATTAAAAAATATTAAACTAAAAAACCAATCTCAAACAAGTTGAATTGTCTTCATATTTAAGATTTTTATTAATTTATAAAGAAAATTCCATTGAACTTATTACATATTCATAATTAGGGGAAAGTAGTACGAGTTGATCGTTTGGGGTAAGATGATCCTTTGCGATTGTGCTGAAATCACTAACGCTATCTAGTTTATTTCCCTGGTAAAACATAGCTCTGGACACCCCATACCACCCCACCATACGTCCCCCACCCCCGCCTCAATCAAATCGTAATGGAGACGTGAGAAATACATCGAATTTGACGAGAAAAACATAAAAATTTTGCATATTACTTTTATTCAAACAATATTAAATGTAGTTACTGTTATGTTTGAGGCTTTTTACTATGCTTAACTTTAGTATTTGAATCACGTGCTAGTAAGTTATATTAGCAAATTCTACCCAGGGGATCGTCTTACCTATAGGGGTTTGCAATATGATTACTTTATAAAGTTTAAGAAAAAATATTTTAACGAAACCTCACTTTTTTTTTGGTTTTGAGTAAACCTTGAAGAATTTTACCGCGATTCCCGCTTAAAGGGATCATCTCGTACTACCTTCCCCTATTTGTTAAGTGTTAAAAAAAATTCCCTGACTAACTAAAGTTTTCTGGTATTCCTTGACTTTCTAAATTTCCCTGACCATTGGACACCAATTAAAATTGAAGTAAAGTAAGATAAAGAGCCATGAATTCAGTGGTGTAGCATAATAGAGATAATGTAGGCAAGGTAATCAAGTCCCAAACAAAAAAAATCAATCCATAAGTCCCAAATTCATTTTTCTTCTATTTTCATAAGTTTTTGGATATGGATCACGTGCATGACTGTTCACGCTTTTGGGGAACCCTAATGAGTTATGGGGAACAATAAAACTTTATAATAATAGAATTTGTCAGGAACCCAGCGGTAAATAGGTACATATAAAGAGATTTACAGACACCATGGTAAAGGGTTAAATATCATTGTTTTAGAATTTTAGACTATAGGGAACTATACGGAACTCTTGTTCTAAAAATTCCATAAAGCCTAAAACATTGAAAGTAATTCTCCGGAGGACGATTTTTATAGCCTAAAAAAATTTAATTGGAATTTTTATTGGGGAAAAATTCCTTGGGACTTTCGGATTGAAACTTTCGGAGTACAATGACGATGGTTGCGTCTTAATCTATCCACGCTTTTGGGGAACCCTAGTAAGTTATTGGGAACAATAAAACTAATAATAATATAATTTGTTAAGGACCCAGTGGTGAGTACATCGAGTACATGTAAAAAGATTTGTGAACATCATCTATTATTATAAAGAGGAAAGATTTGATTGTTTGTTTGTAATTAATAGGCTCCGAAACTACTTGACCGATTTGAATTTTTTTTTCACTGTTGTGGAGCTACACTATTTTCGGTTAACATAGGTTATATTAAATTTTCAAAAAAGTTAGGGATCCATACTAAATCTCCAATAATGTAACCCAAGATCTGAAAAAAATATACAATATAGGGTTAAATATCATTGTTTTAGACTATAGGGAACTATAAGGAACTCTTGTTTTAGTAATAACCCCGGGCAAGATTTTTATAGGCTGAAGAAATTCAGTTGAAATCTTTATACTATCAAGGAAAAATCCCTTAGGATTTTCGGATTGGAACTTTTGAAGTACAATCACAATGGTGGCGTCCTACTTCGGCAGCCTTTGGAAACCAAAAATTGTATTTAAAATAATATTATTTGTAACGACCATATGGCAATATCGTAAAGATTTTTAGACTTTATATAAATTTTGCTAAGTTTAATGTTCCGCTATGTACCACTGTATGCATGTATCTTTGATCTTTTTCGAATAATATGAAGCCAAAAACCACTTACAGAAAAAACAGGAGATTCGTCAAATAATGATTTTCCATTTTTCTTCCAGAAGGAAAATAAGAGTTTCGAGCTGGGCGTCATTTCCTCGGCCGAATCAAATCCGCACCTCATCCACGATTTTTCACATCACAGCCATTATCTATCCAGTACAAGTGAATCTTTGCAAGAAAATGCAATCAAAAAAATGAATCCCAACGAGCCGGCTTTTTGATCCACTTGAATAACTTTCACTCGATTTACGTAAATATTTCGAAAAAGCTCATTATTCGACTATAAACTAACAAAAAATCGTTTAGTTTTATCGTTAATTATTTAAGAAAAAAAGTATTACTTTTAAACGAAACATGACGCTTAGCCGCCATTGTTGATTGATATGAAGTTAATTTATGTTGGCCATTCGTAAAAAAAAATGCATGTCAATTTTAATTATTTTTGAACTTTGAAACTTGTAATTTTTTTAATTATGATTTTGATTGTAATTTTTAAAAGAAAATAATATAAGCTTCATGAATTTTTTATTTAAAAATTTTTAAAGTATTAAATTTAAAAAAAGAAATTAATAGTTTTCAGTTAGGTTGGTTAGACGTATAAAAAAAAGAGCGTCGATTGTTTCAATTTTGATGCCCAATATGGAGCGAAAATTTAAATTTTGAACTGTTACATTTTATTATTGACATTTAGTGCCAATTTTGTAATAATATTTAAGTGATTGTATTATATATATATATTTATTTGTTCAGTATGATGCTCTCATGCTTTTTACATTTGTGATAAATCATTTTTTCGATTTGATTTCAACGAAAATCGATACAACGAATTTGCTCTCGGAAATCAAAGTCGAAAAGCTGATTGATTTTAGTGTAATTTTTTTTTAATTGATTAATCATCATTCGTAGATAAATGTATGAGAATTTGTAAACTTTATTATCGGTAAATAAAAAATTAAAGCTCTTCTACCAACCGGTTTTTTTAGTTTTGGAATTGCATGAATGTTTTTTTTTTGCAGTTATGTTCTATGGAAAAATTTTTCGTTTGGAAAATTATAGTGGGATTGTCGTAACAAATTGATTCAATTCGATGCGATAACAATGCAGGAATAATGCAACATGAAGAGACCACATCGTACGTCCCACGGGACCAATTACGGGCGTCCAACAAAGCCCGTCAACACCCACACTATTCAGTGCCTTCGTTAAAAACCCAATTTGACTGATTGAAAAATCAAATCAAATCCGTCTGCCACCATTTTCTGTACCTCAATTTTTACCAATTTTACCGATATTAATTTGCAAGACCAAACATTCAATTACTTTCACATTACATCAATCCATTTGGTTTGATTGTCCGATGTAAATATCGCAATTTTACGACCATCTTGAGCATCAATTCGACTCCCAACACGAACGATACATAAATTTTACTCTGACATATTCCCGTCTTTACAACAATCCACTTGTCCCTGCAACAACAATAAAAATTAGAGCAAATCCAGTAACGAACGCCTCGACATCTCGTACCCCAAGAATCATCATGATAAAAATCTATTTAGTTTTTTTCGATTTGTCTAATTATAAATTCGCCCTCGATTCAATCATATTCTTTTTCTTGACAGTTTCCATTAAAATTCCGATTATGGAATTAGATATCGCTGATTCAATTAAATTGATAGATAGTGAATGAAAGTAGAGAAAAAAAAAATATTTGAAATCCAACCGATTTGTCTGGACATTTACATTGACTCAATGATAATTAAATCCTTTTGTAAAAAGAAAAAAATTGATCCATTTTCATCTATTGATGAGGCTTTTTAGTAACGTAGCAGTAAATCTTAAATCAGGCATCATTATTTTATTTAATTTTCTCCAAACGAGTAACACTAAACCAATTTTTCTTTCTAAAAATTATTAAGTTGAATTTTCCAGTATGAACCTCTGGATTTATTGTACTTCCTGGGTCCCTATTTCACCTTGTGAAGACCAAGCAGCTGGTCAAACCTTAGCACTCGTCGCATTAGGTGCTTTCCGATCATTTCAATTCCAGAACTTGTTATTCCCATTTGCTCATTTCTCCATTCATCCAAAGTACCACATTCAATTAGATTGGGCACAATTTTTGGGGTGGCAATTTTAAAAGCGAATAATGTACAGTAGGCTGATTCAAAAAAAATTATAATTTTTTTTTCTTAATTATATCGAAAATATTGTTGGGAATGACAAAAAAAAATCCTGTGAAAGTTTAAGCTCTTAATATTAATATTAAGGGGTGCCGCATCGCAAATTTCGATTTTCCATTTAAATAACATGGGAACAATATTCTCTTGCAATTTGGAATTTTATAGCTCACGTTGGTGACAATACTTCGGAATGACCAAGGTATATTCTTGTAAAAAATTGAACGATCTACTAAAAAGATCTCGGACAAGTTTTTGATATGTTTATTCCTTCAAAAGTTATTCGAGGTCAAAGTTGAACTAAAGAGAAATTTTAAAATTTTTTCAATTTTTTGACGCAACCATCAATGATATGAGAAAATTTTATTGGACATTTTTTTTAGAGCACTTTTTTTTCTATAACTTATCTTTATAAAACTTTTTGCTATTTTTTACAGGTTCTAAGTAATAAAAAAAAATATATATTAAAAATATAATAATTCAGGGAATTTTTAGTTTAACTTAGGACCTGTGAAATTTATCAAAAACTATTATAGAGATAAGTTATAGGAAAAAAAGTGCTCCATAAAAAATGTCCTATATGATTTTCTCATAAAATTGATGGTTACGTCAAAAAATTGAAAAAACATTTATAATAAATATAATTAAGAAAAAAAATCATCATTTTTTTTGAATCAGTCTAATGTACAGACAATTCACATTCTAAAAATGATATGAGTAAGTTGAGTAAGTATATGAATGTATGGAATATCTTCAGTAACGTATTTTTTTATAGAATTTACTTTCCAAGCAGTTAGAGAACTGCCATTCCGGGGGCTTTCAGAACAAATTGGAGATCCTCTTAAAGGTAATTTTTTGAGGAATCTTGGAACTTTTTACTAAATTCGATCCTTTTTTGTCAGAATATTTCAAGCCGTATGCGAATCCTGGTAGTCGAAATACGTCGTACTTATCTAAAACAATCTAGCATTACAAGAGATCTTCGTAAATTACTGTATTCTTTTACATTACCTTCTTAAAGAATCAACACTGAAGATATCCGAAAATTTATGGAATATATTGCATCACGAAATCTTCGGAATATGTACCCTGATATTGACAATGTTCTTTGTATTTTTGGATTTTCTACGCCAAATTGTTCAAGAATCAGAACAAATTGGAGATTCTCTTAAAGGTTTTGAAGAACCTTGGAACTTTTTACTAAATTCGATCCTTTTTTTGTCAGAATATTTAAAGTCGTGTGCAAATCTTGGTAGTCGAAATACGTCGTACTTATCTGAAACAATCTAACATTAGAAGAGATCTTCGTAGATTACTGTATTCTCTTACATTATCTTCTTAAGGATTCAATACTGAAGATATCCGAAGATTTATGGAATATATTGCATCACGAATTCTTCGAAATATGTACCCTGATGTTACCTGATTGCATTTTTTGAATCCCAAGTTATTCCGGGAAAAGATCTTTTTTCACCCAGGAAAGAGTGAAAAGAGAGCCAAGATTTAGTTAATGCCCTGGCATTATTATCTATTAAACCTCAATTAATGCAAGAAATCGATTGCCATGATATCATTGACGTTTTCGCACGATCCAAGGCTAGAAAGAAGAAGTTTATATCATAAGTGATAGTTGGAGAAATATTATTGAATTTTAAGTTAGGTTTAAAAAATTTATATGTAAATTCATAAGAAGTTTTGTTAAAATGAATAAAAAATAATTTATAAACTAAATATCTGAAAATTAGATGCTATACTTTCATAATAACCTTCTTATAGAAGCCGCCCTTCTTAAGGGCGGCATCGAATCTAAATCCACCTCTGGTAATCCCATTGGGTACAAGTACCTCTTCGTTCCACAGTCCCCAGTTATTAAATTCGTTACCACTCTGATTTGTTTTCTTGTAAGACCAAATATTTCAGTAGTTAGTTTTTGTAATGATTTCCCATCATCCTTTTACTGTGCTTTTGTCCGGTAGTGTATGTATATACGGATGAAATATTTTTAAAAATTACGGACAAAATAGCCTCTAAGTAATTCAATAAATACATACTAAAATTAAAAGTATTGCATTGCAAATTTTCTTCAAAATCAATATAACTTTTCGGACCTAATCAAAATGTAGATGTAATATGGGTTGCATATACAACGCATTAATAAAAACAAAAAGGTATTGAATATATCCATAGTTAGCACCGTTAGCACTATAATTTTGCAATTTGCAAAAGGACTTGGAAGAAGAAGTCCTCAGTAAAATGTAGAAAAAGAAGAGGCTATTATATTGGAAAAGTTTTGTCCCTTAATTAAAGTTATTACACCTTAAATCAATGAAAATATAGTAGATTGTCGGGAAAGTTAATATGGCATAAATACAAATCTTAATTTTTAAGGAAAAACTTTTTAAACTGTCAAAAAATTAAAAAAAAAATAAAACAGAATAGCCTCTACGTAATGTAATAAATACATACTAAAATTCAAGTGTTGAATGGCATATTTCCTTCAAAATCGGCATAACTTTCCGGACCTAATCAAAATGTAGATGTAACATGGGTTGCATATACAAATCATTAATAGAAATAAAAGGCTATTGAATACCAAGGTTTATAAAATACACAGGTTGCCCCATTAAATGACGTCATACGAAGAATTTTGAAATTTGAATTAGTTTGAAGATATGTACGAATTTCTTCTGCATGCGTCACGGGGCGCATGAGGCCACCTGTGTATTTTATAAGCCTTGATTGAATACATCCATAAAGTTAGCACTAATCTTTTGGAACTTGGAAAAGGACTTGGAAGGAGAAGTCCTCAGTAAAAAGTAGAAAAAGAAAAGGCTATTGTATTAGAAAAGTTTCGTCCCTTAGTTTTAAAGTTATTGCCCTTTTAATCAATAAAAATATAGTAGATTGTTGGAGAAGCTTATGTGGCATAAATACAAATCTTAATTTTTAAGGACCAACTATTTAAATTGTCTAAAAATTAAAAAAAATATATAAAACAGAATAGCCTCTATGTAATTTAATAAATACATACTAAAATTCAAGTGTTGAATGGCATATTTCCTTCAAAATCGGCATAACTTTCCGGACCTAATCAAAATGTAGATGTAATATGGGTTGCATATACACCGCACTAATAAAAAATAAAGGGGTATTGAATTTAATGTTTTCGGTATTGTCAATTAAAACCTAGTAAAACTAACTATCGTAACTGTTCGATACTCGAAAACTATTGTTAGAAAATAAAATTATAATTATTATTACTGTAAGTATCAAAATAACGAAAATAATTCGATATAAACCAAGGAATCGAAAAGCTTGACTTCCGAAAATATGACGACAATAAAATTATAAGCACTTGAAAAAATTAGAATTTTCCTTATAATTTGTGCTCTTTTTAAATCAGTTATCCATTTTTATTGTTTCTACAGTACAAAACGAAAAAAAAAGACTTTTGAATTGATAAATCGGTTTAACTAAGAGCTTAAATGTCACTTATGTATCTAACATACTCTTATATATAGACTATTATAGTGGAAAAGTTTCATCCCTTAATTGAAGTAATTGCCCTTTTAATCAATAAAAATATCCTAACTTACATTATATACTAAAATTAAAAGTGCAGTATTGCATATTTCCTTCAAAATCGGCATAACTTTCCGGACCTAATCAAAATATAGATGTAATATGGGTTGCATATACATCGCACTAATAAAAAATAAAAGGGTATTGAATTTAATGTTTTCGGTTTTGTCAAATAAAACTAAATAAAATTAACTATCGTAACTGTTCGATACTCTAAAACTATTGTAAGAAAGTAAAATTATAATTATTATTTCTTTTACTATCAAAATAATGGAAATAATTCGATATAAACCAAGCAATCGAAAAGCTTGACTTCCGTCAAAAATTAGAATTTTCCTTATAATTTGTGCTTTCTATGATCATTTATCCATTTTGATTATTTCTACAGCACAAAACGAAAAAACAGCTGACTTTTAAATTAATAAATCTGTTTAGCTAAGAGCTTATATGAATTAGATTTGTCCTGTTTTTGTAATTATTAAAAATAGATATACAAAGATTGATTAAAGCCTCGGGCAATTATGGTAAACACCACAGTCTAAATGTAAGACTTTGAGGGACAGAAGGCGGCAATTAATATTTTTCTAAAATTAATTAATCAAAACACAGTTGTTTAGATTGAAAAACGCAAAATATTGTTTTGCGAGGCGTAAAAAACATCCACGGGGTGGAAATATAAAAAAGAACAGCTCGCGCATGCGAGCCTCCGTGGAAAAGTTTTTCTTCGGCAAACTTCTTTCAAATGGAAAAGCACCGCCTCATTCGTACGTTAATGTCGCCCATTGATGGTCGACAATTTCACTGACAAATTGCCATTGCAAATCGTTCATCACGGTTGAGCCACTCTTCTTGTTGGTCGATTAATGTGGTTGCAATTTTCAACGGTGACCGCTCTGTGCATATTGGTCGATGTAATTGACGCGAATCCGATTGAAGATGCGCTCGATCGAAAATTTCGGGAACGGTATTTTGGGGATTTTGGGGGTTGAGGGTGTTCGTTGTTGTTGTTGTTGAGGATTGTTATTTTTGCAGGTCGCAATCGGACTGGGAGGATATTTGGCACGACGAACGCCACCATCGGTGTCGGGAGGACCTCACGCGTCATATGTTTTGGGCTTGCGAAAAGGATATTTATCGGTTGGTGAGGCGAAGCTCCAGCTTGAACTCAATTGTCGGGGAGGTGGGTGAGGCCGAACATTACGAAACCGATTGTAAGTACTATGATTTTCATTCAATTCTTCGGCTAAAAAAAGAACCACTAATTTACTACTGGTACTTGATTTATTAAACAATTATTTTGGATACAAGCCACTATCTGGCAACGCTTTATTCCCTTCTTTGCTGTTAATTTAAAGGTGGATCACCGTCAGAAAAAAAAAAATTTCGATTTTTTTTTCCATAAATGTCTTCTTATAATATTCAAGAATAACGTGTTAAAAAGATTTGTCGATATATTATATAGTCCTGGAATAGCTAACTAATGTATTTTCACTGATAAAAATTAAATAAATTGATAATAACAAAAAAATATCTTAAAAAAACTTTAAATGCGTTTTTCTCGAAATCAACTTTTTAAAACTGGGAGACAAGATTTCTCAAAAACTATCCGACAGATTAACTTGAAACTGGAGAGTATTATAGTTCAACACATCTTCTTGGTACTGAACCTCTGAAATTGGCCAAACCTCCCCCCCTCAAAGTGGGAGAGGGGGAAAGGTCCAAAAAAAGGTCGTTTTTTTTAACTTTTTTTTCAAAGTCGCGCCATTTTGTGAATTTTCAACTTTTTTCGGATTTTCGAGATTCAGTACCAAGAAGACGCACTACCAAAACCTACATTCTTTGGAAAATTATGATCCGACTTCTGGTTTCCGAGAAAACTTGTCTCCCGTTTGCCTCCTCATTTTTGAGGACCCTTTTTCAAAACGCTGTAAAAGGGGGAGGGGGGACATATCGGGGCAAATAAAAAAAATAGTTCAAAACTTCAACTATTACATGCCGAAGACCGTTTTTTAATATCTCTAAAAAAAAAAATGGCAGCAGTTTTAAAAAAGTCATTTTTTTTACGTTCTGACGGTGATCCACCCTTAATTCTGGCATGGTCTGATTTTTATTAACTTTATTGGCGAATTGAATTAAAACTGATATTGCCAGATAGCGACTTATATAAAAACTACTTGTACCTTATTTTCTTTTGGTCAAATGATATACAAGAGTAAAATTTTCATCATTCATAAAAAATAAAATATAAAACATTTTGGACTCTCCTCTCGAAGAGAGAGCAATTACGTTAATATTTTCTATAGAACCGTTTTAAATTTTGATTAAATAAATCGGAACTCACTTTCGAATTGTTCCTAGCAAAGAACCAGACATGTAACCCCTTAAATATGTATTTGTTTTAAATTTAACCCATTTTTCGAAGCTGATCGCGTAAACATAAGAAAAATTATAGTCAATCGTACCAGTATTAAATTTATCCACTCCTGGTATAAATTTGATGATTTTTTTTTCGAATATTCTAAAATTTCTACTGAAAACAACCCCGATTTTGTTTGGTTCTTTACTAGGAATATTTGGAGATATGTATAAATATGTTTATTTAATTAAATCCAAGTAAATGATTACTAAAATAAACTAATTATACAAAAACCCAAGCTTTGATTGATTTTTTGAAATAAAATCAAACAACCTAGTGATTTTTTTGTATACTATATACTATATACATTATTTAGTTATTCGACCTGCCAATTCTTTAAATAATAAGCTATACATATAAGTATACATATTTTCAGGGGAGGCTAACTCAATGTTAATTTTTTGTTCCTCGAAAAGGCCTATTTCCATTAGACATATTTTTAGGTATTATTAGGCATATTTTTTCAATTTACTGATCAATTTTATAAAAAAATCCATTATTTTTGTACCAAAAACTTATTCTGATTTTATAGAAATATAAATTTAACATAAAAATCGGCTCATGTCTCTTTTACAACAGTAAAATCCGACAACGTTACATTTTCAACTTTAGTTTTTAATTTAATTCGTGAATAAATCGATCCATAATGAAAATTTAGTCACAAAAGAGAAAAGTATATTAGAATTACCATATTAGAATTGAATTATCAAAAAAAATCGCGGAAAGAATAAACAAAATAACATAGAAAATGCGACATCGCCAGATTTAATTGTTTTAAAAGGGAATTTAACCGAAAAATCAATTAACTATAATTGATTATGTTATAATCTATCATATTGGTGGTTTCTTATTTAACTAAAATTAACTATATAAGTTTTAAAGTATAAAATATAGGTAAGTGGTTTCCAATGGAGGAAATATTGCACTTTCCATAATAAGCGATGAAATCTTTTAAAACAACGGCAATTGTTACACAGGATATATGTGATGTTTTCTTCTTTCTTTTTTTTCTGTTAAGAACCATTACAGGCTAGGATCTTCGATTTTTTTTCATTTAAGAAGCGATTGGGAATCACTGGTATAAATTGAAAATAAAAAAATATAAGTAAATAAAGTAGGGGTTCAATAAATCAGCGTTTTTTCGTTTATTTACCAGGGATGGAATCTTCTAAAATTGCGGTAGTTTTTACATAGGATATCTGTAATGTTTTCTTCTTTTTTTTTCATTTAGGAACCATTACAAGCTAGGATCTTGGATATTTTTTTTCGTTTAGGAAGCGATTGGGAATCACTGGAATAATTGAAAAATAAAAAATGATAAGTACATAAAATATTGGTTGAATAAATTAGTGTTTTTGTCGTTTATTTACCAGGGATGGAATCTTCTAAAATTGTGGTAGTTTTTACAAAGGATATCTGTAATGTTTTCTTCTTTCTTTTAGGAACCATTACAGGCTAGGATCTTGCATTTTTTTTTCGTATAGGAAGCGATTGGGAATCACTGGTATTAATGAAAAATAAAAAATGATAAGTACATAAAGTAGTGGTTGAATAAATTAGTGTTTTTGTCGTTTATTTACCAGGGATGGAATCTTCTAAGATTGCGCTAGCTGTTACACAGGATATATGTTTTCTTTTTTTTTCTTTTAGGAACCATTACAGGCTAGGATCCAGTGGCGTAGCTACCTAGAGACTAGGCGGGGCAGTGCCCCGGAGCCCTCAAGCTCAGGGGGCCCTCAAATCCTTTCCAGAAATCTCGATCGAACTGAAATTTTGGAAATTCAGTTGGAAGTTCGCCAATTATGTAAGGAAATAATGAGCAAATATGGAGTGCTGGAATGCGACCCAACGGAAATATTTACAGCAATGTTATTATTCTTTACAATTCCTGTCACTTCTGCAGCAACTGAAAGGTCATTTAGCAAATTAAAAATAATAAAAAATCATTTAAGGAATAATATGGGCCAAACTCGACTCCGATATTTATCGCTAATAGCAATTGAAAACTTAACCGCATCAAGCCTGGATTTAAACGAAGTCATTGATACTTTTGCGAAAACTAAAGCTAGGAAAAAATTGCAAATATAATTGTTATTTACTCAGTTGGTAGGCCCGAGCTTTATATAATAAGCCCTTGAATGTTCTCTATTTCGTTTTATTAGCCAAATCTACACCAAGTACTAATTGTAATTTATGTTGTTACTGTTTAATATTTTTATTACCTGCCCTGCAGTGCACAAAAAAGAGCTCAAGTAGCTTAGCATTTTTAAAGTATTTGTATATTTCATAGTTTTATTTGATAAAATCTAATAAGTTTACATAGCAGTGGGGCCCCATTTTTTAATTTGTCCTAGGACCCTTGGTTACCTAGCTACGCCACTGATTGGAAATCACTGGCATAGATGAAAAATAAATGATAAATACATAAAATAATGGTTGAATAAATTAGTGTTTTTGTCGTTTATTTACCAGGGATGGAATCTTCTAAGATTGCGGTAGTTTTTACAAAGGATATATGTGATGTTTTCTTCTTTCTTTTAGGAACCATTACAGGCTAGGATCTTGATTTTTTTTTCATTCAGGAAGCGATTGGGAATCACTGGTATAAATGACAAATAAAAAATGATAAGTACATAAAAAATTGGTTGAAAAAACTAGTGTTTTTGAATGTTTATTTACCATCGCCTTATAACTATTAAGATCTTCAGGGATTCTAGGGTTTATAAAGAACCGTAAACCGAGAACTATTGGGAAAAATGCTCGTCAGATTCAAACCCAGCTGTTCCTTATAGTTTCTTTTCATTTTACAGTGACGTTCCCATGGTTGCGGGCAACGCAAGCCCGGACATTTTTTCGATGGCGTCGCGGCGGCCGTCGGAAACGACGCTCAATTACGGCCGAGTGCTGCGAACCGCGCGGCTGCACTTGGGAAGAATACGCCGAATATTGTCCATTCAAACGCCAACTACACTAACGCATCATCTTCATTGATTTCCAATCTAATTTATTAACTATAAAATTATTAAAAATATAAAATATTTATTTCACTAAAAAAAAAAAATGTATAATATTAAAAATACAAAAAAAATAAAGGCATAAGATACCAACACTTTTTGCTTTAATTACTCGACAAAAACTGGAAATAGTATTTCAGGAAAATATACGTAACGCCAATTGAACAATAAACTGATGTTAACATAAGTGGTAAAAACGGCAATTTGGTGTCCAAATTTAAAATGAGACTATGTACAATATTTTCGTAGGAAAACAATCCAAATAGTCCCAATAAATACAAATATTCGTAACGATAACATAATCGATTTGGGGGTCGATAAATCAAATTTAACACGTAGATAACATGAGCCGATCCGAGGGCCAACAAGAAAAATTTTATCAACAGTAGATTTTTGGGAAACAGTAGCGGAAGTAGGGAATAATTTCCGACAATACTCAAAAATAAGTAAATAGACGCATCTCGTTCACTTATCGACACCAACAAACTAAAAAAAAATATAAAAAATTTAAAAAAATAGTAAATTTCTTAGTACATCTACCATACCATAGAGGGATTATCATCAAAAGAATCGCCTTTTCATGTACATGCCACCCAAAAAGAAAACTCGCCCCTGCACATAGAACAACGGCTCGAATAAAACTAACGGATTTGTGATCCTTCGGTAATTTCCACAAGTGTAGCAAAATCGGAACCATTGTTGCCAAAGTACATACAAAAGTTATATCAGGCGTAATTGTTGGTAGCACACTATGCGAAAATTCTTGGACTAGGCCTCCCGTCATTACGGCAGGCTGACTATTGAAATTTCTTCCTAATTTTTTCACTAAAAAACAATCATTCGGTTAGGGTTTTTTTGAAAAAATAATAAGCGATGGAATACTTACAAACAACCAAGAGAATCTTGTCCAATATATTGTATAACGCCCAAAAATTTGGGGCCCAATAAGCGTGGCAAAGTCCTCGTTTAAAGGGAAACAATCTAGATATCACCTGGAATAATAAAATCTAATTTATTTTCATAATTTCTGAATTTCCAACTGGTTTATTTTGTCACTTTTTTAGAGCTAGCCGTTTAGTTAAATATCGCCATTTAATTAAATTCCTAATATCCTTTCAGTAACTTTGAAATATTTAAGAATCATAAACTACGGAACTGGTACTACAGTATAATCTCACTAATCCGGCACCCTCCGCCCACGCCTCCCTCGCCCCTCTACACCTGTGCATACATTTATTTCTTCTATGAAATGAATTTCACTATATTTCACTATAATCTAGCAATCTGAACATTCTAATAATCCGTCACCCTCTGGTTTTAATAGTACCGGATTAGTGAAATGACACTGTATTTACTTCCATTGGCGTATAACTAAATGCCTAGCTATTCAATTAAATGTCTAGTTCAGTGTTTCTCAATCCTTAACGAATCTTTGTCCTATTCATTAAAACATTAATTGTCTATAGAAATTTTGTCTTATTAGAATCGTGAAACTAGCTTTATACCACATGCTTTATTTTTACCTCAGAAGCCCTATAGAGAAAGTAGCAGTAAAAAATTTGAAAAATTTTAAGTCATATTTATCTAAGCTAGAGTCGGGGCTTGAAGTGAAGAGATTTTGAAAGAGCTGGAGCTTTTATAGAGCCGGAGTCTCAATGCTAAAAAAATTGCATTTAAATTGGTTTATGAGTAGTAGGGTGGTCCTTATTTAGGGTTTGTCCGAATTTTTTTCACGATAGTCCTAAATCGGTTCTAAATCCATTTAAAAAAAAACCATGCCAAGTTATAGCTTTTAATTTTAACCCGACCCCCCCGGCAGCCAAAGTTTTAAATGGAAATAACACGGGAAAAGTTCTGTTGATTTTTTGAATTTTTTTTCATCATGAAATAATGAACAGATCAGGTCGACCAATGACAATTCTTATAGGAAATTTAACGCTCTACAAAAAAGGTCTCTTATGATTTTTTGCTAACTCTAACGGTTTCTAAGTTATTAAAGGTCATAGTTGAAGCTTAAGTCAATTTTAGGATTTTTCTACTTCTACCATCGTTTAATGATTTAAAAATCAAAAAAGGATAATAATTCTTAATCTCAAAAAACTAATAACTTCATAATAGTATCGATGTTAAAAAAATGGTAATAAAAGTATTTTTTATAATTTATTGAAATTTTGAAAGTCGATTTTTTAAATAAAATAATACTTTTCTTTCAGAGCATGCGTGAAGGTAAAAAAGTCGTCTAAGTTATGAATTATTATCTTTTTTTCATTTTTAAATCATTAAACGACGGTAGAAATAGAAAAATCGTAAAATTGACTTAAGCTTCAACTATGACCTTAAACAACTCAGAAACCGTTAGAGTTAGCAAAAAATCATAAAAGACCTTTTTTGTAGAGCGTTAAATTTACTATAAGAATTGTCATTGGTCGACATGATCTGTTCATTATTTCATGATGAAAAAAAATTCAAAAAATCAACAAAACTTTTTCCGTGTTATTTCCATTTAAAACTTTGGCTGTCGGGGGGGGGGTCGGATTAAAATTTATCTAAATCGGGGCCCGATTTAGGACTATCGTGAAAAAAAAATGCGGACAAACCCTAAATAAGGACCACCCTAATGAGTACCAACTTATAATGAAAAAAATAAACCCGTAGGTTATATCAATTTAGACCTGGAACTGGAACCGTAGTCGGAGCTGGAGCCAAACATTGGCTCCAGACGCGGAGCAAGAACCAAAGTCTATCTAATTGTAGTTTTACTTTTAGAGATCTTTTTTTCTAGAACTCATCGTTATAGTAAAAGACGAAAAATGATGAATTTTGATAAATTTTATACAGAATGACGTCAACAGGTTCCAAGATTTAATACAGGGGAATATAATGAATATAAGTTGCCGTTACGAATTTTCCATCTCTGTTTTAAGTATATAAAATAATATAAGTTTGTCCTACCCATTTTCCTAATATTTGTTATTCCTGAGAGTAATATTTTTTCTATAAGAGATAAAACCGTAAAGCTAGCATAAAAGGTAAAGCATGTACCATAAGAAGAGTTATAAGTTGATACCGTATCAACTTATATATCTATTTGAACTGTTCTATTGTTTTATATTATAGACTAGTGTAGAACCCATTAGGCTCCATCCTAACGGAAAGTATTACGGACAAATATCAGCTGCTTTAACTACAATGAAATGCAATTTTAATGGAGAAAAGTGAGCCAATTTCTAAAATGCATGGAATGAATGCGGATGGAATGAGAGAAACTATTTCTTTGCAATCTTAATATTTAAAAAATCGTTTCATTTGAGAAACACCAAACTAGTCGGTTAATATAACATATTACAAACCAAACCTGAGGAATTTGATTGATAAACGGTAGAAACGTAAGTATCAAAACACTCGTAACGATCAATCCTAATTGAGCCAAATGTTTCACATTAAACGACCGCCATTTAACTTTCCCATTTGCTTTGCTTTGCGTAAAACAATAGTGTCGTAACATATATATAAAATATGCCGGAGCAATATATATGAAAATGTGTTTCAAACACACTAACGTAATAAACCAAAAGGCACTTTGTAGAACATTATCCCGCACCATATTGCCAATGGAAATCAATAGAATTCCAAAGAGGAAACCGTTGTACTGAAAATGTATGTGGTCCACCATTATAAGTCCAATATTTCCAATCAGCAGTGTGTAGAGGTACAGCCGATATTGGAAGCTCTTTTCAAAGACGCAGCTACATCTATGGGCAAAAAATAAAAGCATTAAAACACGACGTTTATATGGTTTATATTGTACGGGGATCTTAAAGCCGCTAAAAAAAAAAATTTGTGAGAAAACCTTATGTGGTGGAAGAAAATTGATTTCATATTTGAAATAAGCGCAAACAAATACATTGAAATGACCTATTACAGTCAAAACAATTTTTTAAAAAATATTTTTTTGCAGGCCTATGTTATCAATTCTTAACTGTTTTGAAATTAATATTGTTTTGCCGAGGTGGACGCGCTACGCCTACACTGAGCTATCGAACATACTTCTAACTTTTGTAGTTTTCCAGGCGAAATAAAACTTTAAAAATAAATTAAATTATTGAATATTTATTAAAATTTAGAACTAATTTCTTTACTGATTTTGTAACTTTCATGACAGAACTTTGGTAATAATTTGAAATAATTTTACACTCAAGGGAATTAATTTTCTCTTTATTATTTTATTATGATCTGTGATTAAATATAATAAGTCAGTAAAGAAATAAGTTCTAAATTGTAAGAAATATTCAATAATTTCATTTATTATTGTAGAGTTTCAGATCCTCAATGATGATAAATTGGTAAAAAATATTCAGAGGACTAGGATCATAATAATCAGTTAAAACTATTTATTACATGCGCGACGTTTCGGCCCGGTTATTGAGCCTTCCTCAGGCGTATAATATAATCTAGATCAGGCGAGACATTACGTTTTTTACCCAATTTACAAATTGCCATAGTTTTTTACAATCTTTCGTTAGTAAACTTAGTTTCATAACTGTTTTTAGCTAGCGAAATCAACTTATTTAGTATTTTACAATAAGACTTATAATCATTTTTAGTGTAACATTAGTTCTAATCAAATTTCATCTTGACCGATTTGAAAAATTCTTTCACTGTTGGGAAGCTACACTATTTCCAGTGAACATAGGCTATATTAAATTTTCAAAAAATTTAGATATCCATACTAAAACTCCAATAATGTGTGAAAAAATTACCAAAAAACTTTCTTACATCGCGTGCGCTGGTGATTTAACTAAAGAACGGAACAACCGAATTTAATGAAACTTTATACTAAGATACAACACAATTATCCACACACGTTAGGCTATTTATCATTTCTTAAAAATAATAAGGGAATGTACCCCCTACATAAAACTGAGGGATGAAAAAAAAAATATATACTTTAGATAGGCGAGTTATATATCATTGAAAAGGTATTTAAAAGTTAAAAAATGATATGTATTAATATTTTTAGTTGAACTAATAAAAAGCACAGTAATTTAATTTAAAGTACAAAAAATTGCCTTTTTGAAATACAAATGTTTTTATAGATAGTAATCTGACAGTAAACTTTTTTTTTACAAAGTCGTTGTAAATAGATCATTAGGGTTGCTCAGTAAGGAAATATTAACGAAAAAATGTCATAGTAATACTAAGAATAATAATAGTAGTAATAAAGCTTAAAATAAAAACGCTTTTAATACCGTGCATATGTAAAATGGTGTATTTATATACTCCTCTGACTGATGAAATTTTAATATTCGGTGTATTCCTTATAGGAAGTAGGCATGTGATAAGATTTTTTTTTTAAAATTCCTACCCTAACGGACAAGGGTGGATTCAGGATTTTTTTCTTGAGGGGGGGCAATATCTTTTATTTGCAAGTACGTGAAAGGGACCACGAAAAAAGTTCGCAATTTCAGCCAGAAATCATCATAATGATAAATAATAAATAATCATATCACCATAATGATAAAAGAAATTTCAAATTCCCTTCCAGAGCAAAAGACATACGTCAAATCCGTGTATGGTGAACTCTGTACTATCCAATATGGTATAATTATATAGTTGAAATTCAGATATTTTAATAATAAGTTTATAGATACATAATGGTTATACATGATTATGGAAGAACTGGGTTTCGTGCAATTGTACAAATTTCAATTTCGCGGTTGTGTTGTACAGTGCAATAGTGTAATAGTTTTTGGAAAAAAGTTCATTCGGGAATCGAAAAAGGGAGATGGGGTTATTATGATGCGAGTATTTTGATAACTTTCGACTTTTTTTAGTCATTAAGACCGAATTTATTGAACTTGGCGATATTTTTTATTTGATGTATGATGTAGTATGATTATATTTTTCGTAAAAGAATAAGAAAAATAAAATACGTTACGCAGACGAAGTCGCGGGGATCAGCTAGTAGCTTATATAGGAATTGTTTGGTTTGACATGAGATCATAAGACCTTTAGTAATCCAAGTACTATAAGATTTATTTCGTTGGCCATAATCCACCTTAAAAGTGGACTCATTAATAAGTTTTTTAATCTTATCTATTAATGTACTAGTAAAAAGATCGGGATCTTGTATTTTTTGTAAGGCATTCCAATCAATAGACTTACTACGTAGTATTCCAATAATGATTTAAATTTAGCGGCTTTAAGATCTTATTTCATAGAATTTTCAGGTCTTACAGGCAAGCTCCATAAGCGAAGACTAAATCAGCAACAACCACCGACAGCCTTTGAAACAAAACGGTCATTTCCGAGGCATAGTTCAAATTGGAAACGATCAGCATTTGCGGGTCGAAGAATTGGGCGAATTGTGACAGAAAATATTCGAACCACGCAAACAGGGGCGGATAGTCGAGGGTCCATTCGGAGGTTTTCTCTGTATACCATTGTTCGATCGGCAAAGAATGCGTTATTGCCAGCCAATTGCGATGAACCTCGAAATCGGTGGAATGGCTACAAGAAAACAATAATAAGAAATCCACAAATTTGGTTAAATCAAAGAAAAAATCGAACTTACTAAGCCGGAAAGAGGAGCAGTTTGACGGATATGACTAAAAGTGTTGATTCAATAAACATTTTGGTGGAAATTTTCAAAATTTCTCAAGTAACGTACACATTGCTGAACGCATTTAAAATCGGAAACGTCATATGTTCACTCGTGGAACATAAACATTGAAACTGATTAAAGTGATTGAAATCTAAATGAAATGTGAAAATTAAAATATTTTTCAAAAAAAAAAAATCCTATTTAATATTACTGATTTTTAAAAACTAGTTTTTTGTTTTTCTTTCTCGATTTTGCGTAGATTGAAATTGGGAGAAAAAAAAACAACTGAAAAATTCATGACATCTATCAACTGACATTTGAGGTTAGTTCGTTTATGTTTTTTCTTTTACCAAACATATTTTCAACCAATTTTTTTCAGAAATAGCCAGGCGAAGCCGACTAAAGACTTCCAAAATGTAATTACCAAAAAGTTTCATCGAGAATTTCAACAAAAATGGGAGTTCTTCATCGAGGACTCTTCACTTGGTTCATCATTGCCATTTTCCTGGTGGTCCTGTGCCTGCGACTTGAATCCCGCACCGAATGGAATTGGTTCATCGTGTTCATCCCCATGTGGCTCTACGACGCGATTTTATTAATTTACGTAGTGTTCCACATGATTTCGCACTGTAAACACGGAACAGAACATTTCCGTTCGGCTCTACAGTCCAACGTTTGGTATGTCTTCGCCGTACTTTTGAAGATTGCCGCTCAAATTATTATCTGCTTGAAGTTGCAATATCGGACGTTGAATTTATCTATTTATTATGTTATGATTCCGATATGGATCCTTTTACCTACAATGATTGTAGATGTTACGATTAAGCTGATTAAAAATGAAATAACTGTGTAGACTACTAAGTTTTGTAAGTATTTATTGTTATATATAGGTAATTAATGTTAAAAATAAATATTTTTATCATAACAATTTTACTATTATTTAATCCTTGGTGGTATTAAATTAAAGGGTGCGGAACACTTATCTATCTTCTATCTTCTATTAATATAAAGAGGAAAGATTTGATTGTTTGTTTGCTTTGAATAGGCTCCGAAACTACTTGACCGATTTGAAAAATTCTTTCACTGTTGGGAAGCTACACTATTTCCGGTGAACATAGGCTATATTCAATTTTCAAAACAGTTAGGGATCCATACTAAAACTCCAATAATGTAACCCAAGGTCTGAAAAAATTACCAAAAAACATTCTTTTATCGCGTGCGCTGCGAAAACTATTGGTTATAGAACAAAATAATGTAGTACGGTTTTGCAGAACATATCATTATCTACAAAAAATAGAGCGACAGCATATGTCTAACTGTTATAGTTATGTCACAATAAGTTTTTTTTCATTTTAAAATATATATATAAATGCCACCGATATAAAAGCTCTTTTATTTGTACTTTGGGATTAATCCTTATAAAAATAAATGACTTCATATTTAAGTTTGCTTCAATACCATTATATAACTTTTTGAGTTATTCAAGTTGAACATTCCATTTGAAAGATATCACAAGTTTAAAAATATAAGTTATTTGAAAAATGTCGCATGGTCACCGCTCGGTTAGACGGCACTATAGTAAAGAACGGAACATTCGAATTTAATGAAACTTGATATTAAGATACAACACAATTAGCCACACACGTTAGACTACTTATCATTCCTTAAAAATAATAAGGGAATGTATCCTTTACGTAAAAACTGAGGGATGAAAAACATATTTTACTTTAGACAGGCCAGTTATATATTATTGGAAAGGTATTTAAAAGTTAGAGAATGATCTGTATTGATCTTTTTAGTTAAACTAATAAAAATCACAGTAATTTAATTTGTGAAAAAACATGCTTTTTTGAAATATAAATGTTTTTATACATAATAAACACTTAAAGTAATTTTACGTTCATAGCGCATTCGCTTACGTATCTTACAGTAAACTTTTTTTTTACAAAATTGTTGAAAATATATCCTTAAAGTTGCTCAATAAGGAAATATTAACGAAAAAAGTAACACTAGTAGTAAAACAAATAATTATATTAATAAAGCTTAAAGTAAATACGTTTTTAAAACCGTGCATATATTGTGTATTTATATACCCCCCCCTGACTGATGAAATTTTAATATTCGGTGTATTGCTGATAAGAAGTAGGCGTATGATACAATTTTTTTTTGAAAATTTGTACCCTAACAGAGTGAATGGGGGTGACTAAGTTTATATGAGAAAATATTTAGTTAATCAATAATCGAAATTTTGAATTTAATAAGTGTTATTAATAAATAAATTATGAATTAATAATAAGTATCTGTTTTTCTTTAATATCATTTTGATAACAGCATTTTAAATAACGTCGTTTCACTTAATTAGTATGAAAGTTTGTGTAGTAGGTACTTATACCAAATAACAAAGAGGCGGTTTTAATTTTTGTATGTTTTTCAACAATCAAACTTTTTACAATCAAATTTTTTGAACCAACGTTTACAAATAGCAAATTTAAAACGAAAATTTAATCTACACCTACGTTACGCTGACGAAGTTGCGGGGATCAGCTAGTCTATTATATAAAAATGAATTGAGACGTGTGGGTCTCGCTAAAACTTGACGACGGCTACACCGATTTGGATTATTTTAGTGTTGAAATATTTATAGAAGGCAAAGGAAGGTTTAAAAGGTGAGAAAACAGGAATAAGTTGTAAGGGAAAAAGTAAAAACAACAATTTTTCCCCCATGTTAATCCTGTTAAATAGGCAGAGGAGACGCTGACACCAATAAATATTTGGCAACAAATAAATATGTCATTTCTTGGCTTTATGATTTTGCAAAAGTACTGCCATTTGCTTATGTTTACATATTTTACCTAATATTTATTGTAATCTGTAACAATTGGGGAAATAACAATCATTAGTCAATATTGTAAGGCGTTAAAATACAGCGGTGAATTTACTAAGTTATGTTGTGCTGGTGGAAAAGTAAAATTGCCACAATTGGTCCCATCACCAGATCCATTATGGTCCTTAGTTTATGGGATAGTTAATGATTCTAAAAAATCCTTGGCCAATATTCAAAAATATAACAGTTGTTTTCAAATGACGTCGTTTGGCGCATAAAACAAATATTATGTTTAAGGAAGTTCTGAAGAAAACAGGAACATTCCCAGTAAGCATCCAGTCCCAGAATAATAGCGACCTTAGGATCGAATTGGCCAAAAGAATAATACAATTTCAAGGGACACAAAATATTCAATAATAATAACATGTTTAGAAATATCTATGTATGTGTTTAAACTCATGAATAGGTGAGAATTTAAGGATTTTTTGTATGCATATGAGTTTTAACATGTTCAATGTTTTTATAGGTGCAAATCTAAATAAGTATAATACAAAGTTTATTAATTTAATTGTTAGGAATTTAATAATTAAAAATTTATCAATATTACAGATATCAGTTAATTTCCGCAATTTAATTTTAGGTGGTACAAAGTTCACCGGGTCCTTTGATATTATATAAAAAAAATATTTGCATATAATATAATCAAGTACATATCAGTTGTAACGTAGGCAATTTGTAAAATGCTTTAATTTTTAAATGCATTTAATATTATTACCATATACTAAAGAAATTAATGAAACTATAAAGTGATGTATTGTTTGTAAAACATTAAAAATATTATTAAATTGTATATATACGAAAGATTCAAGTATATGCTCAACTGTTGATATGAATTAACATAGTACAAGTTTGAAGGCCAAAATAAGAGAATGGCAGCTTTAAATATGTCGTTTAAAGAATCTGAACCGGTTTAAGGTATTTATTGTTTGTTGTCAATTATAAATACATTAACACCTTTCTCCGATTCTATAAATTGCACCTTGAACCTAATTACTATATTATTTGGTATCGCCAGTTGAGCTCAGGTAAAATTCTTTTCAATTTCACACCTGTTTGGAATTTATCCGGTTTTGCTCACAATATTGATCATTATCGACCAAAGGTTGATAAATATGAACTTAAATATTTGTCTACCTGAATTCTACTGAATAATTCAAGAACAGGTTTATCGATTTTGATAATATTTTGTTTTCAGGTACATCTTAGTGATTCGCCACAAAATTAAAGTATAAAGGTCACAAACAAGTCTAATCTAAATAGTTGTACCAATATTTTATTTTGACTTCATTTATGGCTCCAATTTAAAGACAGCTTTACGGATTTGATAGAAACTTTGTAATCAAGTTCAACTAAATTTTCTTCAGAAGAAGGCTGATTAAAATAATTAAACGGACACCCATTAATTAGATATAAATTAGCCCCTTTAATTAAATATCTATGTTCTTTTTTAAGATATCGAGAAATCAGCATACTTGTACTCAGGGGTGGTCAACCCAAATGATATTGGGGGCCACTTCGGAAATGCATCATAACTCCAAGGACCACTTTTGAAGTTATTCATTATTCAAGTTATTACGATATCGATATTTTAAATAACAACTGACGGTGCCTGTTATAACTATTATCTCTTTTTGGCGCTTTTTAACTTCAAAGTTGATCATTTCAGTTCGTTTTCCCTATCGAATAACCAAAGTACTTCTAGAACTATCCCTCCCAAAAATCGGTCCTCTAATCGTTTGCGAGCAAAGTATAACTTAAACGAGACTCATCTCAATTATTATAATTAATTTTTCCAAACCATCAACTAGATAAGATATAAACTTTTTTGATTCTACGAAATTATTGAGATCATTAATCGAACTGATATCGTTAAAGATTACCAGAACATTAGATGTAATTCCCCATTTTCAGCAGGTGATAAATATAAATAATACGTATGCAGGCAAATAAATTACGATTATCAGCTAGTTTAATACAAAATTGTTCAAATTTAGGCTTAATTTGGACAAATTTTTGAAGTTTCTAATGTCACTAATCACCTGAAAAGACTCAATCAAAAACTTCCACCTATCGGACAACGTTCAAACTACAAAACCCTTAAATCGATAATGGTGCTCCCTACTAAACAATTTATGACATAAAGATTTGATTCAAATGTCAAATTAATCATTTTAAAAATGCCAGTAATATTAAAGGGATGGAAATTTGTAGCCTTAATTTCTGGATTTGTAGGAGCAATTGGTCTTACCCTATATCCAATTGCAATTTATCCAATGATGCATCCGGAAAAATATAGTAAGATTTCCGGTTCAAATCAGTGACGCAGTATAAACATTAGTTTCTTTTTTTCAGAGGCAATTCAACAGGAAACTCGTAAAGGAATAGTTCAGGAAAACATTCAACCTGGAAGTAGGGAATTGATTTAATTGGATTCAAATTATAAAATACAAATTAAAAATCTAACCTATTTTTTTTTCAGATATGAAAGTATGGACGGATCCATTCGAACGAAAGAAGGACTAGTAACAAATTAGTTTTATTTTAAATACAAATAGCCATTAGATAGACGGTTTTTTTAACTTGTTACGATCATTGTAAGATTTAACTTTATTTAAAAAATAATTAAAATATTTTTTTTGTTGATAAAACAATGTGACTAAATGATTAGAATTGCTCATCATCACAGAGATCCACGAACACATCGAAACATTGCCGATTACAATGTCCTTCCGTTGTAAAAACATATTTATGAAACGTCCCATCTAGACAGGCAGCTAAAATATACAAATTCATCAATTGTCCCCCGAGAAATTTCAAAAGTCTTACCAAGAACCGAATTATTCGTGCCCGATTCAAATGCACAAATACATGAACACTCTGGTGGAACAGTAAATGTGGCCAGCGACCATTGTGACTCGCCGTAATTTCCCAAAATTCCCATATTTGAAAACTTAGATTTTAAATTTAAACTAGTATCTTTCAGTGCGAATATATGAATGGTTCCTTTATCACTCGAGCAGCATAGAAAACCGGAGTCAGAACTAAAATTAATACTAAAAATCTGATATTAGATGATTTTTTTTTTAAATTTTGTATTAAAGTACCAGCACAAATTGGCCGAGTCTGAACCTCGTCGCAGTTCTAGCATTAGTGTTCGTCGATTTGTGTCCCAAATTCGTATAAGGGTTCCTTTTGACGAGGCAGTCGCTACTAGAGTGCCAAGTTTATTAATTGCTATGCAGGCCAATTCGCCTTGGTGGGCTTCAATAATTACAGGTGAACTAGATGTTCCTGGAGGACGATATTCTAAATCCTAGAAAGAAATAGAAAACTATTATATGTTTAACATTGATAAGTATTTTATTTATTTCCGAATCACAATAAATTAATGGATAATAATATATATATATGGCTTTGAGATTCAATTAAAAAAATACTTTATTACGACGCGTTTCAACAGTTTTGGACTGTCATCATCAGGTAATAATAATAATCTTTTAATATATTATAATAATTATTATTATTACCTGATGATGACAGTCCAAAACTGTTGAAACGCGTCGTAATAAAGTAATTTTTTAATTGAATCTCAATTTTTTTAATTGAAGACATATATATATTATTATCCATTATTATATGTTGTACTTAAGCCTATAACATATAACTTACTAATAACTGTATACTTCCAACTTTACGTCCTGGAAAAACGGCGATATCTCGCAAAGAAGACTCTGGAAATGGAGTGACTTCCAAAAGTCCTAGAGGATTTTTTGCCGTTTCTATAGACGTAATAGTTTCCATACTGAAGATGTTAAACATAAAAATTCTATTTTCTAGTGTTACAAAAAGTCTAGGACAAAAAAAAAAGGTAAATTCATTGAAGTAGGATGTGATATTGGCAAGTTTACTTGTCAGTGCTACAACGAATTGATTTCACAGCCGATTCGAATAGTAATTCGTAGTCGTATTCTAAATGCGTATCAACAAATCTTGCCACTTGATTATTAGCAAATTTTGGCCGAGGACTTCCAGCAACAATGAACAAATAGTTAGATCGATCAGCCATTTCACATTTGTCGACTCCCCCAACGATATTGTTGTCTAAAACATGATGTAAATCAGAAAATGCATTGCACCTGTAGAACATTTTCCACCAAGTGTTCTTACCATATCGTCGAAGTTCTTGCAATGGATTGACATTATAGATTCTCAATCCTGTGTCCATACAACAGCAGAAAAGCTCTAAAACAAAACACCAATTGCCAACAATTATAAGTGCGCATTTTTCTTTTATTGTTCCAACATTGCCAACTAACCTTGATCTTGGTTGAACCTCAGACTCTTCACTTTGTCGCTCATTTTCGTGAAAATTTGCACCAACAAAAAGCCCAACTAATGTCGAATATTAATCTATCGAATCGAATTCAACAAATTAATTTCGTTATAACTAAACGTCCCGTTTTGACGTCATTTTATAACAAAATATTTTTCAAAATTACAATTCCTTGTTGTTGTCCACTCGGCTGCCACTGACACATTACCATGCTTTGTTACGAACGTGACCGACAACGAACGAATTCACACGAAAATTATGGCGAACATATTTGAATTTTAAATATGCACATTTTTTATTTAACCATGAAATGCTAATTGTATTCATTAATTTATTATAATTGCGTGAAAGTGACAGCGATTTGTTGTTTTCTATGTTTCATTCATTACGAAAATTTTGATGTTTGATCTAGCAACGCATTTCATAACTTTTCAATGTTCCAAATCATTCAACACATGTATATTGTTGGGAAAAACCTTTTGTTTTTATTATTTCCTTTATTGTTGCAATTAAATTGCATCCATATATTCTCAATCATAAAACCTTCATAACATTTAAAATTGCCACCTCAAGGTTCTTACGTCAGTTATCAAGTTCATTGTCTTTATACAGACGCACGTTTTTATCTCTGTTAATAATTTAATTTTTATCAATAAAAAATAAATAATCTATGAATTAACATCTCATAAAAAGAATAATTTTTTTAATAATTTCAAAAGAAATTTAAATAATTATTCACAATAATATTAATATATTTCCGCCTTGAAATTATACGAGTGTATGACATTTATTTTAATGAGAATTTATTTGATTAAATTATCAATTTTATTGTAATTCCGCTGTTATCCAAGCTTGGAATGGATACCAGGTCAATCTTTGCCCCTTAATAATCAGTCATTGGGGACTGAAGAAATAATGTATGTACCGGAAAGTAATTTCGTTTTTTAAATATACAATTGAAACACAAAACTTTTGAATTTCTTGGCAACAGTTTTCCAACTTTTCGATGACCAAAATGAGCTCACCGCTGAAGAAACATCTACAGTAGAACCATCTTTCTATATTACACCTGAAGAAGTGGCTTCTTGCATACATGAAAAGGTAAATTCCCTTCCAATGCAATCATGGTGCTTACCTCCATCTTCAATGTCATCATTGCCAGAGGTTATTTCCCGTCGTACTGGAAGATTGCGAGGATAATTATGATGCACAAACCAGGAAAGCCCGAAAACGATTCGAAGCCATATAGACCAATCAATTCTTAAAAAAATTGCAACCCTATATCGATGAACAGGGTCTCATCCCAAACCATCAGTTCAGATTCCGCAAGGAATCCACCACCGAACAAGTTCACAGGGTAGCATCTACAACCATGAGGACGCTAAACGATAAGGTTTACTATTCCGCAATTTTTCTGGATATCACACAGGCCTTCGACAAAGTATGGCATCTAGGGCTGCTGAAGAAATAATGTATGTACCGGAAAGTAATTTTGTTTTTTTAAATATAGAATTGAAACACAAATTTGAATTTCTTGGCAAGTTTTCCAACCCTTCGATGACCAACATGAGCTCACCGCTGAAGAAACAGTAAATGGTCAACCAATTAATGGACCAGTACCATCTTCTTTCTATATTACACCTAAAGAAGTAGATTCTTGCATACATGAAAAAGTAAACCCCAAAGAGGCTCCAGAATATATAAATGTTGATAAATATTGAAAAAACTCCCTTGCCAGAGGTTATTTCCCGTCGTACTGGAAGATTACGAGGATAATTATGATCCACAAACCAGGGAAGCCGGAAAACGACGCGAAGGCATATAGGCCAATTAGATTGCTACCCACATTGTCGAAATTGTTCGAAAGGCTATTCTTAAAAAAATTGCAACCCTATATCGATGAACAGGGTCTCATCCCAAACCATCAGTTCAGATTCCCGCAAGGGATCCACCACTGAACAAGTTCACAGAGTAGCATCTACAATCATAAGGACGTTAAGCATTAAGGCAGTTTTTCTGGACACCACATCTTCGACAAGGTGTGACATCTAGGGCTACTGTATAAGTTAATAAATGTGATATCTCACCTGCTCTACCGCATTCTCCAGTCCTACTTGGAGGATAGAAAATTCTCGGCTACGAAGATCAATCGGGACTCCACCAGGTCAGTGCTGGGGTGCCACAAGGTAGCATTTTAGGACTCATACTGTACCTAATTTATACGGCAGATCTTCCCATCACTGACAATGTGGTAATTGCAACGTATGCGTACGACACTGCGATCATGGCAACAAATCAATGCTCACAGGTTGCGACCGAAAAATTACAAAGAACCCTCAACGATCTGGAACCATGGCTTAAAAAATGGCAAATAAAAGTCAATGAAGCCAAATCTGTCCATGTCACATTCACTAATCAGCGAGATACCTGTCCACCGGTATATCTTAACAATCATCAGGTTCCGCAGGCGACAGAAGTCAAGTATCTCGGAATGTACTTGGACAGAAGACTAACGTGGCGGAGACATATAGCTGCCAAAAAAGACCAGCTTAAAGCCAAATGCCGTCACCTGCAGTGGCTGATTGGTTGGAGGTCGCAATTGTCCCTGGACAATAAACTACTGATATACAAAGTAATTCTGAAGCCAGTCTGGACCTACGGCATCGAACTGTGGGGAACAACTAGCAACTCCAATGTGGAGATCATCCACTGCTTTCACTCTAAGACTCATTACGAACGCCTCATGGTATGTCACTAACCACCAAGGTTTATAAATTACACGGGTTGTCCCATTAGAAAAAAAAAATGACGTCATACGAAGAATTTTTAAATTTGAATCTATCTGAAAATATATACGAATTTCTTCTGAATACGTCACGTAGCGCATGAGGCCACCTGTGTATTTTGTAAACCTTGACTAACCACGACATACATAAAGACCTGAAGGTGGCCACCGTGAGGGAAGAGATCGCCAGATTCAGCCAAAACTACCAAAAAAGACTGGAAGACTATACCAATCATATGGCGATCAGTCTACTGGACAACATTGGAGAGGAGTAAGAACAAGGAACTGATTTTACTCAATATAGAGTGTGGACCAGTGTGGACGTACATCAGATTTGCTCATTATCCAGAGGCAGATTGCAAATATATAAAAACAGGGGGGAAAAACACTTTTGAATTTTAATCAATGATAAATTAGCCTCAATAGACACTAGAAGGTCCCAAGAAAAAAGAAAGAAACCGGATTGATTTCTTAGATTTATTAGAAAGAGGAATGAATTATTTCGACTTAAAGAACCTCGTCATACAGGAATAAGAATTCTGGATGATTTCTAATGGATGATTCTAAGAGTTATTCTGTCAATTGATAACTGGGAGGATTCCAAAACGTTACTAAAAAAAACTTACTACAGAAATATTTGGTCTTACAAAAAAAAAAAAAAAAAAACAGGTTAGAGTGATGACGGGCCTAATAAGAATAAAAAAGCATCTGCATACAATGGGATGACATGGTGATCCAAAATGCAAATTTTGTCAGTAGAGGATGAAAACTTTTCTTAAGTGCTATGAAAATGCGATGCTATAAATAAATGGAGATATAAGGAACTAAGGATAAATCACCAAGTGCAACGATTGCTGAAGTTCGCCCACCTGATTGGGCTTAACTAGGTAAAATAGGGGCCCAAGAAGTACAATAAGCTCTGAGGCTCAACTTACCTCATATTGGAAAGCCTAGCTTAATAAAAACAAGTCATTGAAGAATTCCTGAAGATTCTTGTTAAAAAAGGAAAGGACATTACAGTCCCCTTATTTTAGTATTAACCAAAATTACCAATTTTAAATTATAGAAAATCCGGAGAACGTATAACTAAATCCGGAGAGTTGTATTCAATAAAAAACAGTCTTAAAAATTTAGCAAGTATTCTAAATGATAACGTTTTCACAAGCTTTACTGCTTCATTCTATATTCGAAATATAATAAATATATATTTTTTTGACTATAAAATCAATTGTTATCGCTTGATAACAGTGGAAAATTTTGCTTTTTATTAACATTGAAAAATGTGGAAAATCGTTTTTGTAAACTGGAGTCAAGAAAAAATTACATTTTTCTGGAGTTTCCGGTTTCAAATGGGGGAGTTGGTAACCCTAAAAAAAATCCGGAGATTATTTTTGTAAACTGGAGTCTGGAGAAAACATTATTTTTCTGCAGTCTCCGAACTAAAACTGGAGAGTTGGTAGCCTTACTTTGTATTAATATTCCTAATGGTTCTTAATGGTTTTATAATCGATTTATATTTGCCATAATCTTTATTTATTGCTATTTGTTTATTATTTATGATTTGTTTTCTTTGTAAGTTTGGTACTCCCAAGCGATTCAAGTTGGAATTTGTACTATTGTATAATTTGACCTATATTCCATTTTAACTTATGTCATCTTTGAAAATAACCCTGATAAAAAAGACATTTTGAAATCATTACATTTATAATACCTTTAAACGATTTCTAAAAGGTTTTTTAAACATTTAAAATGCCTTTTTTTAACAGGTAACGAATTCATTTTCATAATTTTACTAATTACCCTAAATTTGTTCCATTCCTTGAAATGGATCTATTTTATAGATTAAGTGTAACATAAGCAAAGTTTAAATTTAATATTTCGTCTACTACAAAATTTGATTACTTTATATTTCTAGGACCTAATATTCTACGTCTTGATATTACGATCTATTAAATTATTGAAGTCAAGAATCGAAATACATTTATCGAAAAGAAAATCCGGCAAAATTGCTTTCACAATGATACCAAGTTTAATATATTTTGGAACATATAGCACCGTTTTTTCTCTTCTAACAGCATCAACAATCGACTGAGCCAACGATTGTGGTTCCGTCATTTCCAATAAACTAAAAGAAAATTGTTAATAGCTTAAAAGATTTAAAATGTGTTCTTTGCTTTAACTTACATGGAGTTTCCAGACATGAAATTCATCATTTGAGTGTTAACAATTGATGGGAAAACAGTTAAACATTTTACTTTTGATTTTAAAGTTACAAGTTCAAGCTTTAATGCTTCCATAAATCCTAAAAAAGAACGATAAAAAAATGGTCAAGCTTTTTTGACTTTTCTTTTACCATGAACAGCAAATTTTGATGTGCAATAAGGGATTACAAAGGGCGAAGGTAGTACTCCCAAAACTGATGAAATAGCCACGACATATCCAGAATTTTTTTCCAACATTTGTGGTAGAAAACTTTTTGTTGTCTTAAAGAAAAAAAAACATAAAAAAATAATGAAAAAGAAGTCAATTTAGAATTACCCAAAAGTGTGCCATTATATTGACTTGTAAAGTTTTTTTGATTTGTTCTTCAGTAAAGTCGGTGATTGTTCCAGTGCCAACAATACCGGCGTTGTTGACCAAAATGTCAATCGATCCAAAGTCCATACGAATTTGCTGGGATAATTCCTGGACGTGTTGATAGTTGGATACATCACACGTGTAACTTTTCACCACAACCGTTGCATTTAAACTTTTGGCCAGTTTTACAGTGATTTCATTTTGGGTTTGGTTAATATCCACGCAGGCGATATTACAATTTGCTTGCACAAATTGTTTGCACAGTTCCCGACCAATTCCCTGACCTGATCCGGTGATCTATCAAAATAAAAAAAATAAACATTTTGCTACGTATAAATAAATCACACCGCAACTCACCACCACAGTTTTATTGGAAATATCCGTCTTTTTCCAGAAATAATCATAGATCAATTTCAGAATTACAGCGAAAACAAGATACATTAAAATTGAATACAGATCCATGTTTCCAAGTAAATAATCGATAAAATATCAACCAATTTTTCTTGAAAACTAAACACAAATCATTCGATACCCACACAAATCGATAAGTAAAAGAATTTGGAAATCAACTATGACCATGTGTTATAATGATTTAACTTTTCGCATTAAAATATTCATAATGCGCTATTAAATTAACTGAAACACTGGAAAAGAGTTGAAGATATTCAACATTTCGTATATTATGTAAAAAATATTTAAATTGTGTCTTAAGTATAAACGAAAGGAAAAAAATTGGCCTTGATAAAACATGTTATTTTGTAACATTTAAAGATAAGTAACGAGTAAAAGTTTCCATCTTAAAAACTAAGTTAATACATTTCTTTTTTAATGAATTTTCATTATGATTTTCAATCCAATTGCTTGACGGTCATACAAATTTAAACTTTATTTCGTGACAACTAATTGAGATATTTTTTCTCTTATAAAGTTATACAATCGCTCAAATGTTCCACTTCTAGAGGACTTTTTTTCTAACCATTGTATTTATCAATATTTTTGCTTGATTTTTTTCTTTTCCATGTTATTAATAGCTTTTTCCAAGATTTCACCCAACTTCTGTGAGTTAAAATTCTTCGTTTTAGTTTCAATCATATTTCCTCGTTGGGCTCCTCGGACGTAATGTAGGAAGTCGTTAATGTAGGAAGACCTGATATATCACTAAAAGAAGAAGAAGAAAATATATCTTTAAATTTTTAACACCTAAGATAAATTGGCCATTGATTAATTTCATCCTTTTCCAATATAGTCCTAAGACCCTAACTTCTACTTCATTTCTTTGGAATTCTACCAAACAAATCTTTGTTAGGATCATAAGGAATTGGCCATAAAGCAAAAAAAAAAACATATTTATTAATCTTCAAAAAAAAAAATAGTAAAAGTATATTGTACATTTGTCATTTTTCAAATTATTAATGTAGGAAACTCTCAAAACATATTTCACTATTCAATAATCATTTAGGGATAAACCGAATATATTTACCATATCAATTACCAAAACTTTATTGGTCTTAAATGATGACAATTTTTAATACTTATCAAATATCGGATTTGCAAAATCTTTGTTTGGTAAATTCACCATAGGATTAACACTTTTCTTGGTAATATCATCCTGAATAACTGAATTGAAGTAATTTTGGAATGCCTCGTTGTCTTCTACTCCAATCAAATCGGAATCACCACTTCCAATACTAAAAAAATAAAAAAAATAAAAGATTCAATTTATTTTGGATATTACAAGAGATCTTTGACGAAGACATTTTTATAGGTTGTAATGATTTACTATATGTTCAGAGGATAGTTGTTGGAGCGGGAAAATAAGTTCATAATTTTTGTTTAACGCAACGTTTCGTAATGATTTATTACTTCTTCAAGGGCTCTACAAACAGTAATACAAATACCATAGTAACATTTGTAAGTAAAAGCATGATTAACTAGATTAACTATATATAAGGGTGGATCACCATCAGAAAAAAAAATTTCGATTTTTTTTTCCATAAATGTCTTCTTATAAAATTCAAGAATAATGTGTTAAAAGGATTGGAATAGCTGACTAATGTATTTTCACTGATAAAAATTGAATAAATTGATAATAACATAAAAAAATATCTTAAAAAAACTTTAAACGCGTTTTTCTCGAAACCAACTTTTTAAAACTGGGAGACAAGATTTCTCAGAAACTATCCGACGGATTGACTTGAAACTGGAGAGTGTTATAGTTCAACACGTCTTCTTGGTACTGAACCTCTGAAATTGGCCAAACCTCCCCCCCTCAAAATGGCAGAGGAGGAAAGGTCCAAAAAAAGGTCGTTTTTTTTTAACTTTTTTTTCAAAGTCGCACCATTTTGTGAATTTTCAACTTTTTTCGGATTTTCGAGATTCAGTACCAAGAAGACGCATTATCAAAACCTACATTCTTTGGAAAATCATGATCCGACTTCCGGTTTCCGAGAAAACTTGTCTCCCGTTTGCCTCCTCATTTTTGAGGACCCTTTTTCAAAGCGCTGTAAAAGGGGGAGGGGGAACATATCGGGGCAAATAAAAAAAAAATAGTTCAAAACTTCAACTTTTATATGCCGAAGACCGTTTTTTAATATCTCTAAAAAAAAAAGTTTTAAAAGTCATTTTTTTTTACGTTCTGATGGTGATCCACCCTTAACATTATACATACCAAAACATGCAAATTGACAATTATTGTTGAAGTTAATATCGCATGTTTTGGTATGTATAATATTAAATATAGTTAATCATGCTTTTACTTACAAATGTTAACATAGTATTTGTATTATTGTCTGTAGAGCCCCTGAAAAAGTAATAAATCATTGCGAAACGTCGCGTTAAACCAAAATTATGAACTTATTTACCCACTCCAACAACTATCTTCTGAACATATGCGCCGTTTATTTTGAAAGTGAGTTAAGTCCATGTCAAAAACAACCCCTATAGTATTCTCATTTGTAACCATAAGAGCATAAGATACTAAGGAGATACTAAAAATGTGTCCAAAACATATTCCAGGATTTTTCTATCTAAATGGACGATTACGAATATAAAGTTCCTGAATCTCCAAGTACATCTAGGAACTCTAATCCTCAGCGATTTTTCAATCCTTTAAGTAGGAATTTGAGATTCATTTGAAACGAAAATCACTAGAAACTCTAGAAGATTGGATTCCTGCTCTCCTCCTCGCCCTTCAGATATTTTGAGATACTTAACGGAACTTATACTCGTACCTAGTGACTCTCAAAACTTAATTTTTATTGAAGAAACGCGGCGATAAATGAATCGTTTATTTTGAAAGTGAGTTAAGTCCATGTCAAGAACAACCCCTCTAGTGTTATCATTTTTAACCATAGGAACAAAAGATACTTAGGAGGAGGGAATAATTGGCGTTTTTGTTGACAACTAAAATGAAATCAGTAATTTCTGAAAACTTAGCAGTTAAATAATTAACATACTTTGTTCTAGTTACAAGAAGAAGAATCACCATAAAGACCATCTTTGAAATGGACTTACGCCACTTTCAAAATAAACGAGTCATATAGTAAATTTACCATCAAGGATCTGATACATATTTAGGTTGTAATGATGTTATGTATTTCTAATAAGTTTTTGTGCCACTGTAGATATTTGTTTTTCTTAATTTTTTCTGCAGCAAAAAAAATACATCTACACGGAATTTGATTTCAATTTCCTCTAACAATATCTATAGAATATTATACAGGATTGAATAACAACGATTATTTGTTAAGTAGAAATACTAACAAGTCAATTAAATCCTTTTTACCCCACTTCTATTAGGCCACTTTATTGCTAGTTTCTTTGTAAGGTACGGAACTTATAATCCAATTTTTTTCCTATTTTCCAGCACTTTACCGTACTGAAATTTGGTAAATTTGCTTACTTTTGAAGACAACGCATGAATCTATCATAAAATTTAAGTACTACCAATTATTTCTACTTCAATTCGGTATATAACTTTTAATAAAATAAAACACGCAGGTTGCCTACATTCAAGGCGCATTAATATTAAAAACATATTGAAGACCTAAAAGTAGGAAATAAAAGTATTTAAAAGATTTTAAAAACCACACTTGTATTAATAAAATGAACTATAACGTAAAAAATAAATTTTACTACATCAAAGTGTTCCTTATTACAAAATTGTAAACAATTGTACAATTTGGTAATTGGAAACCTTAGGAACCTCCTTGTTTTGATGTACAAAAATTTATTTTTTACGTTTTAATACATTTTACCAATACAAGTGAGGTTTTTAAAATCCTTTTTAAAGATTTTTATTTACATTTAAAGCAAATATTTCCAACTTGGGATTCACAGATTCCTTGGGATTTGCAAACATGTCCCAATTTATCAATTCCGTTTCATTAAACTAAAAATACCGTTGAATTACACAGGTTACCCGTCCAATTCGATCGATTAATTTTGGAAATAATTCCAATATAACACTATATCCCAAGACA